>OY728157.1:81404877-82654877 GCA_963277665.1 Viscum album
CAACTACATCTTCTATGGCTAGCCTTTTCCCAGTGTTGTTTCTTTGAGTCATTTTTTGTATTGGGTATAATGGATAGATTCTTCTAAATTTTGGGCCATTTCATAAAACATTCATAATCCATCTAGATATTTCATTTAAATCCGAGGCATTTTTTATTCATCCCTATGTTTTTCATTATAGAGTTTGAATTATTTCTATTGTGAGAGTGGTTTTCTGAGTGAGTATGTCAAACCCAATTAACAAGATATTAAGTCTCACACCATATCGTTATCACATTACATGCAATTTTTATGTTCTAAAAATGGAGACACCCTCAATGTAGAAATGAATAGATAATTTAATTGACGAAAATGGTCTTCCCATCCTAAAACAAATGTTATTTGCAGTCTATTATTCCAAACAAAAGATGGCCCTGTCAGATTCTATACAAAACACATCATCTTTGTTACCTCATACTGTTTTCAAGGACCCATCATCAGCCCACACCATGATAAGATGATTTTGTGATGTTTTTTGGGGTCTCCCACACAATAAAATGGATAGAATGTCAGATTTCTAGAATTGGGAGGAAGGAAAATATCATCCACTAAATCAGGATATGGATTCCTCTCACGCTTCATAAGTGTATATCGCTCTTCCATGGATTCCATTCGAGTTGTCAGGGACTCGATGACATTATGATGATATAGGAGTCTCGTTGCCTCAGTTGCCTCTTATCTATAGGGAGCTGATTGGGGTCAATCAGGTGGACCCAATTTTTTCTCATTTTTATTCTCTATATGTCCCATAATTGAATGGTTATCCTAGAAAAAGAGAAGCTATTTCTGGAGTATAAGTAAGTCACAATCATTTTCTATATTCTAAATTTTGTCAACTAGGTTTCTATGCTCAGATACAACTTGATTCTCAAGAACCACTCTTTCTAGAACATCATCCATGATAGGGATACCATTCTTCTCATTCTAAAGATGATTCCTATAAAGAATATTTCCTCTGTGTAGCTCTAAGTAGAGTTGTCGTAGAGATTGTATTTCCATATTATATTGTGATAATTGTTCCTCAAGGGAAGGAATTCAATTTCATAAGGAGGGGATTGAGATGTGGTTGTACCCTTCCCCATGGTAACATTCCATCGTAGAGGTGGAAACTCTATATTAGATGGATTCATGTTTTGGATCTCTATTTGTTTCCTAGTGGGTGTAGCCTCATTTGGGGGATCTAAATCCCCACCTCTAAATGTATGTTTTACATGTGGTAGCCTTATTCACTTTTCTCTTGATCTATATCTTCCATGTTGACAGTGACAACATTCAGAAAGATATATTAAGAAATTATGGTTGTTTGATTATGTCTGATGCAACATGATGATTTTGTATTATCTTCTCTAGGGTAATTATTTAAATTTTTGTCCATGATTGTCCATTTTTTCTTATGAACATGGTAGGGTATGATTTTTTTTATAAATTCATCTAATTATGTTATATAAACAATAACTCTTAAGTAGTTTTTGGTCATGGTTTCCCAATATGCTCCAACTAGTAAGGGGTTGTCTTGGGGTGGGATGTGTTGGTGGAATTTCGACTATTGATTAATTCATATAAACCTAGAAAAGACTGATTCCCTGTGTGGTAGAAAAAGTAATTAAAATTCCCTCTTCCCAATGGGGTTGGGATCATTTGGGGTCGCAATTATAAGAGATTAGTCCAATTATTGAGGATCCAATAGATGTAGTTGGAAAATTAATGATTTATGGAATTCACATGAAGATATTAATTCCAAATCAAATTGGGTTAGGGTTTTTTGGGATCACTACTGATGTCTCCAGGTTCTTATGAGGGGATTATGAACCTTGTGATGATGATGGATATATAAATTCTAAAATCTTGGCGGACTAGGGTTCACATATAATAAGGGTATATACAGAATCCTCTCTTGAATTGATTACATGAGGGGTGGAGGAAGTGTTAGATATTCACCTATCACATGGGGTGATTCTTATCCTATATAGAAGTTATTAAAAATACAACATCAGTATGTGTTTTGTGGGATTTATGTGCTAATGAGGTAGTTCGGTGTGATGGAAACCCTTAGTGAGGACCATCATTTATGTGAATTTGTTCTGGTGATCGTTACTTCGATCACTGTGTTTGGAATGTCCTAAAATGTTTTTAGGGTCTTAGTTGGAAATCGTATTTTATATCATCTTTCCTCAAATATCATGTCTAGGAACCACTGAATTGGAGTCAGTCATCTACAGTGACCAACTGGTTTCAGTGCTACCCATCCCCCTGATCCCACTAGAGGCTATAACGTCACATGATGTCATATCTAAGGGGTTCTGTTATTCTAAGAGAGAGGATAAGTTTAATGGTTTATATAGTCCCCATCCTCAAAAAAGGATGCATGATGTGGCTTCTTGGATATTCTACTAAAGAGTTGTAATGCAGTCAAGACAATCATGTTGTAAATTCGTGCTATACATTTTCGGTTTTGGATCCCAATCTATAGAGAGAGAAACCAGGTATAGCTAAAAATAAGAAATATAGATTTTATAAAGGAGAAACTCAGATATAGTATAAATATGATGTGGATCATTCAATAATTGATGAGTATACCACGTATTTTTTCCATTGATATTGGATTCAGTCCTTTTCTAGCTCATCTGGGATCTCACAGTCAGTAGTAGAGATGGACTGGAACCTGATGGTGAGGTTTTTTCCGGATAACTCTCTCCATATATCAATAGTATCTACCACCTTATCATACATACATGACTCTATATAGTCAGACCATAGAATATGGATTTGATGATAACATGAAGATTGGAGTGGGGTGCTACTGTATGCTTATGGGGCACCATATATAGTCAACCTCGATGATTCGAGAACCTCCCGATATGAATGAGTCAGAGTTTAGTTCATGTATCTATACAGATATGTCTAGGTAATGGAGGGATTTCCTTGTCCATGAGAGATTTTTAGGTGGGGAGGTTGACCAAAAAAATGATAGTTGTAAAGTTCATGTGATCCATCTCATACGTACCACAATGGGGACTGTTTTGGTAATTAATGCCTCAGGAAACCACATTAATAGAAGATTATATAGAAAATTTTAGTGTTGATAATGTTTCTTGAATGTTTTCAAGGGAACTAGAATTGAAAATAATAGTAATATAGAACACATTCTATGTTATGGTTAGGATATGCCAACCTTCCTTTTGTAATTGTGCTGGGATATGGGACTACTATGTGGAAGCTATTAGAACATGTATATAATCTTCTTGTGCTACAACAATATGAGCCTTATGTTGATAAAATTCTAGAATGTCTAGATGATCTGTCTAATAATATATAATAATGTGAGCCTGTACTGAGGCATGATCCATTTTCAATTTGTGAACCTCAGTCAGGATGAGAATAAGAGACCAAACATTATCCTTTGGAATATAACCTTGGTCTTTCGTGGTAGTAATATGATCCTACCACAAGGTGTGTTCCACACTCACTTGGTGGGCCCCATATGGATGAAGAATATGATTCTAGTCTGAATATTCATTCCCTGTTAGAATATTCTAAAATACCATTGGAAATTTAGAAGAAGTACGAGCCTCCCCATGTGTTTCTTTGTAATTATTCTGGTTCAATAATTCATCTGTTAAAGTAGGAATATGTTCCTAGATTCCATGACATGTTGAATTATTCCATTAAAATCCACTGAATATAATATGATCCAATCTGTAGCCTTGTCCAACTCTCACTTGGTCATCCTTGGAAAGAATTGGAATATTTTTCTGACACTCGTCAATTAGACTATGCTACTAGACTTCTTCTATAAGAATATGAGCCTACCCAGAAGAATGTGAACCTTTCCCGTGTTGTGTCTCTGCTAAAATGGGGATATGATCCCAATCCAGGACATTTTGAATATGTCATCACACTTAATTGACTTGCAAGTGTGCCTATCCCACGACATGTGCTACTCTCACCTAGTGAGATCTGTTTGGAAGGGGGATATGAGCCTTGTCTGATGCATCTCCCTTAATCAGAATATATCGATAATCCTTCTGGGTGGGAGAAATAGTGTTCGTATTCACTAGTACAACAACATGGTTTTGTGGATTAGAGTGTTGAGTTATCCTATCTATTGGGATATAATTACGTGTCTGTACCATTATCTACAATAGTGCTGAAATATGATGGTCGAATTCTTCATATATTAAAAGAAATACATATATTTTAGTGATGTGTGTGTGGGTATTTGAGCATCAAAATTTTCTATCTACATGAAAAATTGGGAGATGTATTCAATTAAAGTGTGTATATGATTTTACTTCCCACCTTGAGCCATCATAATATGTTGATGGGATTCGTGCATGGGGGTAGGTGTATGAGCCTCCCCATGCCTACCATGGGGATATTCCTACAAACCATTTCTCAATGAGTAGGTATATGAGCATGCTTACCGGTTCATTCATGAATAATCTAGAAGTCATTATCGGAATGAGTGGGGATATGATACCTCTTTATGATATCAAACTACGTCCTCTTTCGATGAGTCTGCCTTTATCCTGTGCATGACAACCATATGTGGATGTATGTTAGATGGTTCCCTTAGTAGGCGACTGATGTGTACAAACGAGATACTTTCACTGATAGTAGATGATAGGTTCCCTCCATATAAGACCATGAATAGAACGGACTCGTTATTTTTCTTGTTGGTCCTCCCTCAACAGATATGGAAGATGATGGTTGTTGTGCTCCAGGGATAAGCTCATATAACTATTGTTCGTGGCAACAAGAGAGACAAACATAACAACACCTTTTTCTTGGGGGTGCAAACTCGCCAGTAATAGTTATTAGAGAACATCACGATCATCTTTCATATTCAGGACTATACAATGTCAGTGGAAATCCCAAACCATGGAATTCTCCACTATCTTTTGGATTCTTTGAGTTTGTGAAATTGTTTTACAACCCATTAATTTTTCATTGTTTGATGATATTCTTGATAGAATAATGAATGATGAAGAAATATTATTTAATTAGGACGTTTTCAACATTTTAGTTAATGTAGATGACATGGATGAAGGTTACCAATTAGTGCAATATCATAGACATAATGTGCTCAATCAAATATGGATGGTTAAAATAATTGTCTTTATATTCCTTGATTTGACCATTCTACTTTATTGGACTTGTCATAATGAGGATGATCCTATTCCAGGAGAACTTTGGTTAAATAACACCATATATAAGGTCATGTTGGTCTTACTGCATTGGTTTTTAGGGTTTAAGAAACCATGTGTCATGATTCATTATGATTTGGTCATTCTGTTATTATAGATATCCAAGATGATTTTGTCATTTTTTGGCATTTAGTGGAAAATAAAATGGTCTAACAGATTATAACCCATAATTTTTCCATTTGACAGATTCACATATATTAATCATTTTTTAATTGGGTTATTTGAATCATGAACGGTTTTTTTATAGTTTGGAAACTATTTTAACTTTTCCCTAAAACACCTAAGGGTCCTACCATATGTAGTTGGGTACATACCTACTTCCTAAAGGCTAGTGTTCGATGGGTTCTCAGGGCTAGTAATTATTTTTTTAATATCATTGGTTGAGAGGATGTTACATGGGTCTCATCATAGCCTTATTGGGGGAATTTTTTCCAACATCATGACTCTCTTATAGATTAATGATCTTTTCATGAATCTCTTGGTAATCCTGATATGAGACTGATTACCATAAAAATGATTCACTAGTTAATTATCTCATTAAACAATGAAATGGGGTCTCATTTATGAACTTAAGGGAGTGTGTTATCATTAGTGAATCCATATATATGTATCTGAGGTTCTTTATCCACACACATATCTACAAATATACACTTTATATAATGATGTTGTATGACCATATTCATCAGAATGTACTTCCAGGTATTGAGGTGATTAATATTTCAAGGGGGGTTGATCCATTATAAGGTTTCCAATGTATCCAAGTTATTCTAAGAATCAAAACCCACATATTTCATCGAACTAATTTAGTTTAGCCTCGTTTGGAGAGGACGATGTGTGGGTACTAAGACACAAAATATATGAGTTCAGGTCTAAAGGATTCATCCAATATTTCTTGGTTTTGGTAGGAATAAGATTCATTATAGTTCAAACATGACCTTATTACTAGCTATAATGTATATTTCCTTACATTAGGGGTGTTCATACCATACCACTCACTAGGGGTTACATATTGAGACTACCCTGGTTAAAGGATATTTTTTATGCCTATTGAGGTGTTCATTGTGTCTCCCTAATCCAATGTGATCTATTCTTTTTGTGAGAAATTGGGGAGAGTGTATGATCAGCCTCGTGCTCTTTGTAGACATGATACATTCACACATCGATAATCCTTGGGATTCTTTGTTTAGATAACAACCATTGAGAAGGTGTCCTACATATCTTGAATAATTTTAGAATGAGCTTTCTTATAGTTCAATTATCGCTTATCATGATCATTGGGTAAGGTAAATGATCACTCTAAGAGACATTATAGCCTACCACGAGTTATCGGGAATTCAAGGGGTTTATAAAATGATAGATTCTCGATTGATTAGTGACGGGCCATATGATGTCAATAGTTGGGGATCTTGCACTGATGTTTCCCTTGTGATCCTGAGGCATATAGTGAATATTACATGATTAGTTCCACTAGATCTGCCCATGTGATCGTTTCTCATTGTTGGAAATGAGGTTAATCAAGTGATTAATTTCATTTCATTGGATATAGGGATTAGGTACGGGGATTTGAATGTACGATCATCATAGATCTCAAACCTAAAATAGAGCTAGCTTATGTATCTTAAATAAGGAAATAATTAGTGTCTTAATTGTTCTATTCATACTAGGACTTCCACTACTAGGATACCCTATTGATTACATATTACTCTATAAGGTTTCTCTTGTATTTGGGTATTATACATCAAGGATGGATAAATCTATCAAGTCCTGGGATTCCATTGTTTCATGGCCTACTTCACTAGAGAGTGTCATATGACCATGTCAACATTTCTAATGAAAAAATATGACTCAGTTGGCTTGACCTGGATGTCGTTGAATGACCTATATAGACACATATTGAGGGTTTCACAATATTAAGTATAGAATGGCTCGAGGGATGTCATGTATCTTGACTAAAATCCATGGTGGTAATTGTCAGACCTATCTAACATGTCCAGAGGGAATTGTGGGTCTCAACAGACATTCTCATATTATGCCACATGACATGGCTGACATTTTTTAGGCCATCGCGGGTCTCAGATAACTTTCACATAGGGCATCTCAAAAACTTTCCAACATGACTAAGTATAAAAGTGAGACTCGACTGATATGAGTGAATGTGGTTATATGGGACAAGTGATGTATATGAAAGATTCTCCAAGGATTGACTGAGGGACTTAGAGTGTTTCACAAGACATAGGTGGTGTTCTTATAGAAATAGAAGGACTCGATACGACATATTTTGTGTATTTCGCTTGTCCCAAATCGCAATGATGAAGGAATGTCGTAAGATCTTGGTGATGTGTCCTAGTGTTTTCTCTTGACCTTTTATGGACCAGGTGAAGAACATGATGGATAAAAAGCATGCATTTCATTTTTGTCTTATATTGTGGATCTTAGTTATATCCCTTTTATTATGAAGGCATGGGTTTTGTTAAGTGTCAGTTTATTTCATGTCATCCATAATCTTGTCGGATGCGGAAATGTTCTTCACATTACCTACATGTAGCCTATCTCATGAAAAATGAGTAATCACATGATGTACCTTAAGTATGACATATGTTAACTCTAGTTGGTGGCTGGTATATTACCAAACTAAAAGGTGGACGGTCACGTAATCAGTTTCATTGAGAAGTCTACCTCAATTCTTGGTACTTTTTCACTCAAAAGATTTCTTGGCATAGTAGTCAGTGCATATATCATGCTGGTGTGGGAAATTTATAAGCCTCACCAAATCAGATTCTCTCTCATTTGATCATTGTATCTAATGAAAATAAAATATGTATTTTGCGATGTGGGCTTGCACCACGTGATTTTAGGAGTCCCTACTATGGACTATTCCAAGTGTTTTTCCGTATTTTCTATGGTCATTTGTCCCTTCCAACAATGCTCTCATTGATGGATTATATCCAATAAATGTGGAGATTTTTTATCATGAGGAAATGTGAATGAAATTTTATGTTTTCATGTCTAATTGATTTTTTGAGATCCAAGGTGCCTATTATAAGTTGTTCACAACATGCTTGGTGACCTGTCTAGGGCCTTCTGCGAGACATGGATGGTTTTTTAGAAGTTTTTGTGGGACAATGAAACATAATTCATTATAATGTCATATGATTTTTAATATCAATATTAACTTATACATATTCCCTCTAATATTTCTATTGTTTTATTTTATAAAGGTTGGGAGTCATCCGAGATTTTTTATTTAATTTCAAAGACAATTATTGTATTTTTTGATTCCCCGCATGAACAATATGGACCATATGGGGGGTGAAAGATACTTTTATGTGAAAATAATGTTGTTTTTCCTTAGAGTATCTAAGAGGAATCATTGAGTTACCTAGAAATACATGAGGACCTTTGTGCAGCATGGATGACAAGACAAAGGATTTCTTGAGGTGAGAAAGACTTGTTTCTGAGGACTCGCGGTGTCTTGACTTTCTCTGGGGGAACACCACCTGACTTTTGGAGGCAGTAAGTACCTCTCACCTCCCCAATTTATCTACATTTATTTATTTTAAATTTTTTTGGGGGTCTTGATATTTTTTATGAGTAATCTTAAATACATTTACTCAATTTTCTAATGATGCCATCCATGACTAATACAGGTCTTATGGGGGTTCCTGGGCATGTGTGTATGAAAACCTATCCCTTATTCATTATGTTGTGATGGGGAAACATAGACTCACTAAGACATATCCGAGGACTTCCATGTAAAAAGGTTGATAACACATAGAGATTTCACGGGATGCGGTTTACATGAGGCCACATACTTGTGGTGTCTTTCAGTTCTCCTGGGGTTTGCCACATATCATTTATAAACCGATAGAACCTATCCCATCTTCCACATTATCAATTATTTTTTATTTGACAAAGGTTTTGTAGTTATGAAATATTTTATGAGTATCATTTAGAAAATTAATCCTTTCAAATGATGTTATGGCTTATTATATTTATAATAATTTAGAGTCTGTACCTTTGGATTTTATTACCCTCTATTTTTATGAAATTTTAGATGGTATGTTAGGCACATTAAAATGACATACCAAGTAGAATATTGGTGAATATTTGGTTTTCATCATGTGGCCATCAGTCTATTGGAGATCCATCACATGTGAAGGAGGGATTGTTGAAGGGGACTCCAAGGGATTTACTATAGGTTATGCACTACACGTAGATTCTTCGCATGCCCTTGAAATGGTTGTGTGATCATGATTCCCTTAGAATCTCATACGATCCACTTGCCTTCATTCCTAGGATGTTTAGTGGTTGTTAATAACAATATTTTGGTATTTGGTTCCTTTTTTATTTTATTGATTCTTATTCTGTAAGATTAAAAAACATTAACAAATTTTAGGCATTTGCAAGCAATAATATATGTCTAATCCTCTTCAGGTTCACATTTTTTGACACTTGATACCCATGGTTGTTTCAAAATATATCTATTGATCCATTGTTTTATCATCTCTGGAGGATGACCATTATATTGGTTCTGATTTATTTGGCCTGTTTATTGAAGGCATTTGTTGCAGTCTCTTCTTTACATATAGTGTTGGTGGATTATATTACAAGTCATGTCCCAACTAAGGTGGTTCCTTATATAAAATATATTTCATAGAATATATCTCTATGGTTTAAAAAAATATTATAAAAAAGGGATGAATGATTTGTTTGTGCAAATGTATTATTTATATTATATCTATTTTTCACTTTTTCTATAATGAAATATATTTTTCAATGAATGGTTAAATGGATAAATAAATTGGTTTCTAGAGGATGTTTTTAATAGAATAATGGGGTTTTCAAATTTTTTGAGAAATTAGGAACTATTTAAAATTATTTTAGAAATACATCGCAAGGCGACCCATGGGAATTTAGGTGGAAGGAGAGGACTACGTCCATCATCCATTTCATTGAACGGAAGTTAAGTCATGGGGTGTTTCTCTACCTCCTAGGAATTTTGTTCTTAAGAATTTATTTTGAAATCATTGGGGGGTAAATCATGGGGTGTTCTTCTTCTCTGTATGAATGTTTTTAAAGGTATTAGGTGTACACCCATCATTTATTGTCTTATGAGTAGTTTAATACGATAAAATATCATGAACCTTGGATTGTTTACAATTCTTCTTGGATTTAACTATTTTTTATTTATTTAAATTCTTCACATATTGATAAATAGTTATGTATATTTAATCTTTAAAATTATTTTTGTTGTATTTTTTTCTAACAATGTAAAAATGGAAATATTTTCTATGCTATTAATATTTTTTTTATAAATTTTCATGCCTTATTTTATTATAAATGAAAATACTCAGAATAATTTAATAGGGGGATGATATGGAACACCTTGGTGGGATCATATTTATCATATTTATCTCAAACCCTAGAAACCCCCTCTGTTGTGTGAAGACTTGATTATGTATATTTATATAGGGAAAGGTAATGTTCCATAGTGATGTGTCGAAGTTTCAATCATATATATTTGGGTAAATGGTGGGTGACTATTTGATATTTCAAATATATAATAAGATTATTTATGTTCTAGTTTGTTGTCCTTTGGTATTTTTTGAAATTTACCTTTTCATTTTATTGAAGTTTTCGAGTGGTTTGTTATCATTTTTTTCTTTTATTAATGGAAAATATTTATCCTAGTTTTTAATCCACTATTGTTACAACTATGTATATATTGCCCATGTATCTTGTTCAGGTTGGGTTAAATCATTTACTATAGTTGTTATCGGATGCCCAAGTGATAGTCTACATTCCCTAGGGATTGGGAAAACACTTCAGGTATATGGAATATTATCTTAAAAACTGTTTTTAGGGTAACCTAGTTCTCTATGTTATATTATTAATTTTTTGAATTTATGTTATTTAAAATTATACTGATGTGTTTTTATAACATTTTAGACAATATTTTTATTGTTTTTACTATATTTCATATAGATATATTTCAACTAAAATCCTTGTATTTACTATGATTTTTTGTTTGATTTAATTTTTATAATGTTAGTTCTCTTGAAACGTATGGTCTGGAAAGAAATGTATGTAGTCATTTTAAAATCAATCTCTTTGGCATTATTATTACTAGCTCTCTCAAGATATTATTTATTTTTTCAAAAAGAATATAATAAATATTCTATTTTTATTTTTAGTTTTTTTATATTAGCGTTTGATCATGGATTCCATACATTAACTATTTTGTAATAAGAAATATTTATTTTATGATGTAATGTTTATCTATACGGTCTCTTGAAATTTTAATTCTGACAATAAGAACAATTTTTAATGGTGTAGATTATGAATAGTTTTTGTGACAGTATAAATTCTTATATCATCAATAATATATTTGAAAAAATTATCATTATTACTTGAAATTAAAAATATTCCAATAAAGATGATAAAAGTTTTTCACTTGTGGAAAATTTAGAATATTATATAAATCATAAATAATTTAATAATGTGTTTTG
Organism: Viscum album; assembly: GCA_963277665.1. Classification (NCBI taxonomy): domain Eukaryota; kingdom Viridiplantae; phylum Streptophyta; class Magnoliopsida; order Santalales; family Viscaceae; genus Viscum; species Viscum album. The sequence goes on from OY728157.1 coordinate 81,416,633, forward strand.
ATCAATGAATAGGATCATGTACAACCATATATCATCATAGTAGATGGAAAATGGTATTATAAATACAATAGAGACTACTCATTTTGGATCATACATGGTTTTCAAAAATTAATTATCAATGTAAGAGTATAATACGATGCTTATGAATTTCTTCATTTAGAAAAGGTATCCCAAATAAAAAATTATTATCTTTTTCTAGTAATTTTTTATAGTCATTTAGTGAAAAATAAATTTAAATAGATCATCTTATTAAATTAGAGATTGATATTATACCAAAGGAATGATAATCTGTGGGACCAACTATAAATGATACTGAATATTTGAATTTTTTTTGTTCAGATGACATAAAAACAAATTCAATAAGAATGAAAACTAAAGAAATATATTTAGAAATATAAGAGTAATAATGGAGTTGTTCTTACATATAAAACAGAAAATAATACTTCATGTACATTTATTATATATACTAATGATTCTAAAACATATGATTCAAATAAGATAAAAACACATTCTTATATTATCAATTTTAAAATATATTGAGATAAATTTTTTTCAATATTCAATAAAAATGAACATGATTTACATCAAAATAACAAAATATATACACATAAAAAATTTAGGAAGGAATAAAATGATGTGAATGAGACATTAAATATTATATTTTTTTATTGTAATAAAACATGTCACATGATACCAGATTGATCTATATTCAATAGGATAGATACAATCAAAAAAATTAACTCTTAAAGTAAAGGGATGAAATAGTTATTTTTTCTAGACACATCTAATGTTAGTTACTATTCAAAACAAACTAATAGATTATTATATGTTTGTTAAATTTCAAGAAATAAAATCATAATATTTTATCCTAATATTCCTTCTCATTAAACATTATACCTAGATAAGGTAATTTATAAGTCCTTGAAATATTTATCTATAGATTATAAATTATTTTATACTTATATATTATAAGGCCCCAGCCTTAAACCTTACTTAATCTTGAGTTATTACAAGATTACACATTGAGGATCTTTTCAGGTTTAGAGTTTTAGAGAATTAGATCATGAAACTTGCATTACATTCCACATTTAAACAAATTGGTTACATAAAAGATAGTATTCATTCTTCCCATCAACGGAAACATATTTAAAATAAAACATGGATTCTTTCTTGACACATCCTTGACACTATCATCACATCATGTACCCTTCCCTTGACCTGTGAAAAACATTTAAAAAACTTGGGATGAGCATAAAAAGCTCAGTAAGGGATATATAGATATGGAAAGGAAACATGAGTACATGTATACATAAGAATGAAATCATACTTTACCCATAAAACATAGGCATATAAAATCATGAATAAATCATAGAAATCATAAGACATAAAGGTAACTTGAGGCATTCATAACATTCTTACGTAGGGAGTAACCCTCTTGGTTACGTTTGGAATACCCATCACAGTATATTCCCTAAAATCTCTTCGAAGAAACCTTAACGTTTCACTCCTTCGCGTTACCCAATGCATTGGAGAGCTATATCGGGCTCACCCGCCCTTAGTTTATCACGGAACCACCCGTTCTTCATAAAAATGCCCAAGAACCATAACATAATCGTATCACATAAACATGAATAAAGGAAACATGACATTTCCACATTTCAATCACAATATAACATTTTAGGATATTGAAATAATGAATCCATTTAAAAAGAAACCATTTCCAAAACCATTTAAAACATTTAATAAAGAGATTTTTGAATCAAAGTGTCCCATACCACCTTGAAGCTTTTAACATTTTAAACCATTAATATCTATATAAATAAATCCTTAAAACCATTTTGAAAACATGGATATTAATAATAACAAATAATTAAAACATTTAAAACGATATTTTTGTTAAAGGGGTTTTACCAAAATTAGAGACACTTGAATACAATAATCGAGGAATAAAATTTAGTCAGGACTTTATAATATCATGAGAATAAAAGGATTCATGATATAATACTCCAAAGGACAGTATATACACCATATAAGAGTGAATTGGTGCATAACAACAATTAACCCTCAATAGAAATGTCAAATGTGATGAAATCCCTTATAAAGAAGGTATCCTTAAATTAAGGACAAATAAATCTCAAAAATATGTGTGACAAATATATATATACACCCAATATAAGTGGATATTAAGTGTAAAACAATAAAAGGTCATTCACAAATATTCAATGGATGACATATTCAATGACTACAAGTTGAACCCAAAGAAATCGAAATTGGGTTAAAATGTTCCCTTGACAGCCTAACGACATCACATAAAAATGAGTTGATGAGAGATAAAAAGTGTATCTCATCACTTGGAAATAAAATTTACATCAATAAGGATGTATGAGAACATATCCCAACATAAAAATATGTAAATTAAAAGACCCAATAAAAGAAGTCTTTTAAAAAAGAGGAGGGTGAAAGGTTCCCTTACCGACTTGGGTATCTTTCAAAACATACACCCCATGAAAGAAAGACAATAGGTCATTGATGTAAATACTCATAAACGAAATTATATTACACAAAGAGTAGAATGATGGGCAGTACATACACCACTCAATGGAATTTGTGGCGAATGTAGCACAAATCTCACGGGAATAAAAGTGAGATGAAAAATCCCTTACAAAAACTCGGCAGCCTAACGGCGCCACATAAAACTTCCGAATATGGATTGATGAGATAAAATAGAGTATCACATCATATTACAATATAATTTACAGCAAGTGTAATATAAAAGAAAATCCCCCAACATTGCAAAGAGGAGCTTAAAAGAATTGACATAAAGGAGAGTACTTAAAAAGAAAGAGAGAGGTTAGATCTCTTACGAAAGTTCGGCAGCCTAACGGCGCCACTCAAAACTTCCAAAATGGATTGATGAGAGAGAATAAGGTCTCTCATAACATGAACATAAAAATTACAGTAAGATTAATATAAAAGAACATCCCAATCATAAGAAATATGAGCTTAAAAAAAATGACATAAAAGAGTGTACTTAAAAAGAAAGAGAGTTGTAGGATCCCTTACCTCGGGTCCGACTTGACTCGACCGTTCTTTAATCTCCTGAATAATAAACTTGAGTTAATTTATACTTCCTTGTGAACATTTTTCAAGTTCATTATTCCTTTTATATCACTTATTACCATGTCATAAACATTATGTAATCATTTATGTTAATAATATTTGTTTTGCGGATGTTTGGTTCCTAAGTCGAAAGTGGACTTCTTACAATTACATGTTGTTCATGTGGACAAATGTTTATTATATCCATAATTGTATTCATGATGTAGATATCATATATTTCATATATATCCAGTACATTCATTAATTTATAACGTTACATAATCATTTAGAGGTAAGAAATGAAATGCACCGTTCATGGAGACGGTAAGCCGTACGTACGCATGAACGCTACTTTCATTTCTATTTTGTATTTTATATAATGGAATAATAATGATATAAAGTTATATTATAATTCCAGTATAATATCATATATAATATCATAGTTCCATCCTTTATACGTCCCACATATGGTATTTAACGAATCAAATCACTTTGAGGGGGCGGTAGTCCGCACTTCTTTAAATGAAGATATCGCGTTTACTCATAATGGAAACCATAAAGTTATGCCCAAAATGAAAAAAACAGAAGCTTAAGGAAAAAATAAACATATTATATATCATATATAAAAATAGTTACATCATAATGGCCACCTTTGAAGGTGTTAAATGAGTATTGAACAATCATCATTTCGGGAGGCAGAATTTCACCATCCACGGAAACCGTATGTTATTTAACCATTTGATGTAGTTGTGTGAGAGTGTAGCTAGAATAAATCTTATAACAACATCCTAGTATATTGAAGATACTGGTTTTGTTACAAAAGAAATAAATAAAAAGAGTTTAGGGGGTTTGAGAAGCAAAATAAAACAAATGAACATGAGAGAATGAATTACCTTTAAAAGTGTAACTCCTTTTGATTTGAGCCTAAAGGCTTCCTTTGAAGAGATTCTGCCCAAAGTGAATCCTCTTGGATGAGAAGAGGGATGTGGAGAGAGTAAATGGGCAGGGGTTGGCCGAGCCAAAGGCTTGAGGGGTGTGTGAAATGAGGTAGAGTTGGGGGCGTTTTATAAGATGAGAGGAGGGGCACTTTTGGAAAGTAAGGAAATATTACTTTATTTGAAAATGTGTTTCGGTTTTAAAAGGTTAAACATTTATATAATTCGTGTATAAGGTGATAAGGCTTCTAAATCCACTCATCCAATAATTTTTGTACATGTGTAGTTAATACATTTTACATTATCTTTCCATTTTATTTAAATCATCAAATAATGATGTCATCGCTGTATCATTATTATGTCATAACTAATTTAATTTATTTAATGTCTAAAAATTATAAACAAAATACTATGATGTAGGAAATCTTTTTATCTTTCCAATGAATATTTATAATCAAAATTTGGACTTGTGTAACCCCACTTAAAAATTGTTTTAGTAGAACATATCATGTTTGTGTCATTTTTTACTTTTACATTAAATAAAAAGTTATTTATGTCATTTCCCAACCAAAGTGGATCCATGGGGTCCCAAAGTTGGCCCATGGCTTGTCTTGGTCGGCCATGACTCACCCAATAGGTGTAGGACAAGTGTCATGGTGTTTTCACATTCTTATAATATCATTTTTACCTTAAATTACACTAATTACCACTAATCGCGATTAAAAACTTAATAAGTTACTGTTCACCAAAAAAATATTTTCATCCCATTGAACCAAATTTTTCATACTAATGACCACCATGTATGTTGGATTTTCAAAATTCAATACACATTAGTGGTAAACTTTCATTTAACTGAAAAATCAGTTTGCTTGATTACCACTTAGTGGTTTCACTATTCATCAAAAATTGGAGTTTTTCAAAAAAAATACCAAAACTTCACCCTAAGCTATATTTGATATTCCGAATTCAAAAATGATGTCCGTTTAACAAAAATCATAACATATTAGTCACATTAATTAATTTAATAATTAATTCCCGCTGTCAGAGCAAATAGCGTGTTTTTATAAAACAATAAGTATCAAAAGATTGACACTAGTTTAAGTCTGATTTCAAAGTGAAATTAATTCCAACGACCACTATTGGATTTAATGGTAAAAATATTTTCTAATTTCACTTTAAAACCAATTAAAAAGATAATATAATCATATAAATAAATTAGATTAAAAAGAGGTTTTGAATTAAAATACAACATTTTACACTATTCATTAAAAAATGAACATTATCGGAAAGATACCAAAAATTTACACAAAGTAAATTTTGATGTCCCGATTCTTAAGAAGAGTTTTATTTGGTCCAATAGAATTTATAAGAGTGAAAAAAACTATATATAATGATGGTTCTCCATTAAAAGGCGATAAGTGAACCTTTAGTGAAAACTAGGGCATATACGCCTAAAATTGAATTCTTTCCGTATTTTAAGCCATTAGATTTTATTGGATAAATGTAAAAACATTTAAAAACATATATAATCATATTTTAGTTATTTATATCCATTCCCTCCATTACAACGGCTACATGTTAACTACCATTTAAAATAATATTATTTTATTATTAGAGTGCAACGTAAGATTCCCAAGAAACTCGTTGTTGCGTGTTGGGTACGCCATCGAGCATAGCGTCCCCTTTAAAGTCATTTAAATATTTTATTCACAGATATGGATAAATATGAAATTTCATATTCTTTATTTACCTGGGGTGTTACATCCTTCCCCCATTTTTGGAATTGCGTCCTCGCAATTTTAAAAATTGAGCTTGGAAACATCCTTGAAAGTCCCATATCGGAGAAGAGTCGGTAAAACAATCAATTTAAAATAAAGAAAGATAAGTACAAAGGTCACCCGAGTTAACCCATACTAGGATTCCAAGTATGAAAATATGGACATGGAGGAAAAAACAAAGGGTCATGTTCTGATGGAGAGTGATAGAAAACATGTTTAGGAGAAAGTTAACCATGAGAAAATCACAAACTTGTGATGGGTTAAACGGTATTCGATTCCCCAGTAGGAAAAGTTAATAGACAAAATTTTTGTTTTAAGTTACTTTTTATTGAGGAATTTATTCATAAGGAAACATAATCACTTATCATGTTGACTCTCAACATTTACTAGATTCCTTACACAAACTCATATTTTCACCAAAAGGCGAGTATTTAGGAAGGCTTGTTCAAATTAATAGTACTATAATCAACTTCTAGAGAATCACCTAATCCACAAAGGAGAACTATATACTTCCCATGTCTTTAGGCTTTAACCAGAACCAAAACCAAAAAGGTTAGTACAAGGTCAGATAATCCAGAAAAGGATAACCCTTTAAAAAGAAAATCTATGCTTAATCTCCAAAATTTTTCCAACAAAACCCAAAGTTCAACGAGGACCATCCGATAAACAATTTGTCCATAAAATTATTCAAAGTAAACCAATATAAGATTTAAACCCAAATATTTGAAGGATTTAGTCACATTGTCTTCCAAGTTAAATCGTAACATTTATCTCCAAACAACATCAGTTGCCCCTAAAGTCTCGTATTGAAAAGTAATTAACCTAATCACATATCCTCCAAGATAGGTTAATCATTTTCATAAATAACCCAAAATAAACTTACTCTTAATTCATAAAATCATATAACTAGAAAGAATCAGCCAAACTAACCAGGGACTTCACGTAGTCCAGTGGTAGGCGATAAATACCAGTCGCACTTTGGTTGTGGGTTCGATTCCCGCAGCTTTGTCCAACGCGACGGGTAGTCACACGGTCTGCGTGTTGTCCTTTTTCCAAAACTATATAATTCTTAAAACATTCCCCAAAATGAGAAAAAAATATTCAAGAATAATCATAACATATCTTAACCTCAATTTTATCTCATTCCATTCATTTTCCATCATATCATAGAGTAACCCATAATTACCTAAAAATTACGTATCATATAAACCCTAATGGTTGCCTTAATAATTATTACCTGAATTTCCACATTGGGTTGGCCATCTCGTACATGATGCATTAGAGAACTCACCATGGTTGAAGTGGTTGATCACGACTCCTTGATATTTGGTTTAGAACAAACACGAGTTTCCTCATTGAATCCTCCATTTTATCTAGTATCTTAATCAGAGAACCACCATAGTTTCCTTCAAACCTGTTGTCTCTTTGGTGCCTGCTAGATCCATCCATTCACTAAAAATAGAAATTTCAGTGTGAGTATATCAAAAAAACCATCATGTACTAATGAGGAAGGTAAACACTAAGATACACTTACTCATTCACTTTATCTAAAACTAGGACTCTTTCTGAAATCCTAACCATTATGGTAATGTCACTTATGCTTAAAGAATACCCTAACCTCTAAAGTTATCTAAACCGACCTTTAATACGAACTATAAGGCCCAAACCTTAAACCTTACTTAATATTGAGTTATTACAATATTACACATTGAGGATCTTTTCAGGTTTAGAGTTTTAGAGAATTAGATCATGAAACTTACATTACATTCCACATTTAAACAAATTGGTTACATAAAAGACAGTATTCATTCTTCCCATCAACGGAAACATATTTAAAATAAAACATGGATTCTTTCTTGACACATCCTTGACATTATCATCACATCATGTACCCTTCCCTTGACCTGTGAAAAACATTTAAAAAACTTAGGATGAGCATAAAAAGCTCAGTAAGGGATATATAGATATGGAAAGGAAACATGAGTACATGTATACATAAGAATGAAATCATACTTTACCCATAAAACACAGGCATATCAAATCATGAATAAATCATAGAAATCATAAGACATAAAGGTAACTTGAGGAATTCATAACATTCTTACCTAGGGAGTAACCCTCTTGGTTACGTTTGGAATACCATCACAGTATATTCCCTAAAATCTCTTCGGAGAAACCGTAACGTTTCACTCCTTCGCGTTACCCAATGCATTGGAGAGCTATATCGGGCTCACCCGCCCTTAGTTTATCACGGAACCAACCGTTCTTCATAACAATTCCCAAGAACCATAACATAATCGTATCACATAAACATGAATAAAGGAAACATTACATTTCCACATTTCAATCACAATATAACATTTTAGGATATTGAAATAATGAATCCATTTAAAAAGAAACCATTTCCAAAACCATTTAAAACATTTAATAAAGAGATTTTTGAATCAAAGTGTCCCATACCACCTTGAAGATTTTAACATTTTAAAACATTAATATCCATATAAATAAATCCTTAAAACCATTTTGAAAACATGGATATTAATAAGAACAAATAATTAAAACATTTAAAACGATATTTTTGTTAAAGGGGTTTTACCAAAATTAGAGACACTTGAATACAATAATCGAGGAATAACATTTAGTCAGAACTTTATTATATCATGAGAATAAAAGTATTCATGATATAATACTCCAAAGGACAGTATATACACCATATAAGAGTGAATTGGTGCATAACAACAATTAACCCTCAATAGAAATGTCAAATGTGATGAAATCCCTTATAAAGAAGGTATCCTTAAATTAAGGACAAATAAATCTCAAAAATATGTGTGACAAATATATATATACACCCAGTATAAGTGGATATTAAGTGTAAAACAATAAAATGTCATTCACACATATTCAATGGATGACATATTCAATGACTACAAGTTGAACCCAAAGAAATCAAAATTGGGTTAAAATGTTCCCTTGACAGCCTAACAGCATCACATCAAAATGAGTTTATGAGAGATAAAAAGTGTATCTCATCACTTGAACATAAAATTTACATCAATAAGGATGTATGAGAACATATCCCAACATAAAAATATGTAAATTAAAAGACCCAATAAAAGAAGTCGTTTAAAAAAGAGGAGGGTGAAAGGTTCCCTTACCGACTTGGGTATCTTTCAAAACATACACCCCATGAAAGAAAGACAATAGGTCATTGATGTAAATACTCATAAATGAAAGTATATTACACAAAGAGTATAATTATGGGCAGTACATACACCACTCAGTGGAATTTGTGGCGAATGTAGCATAAATCTCACGGGAATAAAAGTGAGATTAAAAATCCCTTACGAAAACTCGGCAGCCTAACGGCGCCACATAAAACTTCCGAATATGGATTGATGAGATCAAATAGAGTATCCCATCATATTACAATAGAATTTACAGAAAGTGGAATATAAAAGAAAATCCCCCAACATTGCAAAGAGGAGCTTAAAAGAAGTGACATAAAGGAGAGTACTTAAAAAGAAAGAGAGAGGTTAGATCTCTTACGAAAGTTCGGCAGCCTAACGGCGCCACTCAAAACTTCCAAAATGGATTGATGAGAGAGAATAAGGTCTCTCATCACATGAACATAAAAATTACAGTAAGATTAATATAAAAGAACATCCCAATCATAAGAAATATGAGCTTAAAAGAAATGACATAAAAGAGTGTACTTAAAAAGAAAGAGAGTTGTAGGATCCCTTACCTCGGGTCCGACTCGACTCGATCGTTCTTTAATCTCCTGAATAATAAACTTGAGTTAATTTATACTTCCTTGAGAACATTTTTCAAGTTCATTATTCCTTTTATATCACTTATTACCATGTCAAAAACATTATGTAATCATTTAAGTTAATAATATTTGTTTTGCCGATGTTTGGTTCCTAAGTCGAAAGTGGACTTCTTACAATTACATGTTGTTCGTGTGGAAAAATGTTTATTATATCCAGAATTTTATTCATGATTTAGATATCATATATTTCATATATATCCAGTACATTCATTAATTTATAATGTTACATAATCATTTAGAGGTAAGAAATGAAATGCACCTTTCATGGAGACGGTAAGCCGTACATACGCATGAACGCTACTTTCATTTCTATTTTGTATTTTATATAATGGAATAATAATGATATAAAGGTATATTATGATTCCAGTATAATATCATATATAATATCATAGTTCCCTCCTTTATACGTCCCACATATGGTATTTAACGAATCAAATCACTTTGAGGGGGCGGTAGTCCGCACTTCCTTAAATGAAGATATCACGTTTACTCATAATGGAAACCATAAAGTTATGCCCAAAATGAAAAAACAGAAGCGTAAGGAAAACATAAACATATTATATATCATATATAAAAATAGTGACATCATAATGGCCACCTTTGAAGGTGTTAAATGAGTATTGAACAATCATCATTTCGGGAGGCAGAATTTCACCATCCACGGAAACCGTATGTTCTTTAACCATTTGATGTAGTTTTGTGAGAGTGTAGCTCGAATAAATCTTATAAAAAATCCTAGTATATTGAAGATACTGGTGTTGTTACAAAATAAATAAATAAAAAGAGTTTAGGGGGTTGGAGAAGAAAAATAAAACAAATGAACATGAGAGAATGAATTACCTTTAAAAGTGTATCTCCTTTTGATTTGAGCCTAAAGGCTTCCTTTGAAAGGATTATGCCCAAAGGGAATCCTCTAGGATTAGGAGAGGGATTTGGATAGATTAAATGGGCAGGGGTTGGCCGAGCCAAAGGCTTGAGGGGTGTGTGAAATGAGGTAGAGTTGGGGGCCTTTTATAAGAGGAGAGGAGGGGCACATTTGGAAAGTAAAGAAATATTACTTTATTTTAAAATGTGTTTCGGTTTTAAAAGGTTCCACATTGATATAATTCGTGAATAAGGTGATAAGGCTTCTAAATCCACTCATCCAATAAGTTTTGGACATGTGTAGTTCATAGATTTTACATTATCTTTCCATTTTATTTAAATCGTCAAATAATGATGTCATCGCTGCATCATTATTATGTCATAAATAATTTAATTTATTTAATGTCTAAAAATTATAAAAAAAATACTATGATGTAGGAAATCTTTTTATCTTTCCAATTACTATTTATAATCAAAATTTGGACTTGTGTAACCCCACTTAAAAATTGTTTTAGTATAACATATCATGTTTGTGTCATTTTTACTTTTACATTAAATAAAAAGTTATTTATGTCATTTCCCAACCAAAGTGGATCCATGGGGTCCCCAAGTTGGCCCATGGCTTGTCTGGGTCGTCCATGACTCACCCAATAGGTGTAGGACAAGTGTCATGGTGTTTTCACATTCTTATAATATCATTTTTACCTTAAATTACACTAATTACCACTAATCGCGATTAAAAACTTAATAAGTTACTATTCACCAAAAAATTATTTTCATCCCATTGAACCACATTTTTCATAATAATGACAACCATGTATGTAGGATTTTCAAAATTCAATACACATTAGTGGTAAACTTTCATTTAACTGAAAAATCAGTTTGCTTGATTACCACTTAGTGGTTTCACTATTCATCAAAAATTGGAGTTTTTCAGAAAAATACCAAAACTTCACCCTAAGCTATATTTGATATTCCGAATTCAAAAATGAAGTCCGTTTAACAAAAATCAAAACATATTAGTCACATTAATTAATTTAATAATTAATTCCCGCTGTCAGAGCAAATAGCGTGTTTTTATAAAACAATAAGTATCAAAAGATTGACACTAGTTTAAGTCTGATTTCAAAGTGAAATTAATTCCAACGACCACTATTGGATTTAATGGTAAAAATATTTTCTAATTTCACTTTAAAACCAATTAAAAAGATAATCTAATCATATAAATAAATTAGATTAAAAATAGGTTTTGAATTAAAATACAACATTTTACACTATTCATTAAAAAAATGATCATTATCGGAAAGATACCAAAAATTTACACAAAGTAAATTTCGATGTCCCGATTCTTAAGAAGAGTTTTATTTGGTCCAATAGAATTTATAAGAGTGAACAAAACTATATTTAATGATGGTTCTCCATTAAAAGGCGATAAGTGAACCTTTAGTGAAAACAAGGGCATATACGCCTAAAATTGAATTCTTTCCGTATTTTAAGCCTTTAGATTTTATTGGATAAATGTAAAAACATTCAAAAACATATATAATCATATTATAGTTATTTATATCCATTACCGCCATTAAAACGGCTACATGTTAACTACCATTTAAAATAATATTATTTTATTATTAGAGTGCAACGTAAGATTCCCAAGAAACTCGTTGTTGCGTGTTGGGTACGCCATCGAGCATAGCTTCCCCTTTAAAGTCATTTAAATATTTTATTCACAAATATGGATAAATATGAAATGTCATATTCTTTATTTACCTGGGGTGTTACATATATAGTAACAATAAACAACACCGAATGATGAAAAAGATAATTCTTTAAAAAAAGAAAAATATTAGTCATCGTATGATGGGGAATATTATCATACTTTTGATGAAATCAATATATATTTTAATGTAATTGGAAATTAAAATATGAAATGAATAAAAAACTATTATATTGTTGAAACATGTCTTCATGAATATAGCATGATAAATTTATAACTTATTTTTAAAATATCTACAGTTTCATAAAATTTATACATTAAATCTAATTCCTAATAATATTCCATCAATCATGATATCATCTTCAAAATTACATAGTTGCTTTTTAGTTTGATGAAATATCTATCTAATTTTAATTTGAGAGAAGAATCAATCTAAAATGTATAATCAAATTATACCATCTAGAACTTCTAATGGGATTTGTTTTAATTTAATTATATTTTATATTTAATCAATTTTATTAATTTTTAAATTCATTCCATTTTCCAATAAAGGTTATAAGGGGAGGTAAATAGATAAAATTTAATTTTTTAAAAAGTGTTCAATTTTTTTGGTTTTTTTGCAATGATTTTACATCAATTTCATTACCCATTCTGTGCATAAAATATTTGAGAAGACATGGGTTCAAATTAAAATAATAACATAATATAATGATACCTATGAATGTTTTTATACAATTATATTATTTTTTCCCACATTAGAGTAATGGGATAAGTGGTAGTAGCCCAAATAAAATTTATGTGGAAAGTATATTGGACTTTGTTACCTAGAACAAACTAGTATGAACATTATATTAAATCTGTATTCAATGAAATAATAATTAATTTAAATACCTTATCAAATATTTAATTTATTCTACAAAACATTAATGTGATATTTTCCAAGAGTGTATGATTCCTTGAATAATTTATAGTAGTTACCCCTTTGATGAGATCTTGGAAATTTCCTCATCATACTCTTAAACCTATTCTAATGATTGAATAACATTATATGATGGGAAATATAGTATGATTTATATTTTGTGGGTACTCATAGACATATAATAAATAATGTCATGAAGTTTATACATGTTAATGTTTACGAAAGGTGATTATGATAATATATATTTCAATATGAATTCTTCATGTTTATGTGTGATCAAATATTTTTTTCTTCGAGTGTGAATAATGGTCCTTAGACATTAATATTATTATTAATTCATGTTTGGACTTATGTACATAGATATACATACAATAATCATGATATTATATGATATAATAACGTAGGGTGTGTTGAGTCAACTTAAAGCCTAGATGGATCAGCATTCTCCTGGACTGCTTCAGCTGGAGTCCCTCCTCCTCTTGAAGTATGTCAGCCTACTTATTATTTTTTTTACCCTATATTCTGGTTTCTTTCTAAATGGTAGATGGTGTAAATTCATCACACCTCGAGATTACATTGTAAACTCTTTATTTAATAAATTCTCTCAGCTTGGTTTTTCTAAAAAAACGTAGGGTGTGTTGAGAGTGTCATTAATAGCACATTAATAGTAAATAATTCAAGTATTTATTTGCCTTCTCTATATTTATGGATGTTTATATCTTATCCTGTAGTTATGAATGTAACTATCATAATGAATTCAATACCACTTTTAATAACATTAATATTATATAGTCAATGAAATATGTACCAATAATATAGGTTGATGACATGAGATTGAAACCTAGACAATTATATATTATGAAAAAGGTATTATATTACGCAGTAAAGACTCATATGTTATTTTTGATGTTACAAAGTTAAATTATTTCTCTATTTATCCCTAACCCCTTCTTAGATAATAATAATAGAATTAAATTAATCATGCCTAATTTCAAATAGAAAAAATAATTTAGTTTCCCAATATAAAGCCACGTGACATTATGATATATTTCATTTTAAATAAATTAAAATTATTTGATAGATCCAGTTTCACTCAATATAAGCTTTAAATAAAATGTGACAGTATTTTAAAATATTATTATTTAAAAATTAATATTTTAAAAATCCATTAAATTAGTAGTTTAAAATATGAATAACTGAATTATTATAGTATATTTATAAAAATTTATAATATATTTCTAACGGTTATCAATTTATATAAATATAAATAATTACCACATGGAATAAAAAAAGTTAATTTTTTCAAAAAATATTATTTTTTCTAAGAAAATAGCTTAGTCTCTCTTTGTGTGCATAATTTAAAATTATATTATACGAATTTTTAGAAAATTTATATGAAAAAAAGTTCATTTTTTAATTTTATATTTCATATTTATCTTAGAGTAAATGTTTTGGATTTTTAGAAACATTTCATTTTTCCTTGAATATTGAAAAATGATGATTTTTTATAAAACAACCCTTTAAATCAAATCATTTAAAAGAACCATTTTGTTTTAATTTATTTTTTATAAAATTAATTAGTTATCTTATATTTTAATTATCAAAAATTATTTCATTTTAATAAATTTCATATTGAATATTAATATAAACACATTTTAAACATTGTATTGTTAATCATTGGGAAAACTATTTTCATAACATGACCACGAAATTAACTTTAAATAAAAATATATCACTTATATTAGTTTAATTTAATAAAATGGATTCCATATTTTGAATCATAATTATATATATATATTTATAATAATGTGAAAATATTTTTTCAACATCATTTATAGTGTTTATACTAAATATTATTTATCGTTTCTAAGTTAAAAATAATTTTACCATCAGATAAACAAAAAAAAAAATTGGACAAAATTTCCCAAAAAATGTATAATTCATATTCTATGTCCTTATTTAGATATTATAACTTATTTAGTTATTACTTTTCAATTTTTAATTATTTTATTTATAAGTATATCGGTGGAGTTATTTATTTTTTGAAAATTACAAGTTTGTCATCTCCCATACTAGTAAAAGGCTACCACTGTCCTCTTTATTTGAAACATCTGAAAATAATTGGATTAGAAAATACATTCCCTAAAAAAATAATTCCTCCATAACCTCTTCCTATTAACTTTTTATGTCCATATAGAACCCCAGTATTTTAATTGGTTTATACCAAAATATGTTGTCTGAAGAAGAGGTAAAAACCATAACAGAGCATTTTCTTTTTTTATTACTGAACAAACCTCATTCATTATGAATAAATTATAACATAATCCCTTGTATCTCTCTTATATTGAATTTTTATGCTATGTTCATGACCGAAAATTTTCTTCCCCTCACTCGAATTAGAATCAAAGTTATTGATCGTGTATACGAAGGACTTCCATCGCATGAACTGACATTATTCATTCTCCATCACTGCTTCTCATGACTGGATATAATGATGTGTATAATGTTTATAAATGGTAATTATGATATAATTATACTTTTCAATTAGTATATAATATATTTCATCTTTATTTTCATTACATATAGAATATGATATAATCGCTCATGTGTATGATAGAGTATTAACAAGAAAAGAGAATCGATTTGTTTTTCACTTACGCTTTAAAAAGAATGTAATAAGTAATATTATTATTTTCATTCATCACATTCATAAAATAATAAAATTATATAATGATTATGTATCAAACATTTTATATCTATTTCACCCACTATATAAATTATACCATTGTTCATGTGTATTGTGGACAACTGCATTATGAAGTGGGGATATTTTATTTCATTACTGCATCATATGGATGGTATGTGATAGGTTATCTAATTAAATTATATTATAATTATGACATATTTATAATCTTTGAAAAGTAACATAAAAATAACTTCCTTCAATCATGATCTTCAAAAAGTAGAAACATTACTCATGCGTATGTACGGATTACTGTCTCTATAATTGTATCATATTTAATTTTTAAATACCTTATTTAATGGTTGATTTCAAAAGTATAATTTACATATAAAAAGGTAATTATGTAATAGTTACTATTTTAAATATGATTAATTATTAATCTATTTCTCATTCTTCATCATACAAAAGAAATTTTTTATATATGAGTTTTTTATCATTAAAAATCCATTTTTTAAATTAATTAGTTATGTAACTGAATATGATATGGTAAAAATTAAAATAAATTTAATGATATATATGAAAATATTTATTTATAAATGATATTATTAGAATAATTCCACTATTATTGAAGATAAATAATGCACATGGAAAATGAAATACAAAGTAAGAAATTTCTCAAATCCACCAATTCCAATGGGTTATGATCTTCCTCTCTCTAACTCAGATTATCTCACTATTAATGTTATTGAATATTTATAATATATATATATATATATTTATATCTAAAATATATACCTAGAGTAGCATGCCTTCCTTTTATGAGGTAATACATGCTTTAAGATCACTAACCAAAATCGTTCATCCTAAAATTTCCATTGTTAATTTTATGAAGAAATATTATGAAACCCATTTTGATTCCATGGGTTAATATTATGTTATAACATATGAATAATCCCTGTTTCTAGAGTACATAGATAATGAACATATTATTATGGGTGTTTCTAGATATTTATCTAATGCATTTGATAAATGTAAGAACCCGGTTCTTATTTTGAGGAACAATATTCTTCTTTTTTCCTTTTACTCAAGTGTTTTTGAGAGAATATGGAAAATGGGGAAAATACTAAATTTTGGAACTACACATTGTGTACTTTTCCACAAGTCGTGTACTCTTGGCCATGTTGGGATGAGTACCTGGGGCGTGATGCCATGTCGGTGACGCGGGGTGTAGGAACTGACTACACGCCGTGTGGTGGTACCTTACACGCCATGTAGTCAGTCGGCAGGCTTCAACAGTAAGGTAGTGGATTCGACGCCAGCTGGGCAACAGTACATGACGTGTACTCAGGAGTACATGTCGTATACTCTGGTCAATGGATGAACAGTGTGGCGGTGCCGCCAAATAAATAGTTAAATGAATGAAGTATAGGCCGTCTACTCAAAAGTACATGTCATGTACTTTTCTTTTTCGGCTTAAAACAAGCAGTAGCCTCCTCATTTGGAAGAGGAGACACTTGAACCGATTTGGAGCCGAGGAGGACGGCCAACCCTTTGAAGATCCGCCGAGTGTTCCTCTGAAATCTGATTCGGCATCGGACGATCTCGTTGGAACCGCACGGGTAAACCCTCTCCTCTCCTAGTACCATTATTACCAATTCTTCTCCTAACGTAAGTTTTTTACATTTGAATGGGTTTTGTTCTTCATCATATCTACACTGTTCTTGGGCATTTTGGAGTCGGCGTTCGGGTATAAAGTTCGTTGGCGAATAAGGTAGGTGGCTTAGTGTTTATTTTCCAACTGTCATTCGTTTTTGTGCGTTTTCGTGCCACGAACCCATGTTGGGGGGTCGTGTGGATGAGTTTGTTGTTATATTTATTGCCTAGAATTTCATAGGTGATTAAATTTTGATAATTAAATGCTGTTTGGGATCGTTTCATGGATCCGGAACCACCCCAGGGGTGTGTTTCACTGTTTAGATATTTGGCCAGGATACCTGAGGGTATGCCTTCAAAGTAGTAATTGTAGAATTTCCTTGAGGGGAATTGCTTGTCACTACTTGTTTACCTGTTGGGCATGGCCCAGTTACTTTTTTAGCCTGAGGGAATTGTTGTATTTGGCCTGAGGGCGTTGTTGTGATTAGCCTGAGGGCACTTCACTATTTATCATGAGGGATGTAGTATTTTTCCTGAGGGCAACCTTTCATGCCTGAGGGCTTGAATTCTGTGCCTGAGGGCAAAACTTCCTATGCCTGAGGGCAATTTCTGTTTCGGCCTGAGGGCAATACCTGCGGGTTGAATTCTGCTTCCCCGAGGGTAAGATTTGGCTTGTCTGAGGACATGTATTGTTTTTTTAGAAATTCACTATGGTGATTTCTAGTATATAATGAATTAAATGAATAATAAAATGAAAAAATTTAATTTTTAAGCTAGTTACTTTTTATTACTGCTTACCTTATTCCATTTTACTATTGCACACTGTTTTTGCATGCTTACATGCATTTTGGCATGGGCCTTTGGTGGGTGCCTACTGAGATATATTTCTCACACCCTGTTTAGGTCACGCTTTTCTACCCAAACAGATTATGTTTCTGCAGGTGTAGATAGGGGTAAGAGTCCCTATACAGGTACTTGACTGTTTCTAAGGAGTAGGAGGGCATGGGACCGAGCCTAGGCTCTCGATGCCGCTACGATATGTTTTTCTTGTTTTTTTGTACTCTATATATTGTTGTACTGTCTTAATGTATACCATATTCTAGCAGTATTCTTAGAACATGATACATGTAGCATCATCACTTCTATACTATTGGTTATATCCACTGCTGTAGTTTATTTCAGTTGTGTATGTTTACTGCTTCCGCTGTCGTTGTATGATTATTCTGTATTCCGCTATGCTACACTTTGACAAATGAGGGCATATCTTCCCCACTATCAGACCTGGGCCCTCGATGCTAGTTGGTAGCCTCTGGCATTTGAGGAAATGCGCTTGAGGTCACGTGGAGAACTGGGATCGGGGCACCCGTTGCGTGGCACCCGGGTCTGGGACATTACAAAGTGGTATCAAAGGAAGGTTCTATTCTTTGACATACTGTTTGGAGCCCTAGTCGGGGATAGGATGAAGGGTAGTTGGTAATAAGCTGTATCCGAGCATATCTAACCCGTGTACAGGGAAAATCCAGTCTTCCTCGTATTTTGCAATTCTTTTGATTTTTCAAATTTTATAGTTGATTTGATTTCACCTTTGGGTGATGCACTTGTGATTGTGCTGTTATAATTTATCTATGGGTTCTATTTAGTTGCATCCCAATGAGATGGGGGTATGTCATCTCATGAATCATATAGGAACATGCTAGATATCACATTTCATGCATAGTTTCCATGTCATGTAGGTGCATTAGAGATTTTCATGTTGTTTTGATAGTTGTTGTGCTAGAAAAGCATGTTGTTGTGATAGCTGCTTGATAAATACCTGCCTTGTGATATGGTATGTTTTTGTTTAAGCTTGTTTATAGAATGGACGCCAAACATTGGTTTTTGGGGAGTATGGGCCCTCATTGACCGGAATTTGGTGGATCATCGACAGTTTTTTGGTTTTGACACATATAAGATGTCCAAACGTTGCTTCGTGGGGAGTATGGGCCCCCACGGGTCAGAATTTGACACTTAGGTATCATTTTTCGGTATTTTCTGGGTTCCAGAGAAGTTTCCGAGGCATACTGTCCAGAAACCCAGTATACATGCCGTGAAGTATTTTAATACATGTTGTGTATGTTCTTCTGTTCGGGAAGGAAAATTAACATTTTGAGTACATGTTGTGTACCCTGAGTACACGGCGTGTAGTCTCATCCTGTGTCACAAACAGTGTGTGCGGAGACACGGGGTAGGGAAAGGCTTGGGTAAAACACACCGTGTACTGAATGGACACGCAGTGTAATGTGACCCGAATTCTGGCCATGTAACTAACAACACGGGTTGGTGAACTCCTCTACAAACCACGCTATGTCAATGCTAGACACACCGTGTAGTGTGACCTGGGGACTCGGCCGTGTAACTAACAACACGGGCCGGTGTCACCTCTCCTCGGACACGCCGTATACCTATGGGACACGCTGTGTAGGATTTTCCGAGGATAGACCACGTGGAGTTAGCCGTGTGGCTAGGAAACAGGGTGGTGTACACGCAGTGTGCAGGTGTAACACGCCATGTGGGGACAATCCGAGTAGTCGGCCGTGTCACAGATGAAACGGGCAGTTGGAAAATAACACCGTACACGCCCTGTAGATATTGTACATGTTGTGTAGTTTTGTTCGACGAAAGCCATGTGGATTAGCCGTGTAGAAGGTCCCGGGCAGGGGAACAGAAGTCAAGTACACGCCGTGTAGTCATTGTACAAGCCGTGTAGTCTTGTTTTGAAAATTTCGAAACGACTCCTTCCTCTTGTTCCTTTGTGGTTCCATCATTTCTGTCTTAATAATCTTGAATCTGAGGCGTGCTTTTGACCTTGTAGTGTCATGCCTCCTAGACGACCACGAGTTGTTCGCCAAGAGAGCGGAAAAAATTATACTCCGGAGATGGTGGGCCATGGGCTACCAGTTGATCCTCCAGTAGAGCAATATGCGGCACCAGCTGCTATACCGGACACAGGCGCGGATGCTCAGTTCAGTGAAGGCTTTATGCGGTTCATGCAAACCTTTCAGGGAGCACCGTAGGCTGCTACATCTATGGCCGAGCTAACGTGTACCTTCCAGCAGAAGCATCCGCCTACGTTTTCAGTGGATGGTGGACCACAGGAGGCAGAGTCTTGGCTAGGATCGATGCAGACCATTTTCGAGCATCTGGAGACGCCTCCAGGGCGGAGGGTCAAGCTCGCGACTTACATGCTGCGTGATTCCGCCAAGATGTGGTGGGATGTTACCACCCAGTCAGAGCATCACAAAGACATGGCGTGTGAAGATTTCCATGCAGTCTTCTATGAATAATTCTTTCCCGAGACGCTGAGGGCAGATAGAGCTCGAGAGTTCCTGAATCTACAGCAGGGCACCATGTCGGTGATGGACTATTCTGCTCGTTTTATAGAGCTTCAACGTTTTGCACCTTTGTTGGTGGGTGATGATACGTTGAGATCCATAAGTTTTGAGGATGGTATTCGGTATGATATCTGATTGTTGGTGAATGTTTTCAGGTTTCATATTGTACACACTATTGTAAACGAGGAGCTGATTTCTGAGGGGAACATGCGGGAAGCTAGTGGTGTGGGCCAGGGTGGGCCAGCACCAGTTACTGGTACTATTTCTACATGCAAGAGGAAGAGACAGATGGACTTCTCTCAGGGTGGCAGTACTAGCTAGGCAGCTTCTTCAGGTTTCCTGATCAGGTGCTACCAGTGTGGCAGAGAGGGGCACAAGAGACCACAGTGTCCACGAGATCCAGTGGAGTGCCGAGATTGCGGAAAGATAGGTCATCTGCAGTGCTTTTGCAGGGTGTTTCCACCAGTGGCAAGTGAGAGGGGTTTTGTGCAGACTCCGCGTGCAGGATTAGGATAAGTGGCTTCTTACCAGTCAGGGAACTGGAATACGTCAGGGTGTGCAGGTAGAGATATTGGTTGTGGCCATGGTATCCAGACACCAGGATCGCAGAGGGAGTAGGGTGGGATAGCTCAGGGTAGCCGGGCTGTGTCGTAGGGTCGTGGCACTGGGCAGGCATATGCAGTGCAACAGACCCAGTAGGAGCAGGATCCCGGACCATCTACAGTCAGAGGTACTATTCTAGTAGCTTCTGTCTTGTCTTCATTACTTTTTGATACGGGTGCTATGCATAGTTTCATATATGTACATGTTGTGGTGAGCCTTGGGCTCTGTGTTTCTTCTTCTTCGGATATCTTGACGCTAGACACTCTGTTGGGTACTAGGACGGATGGTGTGCGTCAGTGTAAGGAGTGCCCCCTTGAGCTTGGAGGGTGTCACTTCCTTTGGGACCTCTATGTATTAGACATGACGAGCTAAGACGTCATTCTCGGGATGGACTGGTTTGTTCCCATTCAATCCTTTGTAGACTGCTATCATCGTAGGGCACGTTTTACGTCACCAGAGGGTGGAGAGTTTCTATACAAGGGGGATGGTATGTTCAGGTGAGTCGAGCTGGACCAGAGCATCATGGGCGAGGTGGAGTCATAGCCATGATTACGAGCTTATATCTAGATTATCAGGGGACTTGTAAGATGGATTTCCCCCCGGTTGTTGATCTTTTCAGGGATGTCTTCCCAAATGATTTATTAGGTCTACCTCTGGTGCGTGATTTGTATTTCCTTATTGAGATTGTGCCAGGAGTAGCATCGGTGTCCATTCCTGCTTATAGGATGGCAACACCTGAGTTGCAGGACCTCAAGAGGCAGTTAGAGGAGTTATAGGCGAAGGGTTTTATCTGACCCAGTACTTCTCCTTAGGGTTCTCCGGTTCTTTTTGCGAAGAAGGTAGATATTACCCTCAGACTTTGCACGGATTATCGGAAGCTGAACCTGTTGACGGTTAAGAACCGATATCCCTTGCCGAGGATTGATGATCTATTTGATCAGCTTCATGGAGCACGAGTGTTCTCAATGATTGAATTTAGATCCAGATATCATCAGCTACGTGTGAGACCATCAGATATAACGCTTATAGCTTTCAGGAGTAGGTATGGTCTATATGAGAATACAGTTATGTCGTTCGGACTGACGAACGCACCCGCAGTTTTCATGGCTCTGATGAATCGTGTGTTCCATCCATATCTTGATTCATTTGTGGTAGTATTCATGGACGACATCTTGGTGTACTCCCACACTCGACACGACCATTCCACCCATATTGAGATCGTATTGAGTACACTGAGAGAGCATCAGCTATGTGCTAAACTCTCGAAGTCCCACATTTGGATGGACCATATTCACTTCCTGGGTCATATCATCTCAGAGGCATGAGTTGTAGTAGACCCAGATAATGTGAGAGCAGTAGTTTCCTGGGAGTATCATAAGAACGTGTTTGAGATACAGAGTTTTTTAGGGTTGGCTGGTTACTAAAGATGCTTCATAGAGGACTTCATCAGCTTAGAAGCACCGTTGACAGGTCTGACTAAGAAGGGTTTGAAGTTCGTTTGGTCAGAAGCTTGCGAGACAGCATTTCAAGACCTGAAGGGAAGGTTGACATTAGCACCGATCCTGATACTCCCAGATCAGGGGAAGATCTATACAGTTTACTGTGATGCATCAGGGATTGGGATGGGAGCTGTTTTGATGCAGGGTGACCGAGTTGTTGTATACGGGTCTCGACAGTTGAGGCCACATGAGAGGAATTACCGGACACATGATCTCGAGTTGGCTGAAGTTGTGCATGCGTTGCGTTGTTGGATACATTATCTGTTGGGAGAACATTTTGTGTTTTTCACTGACCACAAAAGCCTCAGGTATATCTTTACCCAGTGTGACCTGAATCTGAGACAGAGGAGGTGGGTTGAGTAACTACAGTCGTTCGATTTTGAGCTTGCCTACACACCTGGTAAAGGTAATGCAGTAGCTGATGCACTGAGCAGGAAGACTCAGATACAGGTAGTGGAAGAGGCCACCAGTGAGTGGGAGCTTATGGATTTGTTCACTGAGATGCATATGGAGGTGCATGACAGTCTGGGGAAGACTTATCATTCCTCGTTAGCTGTGACTTCCACCCTCCTGGAAAGAGTGAGAATGAGACAGCTATCTGATTCAGAAGTCCTAGTTCTACGGGAGTCAGTGGAAAGTGAGTTCCCTCTTCCCTGTTGGATGGTAGGCAATGACGAGGTTTTGTGTTTCCATGGATGTGTATAGGTTCTAGGGTATATATGTGGGGAGATGATGTGGGAGTTTCATGCTTCATCTTTGGCAGTTCATCCTGGGGTTACCAAGATGTATCGAGACTTGAGACGTCAGTACTGGTGGTGGGGTATGAATAGAGAGATATCTGGTTTTGTTACGAGGTGTTCCACCTATTAGCAGGTGAAGGCAGAGCACCAGAGGCCAGCTAGGCTGTTACAGCTATTTCCCATTCTATAGTGGAAATGGGCTAATGTCACAATGGATTTCATGATGGGATTGCCGAGGTCATATTGAGGCAATGACCCCGTGTGGGTTGTTGTGGACAAACTCACGAAGGTAGATCACTTCTTGCCGATCAAGGAGACCTTCGGTGTGGACGAGCTCGAAAGGCTGTATATCCGAGAGATCGTACATCTTCATGGGCTCCCTCGTTCTATCGTTTCAGATAAGGACGCCCGCTTTACGTCTCGTTTCTGGGAGAGTTTTCAGAGGGCGCTGGGTACACAGGTGCTTCTGAGCATAGCATACCACCCACAGACAGATGGCCAGTCGGAGCGTACGATACAGTTGCTAGAGGACATAATGCGTGCATGCGTCCTAGATTTTGGGGCTCTTGGGAGAAGAATATACCCATAGTCGAGTTTTTCAATAACATTAGTTTTCAGGACACTATTTAGATGGCACCATATGAGGCTTTATATGGTAGGCCATGCCGGTCAACTTTGAGCTAGTTAGAGGTAGGTGAGGCAGCTTTACTGGGGCCACAACTCGTATAGGAGACGTCTGAGCAGGTCCAGTTGATTCGTAAGCGGATGGATACCACACAGTCTCGTCAGAAGTCTTATGCTGATCACCGCAGACGACCTTTGGAGTTCGTGGTCAGGGATCAGGTTTTCTTGCGTGTTTCACCGAGGCTGGGACACATGAAGATCAGGAGATAGGGTAAGATTTCACCGAGGTATGTTGGGCCATTCGAGATTTTGGAGAGAGTCGGGCTGGTTGCCTATCAGTTGAGGTTTTTGCAGCAGTACCAAGCCATGCATGACGTCTTCCACGTGTCTCAGTTGCATCGCCACAATTCAGACCCATATCACACCTTTCATCCAGCAGAGGTTGAGCTTCATCATGATGCGTCTTTTGAGGATCACTTGATCCGTATCGTTGACAGGAGCACGAAGGTTATTTGAGGCCAGTCAGTTCCTCTCATACAGGTGCTATGGAAGTATGGCTGGGTACAGGACGAGACCTGGTAGCGGGAGACCGACGTACGTGCTCAGTGGCCAGAGCTGTTTTGAGTTTTGTCTTCACCACCCTTGGAAGGGCAATTCGGGGACGAATTGCTATAGGGGGGGGGGGGGAGTTTGTAAGAACCTGGTTCTTATTTTGAGGTACGGGATTTTTCCTTTTCCTTTTCATTAAGTATTTTTGAGATAATATGAAAAATGGGGAAACATCCTAAATTTTGGAACTACACGCCATGTACTTTTCCACAAGCCATGTACTCTTGGCTGTTTTGGTATGAGTAGATGGGGCGTGTAGCCATGTCGACGACGTGGGGTGTAGCAACTGACTAACACCGTGTGGTGGTACCTTACACTCCGTGTAGTCAGTCTGCAGGCTTCAACAGTAAGGCAGTGGAGTCGCCGCCGCTGGGCGACAGTACACGCCATGTACTCAAGAGTACATGCTGTGTACTCTGGTCGACAAATGAACAGTGTGGCGATGCCGCCAAATGAATAGTTAAATGAATTAAGTACACGTTGTGTACTCAAAAGTACATGACTTGTAATTTTCTTTTTCGGTTTAAAATAGGAAGTAGCCTCCTCATTTTGTAGAGAAGACACTTCAGCTGATTTGGAGCCGAGGAGTATGGCCAACCCTTTGAAGATCCGCCGGTTGTTTTTCTGGAATCCGATTCATCTTTGGATGATCTCGTTGGAACCGCACGGGTAATCCCTCTCCTCTCCTAGTACTGTTGTTACCAATTATTCTCCTAACGTATGTTATTTACATTTGAATGGGTTTTTTTCTTCGTCATATCTACGCCATTCATGGATGTTTCTGGAGTCAGCGTTCGGGTATAACTTTCATTGGCGAATAAGGTAGGTGGCTTAGTGTTTATTTTCCAAATGTCTTGCGTTTTTGTGCATTTTCGTGCCACGAACCCATGTTGGGTTTTCATGTGGCTGAGGTCGTTGTTATATTTAATGCCTATAATTGAATAGGTGATTAAATTGTGATAATTAAATGCTTGTTGGGATTGTTTCATGGATCCGGAACCACCCCCAGGGTGTTTTTCACTGTTTATCCGTTTGGCCAGGATACCCGAGGGTATGCCTTTAAAGAGGTAATTGTAGAATTGACTTGATAGGAATTGCTTGTTACTACATGTTTACATGTTGGGAACGGCCTAGTTACTTGTTTAGCCTGAGGGAGTTGTTGTATTTGGCCTAAGGGCGTTGTTGTGATTAGCCTGAGGGCACTGCACTATTTAGCCCGAGGGATGTAGTATTTCTCCTGAGGGAAACCTTTTGTGCCTGAGGGATTGACTTCTGTGCCTAAGGGCAACACTTCCTACGCCTGAGGGCAATTTCCGTTTTGGCCCGAGGGTAATACCTGCGGGTTGGATTCTTCTTACCCGAGGGTAAGATTTTTCTTGTCTGAGGACGTGGACCGTTTTGTTTAGAAATGCACTGTGATTATTTCTAGTATATAATGAATTAAATGAACAATAAAATGGAAATTTAATGGTTAAGTTAGTTACTTTTTAGTACTTCTTACCTTATTGCATTTTACTATTGCACACTATTGTTTAATGCTTACACGCAGTTGGGAACGAGCCTTTGGTGGGTGCCTACTGAGACATATTTCTCACACCCTTTTTTGGTCATGCGTTTCGGCCCAAATAGATTACATTTCTACAGGTGTAGATATGGGAAAGAGTCCCTATACAGGTACTTGACTGTTGCTGAGGATTAGGGGGCATGGGACCGAGCCTAGGCTCGCGATGCCGCTGCCACCTGTTTTTCTTGATTTGTTGTACTCTGTATTATTTTATAGTGTATTAATGTATAACATGGTCTGGATGTTTTCTTAGAACTTGATACATGTAGAATCATCACTTCTATACTGTTGGTTATATCCACTGTTGTAGTTTATTTCAGTTGTGTATGTTTTCTGCTTCCACTTTCGTTGTATGTCTATTCTGTATTCCGTTGTGCTACACTTTGACAAATGAGTGCATAGATTCCCCAATATCAGACATGGGCCCTCACTACTAGTCGGCAGCATCGGGCGTTTGGGGAAATGCACTTGAGGTCACGTTGCGAACCGGGCTCGGGGCACCCGTTGCGTGGCACCCAGGTCCAGGATGTTACAAAGTGGTATCAAAGGAAGGTTCTTTTCTTTGACTTACTATTTGGAGACGTAGTCAAGGATAGGATGAAGGGTAGTTGGTAATAAGTTGTGTCCGGGCATAGCTAACCCGTGTATAGGGAAAATCCAGTCTACCTTGTATTTTTCAATTCTTTGGATTTTGTAAATTTTTCAGTTGATTTTATTTCACCGTTGGGTGACACAGTTGTGATTGTGCTATTATAATTTATCTATGGGTTCTATTTAGTTGCAACCCTATGAGATGAGGGTATGTTGTCTCATGCATCATATAGGCACATGCTAGATATCACATGTCATGCATAGTTTCTATGCCATGTAGGTGCATTAGAAATTCACATATTATTGTGATAGTTATTGTGCTAGAAAATAATTCTGTTGTGATAGCTTCTTGATAAATACATGCCTTGTGATATGGTATATTTTTTATTAATCTTGTTTATAGAATGGATACCAAACTTTGGTTTTTGGGGATTATGGGCCCCCATTGACCAAAATTTGGTGGATCATGGACTGTTTGTTGGTTATGACACATATATGATGTCAAAACTTTGATTCGGGGGGAGTATTGGCCCCCACGGGTCGGAATTTGACACTTAGGTGTCGGTTTTCGGTATTTTCTGGGTTCCGGAGAAGTTTTTGAGGCATACTATCTGGAAACCCAGTATACATGCCGTGTAGTATGTTTATACATGCCGTGTATGCTCTTCTCTTTGGGAAGAAAAATGAACATTTTTAGTACACACCGTGTACCCTGAGTACACGCCGTGTAGTCTCATCTCGTGTGGACGATGACATGGGGTAGGGAAAGGCTTGGGTAAAACACGCCGTGTACCGAATGGAAACGTTGTGTAATGTGACCCAGAGTCCGGCTGTGTAACTAACAACATGGGTCGGTGAACTCCTATACAGACCATGCTGTGTTGATGATAGACACATTGTGTAGTGTGACCTGGGGACTCGGTCGTGTAACTAACAACACGGGCTAATACCACCTCTCCCCAGACATGCCGTATACCTATGGGACACGCCGTG
The DNA here is from genome assembly GCA_963277665.1 of Viscum album. NCBI lineage: Eukaryota > Viridiplantae > Streptophyta > Magnoliopsida > Santalales > Viscaceae > Viscum > Viscum album. Next base: position 81,444,707 of record OY728157.1, read on the forward strand.
TAGGCTTTTCCGAAGATAGACCGTGTGGAGTTATCCATGTGGCTGGGAAATAGGGTGGTGTACACGCTGTGTGCTGGTGTAACACGCCATGTGGGGACAAGCCGAGTAGTTGGCCGTGTCACAGATGACACGGGCAGTTGAAAAAAAAAACCGTTCACGCCGTGTAGATATTGTACACGCTGTGTAGTTTTGTTCGACGGAAGCCGTGTGGATTAGCTGTGTAGAAGGACCTTGGCAGGGGAACAGAAGTCAAGTACACATCGTGTAGTCTTGTTTTGCAAATTTTGAAACCCCTTCATCCTCTTGTTCCTTTGTGGTTCCTTAATTTTAGTCTTAATAATCTTGAATCTGAAGCGTGCTTTTGACCTTGTAGTGTCATGCCTCCTAGACGACCGCAAGTTGTTCTCCAGGAGAGCGGCGACAATTATAATCTGGGGATGGTGGGCGATGGGCTACCAGTTGATCCTCCGGCAGAGCCAGATGCGGCACCAGCTGCTATACCGGACACAAGTACGGAGGCGCAGTTCCTTGAAGGCTTTATGTGGTTCATGGAGACATTTCAGGGAGCACCGCAGGCTGCTACATCTATGGCCGAGAAGACGCGTACCTTCCAGCAGAAGCATCCGCCAATATTTTTCGGGGATGGCGGACCACAGGCTGTAGAGTCTTGTCTAGGATCGATGCAGACCATTTTCGAGCATCTGATGACACCTCTATGGTGGAGGGTCAAGCTCACGACTTACATATTGTGTGATTCCTCCAACATGTGGTGGGATGTTACCACCCAGTCATAGCATCATAGAGACATGGCGTGGGAAGATTTTCAGGCAGTCTTCTATGACTTCTCCTTTCCCGAGACGCTGAGGCCAGATAGAGCTCGAGAGTTCATGAATCTGCAGAAGGGCACCATGTCGGTGATGGACTATTCTGCTCGTTTTACGGAGCTTCAGCATTTTGCTCCCGTGCTGGTGGGTGATGAGATGTTGAGAGCCAGGAATTTTGAGGATGGTCTTCGGTATGACATCCGAGTGTTGGTGAATGTTTTTAGGTTCCATATTGTACACGATATTGTAAACCAGGCACTGATTTCTAAGAGGAACCTGCAGAAAGCTAGTGGTGTGGGCCAGGGCAGTCCAGCACCAGTTACTGGTACTATTTCTGTTGGAAAGAGTAAGAGACATATAGACTTCTCTCAGGGTGGATGTACCAGCCAGGCAGCTTCTTCAGGTGGCCCGATCAGGTGCTACCAGTGTGGCAAAGAGGGGAACAAGAGACCACAGTGTCCACGAGACCTAGTGGAGTGCCGAGCATGTGGTAAGATGGGCCATCTGCTGTTCTTTTGCAGGGTGTTTCCACCAGTGGCTAGTGAGAGGGGTTCTGTCCAGACTCAGCATGCAGGGGCTGGACCAGTGGCTTCTCACCAGTCTGGGAACTGGAATAGGTCAGGGCATGTGGACAGAGATGGTGGTTCTGACTGTGGTATCCAGACACCAGGATCGTAGAGGCAGCAGGGTGGGACAGCTCAGGTTAGCCAGGCCGTGTCGCAGGGCCACGGCACTGGGCATGCATATGTAGTGAAACAGACCCAGTATGAGCAGGATCCCGGACCTTCTACAGTCAAGGGTACTATTCTAGTAGCTTCTGTCTTGTCTTTAGTACTTTTTATATGGATGCTATGCATAGTTTCATATCTGTACCCGTTGTGGAGAGCCTTGGGCTCGGTGTTTCTTCTTCTTCAGATATCTTGACGCGAGACACTCCGTTGGGGACTAGGACGGCTGGTGTGCGTCAGTGTAAGGAGTTCCCCCTTGAGGTTGGAGGGTGTCACATCCATTGGGAACTCTATGTCATAGAGATGACGAGCTATGACGTCATTCTCGGGATGTACTGGTTGGTTCCCTTTTGACCCTTTGTAGACTGCTATCGTCACAGGGTGCGTTTCACGTCACCAGAGGGTGGAGAGTTTCTATGCAAGGGCGATTGGGATGTTCAGTTGAGTCGAGCTGCACCAGAGCATCATGGGCGAGGTGGAGTCACGACCCAGATTGCGAGCTTATGTTTGGATGATCATGGGACTTGTTAGACGGATTCCCCCCGGTTGTTGATCGTTTCAGGGATGTCTTCCCGGATGACTTTTCACTTCTACCTCGGGTGCGTGAGGTGGATTTCTCTATCGAGCTTGTGCTAGGAGTAGCACCGGTGTCCATTCCTCCTTATAGGACGGCCACTCCTGAGTTGCATGAGCTCAAGAGGTAGTTAGAGGAGTTACAAGCAAAGGGTTTTATTTGACCCAATACTTCTTCTTGGGGATCTCTGGTCATTTTTGTGAAGAATGTGGATTGTAACATCAGACATTGCATGGATTATCGAAATCTGAACCAGTTGACGGTTAAGAACCGATATCCCTTGCCGAGGATTGATGATCTATTTGATCAGCTTCGTGGAGCACGAGTGTTCTTGAAGATTTACATGATATCCGGATATCATCAGCTACGTGTGAGACCATCAGATATATATCTTACAGCTTTCAGGAGTAAGTATGGTCTATATGTGTATACGGTTATGCCGTTCGGACTGATGAATGCGCCACCAGTTTTCATGGCTCTGATGAATCGTGTGTTCCATCCGTATCATGATTCTTTTGTGGTAGTATTCATGGAAGACATCTTGGTGTACTCTCACACTCGACACGACCATGCCACCCATCTTGAGATCATATTGAGTACACTTAGAGAGCATCAGCTATATGCTAAACTCTCGAAGTGACACTTTTGGATGGACCAGATTCACTTCCTGGGTCATATCATCTCAGAGGCAGGAGTTGCAGTAGACCCAGAGAAGGTGAGAGCAGTAGTTTCCTAGAAGCAGCCTAAGAACGTGTTTGAGTTACAGAGTTTCTTAGGGCTAGCTAGTTACTACAGACTCTTTATACAGGACTTCTCCCGCTTAGCAGCACCGTTGACAGGTCTGACTAAGAAGGGTGGGAAGTTCGTTTGATAGAAGCTTGCGAGATAGATTTTAAGGACCTGAAGTTAAGAATGACATCAGCACTGATCCTGATACTCCCAGAGTAGGGGAAGAGCTATACTGTTTACTGTGATGCATCAAGGATTGGGCTGTGAGCTGTTTTGATGTAGGGTGACCGAGTTGTTGCGTATGGGTCTCGGCAGTTGAGGCCACATGAGAGGAATTACCCGACAAATGATATCGAGTTGGCTGTGGTTGTGCATGTGTTGCGCTGTTGGAGACATTATCTGTTGGGAGGAAATTTTGTGGTTTTCACAGACTACAAAATCCTCAGGTATATCTTTACCTAGCGTGACCAGAATCTGAGGCAGAGGAGGTGGGTTGAGTACCTAAAGTCCTTTGATTTTGAGATTTCCTGCACACCTGGTAAAGGTAATGCAGTAGCTGATCCACTGAGTAGGAAGAATCATATATAGGTAGTGGAAGAGGCCAGTAGTGAGTGGGGTATTATGGATTTGTTCTCTAAGATGCATCTGGAGGTGCATGATAGTCAGGGGCAGACTTATCATTCCTTGTTTGCTGTGACTTCCACCCTCTTGGACAAAGTGAGGATGAGACAACTATCTGATTCATATTTCCTAGTTCTAAGGTAGTCGGTGGCAAGTGAGGACCCTCCTCCCGGTTGGACGGTAGGTGATAATGAGGTTTTTCATTTCCATGGACGTGTATGGGTTACAGGGGATATACGCGAGGAGATGATGTGGGAGTTTCATGCTTCAGCTTGGGCAGTTCATCCCGGGGTTACCAAGTTGTACCGAGACTTGAGACGTCATTACTGGTGGCCGAGTATGAAGAGAGAGATAGCTAGTTTTGTTACGAGGTGTTCTACCTGTCAGTAGATGAAGGAAGAGCACCAGAGGCCAGTTGGGATGTTACAACAGTTGCCCATTCAGGATTGGAAATGAGAAGATGTCGCGATGGATTTCGTGACGGGATTGCCGAGGTCACCTCGAGGCAATGACGCCATGTGGATTGTTGTGGACAGACTCATAAAGGTAGCTCACTTCCTTCCAATCAAGGAGACCATCGGTGCAGATGAGCTCAGAAGGCTTTATATCAGAGAGATCGTACGTCTTCATGGCGTCCCTCTTTCTATCATTTCAGATATGGATGCCCGCTTTATGTCTTGTTTCTGGAAGAGTTTTCATAGGGAGTTGGGTACACAAGTGCTTCTGAGCACAACATACCACCCTCAGACATATGTCCAGTTGGAGCGAGAAATATAGGTGCTAGAGGACATGTTGCGCGCATGCGTCCTAGACTTTGGGGGCTCTTGGGAGAAGCATATTCCCTTAGGCGAGTTTTCCTATAATAATAGTTTTCAGGAAACTATTGAGATGGAACCATACGAGGCTTTATATGGTAGGCCATGCCGATTACCTTTGTGCTGGTTAGAGGCAGGTGAGGCAGCTTTACAGGGTCCACAACTCATATAGGAGACGTCTGAGCAGGTCCAGTTGATTTGGAAGCAGATGGCTACCACACAGTCTCGTCAGAAGTCTTATGCTGATCACCAGAGATGACCTTTGGAGTTCATGGTCGGGGATCAGGTTTTCTTGCGTGTTTCGTCGAGGCTAGGACACAAGCGGACCAGGAGACAGGGTAAGATTTCACCGAGGAATGTGGGGCCATTCGAGATTCTGGAGAGAGTCGGTCTGGTTGCCTATCGGTTGCGGTTACCACAGCGGTACCAATCCATGCATGATGTCTTCCACGTGTCTCAGTTGCATCGCTACCATTCAGATCCATCTCACACCTTTCAGCCAGCGGAGGTTGAGCTTCAGCATGATGCGTCTTTTGAGGAGCATCTGATTCATATCGTTGAAAGAAGAATGACGGTTCTTCGAGGCTGGTCAGTTCCTCTCGTACGGGTGATATGGAAGCATGTCCGGGTGTAGGACAAGACCTGGGAGCGGGAGACAGATGTACGTGCTCAGTGGCCAGAGCTGTTCTGATCTTTTTCTTCACCACCCTTGTAAGGGCAATTCGAGGATGAATTGATATAAGGGGGGAATTTTGTTAGAACTTGGTTCTTATTTTGAGGTACGGGCTTCTTCTAGTTCCTTTTCCATAAGTGTTTTTGAGATAATATGGAAAATGGGGAAAAATCCTAAATTTTGGAACTACACGCCGTGTACTTTTCCACACGCCATGTACTCATGGCCGTGTTGGGATGAGTACACGGGGCGTGTAACCATGTCGGCGACGTGGGGTGTAGGAACCGACTATACGCAGTGTGGTGGTACCTTACACGACGTGTAGTTAGTTGGCAGGCTTCAACAGTAAGGAGGTGGAGTCGCCGCCAGCTGGGCGATAGTACACGCCGTGTACTCAGGAGTACATGCCGTGTAATTTGGTTGAGGGATGAACAGTGTGGCGGTGCCACCAAATGAACAGTTAAATGAAAGAAGTACACGCCATGTACTCAGAAGTACACGCCGTGTACTTTTATTTTTCGGCTTAAAACAGGCAGTATCTTCCTCATTTGGCAGAGGAGACACTTGAGCCGATTTGGAGATGAGGAGGACGACCAACTCTTTTAAGATTAGCCAGGTGTTCGTCTGGAATCCAATTCGGCTTCGGATGATCTCGTTTGAACCGCACGGGTAAGCCCTCTACTCTCCTAGTACCATTATTACCAATTCTTCTCCTAACGTAAGTTATTTACGTTTGAATGGGTTTTGTTATTCGTCAGATCTATGCCGTTCTTGGGGGTTTCTGGTGTCGGCGTTCGGGTATAATGTTCATTGGCGAATAAGGTAGGTGGTTTAGTGTTTATTTTCCAACTATCATGCGTTTTTTTGCATTTTCGTGCCACGAACCCATATTGGGGTGTCTTGTGGCTGATGCCGTTGTTATATTTAATGCCTAGAATTTCATAAGTTATTAAATTGTTATAATTAAATTCTGGTTGGGATCGTTGCTTGGATCTGGAACCACCCCCAGGGTGTGTTTCACTATTTAGCTGTTTGGCCAGGATACCCAAGGGTATTCCATTAAAGTAGTAATTGTAGTTTTACCTTGAGTGGAATTTCTTGTCACTACTTGTTTTCCTATTGGGCATGGACCAGTTACTTGTTTATCCAAAGGGCGTTGTTGTGTTTGGCATGAGGGCATTGTTGTGATTAGCCTGAGGGCACTGCACTATTTATCCTGAGGGCTGTAGTATTTCTCCTGAGGGAAAACTTTCGTGCCTGAGGGCTTGACTTCTGTACCTGAGGGCGACACTTCCTACTCCTGAGGTCAATTTCTGTTTCGGCCTGAGGGCAATACATGCAGGTTGGATTCTGCTTACCCGAGGGTAAGATTTTTCTTGTCCGAGGACGTGGACTGTTTTGTTTAGAAATGCACTGTGGTGATTTCTAGTATATAATGAATTAAATGAATAATAAAATGGAAATTTAATTGTTAAGTTAGATAATTTTTAGTACTACTTACCATATTGCATTTTACTATTGCACACTATTGTTTCATGCCTACACGCAGTTGGGCACAAGCCTTTGGTGGGTAACTGCTGAGATATATTTATCACACCCTGTTTGGGTCATGCTTTTTAGCCCAAACAGATTATGTATCTACAGGTGTAGATAGTGGAAAGAGTCCCTATACAGGTATTTGATTGTTTTTGAGGAGTAGGAGGGCATGGGACCGAGCCTAGGCTCGCGATGCCGCTGCCATCTATTTTTCTTATTCTGTTGTACTCTGTATTTTTTTGTACTATATTAATGTATAACATGTTCTGGTTGTTTTCATAGAACTTGAAACATATAGCATCATCACTTCTATACTGTTGGATATATCCACTATTGTAGTTTATTTCAGTTGTGTATGATTACTATTTCTGATGTCGTTGTATGTTTATTCTGTATTCCACTGCGCTACACTTTGACAAATGAGGGCATAGTTTCCCCACTATCAGACCTGGGCCCTCGCTGCTAGTCGGTAGCCTCTGACATTTGGGGAAATGCACTTGAGGTCACGTGGTGAACCGGGCTTGGGGCACCCGTTGCGTGGCACCCAGGTCCAAGATGTTACAATAAAGATTTATTCTCATGATAGGTAATCTATGAGATTTGGGAGTATACCTGATCAATTATGGTAATTTTATAACAATCTTATATTGTATTGGTAGTTAGAATTTTCTCATGTTTATTTATAAATATATGTTGTTTTGAAATTTCCTATACTTCTATGATCAAATGATACAAGTTATTAATGACATGCTTCAATGAAGTTACTTAGTATACTTCTCTTTTATGATATCATGTTATACTTTTGATTCTATTGTTATGTTTCATTATCATGTTTATTCCCTAATAGTTTTGTTTAGATCTCCCCTTTATTTATACATTCTCTATGTTATCCTAAATAATTTTAGGAGATAAAATGTATTTTGTGACCTCATAGTGGACAATTAAATATGTATGACATGTTTTATCTTCATCTTATGTAATATGAACCTTTTTTCCTAATGAAACTAGGCCTTTCAGATCCATGTGTTGTTTCAATGGATATATATGTTTAGGAATCCTTTATCAATATGTGTAAAGATATGGGTCCCCATTGTTCTTATGTGAATAATGGTAATTCTTCTTTTGTAATGAGGATCATAAATTATTAGTGATAACATTTTGGTTATGTTTAATAATAAGGGTAAATATAGAAAATTATCTAGGTATCTTGTTGATGTATATTGAAATTTCTTTCTATAAAAATACATTCATGTATGGATAATAAAAATGGATGTGGCTCTAGAACATAGTTATGAAGTGTAAATAACCCCCAAAATGGTGAATTAATCTATAAATTGATTATCACTTGGTTCATGACAATTTTACTTTATGAAACCCTCTTATAAAACTTTTAAGGAATATGTTTTGGAAATTCACAATCTGTAAACCATCTTTTATGAATGATTTCGAAAAATTATTACAGTAGAAAATCTAAATGGGAAATCACAATATATGACCAAGATTGGGTCCTAAAGACTCATATGTTAGGATATTATTATCATTTATATGTTTTTTTATTGATTTTATATGTTTCACGTGTGATTGATTATTAGTTAACGAGTTTCTCAAATTTTATGATTCTAGTTAATGGTTGTAAATAAGATAAACCATAACAAAAACTAATATGATAAAAAATGTGATGATTCATATAATGATATGACTAATATAATGTGTTTTGGAGGTGAAAAATTCCATGAAATACTATATCAACATACTCATGTGATGAAAAATAACTTGAATCATACATAATTACCAAATCCGTATACGAGTGGGCTAGTTATCATTTTTTTCTTTTATACAACAAATCCGCCAACCATTAGTAATACTTATGATCCACACGTAGCTGAATAATGGACTAAATCTATTGTGAAAACATTCATTGTTGTTTAATGCACCGAGTAAAATAATTTTTTTCATTTATAAAATTAAGGATGAAGATAATCAATGTTGTTACCTGATTAGGAAGATAAACTCTAAAAATGATATTGATTCCTTTTATTGGGATGAATTTGAGAAAATATTTTTCAATAATCCAAAATAATAAATGGGTTTCAATAGTCTAAAGATAATTTATAATGAATATATCTAGGATTATGAGGAAAACATTAAATGTCATGATTGGTATGTCTTAAAACATTTCACCAAAAAAGTGTGGTGAATAGTTTATTTAGTTGTTTAAAGCCATGTCTATGAAAATATTTTTTGATTTCAGACTTCTATAGTTATGAAGAGATGGTATGTTCTTCCCTAAGAGATGAGATTGAGATCAATTACTCTAACTAGTCTTATGATAATGGACAAAAATATATATATCCTTGTTTCCTTTATGAATATTAGTAGAAAATTCATAGAGGAATGCTGACTCTATATCCTAATTTTCAAATGTCTTGGATGGAAAATAAGGAAAACTAACTAAGGGGAACCATAAAAAGCATAATTTTTGGAAAATAGGTGAATCTAGATAATTATTTCTATAGGGAATTGAAGTATCTAACAAATAAGGAAGAATACACGATGGCTCAGATCTACAATATGATTATTATATTGTGTTTCAGGTATTAGGAACGTAATAAATATTTAAGACTACACAAAAACAATATTTAGTTGGTGATAATCAATGAAAATATCCATAAAAAAGTTAAATAAGGGTATCTAATATCACTACATCTATGGTGGATGTTGATGATGATATGGTGAAATGTATGGTAGTTATTAACTCAATAATAATAAATTTGATTTTCGATTCTAGAACTATGAATTCTATCATATCTTTCATGATTTGTATAACTATTTAAACACCACCTAAAAAACCTTGTGTGGAGTTTTTTTATAGTATAAAATGGAGAAATAGATGTATCCCAAGTATATATCTTATCCCAGGATAATGTCGTTATAATTAATCTTCTAGAAAATCATCTTTTTCTTTCTAAAGTGAACTCCAAGGTTATTTTCACCATGAATTTTAAATCTCTATATATATCCACCATCCACTATAGATAGAGAGTGGAAGATCAGTCTTCACATCTTATGTCATCATATTTTTCAGTATAATTTTAAAGAGGAGGATAAATCCCCAAGTGATGATTTATTAAATCATATAAATTATTTCCATATGATCAATCATATATAGACCAATGGATTTAGATAAAGGATAGAACATTCTTGAGTACATAACTATTATAAGGGATTATACTGATGTATTCCCAGAAGGGATTCATATAATGCCTCCTAACCGAGAGGTTTAGTTCTCAGTATATATTATTCCTAAATCTCAAACAATATCCCAGACTTCATGTAGTATTTAGGCTATTTATTTAGAATAAATAAATAATCATTTACAGTTGAATAAAAAATGGTTTATACACTCTATTGATTCACAGAGGGTACACATATTCTCTTCTTCAAGGATAATGACTGGTCAATGTTCCTCTGTATTGATTATCATCAAGCAAAAAATCAATGTTACGAAAATTTATCTCCTTCCCTAGATAAAGAACATGTTTGATAAAATATTTGGACCTTATTTTTACCCTAATATGAAACTTCTTTCTATATATCAACAATTAATGTTAAATAAGAATAATATTAAAAAATGTTAGTTTCAAACAATATATGGACACAATTAATTCATATTAATTCGTTTCGAAATCACCAATATAGTAGAAATTCTTATTGAATTAAGGAATATAGTCTTGAGATACAAAACAAATAAAATTTTCCAATTATTTATTAATGATATTATTATTTATCCCAATGTTAAGATAAGAATGAGTGGAATTCAAATATTATGATAATAGATATGATAACTGATTTGATATATTAAATTTCTAGAAAATCTGTGTTCAAAAGGAAGGGAGTATCATTCTGAGGGAATATTATCACTCGTAAAGAGATATATGTATACCCATCTAAGAAAACTGAAATTGTTGATTAGATTAGATGAGAATAATAAATAGAGAATCATAGTTTCAGAAAATTATATAGGTACTAAAGTATATATGTGAAAAAAAATCATGTATTTTAAACATGAAAACCTAACTAATGTAAATGGGAATAAAATTTTCCAAGAATAGTGTATATGAATTGAGCTATAATGTGTTGAAAATTTTATTTATCTCTTCTATACTAATGCATCCCTCTCATAGGGAATTTATTTTGTTTTAAAATGATTCATAAAAAATGTGTTTTTAGAATTTACTATTTATGAAAGATACAGTGATATCATATGACACAATGTAGTTGAAATATCTTAAGAAAACATTATCCCATTTAGAACAGGGAATTACCTTTAGTAACATTCTCATCTAAAAACATTTACATTTACCTCAAATGGAAGAACATTGAAATATATATGCGTCATACGAGTTTCAAATATTTATTGACACATTAGGTGAAAAAAAAAACAGAAATGAATATGTTAAGAGTTGATTATGGAATATTAAATCCCAATCCATTTCCATCTATGGAATGAAAACGAAGTCTACTATGCTTTTAGTAGAAAAGATCAGGAAATTTTATCAATGATCCAAATTAAGAGGGGATAAATGTTATTAAATTTTCAATGGATGGATATGGGAATAATAAATGTATTAGTTTCCAACATTCACCAATGATGGATCTTCCAACTATTTCCAAGATGATAATGGAGGCAAAAAAAATATGATGAGGTAATATAGAAAAAGGTAACAAATATTACAGAGTGATACTTTTCTAAGGAATTAGTTATAATAGTTGGAACACTGATTTTTGTGTGGTAAATACTATAAAACAATTTGGTGATTATCTCTTCCATCTCTATTCATTTAAGTATCACTAAGGCATATAGATAAATTATGTGTAATATCTGTTGGGATAAAATAATGGTGAGATTGTAGAATTTCCATCTCGATTCTTGTTCTACCAACAAGTCAAGGAAGAACAATAGATATATAATGGTATTATTCAAACATTTCCAATATCCTTGAAAAAATGGGAAAACATAACCGTGGATTTCATCATATAACAACCTATTAAAATTATAGGGAATAACCTAATCTGTGTGGTAGTCAATCACCTTTCTAAGTCATGAAATTTCATTTCAATCAAATAATATTTCTCCCTAGAGAAGCTCTCTGAGATATATATATATATATATATATATATATATATATATATATGGAATTTGGTAATATTTTAGGGAGTAAAACTATCTATTTTATGAAACCACTATCTGAGGGTCACCTAATGATTTTGGTGAATCTGTTAGCATAAACGTGATAGTTAAATCAATTTTAGTACTTCATATAACCCTTAGACAGATTTTCAGTCTAAAAAAACTATCCTAAATATATTGGATATGCATAGAATTGGTTCAATGGATTTCCCATGATGTTAAGATCAACACCATCCCCAAGTAGTGTTATCATATAACAATAGAATACATTATTTAATTCAAATGAATCTTTATGAGTTCATGGATGGATATTTATTTTGGACTCTGATGTGCTTGGATGATGTTAGAGAGAGACAAATAATACAACCTGATCTTAGTGATGAGATTAAAAAAAGGTCCAAACAATTCAATTTCAAATAAAATCAATGAAAAAAGGACATAAATGATATGCAGAAGAATTTTCTTGAGTATTGTAGTTTGAGTTCATAGATATGATCACTAAAAATTATTAAAAAAATTAATGGGATAATATCTATTTGATAAGGTACATTTTATTTTGGTAAGGAATTTTACAAACAGTTATGAACCTATCACTAAAATATCAGTCAAAATTAATTCACTAATTTTTTTTCAATAGAAAAATAATTTCCATTACAATTATACTAACACCATTATAAAATATACATGATGGTTTTATGTGTTTAGAAATAGATTCATATAATTTTTTTTATTATTAATAATATTACCAAACTATAATATCTGTTTTCAAATTACATTTGAATAAAAATTAATAATGTTATTGGTAGTTAAATGTTATATTTCATTTATTTATTTATCAAATTTAATACATAAGTCTAAATTATTTAAGTACATTCAATTATCACTCATGTTCAATATTCGTGAAAATATAATTACATTAATAATGAAATTTTTTAAATATTTTATCAATACAAAAATACAGGACCCATCCCCCCAACAGGACCCATCACACTATCCTCCCCCTCATATCCTAGCACTATAAACCCATCCACCCATTGAAGCCCATCATTTTCAAGGGATCATGCCCATCCATTCACTAGAACCATCAATATAGCTCCATCACCAGCCCATTCATGCCCCAGTACAAATAAGCTATCAGTAACCTTAGTTACCCATCCATGACCTTGTTTTAGTAATCCACATCTATCCCTAGTGAGAAATATCTTGTTTCATCTATACCACAACCATAAGATCCAAATTCATCCCCACGAAAAACCAATGAATAGACCAAGAACAAGCAGACTCTTGTACCAGTGAAGTACAAATGGAGTATGCTCTGATACCAATGAGAAACCTCAAGTCACACATAGGCGACACCATTCATCTCTACAATCTACATCAATAAAACCAAAAATAATACAATAAAATATTTGAAAATATCTACATTAATTGAAATCAAAATACAGTGATATGTAATTATTAAAAAATGAACAGGGTGAATTTTCAATCATCTCTGTTGCCTTCTAAAGGTTCATTATTACAAATGTCTCAAATATTTTCATCAATTCTATAAAACATGTCCAACAGCATTACAGACACAATCATATAAAAAAATATCATATCCACCATAACATAGTGGCAATACACTTGATTAAATTGCTTTTTCTCTTATCAATAACATACGAAATGCAATTTAAAAAACATCTCATATAATAAAATACAAGTATATATATGTTCATTATAAAAACTATACCATATCCTATATAAAATTATATATTGTAAATATTTGGAAGCAAAAAATAATCCGAAACACATTAGTGATGTCAATAATAAAAAAACCTTATATACTGATGTTGGGGAGATGTGTAATAAGAAATTCTCAATTCCCACTATGAACACCTCAATCTATGTTTATCTCTTTTTATGTGTATGAGGTTTTAAATAACCATAAAATATTTGTATTTCTACTAGAATAGTATATTTTATAAGATAATTTTTCAATTATTAGATAACAATTTCAATACAATTTGAATAGATATAATACGATTGACTTTTTTAAAAATAACAAGGGGATATAATCTCTTTGAAGTAATAGTGAAAATCTTTAAATTGTGACGGAATGTACCAAATTAATGAGAAATCCTAATCTAGTACCAATAAGGGTGATAAATTCAACCATTATGAATCCCAACTTCTGTGATTCTAGAAGAAATATTTTATTGAATTACCATGTTTTTATTTAAATACTATGATACCATGACCAATTGGAGGAATAAAATAATTGGATAGTATGTGATAGAATGTAATTCCAAATCTAAGGATGAAATAAGGGATGTAGGAATCATGATCCATCTTATAAATGCATGATATGCTAAAATTAATATATCCGTAGATTGTGGTGGATGTTTTATGTCCAATGGGAGGGAGATGAATTCTGCTTCGAGAGAATACTATTGCTCTATCCTTCCAACAACGTATTTAAAATAGATTCACAAAATTGGAGATAAAGAATACATTGGAAAAATTCAAATCAGGACTTGATAAAAGGAAATAACTACACAAAATGGTACTCAAATACCGAATTAGGTAGATCTAGTTCATGTTTTCCAATGAAACCATAAACAAAATAAGTTTAATATTATAAAAATAAAATTAAAACACACAAAATCTTCACATTTACATAATTGAATTCCGCAACCAGAAAAGGTTCCCATCTATGGGAATCCATCAATAATGAGATTTATTCTAATCTCTAAATGGGTGAAGGTGATTCACATAGATCTAGATTTATATTTTAACATGACGTGTGTTTGGTAAAATGGTTTATCTCCCATGCACCATTAAAGAGTTGTATAGAAGCTAATAACCAAGGTAACACATGTACGGTTAATATTTTTGATGAAGTTATAATATTTAAATAATTAATGATTCTATGAATCAAATGTTCATTTATACCTGATAGTATTATATGATATTTTAATAGAGAAAAATGGGATACAATAAAAAATATATAATTAAATAAATTCTCATTTTCATTAGTTGTAGTCATATACCAATAGTTACAAATGTAATATCTCTGTAATTTTTCCCAAAACTACCCAACTATTTTTATAGATTATCATTATAATAATATATATAAGGACTCATATAAAATCATTATTAAACTGAATAATGATATTAAAATTAATCTTTATCAGTCTATTATCTCATATTTTCAAAATTTTATTCATAAAGGTATTTGAATTCCTGAGAATTTTTTCCTATCATAATAGATATTTATAAAAATGTATTACAAGGTACAATGTATCAATTTTATGGAAAATATTTATATATAGAAGTAATATTAAAATGATGGGTCTGGTTTAATTCATTATGATCTATATAGGATGGGATTTTCAAAGGATTTTTTGACTTTTCCTTTTGATACATCCTTTTGACCTAGCTTCCAATTTCACATATTGGTTGATCATATGGACTCCATAATTCAATTTCAGATGTATTTGGGGGGGAACCTCTATTTCATAACATGTCATTTTATTTATAAAAATTTCTTAGTATAAAAATGAATTTTTTCATTTAAAACAATAAAGATAGTCACATTTGGGTGTATTATTTTTTAACTAGTGTCACATAACTCATTATGATTTATGATTTATTATTCCTAGATAGAATAAGAACATTTTAAAGACCTATTTCAGGTTTATAATGTGTAATGGGGGTTGTCAAGTAATATATTCAATAGAATCCTTCTAATAACAAATATTATTATAGAGTGAATATTATTATAATTTATTTATTTTAAGCATATTATATAATGAAATCAATTATGATTAATTTAGAGCTCCCCTGAAAGAAAATTTGGTGTTAAAATTTTATATTTTTATTCCATTATCAGGGATGTGAAAAATGTACTCATAATTTGAAAGATATATTATACATTAACTATTATAAATCCACCTTATTCTATAATTTAATTTTCTAAATTTATAATAATATCTTTTCAAATTATGTGGTTCCTAATTCAATTACCATGATATTAAAAAGGACTTTAAATATTTTAATTTTTTATGTGTCCCCTAAGGAATGCATTATTATCTTATAGTATTGGAATTTTTATACCTTTATAGAATAAATATGTACCTACCTACATCATTTAGGTGGATGTATAAATTATTTCAATACAATTTTTATAAAACAATTCTGGGAAGACTACACTCTTTAGGTTTAGTTCACATATATTAAATATTTAAATCCCATTAATTAAGTTTAGATGAGAATATTAATATAAATTTTTTGTTTATTAAAATAATACTTTGATATTGTCATTCATGGAAAAAGATAAGGAAATTGTTGCACAATGTTGTATTTGATCAATTGGAGATATGTTCTATAAAGTGTTTTTGTGGTTTTATAAGTTCCTAAAATAATATATTATTTGTAATAAATCTTTTTTTAGTGTTTTTATATCAATTATGTTCTATAAAATCCTAAATAATGTTTTTCCAAAACATTTTTTTTCGAGTAAAAAAGAAGAATACATGGTGTATGTTCAATGTTTTATATGTTCATTATCAATATAATAGTTCTTTAATAGCAACATTAAATATTTTGTAAGATAGTGAGAGGATCCTTCATCTATAACCCAATTATATTAAAGAGGATTAATTTTTAAAAATTGATAATATAAAAGAAATTTTATCTAACAAAAAAAACTATTATATAGATTGGCATTGTGTAGGTATCTTGATACCATTTTTTGATAATCCAATGGAAGAATCAATTATCAATAATATTAAACATAAATAAATTATGAAGAGTTTTATGGAAGCCATTGAACATCATTCATATCATTGATAATAATAATGTGTTTTTTAGATGATTTTTATCTGGTGAATAAATAATAAAGAAGGATTTATATGTTGAAATTTTTTTATCGATAATTATAGTAAATAAAATGGAATATAACATTCAATATCTCATAGAATTGATTAAAATTTGTATAAAACATATATTTCTTAATAAGTTTATTCTTTAATAATTTTTAATGAATGTAATGAAATAAAATATAAACCAATGAAATTATACAACAAAAACATATGCTTCCTCATAATACTATGTAATTGGTGAATATATCATCATAGATATATAAGTAATGTATTGGATGATATCTTATTTGGATAGAAAAAATAGTCATCCACATGCATCTATAAAGAGTTTTTAGTTAGATGATTATTCAAAATAGGATAATGTTTAAAATTTATATAAGGTAAAATTGTATATATTTGTGTTTTTTTGTATTCAAAAATAGTATCATTGAGCCAAATATTATATTTACATAGTTGAATTCATTTTATTTTTAATTTTTAATTTTTCCATATTCATGATCTTGATCTATCTACTGTATTTTATATATTTGTATTTAGAGGTTGAAACATTAGTAGTGGGAACCTCATGGAAAAACCTTACATTACGTATTGATCAATATGCCATTTTAATATCGAAAACCCAAAGGAACACAAAAAAAATTATTATTTTACTAAAACCATATGTTATATAATTCTGAACCATGATTTTAAAATTCATTTTCAATTTTCTTGTAAATGGGAATAGAATAGTAAGGTCGTTTGATGACCCCAACAGTACCAATTCCATGTAAATTTGAATGTAATATTTCTGAAGCCTAGGAAAATAATAATTTAACAATTATTTTAAGGCTAAAAAGAAATATAATATAAATGGAAAGTTTTGAAAATAAAAAATATATTAAAAATATGATCTTTTGAATAAAAATAAAAATGATAGATGTTTTAATTCGGAAATGTGGTTTCAATGATCAAACCACTATAATTTTAAGATAATAAATCAACAACTCACTTTTTTCTACGATTGTTGTTGCATTATTGATGTATAGATTTAATGATTCCAAACTAAAAAAATATTCCCTCATTCATCACAACATCCCATTTACTATGTCCATTTTAAAAAAAAAATATAACTTGTAAATGTCATAGAAACGAAATAAAATACCCACACAAGCATAGAGTTCAACTTGAATGAATATTTTTATCAAATGTATCTAGTCAATGTCCAAAAATCATAAAAAACCACTTAATATAGATTTTAACCTCTACATCCTATTATTTAGAACCTTCTAACTATATTTATAATATCAAAAATAAACTAAAAAATCATAATTTTTTCCAAAATTACATATAAAAAATAATATATAATTATGAATACCAATAGATACCATATGTCTCGAGGCAGTACGGTAAATGGTGAAGTGAAATTGAAACATGAGAATCCAAGATTTTTCATATCAATGTCCATGAAACAGAAAACCCATGATGATATAAATAATCATTCATAAATTAAAAAAATGATAATTTTATATCACATTCAAAAGTGATGTGAAAAAATCAAAACATGGCAGAATTTTCCCTTGGTGTGAATGTTCAATCCGAATGAATATAAATTTAAAACGGTGGTAATTAATTGTATTTTTAGACTTTTATATATGATTAGTAATAATATCTTAATCGTAAAATATAATAATTTTAAATAATGTGTATTTTAATCCTTAAAACATTTAAAATTAGAAACTTATTGAATCACTTATAAACTCATGTCAATGGGTCCTTTTTATTGAACCGACAATTAAAATTATTATTACGAAATGATAAAAAATAAATCCTAAAAAATATTGAATTTCATTAATATAAACATGAAATATCAAATGTGAGGTTCCTTAAATACTTTAATTGATTAAAAATATCAAATTACAAGGTGACATTTTATTTTTACAATTCAATGGTCATTTAGGATAAGGGGATTCAAAAAATTTAATTTTCTATATTAACAAAAATCATAAATACACATTCATAAATAAATAAAATTGATGATACTATTTTACAATAAGTTTTTTATCGAAGCATCATGCTAGTGTTTATATTATAATCAATATATTAAAATTTCAAACTAAAATTTTAACTGTGTTAATATTATATTTGGGGAGACTACCAATTATAGACATGTGATCAGGTTTTTTAAAGATAAATACACTTTTATCTAGGATAATACATCCTCTATAGACACCATGTAGGATACATTAAAATATAAATGAATAATTACCTATATTAGATAGTTTTTGAAATATCAAGGACCTGAATTATATTTTATTGTGCACCGAGCATGGTTAGTCACATGGCCTCAATTGTATCTCCCCAAACACAAATGGATACTTACTAGTAGCAAGGGAATATGGTGTGTATATGGGGATACGATTCTGTATTATCAGAGCATGAAACAATTGTATCAAACACAAATATCAATAGTGGAATTAGTACACACAATGTATAAGCAGTAGGAATAGACACTAAGACCGCAGGATAAGTAACCCACTATAGAGTAATAACAACATTGACCAACATTTATATATATATAGGAAATTTACAAAACAATATCATATACAATAATGGTCATGTCATGTTCCTACAATGATTCCATAATAGATATACATACATCAGAATAAAACATGTATCATAAGATCAAAAAAAACAACCATCTCTATATAGAATCACAAGGCATAGTTTGGTCTCACACTTCCCTTAACCTAAGCATCAATAACTTTTAAGAATCAACCATTTGATACATTTCACGAACCCTACCTTTATACATATAGTATATATGTGTACTCAAAAAAAAGGCATGAACTGTAACACCTGAGTCTTTTATGTTATATAAATCATCAAAGGAATCTTTCACTACACATAACACTTACTTGGCTTGCTATACACGCAATCACGACCTTCCTCAATAGCTTGTGTCCTACGCAATACTGAGTTTCACTAAACAACGATATGCTATTAAAATATTATTAAAACTAGTCATTATGAATAGTAATAACCACTTTTTGAAATTTTTGATTTTTTTTTTCAAAATTGACTTCATTTTTGGATTCTTAATATCGAAATTAGCCTAGGGTGAAATTTTGGTATTTTTCTGAAAACTTTCAATTTTTGATGAATAGTGAAACTACAAAGTGGCTGTTAAAAAAACTGAATTTTTCATAAAACATAAATTTACCGCTTCTGTGAGTGGAATTTCAAAAATACGAGAGACACAGTTGATGTCAGTAAATAAAATGTGGTTCAATGAGATGAAAATAATTTTTGGTGAATAGTAACTTTTTAATTTTTTTTAACACGGTTAAAAGTAAATAGGGTAATTAAGGGTAAAAATGATATTATTATTACCCTAACACATGTCATAATTATATTGGATAAGTTTAATTCGACCAAAAACAACCCTATTAATAAAATATGGCCATTTAGGCCCACTTGGATTTGATTAGGACATTTAATATTAATTTATTTAAAGAAGGGTTAAAATAGTCTAAATCAAAGTTTAATAAGTAAAAAATTATTAATATAGGGTTATACATGACATAATTTCAAATATAAATATTAATTAGAAATATAAAAATATTTCCTATATAATGGTATTTTATTTGTAATTTTTAGACTTTATATAATGTAATTTATTTATGACACAATGATGATGTAGTAATTATCTTTTTAATGAAATATTGACATAATTGATGTTATAAATTCTCAAATAAATATAATTTGAGACTTTTAATGAATTAAACTAATTTTATAGGTTAATATGGTATTTTAATATTGATTTTATTAACTTTTTTATAACTAATCATTCTGTTATGATTTGCACAAAAATCAATTACTAAATAGTGTCAAAATTGACATAAAACAGTTTTTAAAACAAATATTATATTATTAATTGTTATTATATTCCTAAAAATCTAAGGTTCTTCCAAGATACTTATATCATTATAGTTGTATCATTAAGGGACCACGTGGGGGTCTCTTGGATGTATATGGTATGTTTATTAACTATATAATATAAAAATACAAAGTGACATGGTAAATGTCAATCTAATTAACTAAGAGTTAAAACTAAAAGATAAGGTTAATATAATGACATAAACTTGTATAAATTATATTATATTAGATAATTTCGACCCATACCCACCTTATATTCGAAATATATCAATTTGGAGCTATTTAAAACCGAATATTACTTTAGAATAAATTAATATTTTTAGTTTTTCTAAAGGTGGCCCTCTCCTCCCATATAAAAGGGCACCTCCTCCCCCTCTTCCTCACACCACATTGATCCTTAAAGATTGGCCACCCCTGCCAATTTATCCTCTCCACTTCCCTAGAGACATCCTAGAGGTCCTGGTCTTCTTCAAAGACCAATTATAGTGCCCTAAAAAGAGGTCTCAAAGAAGCACTTCAAAGAAGAGGTAATATCCATTACCGATCCTTTCCAATTTCTTTCTTCTTAAAATTCTTCTTATTTAGTTGTTTTATTATTAAGTAATAACATCAGTATCACGCATATAATTATATTTTATTATAAGTATGAAACAACCCTATTTAACCATCTATCCATCCTACGGAAAATGAAATCATCGTGCGTGCGTACGTACGGAATACCGTCTCCACGCAGTGGTGTAATCTATTTTCCACCACCACCTTACTTGGATGGGTATAATGGTGGAAATGATGACTATATTTTATTATTGTAAAATTATACTGATTCTGAAATATTATACATACACTCTAATAAAATTCCACGATCATGGGAACGATATCATCGGTCATGCGTACGTACGGAATACCATATCCACGATGTGATGCGACTTGTTCTACATGATCTTCATTGAATAATGATTATATAAAATAATTGAATGAATTAATATGATATATAATACACTAATACCATTCTGGAAATGAGGTATCTATTACCTATAAAGGAAAATAAGAATTTATTCGACAAAACACACATAAGAAAAAAAGTAATAAACACCCGAATAACAAGTAATAATGAAGTATTACTAATAAGAAGCTACAAATATGACCATATATGATATCATAACAATAATTATGATTCTGGAATAAGTCAATAACATTATTTAAATCATTATACAGGAGGTTCAGACACATACAAAGCAAGTCAGACCTAAGGTAAGAAAAATATCACAATCTCATTTTTATCTGAGATTGTTTATACTTTGAAATTTACTGGGGTGTATTTTATCATACACATCCATGTTTCCTCAATATGTAATATTATTTCCATCCAAATAAAATGGTTTAAATCCAATTTTACCCTTCGGTATGTTTTTAGTAAATGATATGAAAGGAATCTTTTGTCTTTTTTTGTACCAGGTACTTTTTGAGTTTTTCAACAAAAGTCCGAGAAGAATGTTTTTTTAACTTATACGTCTGGAATGGATTTTTAGAACATTATTTCCAAGAATCTTCCATTATAAGATTTCAAGTTTATTTTTAATCAACTTATTTTAGTTTAGAATTGTATGACATGTTAAGAAAGGAAAATGTTTTTGAAGTGGAATGGATATTTTCTTCAAAAATGGAGTTCAAGTGTTTTATCAAAATTATTTTCCATCTAAAATAATAAAGGCTTATATTTCTATCCCTATTGTTACATTGATTTGATTATGTTATTATGGAATTATTTTTATGAATTCCTTTATCTTATATGAATTGTTTTATAATGTCACAATGTTTAAGATTCCCAATTTTATTACATGGGTTATGTTATGATGTATGGTTTATGATTTTGTGGCACACATAAAAATGGTGTCATTATGAGATGGGTGGGACCTATATCTCCCTCCAATGCATTGGGTAAAGATTTTATATCTCATGAAATAGACATGGCTGGATCGGTAGTTTAAACCTGTTCAGTGAAGTAGGACTGAAACGAGGAATGACCTCGGTTCAGAAATGGACTTTTTCCACTAAGATAGTCTTGGAAATGAGTCTTGACTAACAAGAAATGATTCTATATGATTATGTGTGTATGCCAAAAAGTTTCATGTTTCAAGTTATGATTATTGGGATTACATTTCACTTCTATGATTTATCCCATGTTATGAAATTATGATTTCTTTTGTAGGTTAAGATTTCCAAAAGTTATGTTCTTTTGTATATGATGTGATTGATATTTTTTTTGTTTACCCACACTGAGAACTTGAGCTCACCCATTTGTATGTTTTATTTTCCCAGGCCAGGATGAAGGTTATTAAGTAAGATATACCAAAAAAGACTCTAGATATGATGAAATAAATGGGAGGAAAAGTAGATGCTTTATGAAACAGTTGTTTATGTTTCCCAGTTTCTAAAGACACTATCCCTATACGGTCATTTCCTGGTTTTGTTATATGTTGTAATAAGTGTTCTTCGATTCTGAAGTTATAACAATGTATGTAAAGTATGGGTCGTTATAGTAGGTATCAGAGGAAAGGTATAGTCACCCTTTAGAAACTATGATGTGAAAGCCTTAGTAAGAACCCTAAGGATATGTCTAAGCATAGAACACAATATTAGTGTTTTAGAAATGGCCATGAACAACCTATGATATGAACCTAAGTGTGAAATTTTATTCTTTTCATATTATAATTAGTGTTTCTCACACTATTCTTCTTGGTTTTAGTCAATGGCTAGAACCCGAAGGAACCGTGTTAATGCGGAATGCGACGGACAATGAAATGATTATCCCCCTGAGCAACCAAACGTTATGGGAGATGGAATGCAAAATCTTTTATCCTTGTTCACACAGATTTCTCAAGATATGAATCATGCAGTACTTCCAAATGAGCAAAGGAAGGAACAACATTCTGTTGAATCCTTCATGAGGCAGCGTCCACCTTCATTCAGCGGGTCTACTAATCCATTAGTTGCTGAACAATGGATTAGTACTACTGAAAAGATATTTTCAGTTCTTCAATGTTCTAAACATGATAAAGTCATCTTAGCAGTGTATCATTTGGAAGGTGATGCTGATCAATGGTGGAATCTTATTAAGAACACGAGGCAAAGGGATGAAATTGAGTCCATTGAATGGGACGAGTTCAAGAACTTATTTTTCAATAAGTACTTCCCTCGTATTCTCCGAACAAAGATGGAGAAAGAGTTTCTTGAATTGAAGAAAAGGGATGATGAATCTGTTGGAACCTATGAAGAAAATTTTACAAGACTTGCAAGGTACGCTTCTGGTATTATTATCCAACCTGAGAGTAAGATTGATCGATTCTTTAGTGTCTTAAAACCAATCCTTCGAAAGGCGTTAGCCATAAGGGACTTCAATAGCTACGAAGAAATCGTTTGATGTGCTCTCAAAGTCGAGATGGATATTGGAGTAACCCATCAGTAATATGGGTTTGATAAGAAGAGTAAAATGGAATTCAAAGGAAAATCTAAAGAGCACACTGAAAAGAAAATGAGCTTTCCCTTATGCTCAAAGTGTGGAAAGAAACATGGATGAAGTTGTCTTAATGGGACAAGTAAATGTTTCAAATGTAGAAAGGAAGTTCATTGGGCATTTGAATGCCGCAATGATGGGAAGAAGATGTCTAATGATGGAAAAAAGGGAAAGCATACACAGAATAAACCTACTATACTACAATGTTTCAAGTTCAAGGAGATGGGGCATTATGCCAATCAATGCCCAAATCAAAGGGTTGATGATGATGGTTGACATCAACAAACTCTTAAGGCTAAAGACAAAGGAAAGTCACATGAAATTCCTATCAGTGATGTGGAGTACGATAACGATGT
Organism: Viscum album; assembly: GCA_963277665.1. NCBI lineage: Eukaryota > Viridiplantae > Streptophyta > Magnoliopsida > Santalales > Viscaceae > Viscum > Viscum album. The sequence goes on from OY728157.1 coordinate 81,469,048, forward strand.
GGTGAAAGGTACACTTATCATCCACCCTAATGTAGAAAATGTTTTATTTGCTTCTAGATCCACCCACTCTTTTATTTCTGAAGAATTTTTTATGGATATCACCGTATTACCTCAACAATTAGATGTAGAATTAGCTGTGACAACCCCTAATGGCACAAAAGTTGCATCAAAAGTTTATAATTCTTCTCCGATTGAAGTTTGTGGGAAAGTGCTTCCTACAAATCTTGTGATCCTTCCTAGAGTGGAATTTGATGTGATTCTTGGCATGGATTGGCATTCTTTATATGGAGATCATATCAATTTCCAAAGAATGGAAGTCACATTTCATATTACAGATCAATCTATGATCGTCTATCAGTGCAAGGATGAACATAACCTTCCAGTGGAAATTTCTTCCATATTATGGGTCTTGATTCCACTAAATGAATGTAATTTGTCTCAAATGCTTGGTGACAAACTCACGATTAAGAATATTCCCATTGTACGGGAGTTTGATGATGTCTTTCTGGAGGAAATACCGGGCCTTCCACCAAATTGTAAAGTTGTGTTTTCAATAGAACTCGTACCAGGTGCTTTGCCTATTTCAAAGACACCTTATAGAATGGCCCCAATTGAGTTGCAGGAATTGAAGAAGCAACTCCAAGAAAATCTTGATAAGGGATTCATACGCACTAGTGCGTCACCTTGGGGAGGACCTGTTCTATTTTTTAAGAAGAAAGATGGATCAATGAGACTCTTCATTTATTATCGAGAACTTAACAAGATCACTATCAAGAACAAATATCCTATCCCACGCATTGATGATATATTTGACCAACTACGCGGAGATCAATACTTTTCCAAGATTGAACTTCGTTCAGGGTATCATTAATTAAGGGTCAAAAGGGAGGATATACCAAATACGTCTTTCCGTACAAGGTGTGGACACTATGAATTTATAGTGATGCCATTTGGTCTTACTAATTCCCCTGCTATCTTCATGGATCTGATGAATAGAGTCTTTGGAGACTATCTTGATCATTTTGTGGTAGTCTTTATAGACGATATTCTTGTCTATTCAAAGAGCAAGGAAGAACACGAAGATCACTTGAGAGTTATATTGAAGACCCTAAGAAAAGAGAAGCTTTATGCCAAATTTACCAAGTGTGAATTTTGGCTTCAAAATGTTTCATTTTTGGGTCACATAATCTCAAAAGAGGGGATATCTGTGAATCCACAAAAAACAGAGGTTATCGAAAGATGGTCGAGACCAACAATAGTGACTGAGATCCGAAGTTTTCTTGGTTTGGCTGGATATTATCTACGTTTTGTGAAATATTTTTCATGATTATCTAATCCACTAACCATGTTGACTCGGAAAAGTGTTACGTTTGTTTGGACGGAGGAATGTGAAGAGAATTTCCAAGAGTTGAAAAGAAGGATAGCCAGTGCACTTGTGCTCACACTACCTTGTAGTGGAGAAAGGTTTGTGATCTACAGTGATAATCCAAGAAGGGATTGGGGTGTGTTCTTATGAAAAATGATATGGTGATAGCTTATTGCTCACGATAGTTAAAAATACATGAGCAAAATTACCCAACTAATGATTTGGAGTTAGCAGCGGTAATCTTTGCATTAAAAATTTGGAGGCATTATCTTTATGGAGAGAGGTGGGACATTTATACTGATCATAGAAGTTTAAAGTATATTTTCACATAAAAGGAGATGAATATGCGCCAAAGAAGATGGTTGGAGTTGATTAAGGATTACGACTGCTCAATTCATTACCACCCTGGGAAAGAAAACAAGGTGGAAGATGCATTAAGTCGACAAGACCATGCCTGTTTATCCATGATGAGGATCACAAAAGATTCAATATTTATGGATTTACAAAGGATGGATCTTAGAATTATAATGAATGGGGAAAAATCATATCTTTCTCAAATCAATGTTCAGCCATCTATACATGTGATGATTAAAGAGGCACAGAAATAAGAAGTTGAGTTATAAAAGAAGGTGGGAAATGTTCCTGAATTCAACCTCGATTGTGATGGGATAATAAAGTTTAGGAATCGGGTTTGTGTTCCACCCATCCCCGAATTAAAGGAGCTGCTCGATGAGGCTCATAGTTCATCATTCTATATTCATCCTGGAAGCACGAAGATGTATAGGGACCTAAAAGAGTACTTTTTGTGGGATGGCATGAAAAGAGATGTTGCTGATTATGTCTCTCGATGCTTGGTTTGTCAGCAAGTTAAAGTTGTGAGATTGAAGTCTAAGGGGATGTTACAACCATTAACCATACCCGAATGGAAATAGGAAAACATCACTATAGACTTTGTCACCGGATTTCCTAAAACATCCAAAGGCAATAATGCTATCTGGGTCATAGTTGATCGTCTTACAAAGTCTGCACACTTTATCGCTATTAGAGAGGATTTCTCTTTGGATCAGCTTGCCAGGATATATGTGAAGGAAGTGGTAAGATTTCATGGAGTACCACTTTCTATTATATCTGATCGGGATCCAAGTTTTACCTCAATGTTATGGCGAAGTCTTCATCATACTCTGGATATAGAGTTGAGTTTCAGCACTGCTTATCATCCTCAGACAGACGGTCAGTCTGAGAGAACAATTCAAACTCTAGAAGATATGTTGAGAGCCTGCTCTATGGATTTCAAAGGTGGTTGGGATCAACACCTACCTTTGGTGGAATTTTCTTATAATAATATCTATCACTCTAGTATTCAGATGGATCCTTATGAAGCTCTCTGTGGAAAGAAATGTAGGACTCCAACTTGCTGGGACGAAGTTGGGGAAAAAAAGCTATTAGGACCTGATCTTGTTGATGAAATGGCAGAAAAGGTCAGATCTATTCAACAACACATAAGAGCAGCTCAGAGTCGACAGAAAAGTTACGCTGACAACCCAAGAAAAGACCTAGAGTTTGAAGTGGGTAATAAATTGTTCTTACGAATATCTCCCTGGAAGAGGGTCATGATATTTGGAAAGAAGGGGAAATTGATCCCTAGATATATTGGTTCATTCGAATTACTGGATCGTGTTGGGAAGGTAGCTTACCGATTGGCGCTTCCACCGAATCTCTCTCAAGATCACGATGTGTTCCATGTATCTATCCTGAGAAAGTACATACCTAATCCTTCACATGTACTCAGCTCAGAAGTTGTACCGCTGGAGCAAGATCTTTCTTATGAAGAGCAGCTGATAGAGATTTTGGATCATAGAGAAAAAGTCCTACGAAACAAGACCACTCGATTGGTGAATGTTTTTTGGAGGAACCACCAATTAGAAGAAGCTACATGGGAGCTTGAGGATATGATGAGGGAGAGGTATCCTCATCTGTTTGTTACAAAGTGACGAATTTCGAGGGCGAAATTCATTTTAAGGGGGGTAGAATATAACACTTAAGACTTTTATGTTATATAAATCATCAAAGGAATCTTTCACTACACATAACACTTGCTTGGATTTCTTTACACGCAATCACGACCTTCCTCGATAGCTTGCGTCCTATGCAATACTGAGTTTCACTAAACAACGATATGCTATTAAAATATTATTACAACTAGCCATTATGAATAGTAATAACCACTTTTTGAAATTTTGTAAATTTTATTTTTAAAAATTGACTTCATTTTTTAATTTGGAATAACAAAATTATCCTAGGGTGAAATTTTCGTATTTTTCTGAAAACTATCAATTTTTGATGAATAGTGAAACTACTAAGTGGCTGTTAAAAAAACTGAATTTTTCATAAAACATAAATTTACCGCTTCTGTGAGTGGAATTTCAAAAATCCAAGACACATGGTTGATGTCAGTAATTAAAATGTGTTTCAATGAGATGAAAATAATTTTTGGTGAATAGTAACTTTTTACTTTTCTTTACCACGGTTAAAAGTAAATTGGGTAATTAAGGGTAACAATGATATCATTATTACCCTAAAAAATGTCCTAATTCTATTGGATAAGTGTAATTCGACCAAAAACAACCCTAGTAATAAAATATGACCATTTAGGCCCACTTGGATTAGATTAGGACATTTAATATTAATTTATTTAAAGAAGGGTTAAAATAGTTAAAATCAATGTTTAAGAAGTAAAACATTTTTAATATAGGGTTATACATAATATAATTTCAACTATAAATATTCATTAGAAAGATAAACAAATTTACTACATAATGGTATTTTATTTGTATTTTTTATAATTTAAATAATTTAATTGATTTATGACACAATGATGATGCAGTAATTATCTTATTAATGAAATATTGACATAATTGATGATATAAATGCCCAAATAAAAATAATTTGTGACTTTTTATGAATTACACTAATTTTATAGGTTAATATGATATGTTAATATTGATATTATTAATGTTTTTCGTACTAATAATTCTGTTATGATTTTCAGAAAAATCAATTACTTAATAGTGTCAAAATTGACATAAAATAGTTTTTAAAACAAATATTATATTATTAATTATGATTTTATTCCTAAAAATCTATGGTTTTGCAAAGATAATTATATCATGATAGTTGTATCATTAATGGACCAGTTGGGGGTCGCTTGGATGTATATGGTATGTTTATTAACTATATAATATAAAAATACAATGTGACATTGTAAATGTCAATCTAATTAACTAAGAGTTAAAACTAAAAGATAAGGTTAATATAATGACCTAATGTAGAGACCCGAAGCTTAATGTACATAGACATTACATTAAGTTTGTGGAATAATTATTACGTAACAAAAACACACACACAAGGACCGTAATAGTTTAGTGTCTTTGGAAACTCGGAATATAATCTTCTAATCGTGGTGAAAGATCTTCAAAATCTCCCATAAAGATCTTCTTTTTTTTAAACCTAAATCCTTTCATTATATCCTAGGGAAAAGAAAACATAAAAGGGTGAGCTCAAATTCTTAGTAATGGTAAACAAAATAAATATCAATCACGTCATATTCATAAGAACATATCTTTTAGAAATCTTAACCTGCCAAAGAGATCATAATTTCATAACATGGGATAAATTATAGTAGTGAAATTTAATCCCAATAATCCTAACTTAAAACATGAATCTTTGTGGCATACACACATAATCATAGAGAATCATTTCTTATTAGTCAAGACTCATTTCCAAGGCCATCTTAGTGGACAAAGTCTCTTTCTGAACCCAGTTCTCTCCTCGTTTCAGTCCTGTTTCACTGAACCGGTATAACCTACCGTTCCAGCCACATCTATCTCATGATATATAAAATCTTTACCCAATGCATTGGAGGTAGATATAGGTCCCACCCATCTCATAATGATACCATTCTTATGTGAGCCACAAAATCATAAACCATACATCATAGCATAGCCCATGTAATAAAAATGGGAATCTTAAACATCGTGACATCATAAAACAATTCATATAAGATAAAAATATAATTCCATCACAACATAATCAAATCAATGTAATAATAGGGATAGAAACAGAACCCTTTATTATCTTATATGGAAAATAATTTTGATAAAACACTTGAACTCCATTCTTGAGGAAAATATCCTTTCTGCTTCAAAAACACTTTTCCTTTCTTAACATGTCGTACAATTCTAAACTAAAAAAGATGATTAAAAATAAAATTGAAAAACTTGTAAAGGAATATTCTTGTAAATAATGTTTTAAAAATCTATTCATGCCGTATAAGTTAAAAAAACATTCTTCATACTTCTGTCAGAAAAGTCAAAAAGTACCTCATACGAAAAATGACAAAAGATTCCTTTCATATCTTTTACTAAAAACTCACCGAAGAGTAAAATTGGATTCAAACCATTGTATTTGGATGGAAATGATATTATATATTGAGGAAACATGGATGTAAATGATAAAATACACCCTAGTAAATACCAATGTATAAACAATCTCGGATAAAAATGAGATTGTGATATCTTCCCTTACCTAAGGTCCAATTTGCTTCATAAGTGTCCGAACATCCTGTATAATGATTTAAATAATTTTATTGAATTATTCCATAATCATAATTATTGTTATGATATCATATATGGTCATATTTTTAGCTTCTTATTAGTAATACTTCATTATTACTTGTTATTCAGGTGTTTAATACTTTTTGTTCTTATGCATGTTTTGTCAAATAAATTCCTATTCTTATCTTTAGGTTATAGATCCCTCCTTTACAGAATGGTATTAGTGTAATATATATCATATTAATTCAATCAATTCATTTATATAATCATTTTGCAATGAAGATCATGTTGAACGAGTCGAATCACATCGTGGAGACGGTATTCCGTACGTACGCACGAGCGATGATATCGTTCCCATGATCGTGGAATTGTATTAGAGTATATGTATACTATTTTATAATCAATATCACTTTAAAATAAACATATATAGTTATTATGTACACCATTATACCCATCCAAGTAAGGTGGTGGTGGAAAATAGATTAAACCACGACGTGGAGATGGTATTCCAAACGTACGCACGCGCGGTGATTTATATTTCCGTAGGATGGATAGATGGTGAAATAGGGTTGTTTCATACTTATAATAACATATCAATATATTAGTGATACTGATGTTATTACTTCATAATGAAACAACTAATGAAGAAGAAGTTGAAGATGAAAGAAATTGGAAAGGATCGGTAATGGATATTACCTCTTCTTTGAAGTGCTTCATTGAGACCTCCTTTTAGGGCACTAAAATTGGTCTTTCAAGAATACCAGGACCACTAGGATGTCTTTAGAGAAGTGGAGAGTAGATAGTGTTTGGGGTTGGCCGAGCTTGAAGGCTCAAAGTGGTGTGATGAAGAGGGGGAGGATGTGTCCTTTTATAATGGATGAGAGGGGCTCCTTTGGAAAAACTAAAAATATTAATTTATTATAAAGTCATATTCGGTTTTAAATAGCTCCAAATTGATATATTTCGAAGATAAGGTGGGTATGGGTCGAACTCCTCTCATAAAATTGAATTTATACAAGTTTAGGTCATTATATTAACCTTATATTTTAGTTTTAACTCTTAGTTAATTAGATTGACTTTACCATGTCACTTTGTATTTTTATATTATATAGTTAATAAACTTACCATACACATCAAAGAGACCCCCCAAGTGGTCCATTAATTATACAAATATCATGATATAAGTATCTTGGCCGAACCTTTTATTTTTAGGAATAAACTAACAATCAATAATATAATATTGGTTTTAAAAACTATTTTATGTCAATTTTGACACTATTTAGTAATTGATTTTTGTGAAAATCATAACAGAATTATTAGTTCTAAAAAAGTTAATAAAATAAATATTAAAATATCATATTAACCTAGAAAATTATTGGAATTCATAAAATGTCTCAAATTATATTTATTTGGGCATTTATAACATCAATTATGTAAATATTTCATTAATAAGATAATTACTCCGTCATCATTGTGTCATAAATAAATTAAATTATTTAAAGTCTAAAAATTATAAATAAAATACCATTATGTAGGAAATCTTTTTAGATTTATAATGAATATTTATAGTTGAATTTATCATATGTATAACCATATATTAAAAATGTTTTACTTATTAAACATTGATTTTAACTATTTTAACCCTTCATTAAATAAATTAATATTAAATGCCCTAATCTAATCCAAGTTGGCCTAAATGGTCATATTTTATTCCTATGGTTGTTTTTGGTCGAATTACACTTATCCAATAGAATTAGGACATGTGTTAGGGTAATAATAATATCATTTTTACCCTTAATTACCCTATTTTCTTTTAACCGTGGTAACAAAAAAAGTAAAGAGTTACTATTCACCAAAAAATATTTTCATCTCATTGAACAACATTTTACTTACTGACATCAAGCGTGTCTCTCGGATTTTTGAAATTCCACTCATAGAAGTGGTAAATTTATGTTTTATGAAAAATTCAGTTTTTTAACAGCCACTTAGTAGTTTCACTATTCATTAAAAATTGAAAGTTTTCAGAAAAATACCAAAATTTCACCCTAGGCTAATTTCGATATTCCGAATCCAAAAATGAAGTCAATCTCAAAAAATAAAATTTATAAAATTTCAAAAATTGGTTATTACTATTCATAACGGCTAGTTTTAATAATATTTTAAAAGCATATCATTGTTTAGTGAAACTCAGTATTGCGTAGGACACAAGCTATCGAGGAAGGTCGCGATTGCGTGTAAAGCAAGCCAAGAAAGTGAAAGATTCCTTTGATGATTTATATAACATAAAAGTCTCGGGTGTTACATTCTACCCCCCTTAAAATGAATTTCGCCCTCGAAATTCGTCACTTTGTAACAAACAGAGGAGGATACCATTCCCTCATCATATCCTCAAGCTCCCATGTAGCTTCTTCTAATTGGTGGTTCCTCCATAAAACATTCACCAATCGAGTGGTCTTGTTTCGTAGGACTTTTTCTCTACGATCCAGAATCTCTATCGGCTGCTCTTCATAAGAAAGATCTTGCTCCAATGGTACAACTTCTGAGGTGAGTACATGTGAAGGATCAGGTATGTACTTTCTCAGGAGAGATACATGGAACACATCTTGAACTTGAGAGAGATTAGGTGGAAGCACCAATCGGTAAGCTACCTTCCCAACACGATCAAGTATTTTGAAAGGACCGATATATCTAGGGCTCAACTTCCCCTTCTATCTAAATCTCATGACCCTCTTCCAGGGAGATATTCGTAAGAACATTTTATCGCCCACTTCAAAGTCTAGGTCTTTTCTTCGGTTGTCGGCATAACTTTTTTATCGACTCTGAGCTGCTCTTAAGTGTTGTTGAATAGATCTGACCTTTTCTTCTATTTCATCAACGAGATCTGGTCCTAATAGCTTTCGTTCCCCAACTTCATCCCAGCATGTTGGAGTCCTGCATTTCCATCCATAGAGAGCTTTATAAGGACCCATATGAATACTGGAGTGAAAGCTATTATTATAAGAAAATTCCACCAAAGGTAGGTGTTGATCCCAACCTCCTTTGAAATCCATAGAGCAGGCTCTCAACATATCTTCTAGAGTTTGAATTGTTCTCTCAGACTGACCGTCTGTCTGAGGATGATAAGCAGTGTTGAAACTCAACTCTGTATCCAGAGTATGCTGAAGACTTCTCCAGAACTTTGAGGTAAACCTCGGATCCCGATCAGATATAATAGAAAGTGGTACTCCATGAAATCTTACCACTTCCTTTACATATATCCTGGCAAGCTGATCCAGAGAAAAATCCCCTCTAATAGCAATGAAGTGTGCAGACTTTGTACGACGATCAACTATGACCCAGATAGCATTATTTCCTTTGGATGTTTTAGGAAGTCCGGTGACAAAGTCCATAGTGATTATTTCCCATTTCCATTCGGGTATGGGTAATGGTTGTAACATCCCCTTAGACTTCTGTCTCTCAGCTTTAACTTGCTGACAAACCAATCATCGAGAGACATATTCAGCAACATCTCATTTCATGCCATCCCACCAGAATTACTCTTTCAGGTCCCTATACATCTTCGTGCTTCCATGATGAATGGAGAATGAAGAACTATGAGCCTCGTCCAGCAGCTCCTTCTTTAATTCGGGGATGGGAGGAACACAAACTTGATTCCTGAACTTTATTATCCCATCACAATCAAGGTAGAATTCGGGAACATTTCTCACTTTCTTTTGTAACTCGACATCTTCTTTCTGTGCCTCTTTAATCTTCACATGTATAGATGGCTGAACATTCATTTGAGAAAGATACGATTTTTCCCCTTTCATTATAATTCCAAGATCCATCTTTTGTAAATCCATAAATATTGGATCTTTTGTGATCTTCATCATGGATAAACTGGCACAGTCATGTCGACTTAATGCATCTTCCACCTTGTTTGCTTTCCTAGGGTGGTAATGGATTGAGTAGTCATAATCCTTAATCAGCTCCAACGAGCTTCTTTGGCGCATATTCATCTCCTTTGTGTGAAAATATACTTTAAACTATTATGATCAGTATAAATGTCACACCTTTCTCCATAAAGATAATGCCTCCAAATCATTAATGCAAAGATTACCGCAGCTAACTCCAAATCAGGAGTTGGGTAATTTTGCTCATGTATTTTCAACTGTCGTGAGGCATAAGCTATCACCATATCATTTTGCATAAGAACACACCCCAATACCTTCTTGGATGCATCACTATAAATCACAAACCTTTCTCCACTACAAGGAAGTGTGAGCACAGGTGCACTGGATAACCTTCTTTTCAACTCCTTGAAATTCTCTTCACATTCCTCCGTCCAAACAAACTTAACTCCTTTCTGAGTCAACTTGGTACGTGGATTAGATAATCGTGAAAAATCTTTCACAAAACGTCGATAATATCCAGCCAAACCAAGAAAAGTTTGGATCTCAGTTACTGTTTTTGGTCTCAAACATCTTTCGATAACCTCTGTTTTTGTTGGATCCACAGATATCCCCTCTTTTGAGACTATGTGACCCAAAAATGATACTTTTTGAAAAAAAAATTCCCACTTGGTAAATTTAGCATAAATCTTGTACTTTCTCAGGGTCATCAATATAATCCTCAAGTGATCGGCATTTTCTTCCTTGCTCTTTGAATAGACAAGAATATCATCTAGAAAGACTACCACAAACTGATCAAGATATTCTCTAAAGACAATATTCATCAGATCCATGATGATAGCAGGGGTATTAGTAAGACCAAATGGAATCACTATAAATTCATAGTGTCCATACCTTGTACGGAATGACATCTTTGGTATATCCTCCCTTTTGACCCTTAATTGATGATACCCTGAATGAAGATCAATCTTGGAAAAGTATTGAGCTCCGAGTAGTTGGTCAAATAAGTCATCAATGCGTGGGAGAGGATATTTGTTCTTGATAGTGATCTTGTTAAGTTCTCGATAATCAATGCAGAGTCTCATTGATCCATCTTTATTCTTAACAAACAGAACAGGTGCCCCCCAAGGTGACGCACTAGGGCGTATGAATCCCTTATCATGATTTTCGTGGATTTGCTTCATCAATTCCTACAACTCAATTGGGGACATTCTATAAGGTGTCTTTGAAATAGGAAAAGCACCCAGTACGAGTTCTATTAAAAACTCAACTTCACGATTTGGTGGAAGACCCGATAATTCCTCCAGAAAGACATCATCAAACTCCTGTACAGTGGCCATATTCTTAATCGTGAGTTTCTCACCAACCATTTGAAATAAATAACCTTTATTTAGTGGAATCAAGACCCATACGATGGAGGAAACTTCAACTGGAAGGTTATGTTCATCTTTGCTTTGATAGACGATCATAGATTGATCTAGAATATGAAATGTGACTTCCCTTCTCTGGAAATTGATATGAGCTCCATATAAAGAAATCCAATCCATGCCAAGAATCACAACAAATTACACTATAGGAAGGATCACAAGATTTTCCGGAAGCACTTTACCAAAAACTTCGATCGGAGAAGAATTATAAACTTTTAATGCGACTGTTGTGCCATTAGGGGTTGTCACAGCAAACTCAACATCTAATTGTTGAGGTAATACGGTGATATCCATAGAAAATTCTTCAGAAATAAAGGAGTGGGTGGATCCAGAATCGAATAAAACATTTTCTACTTTAGAGTGGATGGTAAGTGTACCTTTCACCACATCATTATCGTACTCCACATCGCTGATAGAAATTGCATATGACTTTCCATTGTCTTTAGCCTTAAGAGTTTGTTGACATCGACCATCATCATCAACCCTTGGATTTTGGCATTGATTGGCATAATGCCCCATCTCCTTGAACATGAAACATTGAAGTATAGTAGGTTAATTCTATGTATAACTTCCTTTGTATGCATCATTAGACATCTTCTTCCCATCTTTGCGGCATTCAAATGCCCTATGAACTTCCTTTCCACATTTGAAACATTTACTTGTCCCTTTAAGACAACTCCCTCCATGTTTCATTCCACACTTTGAGCATAAGGGGAAGCTCATCTTCTTTTCAGTGTGCTCTTTATATTTTCCTTTGAATTCCATTTTCCTCTTCTTATCAAACCCATATGACTGATGGGTTACTCTAATCTCGATCTCGACTTTGAGAGCACATCGAATGATTTCCTCGTAGCTATTGAAGTCCCTTATGGATAACGTCTTTCAAAGACTTGGTTTTAAGCCACTAAAGAATCGATCGATCTTACTCCCAGGTTGGATAATAATACCAGAAGCGTACCTTGCAAGTCTTGTAAAATTTTATTCATAGGTACCAACAGATTCATCATCCTTTTGCTTCAGTTCAAGAAACTCCTTCTCCATCTTTGTTCGAAGAATACGAGGGAAGTACTTATTGAAAAATAAGTTCTTGAACTTGTCTCATTCCATGGACTCAATTTCATCTCTTGGCCTCATATTCTTGATAAAATTCCACCGTTGATCAGCTTCACCTTCCAAACGATATACTGCTAAGATGAATTTATCATGTTCAGAACATTCAAGAACTGAAAATATATTTTCAGTGGTACCGATCCATTGTTCAACAACAAGTGGATCGGAAGACCCACTGAAATAAGGTGGATGTTGCCTCATGAAGGACTCAATAGAATATTGTTCCCTTCTCTGCTCATTTGGAAGTCCTGAATGATTCATATCTTATGTAAGTATATCAATAAGATTTTCCACTCTATCTCCCATAACATTTGTTTGTTCAGGAGGACAATCATTGCATTGTCCATTACATTGATCAACACGGTTCCTTCGGGTTCCATCCATCATCTAAAACCCAAAAAGAATAGTGTGAGAGGAAAAAATCATGCTAGGGAAAACAACATAATAAAGGGTAAGAGCCTTCAATATCTAACATCTTATGTTTAATTCTATGATCGTTAGAATAATTCTAGTACTATAACCTATACGTATACTTAACCTTAGGGACATCCCTAGACATACCTTAGAAATATCTCTAGGGATCTCACTAAAGTTCTCACATCCAAGTTTCCAAAGGTTAACTAAACCTTTCCTCTGATAAAAACTGTAGAGACCCGAAGCTTAACATACATAGAAATTAAATTACTTTTGCGGAATACTTAGTACATAACAAAAACACACACACAAGGACCGTAATAGTTTAGTGTCTTTAGAAACTCGAAATATAATCTTCTAATCATGGTGAAAGATCGTCAACATCTCCCATAAAGATCTTCTTTTTTTTAAACCTAAATCCTTTCTTTATATCCTGGGGAAAAGAAAACATAAAATGGTGAGCTCAAATGCTCAGTAAGGGTAAACAAAAGAAATATCAATCACGTCATATTCATAAGAACATATCTTTTAGAAATATTAACCTGCAAAAGAGATCATAATTTCATAACATGGGATAAATCATAGTAGTGAAATGTAATCCCAAAAATCATTACATAAAACATGAATCTTTGTGGCATACACACATAGTCATAGAGAATCATTTCTTAATAGTCAATAATCATTTCCAAGACTATCTTAGTGGACAAAGTCCCTTTCTGAACCGAGTTCACTCCTCGTTTTAGTCCTGTTTCACTAAACCGGTATAACCTACCATTCTGGACATGTCTATCTCATGAGATATAAAATCTTTACCCAATGAATTGGATGGAGATATAGGTCCCACCCATCTCATAATGATACCATTCTTATGTGTTCCACAAAATCATAAACCATACATCATAGCATAACCCATGTAATAAAAATCGGAATCATAAACATCGTGACATCATAAAAGAATTCATATAAGATAAAAATTTAATTCCATCACAACAAACTCAAATCAATGTAATAATAGGGATAGAAACATAACCCTTTATTATCTTAGATGGAAAATAATTTTGATAAAACACTTGAACTCCATTCTTGAGGAAAATATCATTTCTACTCCAAAAAGACTTTTCCTTTATTAACATGTCGTACAATTCTAAACTAAAAGAAGATGATTAAAAATAAACATGAAAAACTTGTAAAGGAAGATTCTTGGAAATAATATTTTAAAAATCCATTTATGCCATATAAGTTAAAAAAACATTCTTCGTACCTTTGTCGGAAAATGAAAAAAGTACCTCGTACGAAAAACGAAAAAATATTCCTTTCATATCCTTTACTAAAAACTCACCGAAGGGTAAAATTGGATTTAAACCATTGTATTTGGATAGAAATAATATTACATATTGAGGAAACATGGATGTGGATGATAAAATACACCCCAGTAAATACCAAAGTATAAACAATCTCGGATAAAAATGAGATTGTGATATCTTCCCTTACATTAGGTCCGATTTGCTTCGTAACTATCCGAACCTCCTGTATAATGAATTAAATAATGTTATTGACTTATTCCAGAATCATAATTATTGTTATTATATCATATATGGTCATATTTCTAGCTTCTTATTAGTAACACTTCATTATTACTTGTTATTCGGGTGTTTATTACTTTTTGTTCTTATGCATGTTTTGTCGAATAAATTCATATTATTATCTTTAGGTTATAGATACCTCATATACAGAATGGTATTAGTTTAATATATATCATATTCATTCATTTAATTCATTTATATAATCATTATGCAATGAAGATCATGTAGAACGAGTCTCATCACATCGTGGAGACGGTATTCCGTACGTACGCACGAGCGATGATATCGTTCCCATGATCGTGGAATTGTATTAGAGTATATGTATACTATTTCAGAATCAATATAACTTTACAGTAATCATATATAGTTATTATGTACAGCATTATACCCATCCAAGTAAGGTGGTGGTGGAAAATAGATTACACTACGGCGTAAAGACTGTATTCGTACGTACGCACGCGCGGTGATTTCTTTTTCCGTAGGATGGATAGATGGTGAAATAGGGTTGTTTCATACGTAAAATAACATATCAGTATATGAGTGATACTGATGTTATTAGTTCATAATGAAACAACTAAAGAAGAATAAGTTGAAGAAGAAAGAAATTGGAAAGGATCGGTAATGGATATTACCGCTTCTTTGAAGTTCTTCTTTGAGACATCCTTTTAGGGAACTAAAATTGGTCTTTGAAGAAGACCAGGACCTCTAGGATGTCTCTAGGGAAGTGGATAGGAGAAAGCGTCAGGGGTTAGCCGAGCTTGAAGGATCAATGTGGTGTGAGGAAGAGGGGGAGGAGGTGTCCTTTTATAAGGGATGAGAGGGGCTCCAATGAAAAAAACTAAAAATATTAATTTATTATAAAGTCATATTCGGTTTCAAATAGCTCCAAATTGATATATTTCGAAGATAAGGTGAGGATGGGTCTAAATCCTCTCAAAAAATAGAATTTAGAAAAGTTTAGGTCATTATATTAACCTTACCTTTTAGTATTAACTCTTAGTTAATTAGATTGACATTTACCATGTCACTTTGTATTTTTATATTATATAGTTAATAAACATACCATATACATCCAAGAGACCCCCCAAGTGGTACATTAATGACAAACCTATCATGATATAAGTATATTGGCCGATCCTTAGATTTTTAGGAATAAAATAACAATCAATAATATAATATTTGTTTTAAAAACTATTTTATGTCAATTTTGACACTATTTAGTAATTGATTTTTGTGAAAATCATAACAGAATGATCAGTTCGAACAAAGTTAATAAAATCAATATTAACATATCATATTAACCGAGAAAATTAGTGTAATTCATAAAAAGTCTCAAATTATATTTATTTGGGCATTTATAACATCAATTATGTCATTATTTCATTAATAAGATAATTATTCCATCATCATTGTGTCATAAATAAATTAAATTATTTAAAGTCTAAAAATTACAAATAAAAATCCATTATGTAGGAAACCTTTTTAGATTTCTAATGAATATTTATAGTCGAATTTATCTTATTTATATCCCTATATTAAAAATGTTTTACTTATTAAACATCGATTTTAACTACTTTAACCCTTCTTTAAATAAATTAATATTAAATTCATAATCTAATCCAAGTGGGCCTAAATGGTCATATTTTATTCCTAGGGTTGTTTTAGGTCTAATTACACTTATACAATAGAATTAGAACATGTTTTAGGGGAATAATAATATCATTTTTCCCTTAATTACCCTATTTTCTTTTAACCGTGGTAAAAAGAAGTAAAAAGATACTATTCACCAAAAATTATTTTCATCTCATTGAACCACATTTTACTTACTGACATCATCCGGGTCTCTCGGATTTTTGAAATTCCACTCACAGAAGTGGTAAATTTATGTTTTATGAAAAATTCAGTTTTTTAACAGCCACTTAGTAGTTTCACTATTCATCAAAAATTGAAAGTTTTCAGAAAAATACCAAAATTTCACCCTAGGCTAATTTCGATATTCCGCATCCAAAAATGAAGTCAATTTCAAAAAATAAAATTTATAAAATTTCAAAAAGTGGTTATTACTATTCATAATGGCTAGTTTTAATAATATTTTAAAAGCATATCATTGTTTAGTGAAACTCGGAATTGCGTACGACACAAGCTATCGAGGAAGGTCGCGATTGCGTGTAAAGCAAGCCAAGCAAGTGAAAGATTCCTTTTATGATTTATATAACATAAAAGTATCGGGTGTTACACCTAAACTTGTATAAATTATATTGGATGAGAGGACTTTAACCCATCCCCACCTTATCTTCGAAATATATCAATTTGGAGCTATTTAAAACCGAATATGACTTTATAATAAATTAATATTTTTTGTTTTTCCAAAGATTCCCCTCTCCTCCCTCATAAAAGGGCACCTCCTCCCCCTCTTCCTCACACCACTTTGAGCCTTCAATCTCAGCCAAACCCTACCACATTCTCCTCTCCACTTCCCTAGAGACATCCTAGAGGTCCTGGTCTTCTTCAAAGACCAATTTTAGTGCCCTAAAAGGAGGTCTCAAAGAAGCACTTCAAAGAAGAGGTAATATCCATTACCGATCCTTTCCAATTTTATTCTTCTTCAAATTCTTCTTATTTAGTTGTTTCATTATGATGTAATAACATCAGTATCACTCATATAATGATATGTAATTATAAGTATTAAACAACCCTATTTAACCATCTATCCATCCTACGGAAAATGGAATCACCGCACGTGCGTACGTATGGAATACCGTCTCCACGCCGTGGTGTAATCTATTTTCCACCACCACCTTACTTGGATGGGTATAATGGTGTAAATAATGACTATATTTGATTATTGTAAAATGATATTGATTCTGAAATATTATACATACACTCTAATACAATTCCACGATCATGGGAACGATATCATCGATCGTGCGTACGTACGGAATACCGTCTCCACGATGTGATGTGACTCGTTCTATATGATCTTCATTGCATAATGATTATATAAATAAATTTAATGAATGAATACAATATATAATACACTAATACCATTTTTTAAATGAGGTATCTATAACCTAAAATGAAAAATAAGAATTTATTCGACAAAACACACATAAGAACAAAAAGAAATAAACACCCGAATAACAAGTAATAATGAAGTATTACTAATAAGAAGCAAAAAATATGACCATATATGATATCATAACAATAAGTATGATTCTGTAATAAGTCAATAACATTCTTTAAATCATTATACAGGAGGTTCAGACACTTACAAAGCAAGTCGGACCTAAGGTAATGGAAATATCACAATCTCATTTTTATCCGAGATTGTTTATACTTTGAAATTTACTGGGTTGTATTTTATCATCCACATCCATGTTTCCTCAATATGTAATATTATTTCTATCCAACTAAAATGGTTTAAATCCAATTTTTCCCTTCAGTGAGTTTTTATTAAAATATACAAAAGGAATCTTTTTTCATTTTTCATACGAGGTACTTTTTGACTTTTCCGACAAAAGTCTGAGAAGAATGTTTTTTAACTTATACGTCATGAATGGATTTTTAAAACATTATTTCCAAGAAGCTTCCTTTACAAGTTTTCAAGATTATTTTAATCAACTTATTTTAGTTTAGAATTTTATGACATGTTAAGAAAGGAAAATGTTTTTGAAATAGAAAGGATATTTTCCTCAAGAATGGAGTTCAAGTGTTTTATCAAAAATTATTTTCCATCTAAAATAATAAAGGGTTCTGTTTCTATCCCTATTATTACATTGATTTGATTATGTTATGATGGAATTATTTTTATGAATTCCTTTATCTTATATGAATTGTTTTATGATGTCACAATGTTTAAGATTCCCATTTTTATTACATGGGTTATGTTATGATGTATGGTTTGTGATTTTGTGGAACACATAAGAATGGTATAATTATGAGATGGGTGGGACATATATCTCCCCCCAATTAATTGGGTAATGATTTTATATCTCATGAGATAGACATGGCTGCAACGATAGTTTAAACAGGTTCAGTGAAGTAGGACTGAAACGAGGAATGACCTCTGTTCAGAAATGGACTTTGTCCACTAAGATAGTCTTGGAAATGAGTCTTGACTAACAAGAAATGATTCTCTATGATTATGTGTGTATGCCACAATGTTTCACGTTTTATGTTATGATTATTGGGATTACATTTCACTTCTATGATTTATCCCATGTTATGAAATTATGATTTCTTTTGTAGGTTAAGATTTCCAAAAGTTATGTTCTTACATATATGATGTGATTGATATTTCTTTTTTTTACCATTACTGATCATTTGAGCTCACCCTTTTGTATGTTTTATTTCCCCAGGTCAGGATGAATGTTATTAAGTAGGATATGCCAAAAAGGGACTCTAGATATGATGAAATAAATGGGAGGCAATGTAGATGCTTTATGAACCAGTTGTTTATGTTTCCCAGTTTCTAAAGACACTATACCTATACAGTCCTTTCCTGGTTTTGTTATATGTTGTAATAAGTGTGCTTCAATTCTGAAGTAATAACAATGTATGTAAAGTATGAGTCGTTATATGAACATGGTTTGAGAAACAATCCAAATAGGTCACTGCTCATGGTGTCTATACAAAATACTGGATGTTCACTATAATATGATGTATATTGAAAAATATAATAACCATTATTGTTCTAAAAGTAATGTCCCTGAAAAATGTAACAAAAAATAGATATTGTACATATCTAAAAATCTCCCTATAAAACAAGTGTCCAGATCCTATAACAAGGAAGCAGTAATGAATAAGGAATTAGACTCGAAAACATATCTGAATACATATTTTATCATAAACCATGTCCACACCATTTAACATGTATTTCATAACAACCACAGTCGATCCAGTAGTAAAAAATATCATTCCATCCATGGACTTTCCATACAATTCCAAGTGTTAAATTTACCACGGTTGAGCCTTATAAACAAATGTATCAGGATGATTGGTGACATATAAAATGTATAGTGAACCACGTAATCCTTATTGAGTCTTATGATCATCTCGATGGAAACTTAATTAGGCTAGAATTCGGGTCCAATGATCATGTTAATAGAAAATGTCTACATTGATCCCAAACATATTGAATCCAAGGGGGAGAAATTCCAAGGGATCCCACATATATCAACATCCATGGAACATACTGATCTATGGCAATCTCTCCTCTATCATGACACATGGTCTAGCATATCTGTGGAGTCCTTTGAAATTATTCATCATTCAATTAAACTTTTATTTCATGCCCTAATTTTAACCAATCATATAAATATTATCATTCCATTACAATCCATGATTATACCCACTAATATATAAATTCACAATCATTCACATTTCTGGAGTTTAACCAATCATTTATTCATTTTCTAAATAGGCTATTCAAGAAATTCAATCAAGAAAACATCATTTTGACACATGGAACGAGATCAATACCATCACATAGTCAAATTTATTCATTTCAATTCATCCATTAATAGAGATTACTATATCTTATAAAGCTTGGTCAAGCACCCCTTGGGATATATAATAAAGGTGATTTCAAAGGCACACCCCACAGGTGACCTTGGATGGGGAAGAAACATATAGCTAAACTCAATAGAACTAAAGGGGATCTCTAATATGTTACAATTTGTTCAGTTAAATTATTCAATTAATTATCAGGGTTCCATTAGAGAGTCAAGTTCATATAACAATGAAAATGAGGTATATAAAGAACCAAAACACATGAATAATTTATTGACCCCCTACCGTAGGTATCTATTATTGTTTTAATTCATTATAACCTTATGATTCAAATCAAGTCTGATGAAAAATTATGAAATGATAAAGATCATGGGAATATGAAAAATTATCTTTCACCTATATCACTACATCAGTCCAATTTTTAATAATGAACAACACAAAATAAATGGATTACTCACCAGTGTTATTCCCATGAGATGAATAAATTATGATTTTCTACTCTGATAGTGAAATGGTGGAAAATCCTAATATTGGATTGATGGAGAGCTCAAACACCTCACGGTTTTCCAATGGTTTGGGAAGAAGAAGTATTTTCCATTTTAATGATTTGTAAAGGAATATTGGATATTTGTTCTCAAAACATGGGGCAACATGGTTTGGCCACACGCTTGGTCAAACCGTGTTCCAATAACGGTTCCCTTCATTATAAAGAGTGGAACCTCAAATGATTATAGGGAATTACTTGAAAAACCATTCAAAAACCATGAATAAAACCTCTTTCCAAAAATAAAGGTGCCCAGGCATTGGTGTGCAGATCCATCCTCACTATTCCATCATACCATATGAGCTCCTCATACCATCTTCTTAGGTTTTTCATTGTTAGTCAGACCATTCCACATGTCTCGCAGATTTTTTATCAACTCTATGACCCATATTTATTTTTCTAAAATATTTTTCTATGGGATAAGAACAACACCAAATATCCCTGATACCCCCAATGAACTCAAAGGGTATTAATAGTAGTCCAAAGAAAATAATTTAAACAAAAATTAGAAATATTATTACATTTTATTAAAGCCTAGGATCATAAAATATTCCCCAGAAATAAATTCATCCACAAATTACCCTCTCAATGGTGCGAAGGAATTAATTATGAATAAATCGAGATACTAAGCCCATATATCATCCCCCATCTCCAAAGTCTCATCATGTAAATGGATGTTCTTCCATAGCAACCATACAAGATGATCTGACCATCCACAAGGAATGTTTGTGCTTCTTTCAATGATTAAAATTATATTCCCTTAAAATGATACATCTACTTGTTACTCGACCTCATTCAAATATAGTGTATGAGATGGTGATGAGTGATAACAGTTCATTTGAGATTCATGTAAGATGGATTTTTTGACATGGTACCTCTAAGGTGACTACAACAGATAGGATAATGTCCCAAATATCTCCAAAATCTCAAATGGCCCAACATATCATACTGAATGGATACAATGTCTTTTGATTTATCTATTAAATAGCCTTTGTGAGATACGTAAAGACACTCAATCCCTAATCTCTAACACAAGATGTAATCTGTGTTGATTAAAAAAATATTTTTATCAATACTATGTAGTACTCATCGGCTTTTAGATCAATTTCACATACTCATACGTATCATATATGAGATGTGGTCACAATAATGCTTCCTCACCTTCTTCTAGACATCACTGGGTAGATCGGCATGACAATCCATTCAAATACTCATATGGTTCCATCTGTATAGTCACCTGCTTACTAATATTATATGTGAACTCAACTAGTGGTACATTCGTATCTATATAGACCCAAAAATAAATTATGCATTATTGTATCGTTTCTTCACTACATGTATCATACATCTTAATAGGCCATCAGTTTGAGGGTTGCATGATGTGCCCATAAGAACCTATATACCCAAGAACCTCTGAAAATATTCATTAAATGAGGTGAAAATGGGATTCCCAATATTAAATGATATAATGTAGAACCCCATGAATTTTTACTATCTCATGGATATAAAAACACCCATGATAATCAATAGTGACGGTCTCCCTGATCGGTAGTAAATGGTAAACATTCATGAGCCTATGAAAAACAACCCAAATGGAAATATTACAAAAATGAAACCTAAATAAAATGATTAAAAAATCCACCAAGAAATATTCCCATTTCTCTCAAGAATTGTTAAATTCAATAAATTATCCAATTGTTGCTGTGATTTTTTCATCACCTTCTAATAATTGGAACACATCAAAACAATACCATCTACATCTCGCTTCATACCTAGTGACCAGTGCTAGCAGCATGAGTGAGAGTTTATCATAGTGACACTACGATGAATATCCAAAACTATGTAATGAAACATATGTAACATATCCTCACATATTTCCACTACAACCCAAATGCAACAATGGATATACAAGATCTCATCCCATCCTACTATCCAAATAGGAGGCGGTCCATCTCCTTCCACACTATCCTGTAAGACTATGCCCGCATAATCTGATATTGGCTTCATCCTCACTCTATTTGTCTTGGTATAGTCATATCTAATGGTAAAATAATTTTTTTTGATGAGATACATTCACCTACAAAATCATCATATAGAAAACACCATAGAGATACAATCACTACTGGCCTCCCAAACTGCATGTATTTGACTTCTCAGACTGAGTGCGTCATACATTTAATTTCCTTTTCCAGTTATATAAGAAATATTAAAGTTGAATGATTGTAGGTACTCACACCATAGTCACTACCTAATATTCATATTACATAGTGTAAATATGTATTTGAGTATTTCTTCCTCTCTGTACACTATAAAAAACTATTCCAGTATATTGTCTCTCCAATGTCACAATGATTGAACAACTGTAGATAACTCATGATCATGCATCAAGTAATTCATATGATGTGGCCTTAACTATCATGAATGATGCATCATGACAATCACCCCTTTATCAGAAATGATACTATCATAATACATTATGTGTCACAATACACAGTGTAGCATCTTCTCTATTTGGGAAGAATTTGGACAAACACATAATTCAAGCTCCCTTTTATCTCTAGAAAGGCTACCTCTTAGGTATATGAATTTAAAAAAATTAAATCATTCTTATTGAATCATTTCAATTGTGTTTTCAGGCATGATATGTCTCATATGAAACACATGTAATATCTAGATAGCCTTAAAAAACATCGTATGTCTAATGTGTTCATGTGTTTCCCCTAATAAACTGCATCTCTTATATTCTCTAAGTCAACTAGCACACTTTTCTCAGAGATAATATGACACATTATTTGAATCTTATCCATAAAAATTGAAAACCTAAAATATTAGAATATGACACTTACTGGATTACTGTATCTAAAATGATCTCAAGATTTTTTTTATGGCCGTGTCGATTATGAGAATACACCAAGATATCATCCATAGAAACCGACAAAAATGAATCTAGATAAGGATGGAAAATGTGTTTCATTAGTGTCATGAACACTGCTAGCACAATCTTGAGAGAGAAAAAAATAACTAATACTCAAATACACTAGTCCTTATGTGAAGTGTTTTATGAGGCATGTATGTAGATAGAAGATGCACCTCAGGATATTCGTATCTGAAATCAATTTTCAAGAACACCCAAGCTCCTCGAAGCAAGATAAAACTTAATATAAATATTATAATGGATACCAATTCTTAACTGTAATATAGTTCAATTTATGAAAATTAGCACATAGATTAGGGTAATTATCTTGCAATTTGAAAAAAAGACATGTGAATCACACTATGATGTACTGATTCAGATAATCCCCCTTGACTTCAAATCCTTGAGATTCCACCTGAGCTCCTACAAAAAAATAATAGATATCCTATAAGAAAAAAAGGATACTGGTGTGGCTCCTAGAACTACCCCAATTTATTAATCCACCTCTAAAAATTTAGGTTGACTAGAAATGTTTTCCTTCAAAATATCCCTTAAATGATCAACCACTAGATGTAAATATTCCTCACATGATCTCTGATCATATAGATAAAATATAATCATATTAAATATCATTCTACACAACCGAAAATTTTTTGGTCTTTCATAGCTCTCATTCATATACCATTAACAATTTTGAACATAAAAATTACCCACTTGTGATGTGAAATTCACCCTCCAGTGACAGAAATCATCATGGTATTGATAATATAGTAGCATGTCTATCTCGTGTATGACATCAAACCCTACCATATTAAGGGAAAAAAATATTACATAATATGTGAAACTTAACAATCATAAGTGGAATGCCCTATAATGCATTATATCCACCATTCTGATCTCTAATGGAGTTTCAGGATTCAAAAAAAACTCAGAAAAAATGTAGCATGAGCCCCATGATCACTAACATTGGTATAGATATAAATCAATGTTATAAACCAATATAAAAAATTAAAGATATAAGAGTATAATATACTAGGACTATTCCTCTCATGGTAGAATGTTTGGAACCCTAACCCTTGTGGGTATAATATACAAAATATATAAGTCTAAACCATATCCCTGACATATCCTTACTACCCATAGTAGGAACACTGTGATATCCCTATATAACTCATATCTTTATTACTTATACACAACCACTACCACCTCATCCCGATTGGCCAATACTACTCTAGATCTGATCTGAACACTGAACAATGAAGCCTTATCTTGGACCTAATGTTAGAGCAGACAAACATCCACTATCTTATAGAGGGAATGTATAAGAAAAGTGCTACACATGTCCCATCCCATCGCAATATCGACAACCGATTGGGACATGATTTCAATAATTGATTATGTGTCACCATATTCCACATTGATGACAGAACACTAAGCTACCTGTAATCATATCCTGACTAGTATTCGTCTCACAGGATTCCTAATGATTTCACTTCCTTCCACTTTATGGTGAACCACTTGGTTGAAAGTCTAAATTATTTTTCTCCACACCCTCGGTGTCTATTAGGTTCTGCTATATAATCAACATCTGATTCACTATCTCAGTAACCGTCATCAACCAGAACACATTGACCAGAGATCAAACAATAGTTTATTTTTCTTTTCTTGAAACATATGTCCCTCTATAGGTCTTCATCATGACATGTCATTTAAGAACACTAGAACTATTTAAAACATGTATAATTATACATAATGGTCATGGAACCCAAATCATGATGCATGAACTCACTAACCTACTATTATCTCAATGTCTTTTTATAATTGTATTCATCTAACATGATTTGTAATTCATCCCAACAATTGTATCATAGACTTTTATCCCGGTTGAAAACATCCCACCAGCACTTTTCCACTCCACATAGCGTATATGTTGTGATACTAACTCTCCTCTCATGATGTGTCTCTTTATGAAATTTTTTTGATAGAGTTTCCTCATGAAATCTCATAGATACCTGTGGTTAACCACCTCTCCAAAAAATGGGATGATTCTATTAGTTGAACTCCCGTTTTAGCTCAACCATTGTTAAGGAAAGATGTTGTTCTCCCTAAAAAGTGTGCCTAAAGTTGAAAAACCCAATGAAGGATTATGCCTCAACACCTATGTATCATTAAACTGTTGAATATTCAAATGGAATTATTAGAGGTTATTCTAGTATCCCACGATCTATAGCCTTGTATCTATGGTGGTCACCATGCTCTATGCGTACAATTGACGGTCATCAAGGCGACATGCCTCTACAATGAAAAAAAACAATCTTAAGAAGAGATCTATACCAAAGTACATATCTAAATGTATAGGATAGGTTAAAACCATTCTATAAATATTCCATACTACATAGCCTTCTCGTATACCCAATCCCAGTAAAAGGAAATAGTGATAAAATCCACTTGAGACACTACCTATTTTCCATAGAAATTATAGGTGTATATCAAGTTTTCTATTTTAT
The DNA here is from genome assembly GCA_963277665.1 of Viscum album. Classification (NCBI taxonomy): domain Eukaryota; kingdom Viridiplantae; phylum Streptophyta; class Magnoliopsida; order Santalales; family Viscaceae; genus Viscum; species Viscum album. The sequence continues at coordinate 81,494,927 of OY728157.1, forward strand.
AATTTGAATCCCATTTGTTCATATCATTTATTTTTACAATTTAAATGGATGAAAAAAATAGTTCATTTTATATAATCCATAAGGTACCATAGTAATCATGAATTAAAAATGGAATATACTCAATTCTTACAAAAACATGTTCTAGTTCTTGTGACTTGAGGACCATGACTCAACGTTCCCTGATTGGATTCTTTGGTTGTTTTGTACTCTTATCATGAAAAAAATTATGCTATAAAAAGAACCCCAACTACCAACCATGTTATACGATTCCATGTGAAAAATATCAATGACCATAGCTGATATATCCCAAAAGGAACATATTAGAAAGTCATGAAATAATGAAATATATCTTTTATAACCTGGAATGGTGAATGGAATTTGAATTCTAGAAGGTTCTGAAAATGATGAGTTAGAAAGAATACCCTCATCTCATCAGGATACATAAAAATAGAACCCACACTCATATCAAAGATAACATCACAACCCAAGATCATAACCAAATGATGGAATCAAATAAATTTCAATTGTCAAAATCTAGAAAATATCAACTTCTATTTGAGGAAATATGGACTTTTCACATACATGGGTTTGGTACACCCCGGAAAAGCTCATCAACAATTTTCAATACGTTAATAAACTAGTATATTATTACCATATAATATTCTAGGAAATAAAATTGATTCTGATTCCACTTTGAAATGTTCTAGACCCTACGACCACATTATTGTACCCTGACCTCGGTTAGTCACATGGTCTCAATTGCATTTACTAAATTTCCAAAGGATGAAAACTAGTATAGGGGGCCTATGGTGTGTATATAGGGAGTCTATTATAACTTTTTATGAGTGTAATTTTTATTTGAAATCATATAGATCAACTGTAGTGGACATAACAAAAATATATAAGTACCATGAATAAACACTATGAACCCATGACAAGTTACCCACTATAGTGTAGAAAAAATAACAACCAATAGATATATATAATTCATTTAAGAATGAATATCATATAAAGTAATTATAATTTCATTTATCTATAAAGAATCAAAAATAGGTATGCCAAAATCAATACAATACATGTATGAGAATACAAAAAAATTCCAAAAAGCAATATCTTTTTATTGTGTCTTGAGCCACATGTTTATCCTGTGCTCCCCTTATTCTAATAATAGAACAGGGGAAACCATCTAATTATGGTCACTTTCTGAGGTTCCTACGTATATCAATGTAGTATGTTTGTGTACCCAACAGAGACTTGAACAATGTGTGACATACAATCCTAGTAGGTCACCATCCATGGTGTCTATAACCAATCGTGTCTATGAAATATTATCTAAATTAGTGTGAAAAATATAACTAGAAAAGAAAATAATGAATTATATACACCCATTAAAAAAATTAAATCATGTGATACTATAACAAAATAAAAGGATCCCCAAATTTTTTCACGATCCTATAAAAAGGCACTACTAAAGTCTATAGAAGTAAAAAAAATCACTACCAAATCATATAAATAATATACCCTAATAGCCATGAAAATTTTGTATAACTGTCTCCCATTAAAAAACATTGTTGAGATGTGTAATCAAGAATTACATTTCAACCACGGACTTTCAGTATAATCCTTTGTGTCACCTTTACATTGACTGAGACATATAATCAAATGTCTCTTACCCATCATTTATAGATCCATAGTATAGTGAACCATGGTATCCTCATCGAGTCCAAATAGCATCCCGATAAGAAGCTGGGTTAGGCCTGAATTGGGTTACATAGAATATGTCAACATACAATGCCCACATTGAGCCCAAACAAACTAGATCCATGTAGTCAAAAGGGCCATGGATTAACAAAAATTTAAATTCCATGCATCATATAGGTACAAGTCATTGTCTAACTCTATCATGACCCATGGTGTAACACACAAATGGAATAAATTTAATTCATTCACAATTAAATTAAATTACTATTACATTCCATGAGATTACCTACTCATACAATAAATCAGAATCAATCAAATATAATGATTTTTCCAACTAGTTTCTATATTTTCTGAAATATCCATCTTAGAAATTAAATCAAAAAACTATATGTTAACACTTTAAAACCTAAGAAGGTCATATCATATATAATTTATTTATTTAAATAAATATATTAATTGTGATTCCTCTATATTGGAATTCCCATCCACTGGTCCCTTCGGTTCTTCTTGAATGGAAATCTCAAAGGAACACCTCAATGGCATCCTTGGTTGGGGAAACAAACTCCAACTAAAATCAAAGGAATTAAAGAGAATCTATAACAACTTCCAATATGTTCAATTCAATTATTCAATTAGTTAATAATTATCCTCCAGAATGACTGGCAGGTGAAATAATGTAAATAAGGAATTAATCAAACCCAAAATATAGGAAAACGTATAGACCACCTATTATAGGTATGTGGTAGAGTTTTCATCCATTATAAAATTCGTATTAGATCCAAGGTAGAAGAAAAAAATGAACTGGTAAAGAACATGGAAATAGGTAATATTATCAAGAACCTTTATAAGTCTATAAATCTGACCATAAATTATAAACAACATTATATGAGTGGATTACTCCCCATCACGAATCTAATGGGATTAAATACTCCTGATTCTGAGAATTGATGGATAAATGATGAGAAGACTATTAATGGAATTAAGGAGAGATCTAATTACAAACTATTTTCTAATAGATGAATAAGAAGTAATATTTTATGTTCTAAATAATTTTATGGGTAATTTTTTCATTTTTCCTCAAAAGAGGTGGTCACAAAGTTGGAATACATGGTGGCCAAACCATGTTCCAACTGTGATCCTTTCACTATAAGTAGTGTCACCACGCATGGTCAGTACACAAATTTTGACTAAGCATGCGATATCCATGAAAATAACATCTATCAAAAACTACATGTGACCCAACATGGGTGTGAACAACCATACACAAAATTTCCTCAATCCTTCAGAACTCATCGTACTACCCATTTCTCGTATGGTTAGTCATATTGTGTGTATTATCCTCTATGGTTTATATTGGTCGTGTAACATATCTGACTTTTCTCTATAAATTTAAGATCTAGGATCCGAACATACCACGAACATCCATGATCCCCCCATAAACCCAATGGGTATTTAAAATATTTTTAAAATGTAATTTAAAATGAAATTATAAATATACATACCACTTAAAAAAATAGGGATCGTATAGTTGCATCGATAGTAGTTTTCTCTTAAATAGGAATGTGTATGCACATTCCAATTTAATATTGAATTCACACATTTTATAGTGCACTATTATCACCCATCAAATAATTAACCTTATTTGAAATAAAAATAGTGTGGCTAATGTCTGTGTAATTTCAAATTAAGAAATTGAACGTGAATATAATGTTCATACACGATGTTAATAAATTTGTGGAAAAAATTGATAATATAAAAAATAATAAAATCCATTGTCATCATATGTATTGAGAAGGTAAAAAAGTTTCAGGTAATAAAAATATGTCTACAATGTATAAAATAAATTATAAATCATCCAATTAAACATTTTCTCTTGTTACACAATTAAATGAAATGTAAAAACCCCATGTTGAATCTGAACATTAAAAATAATGGTCAAAAAACAATTATTTCTTAAAAGAATATAACAAGGAATAAAAAATTGATTGAAATTTGATGAGATGGGGGGCCTGAAAAAAAAAGACAATAATTCACTTAATTTCTTATACATACCCTTGACACAATTATATTAGAATATTTATAAATTAAATAATAAGGAGAAAATTATAAATTATACATAATGAAAAATAAGGATCAATTTTTATTCCTTGAAAATTATGACATTTCATGGGAAATTATAAATTACATACTAGGGAACAATATAATGAATCAAATTAAATTATATTAATTGAAATTAAAATAGTATTAAATGTATTAGTGTCATTGGAAAATATAATTACCATTCAATTTGTAAAAATGAAAAAAATAATAAACATGAGAACTAAATTAAAATCCATAATACAAACCACAAGTGGACCAAATATATCAATCAAATAGGAAACCGAGTTATTGATCTTAACTCCAATTGAAATATATAAAACTAAAATAGAATTTAAACCCATGGGAATAGTTATTACTATGAAAATCCACTAAATTTGTGGGAAGTGGACAAACATCAGATAAGGGGAAGAAGTTAGTGCCACAGTGTGAGGGAAATGATGAATGCGGGTTGTTGGTGTGTAATCTTGAGATGGATATGGTTGAGCCTTGGTTTCAAGGGTAGGGAGGTCATGTGGGGATGTCAATCTAAAATTATTTTGATGATATATTTGATTCAGGGATGATAATTTTGAACATCTCAGATGGAATTGTCTATGAGAGTTTTGATATAGATATGCTGGTTAGGAAAACAGAGGGGGATCATGTAATGATATTTTTATGGGATACTAGATGTAAGGAGATAGGGATTTCATGTAAAGAATTCAATATATAATAATGACCGAGAGCATATAGGGGGTTCCTACAATCCATGAGGAACACTAGAAAAAACATGATGTAGGGCTGGTGGGGGGGGGGGTGTCACAAGGAATGGGTGTGGACTGATTGGGTGGCATACAATAGGTTTTTTTCATACACATGTATATAATTAAAAAGTTATGAATTTATGTATTGTTTATATTAAAAAGTCTGTATATAATATTATTACGTTAATATATATATATAATTAAGAAATATTACAAAATAATTGATATTTTAGGTAATCATATATTTTAATCATCAATTTAATTTGTTTGTAATGGTTAATATATATAACTATATATTTATTTTTTAATAAATATTTTATATTTTTAAATAATTTATTTTAATGTAATTTTATAATGTTAAAATATTTATTGGTAAAAATAATTAATTATAGTGTATTCAAGTGTTATTAAATCAATAATGGGTATTATTATGATAAGGCATCCAATTTAAATATTGGTAAATGATTTTTCCATATTGATCAACTAATACAAATAGATATATGTTATGTTAATTTGTTTGTAATTATAGTTATTATAAATATAATTTAAAATAAAATTAAATAATTTTTTTAACAATAAATGTATTATATAGAAATAATATTATATTTGTAATTGTTTCTATTATTGAAGTTGATGTTTATTTTTATTTCACCATGGATGAAATTCATGAGTTTTTTAAGAAGATAAATCTTATCCCTAGATACACCATCCCTCATAATATCCTAGATTTCAATGGAGTGGTGGCCTACTGATAATCACTTCCTCCTAACCAATGTCATGTAAATGATGTGTTCAATGAATTATTCTTAGGGAAGTATATACAAGACCCCTCACATGCACCAAATCTCGATATGGTACAATTAAATAAAAAAATCATACATAGAGGTTTAATTGAAGATTGTTGATCATAAATAAAAAAATTTGTAATGAAATAAAACTCGCATTATCAATGTGCGATGGTAAAACCATATGTTTAGGGAAGCAACATGGGAATCTAAATAAGAGACAAAGTTGAGCTAATAGAACCAGCATTCAAATTAGTATGTAATATTAAATTTTGATGGTGAATATATTTATGGACGAATAATTTAAAATGTTGATAATTTATGATAAATATATTTTTAAATAAATATAATGTCTTTGATATATTGTGATGCTGCAATACATGGATTAAATGAAACACCACATTATATAAATAACTGAATCTAAAAATAACCATTATAACATAGTATTTAAATTATTGTGTACGAATTAGAAAAAATAATTATTATAATTATGTTCTAAAATTTTTTATGAAATTAAATAGTATTTTTTATTATAAATACAATTATAACCATTAAAAAAATGTTTTCAAAAAACATAATTTTTATCAAAGTTTAATTAGCTATGCATTGTATGAATAATTTAATGTCATTTTTCAAATAATTTTACCAAATTTATTTCATTAAGAAAATAATTTTTTAAACACTCATTTCAAATTTATCATTGGGTAATTTTTTTTATTTTTAATAAATGATTCATTTTCGATGAATACTAAAAAATTATGGTTATTATTAAATACTTCATTTTCCATTATAGAAGTTAAAGTCCCATTTCTCTTTTAATGTGGGTTTATAAATTAAAATAGTAATTTTATATTTGAAAAAAAATTAAATCAGATAATTGAAGTCAAATTTATAAATAATTTTATGTAGAAATATTTTCATCTATTGAATGTTTCTGTTTTAGAAACACATTTTTTTAACATGTCTAAATAAATAATATTAAATTAAATCAACCACATATGATAGTTTAAATTTATAAAAATGGGTAAAATTTTTGTAATAATGTTTTTATATTATTTTATAAGTTAAAATTAGAATTTTATCATTTTGAATATAAAAAAAATGTATTTACAGTGGTTAAGCTAAAATATGATGATTAGGGAATTAAACCAAACATATAAGGGTTAATGATTAACCATAACTATTATAATTTATATTTTATGGAACTATTTATAAATCAATTCCTCTAATGTTCAAAATTGGTTCTATTTTTAACATTGTGTAAAGAGAAAAACATGAGTGGATTTATTTTTAAGAAAAATTCTAACTGAGTCCTCTTCCAAACTTATGGGAGGTTGCACACTTTATTATCCATTCTAGACATAAAAAACGCATTTTAAAAACTAATACATACCAAAATCACTTACCTATATCCATAAACGCAGCATATATGTCATTTTATTGTCATAAATCTATCAAAGTAATGATTTTGGTTTAAACCTGATAATGTTGTTTAAAAAAGAGGGGACACCCTTAATCGATCATTTATTTGTATTCCTTTTTAACCCCATTAACAGATTTTAAAACACAACTATATAATAAAATGCGTATCATTATAATAACAAGTTTTTTTATATGTTAATTATTAGACTTTATACCATCTCCAACTCCTTCAAATGGGAAATAAAATTATCAGTCATTTATATAATGATCTACTACCTCACGAACTAATATAATTCACTATCCATGACAACTTCTCATAGAATTATATAACGATATATCTATGGACTATACTAAATATTGATGTTATAATTATTTATTTTAAATTATAATATCGGGTATACTTTCTTATATTCCATACCATATAAAACATAATAATGTTTCTTATGTGGACATCAGACTACTACCTCTCAAAGCGATGTGAATTATTTATCACTTACACATTACCTGGGGAGTGATAATAAATAATTTTATTATTATATATTATATTCATGAAATATTAAAAAAATTAAATTATTTTGAAATATATATTTTTACATTATCATCAATTAAATATACTTCAACATTGATCATGTGTATGGATTATAAAACCTTACGATGTTATGTGATTGTTTTTTCTGACCACCCCACATTGATGAAATGTGTTAGAGTGTCTGAAAAAATAAATTGATATTTATTATATATTTATAATATTATAAAAATAAAACAACATTGACCTTATTTCAACCATGATCTTCAAAAAAGAAAAAAGTTACTGAAGAGAATATATAATATATAGTCTCCATGATTGTAAAGTAGTACATTTTACATAATGATAGTTCACAGTTAGTTTAAAATGACTAATTTATAGATATAAATTTTATTTATTAATTTTTTTCCATTATAAAGATGGTTAGCTAATAATCTCATTGACCCTAGTAATCTTACCAAAGTGAATTTGTACATTTGAATCATTATTTGTTAAAACATCTTTTGGAAAATTAATTGGATATGTAATTGAATATTACATGAAAAAATAAATTTAATAATAAACATGAATATTTTTATTAATAACTTTACTAATTGAAAAATTTTTATTACTCACTAAAATAAATAACATACATGAAAAATCATGCCTAAGGTAAGGGATTAGTTTAAACCACAATTTCAATATGGTAAAGAACATTCTATCTTTAACTAACATTATCTCTTTATTAATGTCATGGAAGTCATATAAATTATGTATTTATTTTTATAAAACATATACACAGATTATTATACCAATAAATTATTGGGAAATACAATCCATATGATCATTTCTCTAATTCATTCGTTATGAAATTTTCTTTTTTATGATATAAAAAATGATTATGAAAATGATTTTTTACACGTGTAATTCATAATCTATGTATTATGAATGATTCATTTGTGTTGAACACATAGATAATGAACAAGTTATGTTGTTTTTTCCTAGATATTTATCCAATTCATTGGGTAATGCATTATTTTAATGAGACGTCTTGTATGGGATATATGAGTAATACTAGTCTATTATTGGACTTTTTCAACCATGTGATATTAGATAGAAAGTTTTTATTGAATCATGTATATGAAATGCTATATTATTCTTACAAATTAATTTTGATTCCATGATCTTATGACACCATATAATTTATTATATTCTTCAGTTCATTTACTCATGTGTTTCTCTTTTAGTAAATCATTTTATACAATTTAATCTCATTTTATTTATCTTTATCATGATTACTCCCTTATAAAGATTTTTATTTCACAATTTTCTTTTGTTATTCCCGTGGTTAAAAAATTTAATTTTAGGTTATAAAATGTATTTTAGGAGATCACTATGAACAATTAAATATATATTTCATCTTTTATATTTATCTTTCTGTAATATAAACATAGTTTTCCAACAAAACTAGTCCTTTATGATACTTATTGTATATTACTGGATATTTATATTTAATACAATAGTTATAATATGGGTAAAAGAATTGGGTCTCCATACACCCAATAAGGGTTCCTATTGATCTCAATTAAATAATATTTGAAATTATTGTTTAATTTTTTTTATTTTTATCAAGATCATGGTGTAATTTTATTTTGGATTTATCGATCAAGAATATTATCTTTAAAGTAATAAATAATCATGTTTACTTTTTGTAAATAATTTATAACTTTAAGTCAATATTTATCAAATATTTATTCCCCACATAATGAATAAATATTTTATTTTATATATGTAATATTTAATAAACATTTATTAATGGTTCTATGAATATAATATTTATTTTTATAATAATTTGTTACGTATTCATTTATTTGATAAATGAGAAAGGGGATAAGTGCAATAATAATATGTTTGCTGATAAATATAAATTTTAATGTTAGAAAAATAATATTTATAATTGTTCTTATTTTTCATTATATGAAAGTAATAATAATAATAATATTATTTTTTAGAATTATTATATAGAATGTGGTCATGTAATGCTTAATATATTTTTATTAGTTTTTGTGACTTTAAATAAAAAATTTAATCCCAAATTATATCTCTATAAATTTTTGGTAATTAATATTGTGTAGTGGATAGTCTAGATTGATCGAATTTGAGAACCCTTGTGAAAAATCAAATCAATAATTCTCTATCAAAATCAAAATAAATTATATAGACTATATTCCCTCCACAATCCTCTCGTAAATTAGAGTGAATGGATTATTAATCTATACCTATATAACTTTCACAATGATTTTTATTAAAAGAACAATCCAATCAACTAGTCATTGTAGTACCCAACAATCCATTAAAATTGTTTGGATATCAACATAGCATATATGGATCACTTATAAAGGGATTATATGCATTTATTCTATAAGTACAATGATATTAATCTAAAAATGGTTTCATGTGATGAACAACATCATGGAAAAAATATCTCTAGATTTTTTTTAATCATCAGATCTATTTTAATTTTTTATTAATTAACATGAAAATATATTCTCTTGGATCAGACCTATTTAATTTAAAATATATTTTTAGAATATTTCATTGGTCATAACATATACGTAGAGAAAAATTAATAATTATCCATCAAATATGACATTCTCTATGTTAGGATGGTATCTAATATGTTATTTTATTGCACCCATAGAAAACATGTTATAGAATACCAGATTCATAGAAATTTAAAATTATACATTTGATTGTTGATCACTATATATTAAAATTTTAAAATCAAAATTTAATTTTTATTTATTCATCTTCCATAAAAGTAATCTAATTTTTAACTACCTTATTTCATTATCAAATTAAAATGATTCCTTAATATATAATGATGAACACATCAGAATAATGAATCTGGTGGTGGGAAAATTATTATTGTATAATATAGTATTAAAGAGAATGTAATCCTATATTACATGTCATGTATCCTTGTTGAATGAAAAATGACACTAGTATGAATTCCTAGTCATCAGGTAATTAATACATGTTGAATTAACTAAATGCATCATATGTTGAATATCCAATGTGGAACATAGTTTTTTATTACACACCATATTGATTGACTACACACGATGTACTCCATGTGTTTTCATAGTTGAAAACACCATGTCAAACAATATTATGAAATTAATAGATCATATATATTTAGTACATATCCTATATAGTCTAGAGTTTTTGTTACATGATTTATGCATCATATGTCATTTATAAACATCTTTTACTTAAGATATTACCATGATAACTACAATCCATGTTAATATGTATGTACATCAGATATTTGGTGAATAAAAATACAAACTATGTGGGTATAATGAACACGATATTCACATTAACTATTTACAATTAATAATTAAATTTATTTAATTTATCCATTAAATCACATTGAAACAAGATTCATGGGATATTAATTTAGTAGAACATATTCATTTTTAGGTTTTATAATATATAATACTATTAATTAATTTTTTACAATATTTGGAACAATGAATCATGTTTGGTTAGTGTATACTAATCTCTCAACGCATTAAGTTGTATTGGATATGTAATTTTCATATGTTCCTTATCGCATTAAATTTATATTTCATTCCATGAAATTATTACATGCCTCACATAAAAAATATTTCATTTGAGTGAAATATATACAAATAAAACCATAGTTAGAAGTTTCGATATGTATTCATATAATATATTTTAAGTACAATGTGGTTTAACATATTATAGATTTTATAAATAAAATGATTTTTTTATTTAAAATCCCGGAGGATGATAATTTCAAAACAGTTAGGAGAAATAAAGTAAAATTAATTAATTTATTAATAAGATAATTAATCAGATTAATTTTTTTATGTATTCTTATATTGTAAAATGAACAAAAATTAAATCCAATTAGTTATTTACAATTTTTAGTAGTTTTTTTATAGATGAATCATGATCTGTGACAAGAAAAAAGTATGTTTAGGGTTAATTTTATTTTATTTTATTAAATGGTTTTAAAATTATATATTATTAGATTTAATATGACTTCCATCACAAAATCCCTCACTCTTTTATTATGTAGGATTTATGTGTAAAGAGTTTTTTTATATAAATTCCATCAAACAATAATTTTTTCCCATCACTTGTCTATGGGTTATAAAATGTATTTAATAAAAGGAGTATTTGAAGGTGCATGTAGTCAGTTCTAGAGTGAGTTGAGGTAGAGTTGGTTTATGATGGAACCAAGATGAAACAAACATAATAGAAATATGGGGGATATGTGGAATCTAAAGAACCATACTAAGATAAATACATGATGTTTTACACTAAATTCATAGATTTATATATATTCATATAACTAAATCAATAATTATATAAATCATAGAATCATGTCATTAATCTATTTATTCCTCTTTCTCTATAATTTATATTTTATTTAATAGATGTGATAATGTGAACACGTAAATAAATATACAAATATAAAATGATTGAACAAAAAAAGTTGGTTATATATAAATTCTTTATAATAATATGGGTTTTCCCTAATGTAAAATCAACCAGGTATTAAATATCTATTAAATGATAAAATAAGGAAACATTTATTCATAATAAATAAAATCAGTCAAATTAATATTAAGTGTAACTGAGCCTTAAATTAATTAGTTAGGAATTAAAATCATAGAACTATGTATTTTACTTACCTGAAATGGGAAAATTACTTTTATCATGGTGATATTATGAATATTTTGGGCTCACTAAACCAATATACATAAATAGATGTATCCACTAATGTACATTCATAAACATGGATGAAAGTGTTGAAGAATGGTTTTTGGATTGGGTATTTCCCTCTACAAGTCATGGAGATATTATCATGCAGTTATAAAATACCTAACTGCCAAAATACCTTCGAGTAATTGACCAATCCCAACCTTAGTTAATGAGAAAAATAATATGTATCCTTTCCACTATAATGTCTGTGAAACCAGGTTTTCTATTTCGAATTAGAAGTTCTATTTTTAATTCCTGAATTTTTTAGTATCAATAAAATTAATATTATTAGGTATCATAAATTTTTTAATAATTTTACATATAAATTAACAATTTAAATTATTATAGAAAAATATAATGTGAAACATTAAAATAACAATGATATTTTATTAAATTAGGTTATGTCCTTTCAAATAAGAAATTCCATATATGGCTCAATTTATTATGTCATAACTTATTATTAAAAAATTATTATTATTTATTGGAATCCCCTATTATGGTTTTACTACCCTATAATGTGAAAATAAGGGAAAATGATTCTTATGAGATATATTCTTAGGATGCTACCTAGGATTGTTATATTATATAATCAACAATGTATTGTTAGAAGATGATAAAACATAAGCACATCGATTCTTACACCATAAAATCTTATCCACAATCCCTTAAGAATTACTATTAATGGCTTGAAATAAATAACAATGTAAATGATCTATATTAATGTAAATTTGATGAATGGAATCCATCTACAAATAATTGTTTTAAAATGATAGTTTCAATTGATCACTTAGAGAAACCAAAAATCCATTGGGATACAAAAGGATCCATTAATATTATTTAATTATCCATAGAACAAAGGATACATTTATATTTCTAATACAAGATAAAAAAATTGGTATGATTCTTAAGAAGCATTAATCTAAACATCCCAAATGGGTTAATTATTGGTCAAAACATTTTTCTTTACCACTTATGGTGAAAAACATGAAATATAAGGTAGATGATCGCATGAATAATATAAATTCAAAAGATATTTTATATAATCAATCAAAAAACAAAAAATTTACTGGAAGAAGAATGAATGGTAGAAAATATATTCTTAATGTGAGAAGAATTGTAACTGTAAAAGTAATTAAATGAATTGAAGAATGAAGTATCTAGATCTACATCATGTGTATTAATCATATTTATATTCAGTATTTTTCTATTAAATATAATATTCTTAAAACATAAATTTATTTAAATATATGATATTAGAATTAATAGAAATGTTTTGGAGTAAATTAAAAAGGAGAAGATAAATATTTCAATGTCATATGATGGGAGATCAAAACTTCTCATATCCAAAATAGATTGATTCATGTTTGTAATATATTTTGCTGAAATAATTATTTCAATTTTCATATACACACAATGTGACATTATTTCACTTTTGAAATAATAGTTGTTATATTACTTCAATACTAAACTAATCACCTACAACTATTAAATCACTAATATTGATTGATATTAATGATGAATGAAAAAAATACTCTTACCCATTTATTTAATGATAATTAATTATGAAATAAAACATAATGTAGTTTATTTTAATAAAATAATGGTTTATTAGTCTCCACTAAACTAAGATACCATTTATAAAAAAACTAATTATTATGATTTATATAAATAATCATTTATAAATAATAAAACATCACAATTATTTTAGACGTAGTTCAAAATATAAATATTTCAAATTATGAAGAGAAAAGTAACATCATAAACTAGTAGATATTCTATTAATAGGTTTAAGAAATTATCGATGAATTAAATGTGTGAACATAGTCAATATTAAGGAATATCATAGATTATTTATCGTATAAATTCTTATCCATTTAATTTTTTATTTGGAATATGGATTAAACGTATACACCAACTCACATTTCTTTAAATACATCAATATAATGATAATTGTAAAATGAATATTAATAATGATTTTTAAATATATTTTATACCTTCCATAACATTTACAAGAAATGTTTTTAAAATAAAAGAAAAAAATGAACTATAGTTCTACTATAATGATGAATATATATCATACCATTTATGATATGATAAGAAATTATTATAAGAATACCTCAATTTCTTTTTGAAACATATTTGATAATACATTTCATTAGATAAAAACTATTGTCAAATACTAATGTATATTTGAGTTAATGATTCTTTGTCGACTATGAATATTAGAATTTAGTAAATAATGACTAAACATCTATTAATGAAGAAAGTATCTATAGTGATATTGGGATCATACAAAAATTTGACAGATTGAGGCTCTAGATTCTCATGGGTTCACAATGGATTTTTGGACTCCACAATGAAATGGGGAAGTTGTAATACGAAAGAGACAGACTGTATTGAATTTCATATCCAAAGAGGTGGTTTATTTTCAGTATAGTGGATTATACATATATTATTCATAAAAAAACATTACAACAAAATATTTGTAAATAAAAAATTGTTACAGTTAAAAAGTACATATAAATTCATGTTTTAGACATCATGTATCAACATTAAGGGACATTATTTATTGAAATTTTCCATTAATTGTTACTATTAATGAGTCATCAAGAGAAACTATACATGTATGGTACCATACCATACCAATAAATCATGATTGATTATGGAAAGGGTTAGTCTATGAATAATATTAGACATAAATTATCAATTATTAAATCATTTTTAATTCTACTTGTCAAAAAATACAATGATCATAATATGGGTTTCTTGATATTCAATACCACTTAATTTGGTGGAATCCTCATGAAATATTTTTTTATAAAATCACCAAAATGTAGAAAATATGAAATATTCAAATAGGAAATAACTTGAAATAATATTTGAAATCAATTAATTCAAATAATAAATCAATATTATGAAAAATAATATTGAAATATATTATATATAGTGATCAAATAATATTTATTTTGAAAACAATGACTATAATTTGACTCCACTTGGTTAGTGGCGGTGCTATAAATTTTAATAATAAATATGGTGATAACATATGAAAAATAAATGTTACATGTTACTAGTTTGCAAAGACCACAGAATTAATTTCTCCCTATTTGACTTAGAGTGTAAAGTATTTTATATTGAATATAATCTACAAAATAGATCCATGAATTTACAAAATCCATTAAAATTACATTAATAAATTCTTGTAAAATAAAATTTGGAACAATTAAAAACAAATTGTTTATGGAATATAGTCTTTTTAATATAACTTGGTTGTGAAGAGGAAAATATTTTTGTGGTAATATGAATCTTAGATATTTAATTTCTATGAATTTATATCATATTCTATCATATGTAGTAAAATTTCATATTTTTTCCATAATGTATAGTATTTCAATATAAAATAGATCCAATATAACTATATCAACTTGTAAAAATAACTTTTTAACAAGACATGAATATGTTGAACTGGGTGACTTCTTATTGTATACAGAAGTAGTAATTCTAGTGATCAATGAAATTGAACACTTCTCTTCACTATGTTATATTTAATTTATATCGTAGAAATTGGTATTGTAATATTTAATGAAAAAAAATATTATAGATACTATTTCCATATCTAGAGTATACATGTTAGTTGTGGAGTCTAATGCATCTTAATGATAGGTTTAGAAACATCTTTTTATAATAATTCCTTATAAAAAAAGATTTTTTATAATTATTATGATATTATTGCACTACAAACGTATTTAAAAAGTTAATACTATTAAATAGTAATTAAAGGTGGATACATGCTTATATCACTAAAAGAGGTATTTTCCATGGGAATTAATGTTTCAGTAAATCAGCTTCACTACAGAAACATATGTCATCACCATTTCTAGTATTGAAATGTGTTAGGAATAATATCACTATCCATACCTAGTAGAATAATGTTTAACTTCCAAGAAATATCAATTCGTTAACATTTGGATCTTGTGGAAGTGGGGGTCTTATAGTTTTGGTTCCCAATAACTAACATCTTTGAAAATTATATTACATTTATATTCAATGAATTTAATATAAAATTAAGTACTTTATTACATATTTATTATTAATATACATGAAATTAATGTGAAAAGTTCCTATAGTATTTTTTATATTGAATATTTCATCAAAGATCCCTAATATGATGGTAAAATTGAAGTTATATACTTATATTCTTAAGCCTGGATCAACAATTAGATTCTATACTATGATGGATAATAGAGTACGTTTACTATCAGGTGTGGGTACTCATATTTGGATGAGACATCATCTCATGAAATTAACATTTTTTAATCATCATGAATAGAAATTATGAGAACATACCAACGAGTAGTAATTATACATTTGTATGTTTTATTAGATATACCTACTTATGAGTGTCTCTAATGGTATATATTTATTAAGATAATTTTTAATAAATGTCATGACTCACACACATATATTTGTAGACAAAAAATGCGATTATATATGTTCACTGAAACAATATTACATTGGTCATGTCTTGAATGACATGTTATTAATGAATAAATCATCCAAGAATATATCATATATATATTTATAGATGTTGATATCTGAATTTTTTCTGTTAGATATAACTATTTCATTATATTGTATGTCAATCGTGTAATGAAATTTATATCATATAGTTCAAGAAATATGTATTAAGTTTATATGATGAATACATCAATGTGAAACTATATTGATCTTGTAAGATCCCAACTTTTTCTAGGTATATCCCTCTTTATCTATTCAAGTTACAATAATTTTTTGCAGTTCTCATTTTTATATAAGCCTTGGTGGATAAGCATTTTTTGGATACGGATGTCATTTTTGGGGGAAATGACCTACTACATAGGGAAGTTTGTTTGTTTCAAATTAATAGAGTCTGGGTGTAGATATTTTAATTGGGGTAATATTTTATTTTTATACATTGTAAGGATTTGGAGGTGGTTCAAGATATTTTATTTAATAAAATGGGATGAAAGCTACCTACATAGGATTTACATGTCATTTAAAGGTATTGTAGAATGTGTAGTGTCTTCCTGATATATGTTCTGAACCTGTACAAGGTGTGAAATGTTTACACACCTTAAAAACCATTCATTTCAAGTAATAAATTGATCATGATAAATTTTAAATGAAGGAAATAGGTTTTTAATAATATCCCTCTAAAAACAGATAATTGATGTGTAAAAGATTCACAGGTTGTTTCATTTCATAAATAGATAATTTAGTGGTGAATTTTGGTAGATTTTTCATCCCATTTATTAAACCCTTATTACTATAGAGCCTAGGGTTTCTCCCTAGAAAATTTGGTGTGCTAGGATTCATTCCAGAAGTCCGATTTTTGAAATCGATCCCTTGCAGGTCTTTGTATTTGGTTTTCCCTTCTGATTTAGTTTTCCTCTATTAGGGTGGTGGAATATTTTGAACCTATTTGGGGTTGATATTAATCATGATAATATTTTATATACGATTAAATTAATGATCATATATGCCTGCATTTTTTTTTTCAAAACCGATTTTTGGTCCGACATTAATTATATATTTTAGGTAGGGGTTGAATCCTTACCCATATGGTCTATTTAATATCAATTATATGAAATATGAAAAATTATGAACATATAATGTTTTCCTAAACTAATTTAATGATTATTTGGATTACTGCTTAGATTTATTTAAGATCAATTTTGTTATTTATATGGATTCTGTATGCCATTCGGTCTAGAAAACCCATGATTATTAATTTAATTGACTAATGGATTAATGTGTGTTTAGCATGAAAAGTGTTTTGGGTGATTTCATCATATATATTTACTGTGGATTGGATTTTTTATAGTGATAACATGAATTATGTTTGATTATGATCAAATGATAATTGAAATTTATAATTTAAAGAAATGTAAATTTTCATAAATAACTATTAAGATTTGTGATGTCATATTTTGATATCCTTGCTGTTAGGAATAGTGATTTCTATGGTAATGCATATTTATAGGATATTCTTAGTGGTATATTGTAAAATGATTATATAGTTTGATATTCGTAGTGACACATTCTAAATTGATTAATACTATGAATATTTTTGATTCATGTTGTAATTCTTATATTACGGGTGTAGCCCTGAATCATGTTTTTATGCTTATATACATTGCTCAACCATAATTTATTCTGAAATGATTATACACCAGGCTTGAACTAGATTTGTGTGAATTATTCCATGATCATATTGTTATGGTTGGTATGGTTATGAGACCTGCAAAGATACATCCTATTATAGCATTGATGCAGGGTATGTTTCACCATGGGTATATGGTTATGGTTTGAATAATTTTGATACATAATTACAGATATCTCAGGAAGGTGATAATGTAGATGATATGGAATTAATTTAATTGGTTAATTAAATAATACACCTATCTATTTAATTAATTCACGCAATTGTTATCAAAATGGTTATGTTTAGACAAGGTGGTATCAAACTATCGAGTTATAATCACACCCATTAGGGCTACCATTTGGTACCATATATGATTACACGCATATAAGATTGGATAAGGTCAAGGACCTAGTTTTTTATTATTTCATGATTTATGGGATGGATTGAAGAGAAAAAATGGCATTGGGTTCCAGACCAAGGTCTTAAGAGTTTTCAAGTATTTTTTTACATCCATCCTAAAATTTAGTTACATTCCTGTATGACATTAAAAAATTCATTTATATCTAATTGTATTAATTATTTGAATTTTACCATTGTATTTTTCATTGTATTTTATTTTATTTTTTTAATTCCATAGTCTAATATTTATATATATATATATAATGTTTATTTAGTCATTTTTAACTCTATTAAAAGGGTTATCACCTCCCTAGTACACTTATCACACCGCCACTTCTAGTGGTCTCCTCGGGTTTATGGAGAGGCACGCTTGAGGTCTCATAACTAACCCATTTGGGCCACATGATAGAGTTTTAGGTTTAGGGAAAATACAATGTGGTATCAGAGCACACCTAGTTCCTTTTTTCCATTTCCATCATATTTTAGAAATGTAGAAAAGATTCTAGGATGTTTTGGCACATGGTTATGTGTTGGTTAGTGGGAGTAGCTAACCTATTTAGTAAGGAAAAAAATTAGCTCAATGGGATGTGATTGGAGTTTATGAAGTTTTCTTTTTATAGATGATGTTATTTCACCAAGGGTGATTCAAAATATTTGTGAGGTTATTATTTTCATGATGTTATTTGTTCTTCATATTTCTAATCATGTCCTAGTATGGTATTATATGAGTATTCATGAATTATGACAGTCACATAATTCCATATATTAACTTGCAATGTTCATGATAGGGACATCTTTAATGAATTTGATATAAATATTCCTATTTCAAATTTTATATATGATACATTTTATAAATAATGAATGGATTGAAATTAATTTTTATTTCATCCAAAAACAATATTAATACAAATATAGAGAGGCCAAGAGTTGTGGTTCGTTGTGGTTTTCACCTATTATGTTGACCTTGTCATTGTAAGTAGTGTTCTAAGTGATGTGTTTTTATTGTATAAAAAATTCATCCTCATGATATTTTAGTTGATAATCAATAGAGTGTAAATATTCATGCTCATAACATTGATAAACAATATTTTCAAATAGCTCAAGAGGATTTTTTGATGTGATACATCACGATAGATTTCTGGGGTTCATGTGATCCATTGAAAGAAAGAATCTAAATCCCATGTGTTTGATGTCTAAGATAATGAGAGAGTTTAATCATCATCATCTACCTATATTCACATGGAAGGGGGGGCACCAGGTATCCATCTTCATGATTTAGTCATTATAGGATATCATTCAGCATATTGAGACACCCACAAATATGTGGGTGAATCATGAGGCATGTATGCTTCAAAGACCAAAAAATTATTTGTGAAACATTATGAGGTGGGAAGGAAATTGGGAGGACTTATCTTTGGAAGATTAATATATGAAGAATCTAGTTTATTTTTATCTCGATGTTCCATGGGAAGATAATGATTATGATTTCATAAAACTAAATCAAGATGGATTATGAGTTATAGAATATGCTAAATATTTCCGGAATCAATAATTCATTATGCAATTTGGGCAGCTCATGAGATATCTAGAGTGAGAGGGTTTCAGGAATGGATATGGTATGACATCCGTTCATAGGATTACATGATTCATATAAGAAATTTTGGAGATGTGTTGAATCATCCCATAAATATTATATGGAATGTGAGAGAGACCCAAAGTAGCTGTCATACTATTTCAGCATAGTGAAAATGAAGCTCTATGTGTAATAGAATGAAGCATCACTATGAATGTTTTTTCTTGTAAAATTTTGGGAGATAACTCAATGTAGTGGGGCTAGAAACAGCATTTTTTTCTACACCTCAAATGGGATTGTCATTCTTTGGGAATAATGGTCCACTATTAGATTTTTTTGGGAAATATAGTGGAATATTTTTATTAGTGGACTATGAAAGGAAACTGTATCTGGGAAGGACTCACGTAATCCTTTTAAGGAATGCAAATGTAGTTCCACAAAATATTCTAGTTGATTTAGGGGAAATGGTACCAAGAACAAGAATGATAGTAATGGGTAGAGAGAATAGATCAGGGGGGCATGCTAATGGCTGGTGCAGAGGGGTTAGTCAGGTTCACATTATGAGAAAAACTTCATGTATTGTGGTTACATCACCTTCAATCATCATATTTATGTCTCTTTTATCATCTACCATATCTTGTGTTTTTTTATAAAACATTATCTCATTCATTTTTATATTATTTTCTGATAATATTTCTATTCTTTTATGTGGAAATATTTAATTGTAATTATACCACATATATAACTATGGGAGTAATGTAATATAATATCAATATTTTTAAGGCTTTTTCATAAGATATTGGTGTTTATCATTTCATTTACTAATGTTTTGAGCTATAAATGAATATTTTTTATTTTATTTTTAGTATGGATTGGATAGTTCAATAACAAGATTATATCAACTATTGCCTAAGGATATTTAACTTTCTATCTCTAGAAATTGGAAGCTATTCGCACTAGGTTGAGTGAGATCTACATGATGGTTATGCTTGACCAATTTTTTGAAAATTAGATTGTATTATGATGTATATAACTAGTATTCATATAGATGATAATGGAATATACTAGGAATGTCTTCCTCTATTGGTAGACATTTTTATTATATATTTCATGATGATTTATGTGGGTTACCACTCAAGAGATAGACTGAGTTGACTATAGAGTTGGTTCTAGGATTTGTTCTTGTTTTTATCCTACCATATAGAATAAAACCAGTGGAAAATTATGAGTTGAATGTTATGTTGTATGCTGAAGAAAATAATGGTTCCCAATAGCCTAAAAATCCCTTAGGGTTCCCCAAATCACTTTTCCACTACTCCTAATATGAATTTGTACTTATGTGTTGATTATCATATATTAACTAGATGACAGTCAAGAAAATGTATCCCCTTCTGTGCATCAATTAAATTTTATTAGTTTAGTGGTTCTAAAATATTATACAAGATCAATATGATATTTGGATACAATTATTTGAGGGTGATTCCATTATACATTCCTAAGACATTTTAGGGGTTTGTATGGAATGTATGTATTCGTAGTGATACCATTTTGTTTGACTAATATGCCATTGGTAATCATGGACTTCATAAATAAAATATTTCATCCTATTCTAGGCCAATATATGTTTCTTTTTTCAGTAATATCTTTGTCTACTCCCAATCCATATATGAATATTCCCATTGCGTTGAAATGGACTAGAGTATATTGTGAGAGAATTGGCATTATGTCATGCTAACCTAATACTGTTTTTGGATTTATAAAGTTCATTTTTGGGATAATTTTATTATAGAGGAAAGAGTTTTGGAGGACAAAAATACTTTTTTAGCCCTTATATAATGATATAATCCCAATAATTTTGTTGATAATCAGAGAATTCAGGGCTTAGTAAGCACTTATATGTTCTTTATCGAGAATTTATCAGGTTTTCCAACACCTATTTTGCGGATGACTAAAATTGATGTGATGTTTATTTGTCATATCTATATGATAGAACTCTTTATGAGTATAATTTTATGCTAACAACATCACCTATCCTCACTTTACTTTTTTTGGTGAAATTCCCTGACCCAATATGCTTAGATCTGGTGCTTTAATTTATTAAATTGGCATGATTACATGAATCAAATCCCATAGAAACAATTAGTTTAGAATTTTTGGAAAACAAACTTATGTACATGACACACATATTACATTGGTAATATAATATAGAAAATGATAAGGAATAAATTGAAATGAATATAATCCTAGAAATATTATTTAATGATTTCTTCTTCATAGCCAGTGGAAGGGGAAATAATTATCCTGAGTTAAATTCTCAGTAAGGATAAAGCTGTAGTGGAATAATTCATATATAAATATGTATAATAAATTTATAATGACCCACATTCCATTTAAACAACTGGATAATGCATTATCAATGTTGAATGGTAAATGACTAAAACACATGTCATTTAATCAATAATATGGTAATGAAGAGAATCCATAGATTACACCATATAAAATATCTCACGGATAATTAATAATAATGTCTGAATTAAGGGAATTCTTAATTATTTGATTTTGGGTTTCTTAGGTATGTGGTAACTTTAAAATCATGATCATTCACAAGATGGTTTATAACAGATCGGGTAAAACCCCTTCTGATTTGCCAAATGATCCATATCACGGGACTATATTGGCATCAACAAGATTTATATAGCCATTCCCAACCTATGTACTACATTTCAAAATCATTTCTCATATACGGAGTAATATATTTAGTTCATAAATAATGTTCTTTATCAAATATCTTTATTGAATAAAAGATACAGATTATCAACGGTTCTATAGTAAATCAAATAACATTCAAAGTGAACATCATATATAAAAATTGTATACGGTTTAAGAAATTATAATATCAATTTCATAAAAATATATATATATACTTAAGGTAATTTTTATATATCATTCAAATGAAAATAAAGATCTTATTGTTTCATGAAAAAGGTATCAATAAAAAATGAAAAGTGATATTGAAAATATAGCTTTTAACAATTATTAATTTTAAATTCAAAACCCCTTGGACGAGATAGTTCAATGTGATTCTAAAAATATAATAGATTATTAGTAAATCAGGGTACATAAAAAATGGAGAAGCATATATATCACATTAATGTTAATTTATATACCATAATAAATAAGTCTTGATAGAAAGTAAATTGAGAGGAAATCACGTACATTACTCTTCGTTTTTGTTGAATTCTCCGTAGCTTCTTATATAATTTTTTTAAGTATGTTAATAAAAATACCATATAATCAAATTAATATATAATATATCTTGTATATCCCTTTTATATCGTATTATAACATATTCATTGTTAATAATTCATCATTTCTATCATTTTGGGTGTTAAATGTCTTATTTTTAGATTACGTATCAATTTCTTATTTTTTTAATATTACTTAGTTATTGATACAATCATATCAAGGATGTAATCCATGATGTAAATATCATATATATTATTTAAATATTTATTTAGAATAATCCATAAAATTTTAAGATTGGAAATTAATTTCATTGTACATGGAGACAGTATGCCGAATGTAGGCATGGACCATACTTCTATTTCATTATTATAGTTAAAAATTAAGTTATATATATGTATGTGTATATTATCATTACATTACTATATTTATGTCATATATGTAACATATTTTTATTTTATACAATTCTTAATACATTCCCTGTATAACATGAATGGATCACATCGCTTTGAGAAGGCAGTTATCTACACACGCACAAATGTAGTAATTGTTTCTCCAAAAAATAGAACACGTGAAGCTATGTGTTATATAAATAATATTGATTTTTTTTATAAATTTAATAAATATAATAGTTAAAGATTAAATAAATCAATATTTACAACCTTGAAATGTGGTAATGGAAAAAATGACTGGCATTAGTTTGGGAGGCTATAGTATGTTGTACACACGAATGATGATTATGTGTATCATTTCCTTGGTGTGTGTTAATGTATAGGTAGAAATCATAGCATGAAAAATTTACAGTATATTTAGTATATGAATTCTATTGTATAATAATGATATATGATGAATTTTTGTGGTGGATAAGTAAATGAAAAAAAATTGACCGTTGATGAATGTTAACTCTTATTTGGGAAACAACTTTTGGTTTATAAAAAAAGACTTACTTGGTTAGATTTAGTTCTAAAGGAATGGTTTATATAATAAGAGAGTTAATTTTGAAACATATGTTGGCAGTTTTTATATGATACAATCGTATTTAGATGTATGAAAAAGTGGGAGGGGTGAGTTCCTTTTTATAGTGAAGGAGGAGACCAATTATTTTAAAATTAAAATGGAAAATAGTATATATAGGCCTTCATTATATAATGTTCCTCCAAAAATTTTCCAAATTCTATCTAATTGATGATATGGTAAATATATGTCTATAAAATTAGTTATGGGTATGTTTATAGGTCATTTTTTCTCTTAAGGTTATGGTTGTGTACCCTTTTAATCTTAACATTACCTTAATCACGATAATTAATTTTATTACATTCAATAAATTTTTTGGTAAAAAAATATGATGAACTAATTATAAATTATAAATTATTCTTATTAAACATTTTGAATCTATTTTTTAAAATATTATTGACATAAGTGACATAAATTATTTTTAATTATTTCTGTAATCGGGGAGAGAAAGTGAGTATTTAATGTAAAAAATATTTAAATGATTGAAGTGGTTTTATATAAATTTTCAATGTGAAATTTATTCCAATGATGTAAACAAGATTAATGGAAGTATAAATGATCTAATTGTACTTTAAAATAAATTTAAATTATTTTTTATGCATATATAGAAAATTGAATAAAAACTAGTTTTCAATTTAAATACAATATTTTTCACTAGTCAACATAAAATGAAACATCACAAAAATATCAAAAAAGAAGTTTATCCTCATTTTTATGTATATATATTATAAATAAAGTTAATATTTCCTTTTTAAAATATAAATAATTATCAATGTTTTTTTAATATAGGTGCTCTATTAAAATGTGGAAAGGCTACCATTATAAAAATATTTACTTCAATACATAAAATTGGGTTTAACCTTATCTTTTACAAATAAAATATAATCTAAGAATGTGAAAATATTTTATTTCATATATAACATATGAATATACTATATAAATTATATAAATTTTTAGAATTTATTTGATAGTGAATAATATGACAAAATAGTATTTTGTTCAAACATGTTTTTTCTTGAATTACAAACAAAATCAATATTTCATGTTTTTCAAGATATTAAATAAACATATTCTAAAATTTAATCATTATAAATTCATTGGGTGGCACATTTATTCCTCATACAAAAATTTTTTCCTTAAAATTTTAGGGGCGTCACCATCAAAAAAGATGTCGGTAGTTGTCTTTTATATAATCCTCTAGTCCCCATGTTTCTTCTAACTTTTTTTGATTTATCTAGAGTACCATTACTAGAGGATTCAAATGATTCCTCAATACTTTCACTATTATATAAATAATATGGATGGGTTATTATAGATTGAAAGATCAGGTTCCAAATCTTTTTCACCTGTAGTATGAACAAGTTTTGGTTAAGTTGTGTACTTCTTTAGAGTGGATATATATATCTGAATATGTTCCTTTGAGAGAGTTTTCATAATTGCTTACAAATTATAAAACCCCAAAAATTCATAGAATATCAAAGTTTCTATTGTACTTTTGAATTATTCTCGATTACTTATTGAACATGATTACACCCTTCTATAGAGACACTTTCATGAAAATGAGATCACCCCCTTGGAACTACAAATCATTCCTCTGATAATCAACATAAATATTTTTCATAATTTGATATACTTTAATAAGATCTTTAATAGCGATGAACTTTTCTTCATCTATTCAACAGGTTCTGAGACAATGAGTTTCTTTTCACAAACATTGTCCCAACAAGTTAGAGTACAAGACATATTTCAATAAAATGCTTCATATGACCCTATTTAAATATTTTAATGGAAAAATATTATTATATGAATATCCTAAAACTGGTATATATTGATTCCACATACCATGAATTTATAGTGGTAATTCTCTCAATAAGTCTTCCATTTTTTTAATTGTTCTTTAAGACATCCATCAGTTTGAGGATGGTAGGGATATTTAAAATGAAGCACAATATCAATATCCTTTTGAAGAATCTTCCTAAATTTCATTTTAAAGTGGGGATATCTATCAGGAACAATTGATATACTTAAATTATTTTTTATTACTAAATCATTAATATATATCTTTTTAATGGTCTTAAGAGGTATGAATTTTCTTATAGAATGTTAATGTACATATTTGGATAAGAGATCAATAATAACCCATATTAAATTATTCGGTATATGATTATATGGTATTATCATAAAATTGTTCATAGTAATTTCACAAAATTTACATATAGAAATAGGAAAAGGATATAAAACACATTTATTATTCCATATTTGAGCATTTACTTGTTGAAAATCCAACCATTTGGACACATAATCACAACTTTCGGCCTCATGTTATCCCACCAAAAAATTTATTTCAAGTATTTAGACATATTTGTGCTACCATTTCATGTATAAAAGCCTTTACGATTATAATCATACAAAAATTACCATTTAAGATCATGTATATATGGAAAACACACTCTGTTTCAAAATATTAGAACACCATCTTGAATAAAAAAACTCTTCTAAATTTATATCTTTCAAGAAATTTATTTAATTATGAAAGTCATATTAATGATATTTAAAAATATTTATCTTCTCTAATAAATATGAGTTTTCAATAATATGAAAAATAAATAATGTCTCTTTACCCTTAGAAATTATAAGATATATCTTTACTAAATCATTGAACATATCATCCTTCTTAATCCTTTGTTTGTTTTGAACTACATGATCCTTCCCACTCAATGAATATACTACCATATATACATTCCATGGGTAGTAGATTATTGAGAAATCATAATTATTGAGTATCTTGATCAATTTATTTTCTCTCATTGAATGTTTCATTATTTATTGTTTGAAAATATCCCATAACAAAATAGGACCAGGGGAATGTCCAAAAAATAAAAGCCTAATAAGGATGAAAATAATTAAGTCCAAATTGATTAGCTATAATCATTTCTATCACATTTGGTTTAAGATGAAGAATGATGTAAAATTAGGTAACATTTTCCCCATGGTCTTCCTCTACCATGGAATAAAGATAATCATCCATTTTATTTACATCACGCCACGTATAGACAACCGAAGTGTTATTATTGTTGATGCTCTTAAATTTTCTAATTATATAGGTAATTCACCAAGGAGTGTATATATTACCATGCATAGAGTTGTGAATAATCATCGTATCAGTTTCAACTTTCTCGTGGTTTAAAATTTTCTAGGAACAGAATTTCAGACCTATGAACATCACATTTTCCCATTCTTGAATGAAGTTACCCATACCATAATAGGCAGTGAAAGAAATAAGAAAACTACTTTTATAATCATGGACCACCCCTCCACACATAATCCCTATAATATTGGATCCATCAAAATTGAATTTGTAGGCCATTTTTGGAGGAGACCAACAAACCCAACTTCCACTTAAAGAAGAACTAGGATAACGAATCGAAGGCATATTCACCTATATGCTTCTTAGAGAGAAGAATGAATCTTGGATAAATCAACCATGATCTATACCATGTTGCTCTATGAAAACCCACCGTAGGAAAGGCAAAGAGAGCCAAGATTTGGTAGATCTTGAATAAATTTTGTAAGTAAAATTACACATGATCACCTGTCTATAATCTTGAATGATTTGTGATATAAACATTAAATGTCATGGCTCAAACATGGATTTCACTCATATTAATCTCTTTCTATGAGATGATGTATTTTAGGATCCTATTATCCCTGTATATCTCACATCATTCACCATATTGATAATGTCTCTATATTTTCAAATAGAATATTACAACCACTAACTCAAAATCATTGGGTAAATAGATCCGTTACATGAGTCTTCAATTTCGTTGATGCATATGCAATAAATTTATCATTTTTAATTAGTATACTAAAAGGTAAACTATTTAATGCATCATAATATATGATGAACCCATCATGTACATGTTATAGTTTCAATGTTGAAAAATTGAGAAATTTTTTAATTAGTTCATAAATCATTATTCACATTCCTTTATCACAAAAAAATTACTCTTTTACATGAAATCATGGATAACAGGTAAGACAATTGGGAAAAAATCATGATCATTCTTCAGATAGTAACCTGCCAAACATGTGAAACTATATACCTCAGTTATGTTCTTTCTTGTAGGACATTTTATAGCTTCATTTTTTCATTGTATGATAGATTGATATACAATCATTGGAGGTAATGTGGAAAAGAAAAAAATGCCTTTTGGAACTCTAAATCACACTTATTAAATTTCCCTTTTAACTCTTCCCTTCTATGATTTTTATGAATGACCCATATGTGATTCTAATAGTTCTCAAAGATCATAGAATATACCCTAACACCTGTAATGAATACCAGAACAAAATATTCATGATATTCATTCAATAATCTATTAATTAGGACCATGAAAAAGTGGGTATATTATTTAATCCAAATGGAATTATTAAAAATTCACAATTCCCATACCTCGTCTAAAAATTGGTATTCATAATTCTTCCTTGATTACATAAAATTAGTGATACCCTGAAAAAGTATCAATCATTAAAAAATATATGTCTTTGTGATGTAGATGAAATAATTCATTAATGTGATGTATAGGTTATATATTATTTATTTAAATACAATTTATTGACCTATAATCAATGAACAAACTCATGGGTCTAGCTTTCTTCTAAATGAAGAGGAAAAAGGATACAGATGGTGAAGCACTAGGGATAATACATCCATTATTAGCTATATACTATTTTTTTTCTACACCACTAATCACATAATGGACATTCTATAGGGATTAGTTTACATAACTTCTTCATCATGGAATAAATTGACAGAAAATACAACTTCAGGCTCTGTGGGATATCTAGGTAATTCATAATGAAATAAATCAATTTATTGTTATAAAAGTATCTCATCATAAATTTTAACACTAACATTATCATTACATGATTATGTTTTCCCTTCTTCTATAATAATTTAATTTAGTATATCTATAAGGGGAGGATATAGATAATAATCTGGTAAGGAAGCATCTGCTCTATTGATATGGGGTTCTACTTATTGCTCACAAATTGTAATTCACAAAATCTAGAAATAAATTTTTTGATCATATTTAGAGAGCCAATCCACACTAAGGATTAAATTCAAGTATTCCATAGCATGGATAAAAATATCATCAGGTGATGAAAATTTATGTGTCAAAATGGGGACTAACTTAAACTTATTTTTTCTCAATGATAAATCAATTATAATTTTTGATAGAAAACTATTTTATTAAATTTAATGGTGGGTGTCTAATTTTCATGGAAAATAGGGTAGATATAAAAGAGTGTGATAATACTAAATAAAATAAGTAATTGATCAAATTTGAAAATATGATCAATATATCTTCCACCCTATAATTTCATACGTCCACCTCCTCTGTAGTGATTTCCTAATCTTGGAAATCTACCGTTTGCCTCTTATATGTTATATCCAATTTATGATTACTTAATTTTATTACATAGTATACCATATTATAATTTTTATATCAAATAATGTCATTGTTTTCATTCTTCTCCTTTCATTATATAACCTGATGAAACCTTTATCCACACTTATAGAAAACTCACATTCCCTTTTGGTATTTCCTAGGGTGAAAATTTAAACAGTTCACAAAAGATTGGAAATTTTGTCTTCATATTATTTTTTAATGAATTCACATAGTCTTGGTTCTCATTTGTCCTTTTATTACATGATTTTAACTTATAATTATGTGTTATTATAAGGTGCTTCACTATTTTGATTCCACATTAAAATTATATCTTCTTATAATGAATAATTTTACAAGACTATTTCCCTATGGATACCTGGCATAAGCCCTTCTATGAAGTGATCAATAATTAACTCCGTTTTTCATATATAATTCTTTGCATACCTATCAAACCACGTTAAAGAAGCTACATAATCTATACAAAATTTTCAGTAATTTTTTATTAAAGATAATTAATTTTCCCTTTATAAATTTTTTTTGATCATCAGCGATGTATTTATTGAATCATGTATGCCAAAAAATATTCCATTCAATAAATTTTTTTTTCTTTTCCTCCCTTATATTATATATACATAACCACCATTTCTCGACATCACCATTGTGGAAATACACCCCAAGTGTAGACTTTTCCATTTCTATACCTCACATAGGCATAAATATATTCTTCAAAGACAAATCCATTTCTTGACTATAATTGGATTAGTAGTCCCACTATAATATTAGGGCTTCTGATGCATAATGTGAATTGGTATATGATATTCTCGTTGTGGATTTTTTTTTTATTTTTGTGAATGTTTATTTTTCATAACCAAATTATTTTTTCCTAATATTTCCATATTTTTCTCCCTTACAATACCATATGTATTGGTTTCGTCTACCCAGAAAGCTACACATTTCCCATGAGCATTGATCTCATTCACCATTCATGGTGCCATTTCTAAATAATTGAATATATTGCATTGTCTTAAAAAAGTGAATTTTAAATAGTAATGTATAATTCCTAATATGGTATATCACTCAACATAAATTAATAATTTAGGCATCATGAATGTTAGAATCATAATATTTGGATTCTTTATGGGAAATATTTCCTTGTTAGTCATGAAAAACTGTTTTTATAGAAAATGCCTAGTATCTTAAGTGTATACCATGAGATTATAAAACAAGGTTCATAATATAGCCCATTTTCATCTACCAATTGTATACTCGAGTTAGGAAATATATTCATTTTTAGAGTCTTTACCCCTAGGTACATCTATTCCAGAGCGACATCCACTTATAGTATCTAGACAAGAATATATATAAGAATACCTACATAATCTATACCATACCAAAATTCAAGGATGTTCTTAAATATATATGCTTAAATTTAATCTTAAGGTTATTATTCCTAGTCTATGTTTTATAAGTCTATTTTCCATGGTTGCTACTAAAACTCTTTTTATACCAACTATAACACCCCAACACAAGAAGCCCAAATCCAGTGCCTTGCTTTATTAAGTTAGCCTTATTAGAAGGATTCAAATCCCAAAGTACCAATCGGTTAAAAAGTTTTGGAAATCCATTTTACCTATATGATACACATATTACACTGGTAATAGAAAATAAAACATGATACATAATAAAATTAATTGAAAAAAATCCTTGAAATATTATTCAAATATGTTTTGTTCATAACCTTGTTAAAGTAAACAAAAGAAGGCTGAGAAAAAATGTTTAGTATAAGAAAAAATTCATAGCAAAAATTCATGATTTAGTATGAATAATAAATATATAAAGGATAATATCTACAAACACATTCTATTTAATCAATTAGTAAAGGAATAATCAATATGGTAAGGTAAATAATTTAAACACATTCCATTTAATCAATAAACTTATAATGAAAAGAATACATAGTGAAATGAGAGAAAATATAATGGATAAATATTAAATATTTCCTAATATATTAAATTATTAATTAATGGACTCTAGGTATCCTAGGTACATAGTACCTTTACTGTCCAGACCTTTCTCAAAACATTTTTACCATATCGGGTAAAAACCTAGTTGTTTGGCTAAATGATTCATCTCATTAGACTAACGATGCATCGAGGGGATATCTATAACTATGCCATACCTGTTTATTACATGTCCAAATAATTCATCATATATTGAGTAATTTATTTAATCCATGATTATTGTTCCATATGAAATATCTGTATTAAATAAAAGCTATGGATTATCGAAAGTTCCCCATTTAATAAAATACTATCAAGGTGACCCCGACATGTAATAATGGTGTACATTTTAGGAAATAGTAATATCCATTTAATAAAAATAAGGATATATAAGATATAATTTATATAAAATATTAATTCTCAAAAGGAAGCGACTATTTATGATGAATGTTAAAATTACAAAAGAATGTGAAATTATAATGATAACTATTACTAAATAGAAATTTTCTAGTCAAACCCCCTTGAATGATATATTTAAAATTGATACTAGAATACTATGAAGTATAATCGAATCATGATACTAATTGAAAAAGTTTTTTTATATACACTGCATTCAAGTGAATTAATGTAAAATAACAAAAAAAAGTCTCAATGTAATGTAAATAGAGATTAAATCTCTTCCCATATGATACCTTATTCTTGAATTATATAAAACCTCATGTATAATGGTTTTAAAAATACTATTCACTAAATGTATTTAAATTTTAATATATACTATATCATATATAGTCCAGTTAGAACATATTATAACCTTTTTAATAATAATATTTCATCATTTCCATCATTTTAAGTGTTATTTGAATTTTTTTTTGTATGTCATGACTTATTATTTTAGTTCATTTTTAATTAGATCATGATCTCCTAATATACATGATATAATCAATTATGTAAATATAATATATATAGGGTATATTTGTATTAAGAATAATATTTACAATTTGAAGATAGGAAATGAAATTCAGTATTCATGGAGACAGAAGGTCATATGTATGCAGGAACTCTACTTCCATTTTGTTTTTGTATTTCAAAATTAAGTGATATATATATATATATATATATATATTATCATTATATTATCATGTTATGTCATATAGTTAATATATTATTTTTTTATCCCTTTGAAAATACATTCTATGTATAGTGGTAATGAATCACATCTCTTAGAGGATGCGTTAGTCCACACAACCACAAATGATGTCATTATATCCCAAAAAAATAATATTTATGATGGTATGAGATATAAAATATTTATATAAGAATAAGTAGAGTATATATACTATATATATCATATATATCTGTTATGAATTATAAATAAATCTCTATTTTCAACCACGAATGGTTGTTATTGATTAATGAATGATATTGGTTCCTGAGGTTGTATTATATTATCAACATGAATGGTGATTGTGTATCTAAATTGATGGATATGTTGTGACATTATATAGAGAACTATTAAAATAAAAATAATATATTATATTGTGTTTAGTAATTATATAGCATCGTAATTATGTAATATTAATTTAAGGGGTGGATAAGTAAATGAAAAAAACTAGATCATTAAAAAAAATATACCTTTTATTTTGGTAACTCATTTCATTTTATACCAAAAGACAACCTTTGATATATTTTTACCAAAATAGAGGTTTATAAAAGAGATTTACTATTGTTGGGTGGATTATTTTCAAAGGGGTTTGAAAAATGGAAGGGATTTAGTGGTGTGAATAAGTGGTAGGGGTGAGTGCCTTTTTATATTAGAGGAGAGTGGCATTCCTATAAATATAAACAAGGTAAAGAATATTGAGAGGCTAAAATTACATAATTTTCCATAAATTATGATCCCAATGTTTATCATGTGAATATAAAATCAATATTCTTCCATAAAAATTTCTTTTTAAATGGGTATTGGTCATTTTGTCCCTTCAGTGCAAGGATTATTTCCTTGTAAAGATTAATTTTACAATAATCTCAATAACTATTTTAAATTTATTTACAATTATATTAGTGGTTAAAAAATTAACCAAATTATAAATTAGAAATTATATTTATTCTATATATATATGAGATTTTTAAAAATTCCATTCAT
This sequence comes from Viscum album, assembly GCA_963277665.1. Classification (NCBI taxonomy): domain Eukaryota; kingdom Viridiplantae; phylum Streptophyta; class Magnoliopsida; order Santalales; family Viscaceae; genus Viscum; species Viscum album. The sequence goes on from OY728157.1 coordinate 81,528,995, forward strand.
AGAAAAAAATGAAATTAATTTAAATTTAATCATATATATTGGATAAAAAAGTGGGTTTTTAAAGTAAAAATCATTAAAAGATTGAAATGTTTTATATAAATTTCCAATGTGAAATTTATTATAATTAAATTAATCATAATAATGGATTAATAATTTATCTAATTTTATTTTAAAATTAATTTAAAATATAATATATCGATATAAATAAATTATATGAAAAATTAATTTTTAATTAAAATACGATATTATTCACTATTAATAAAAAATGAAACATCTCAAAAAAATAAAAAAATACTCTAAAACAATTTTTACATATCACATTAAAAAATGAATATTTCTTATAATATTCAATTTATAAAAGTTTCCACATTTAGTTTTTAAATAGGAACTCCATTAAAAGGCACCAAAACTACCTTTAAAAAATATTTCCTTTTATGTGTAATATTGGTATTATTATTATCTAATGACTATAAAATATAATGGAATAATTTCAATGAATTTTATTATATATTTGAATTTCAAATTTACTTTATAATTTATTTAAGAGTGTTAAAATTGAATTTACTATAAAAAACATATCAAAATAAACTTTTGTTTGAACCCGGTGTTCCGTACATTAAAAATAAACTCAATGTTGCATGTTTTTGAAGATATCATTTAATCATATAATAAAAGTAAAATATTTTAAATTATTGTGGAAATACAGTTGGGTAATAAATGTAATTTGTTCTATAATGCATCTACAGTTTTACTTGGAGTACTTATGAAGCTAGAGGACTCAGTGGTAATATATGACTTTAGGCAGGTTATTCCACATGATTTAAAAAACCCTACTCACAACAGGGAGTTAGAATTAGTGAAACATGCCCTGATATTTTGGAGGCAATACATCATGGGAGATATTTTTTTTGTATACATGGACCACAAGTTCTTCCTATACATACTTTTTTAGCGACACATGAACCTTTTTTAGAGATAGTGGTTTCAGTATCTCAAGTATTTTGACTTAGAATTGGTTCATACACCAGTAAAGGGAAATGTCATTTTCCATGAATTGGGACTCAATACATAATCCTAGGAAGTAAGAGAGTATTGTGATGAGTAGTGGATGATGAAACTCATTGAATACTTGTATCTAGATGTTCCTGATTGTCATGAAAAAGAAGATATGAATTCTATATCTGCAATACCTATTCTTTTAGACAGGTTCACCTCTGAATAGTTATCAGATATAGAGGAATTATATATGAGTAAAATCATATATTGGGGGAGATATCATCATGACCATTTTTTGTGGAAATTTTATTCGTTTCTTTCATTGATAATGGGATCAAATGAGCATTCATGTTGATATTCTTGGAGAGTTTCATAATTTTGGTAGGGTGATACATCCTGGTTTTGAAACAAAGTATTAGGATCATCCTAAAAATTAATATAGTTTTTGCATGAAGAATTAATATCCATGAATTTTAGATATATTTTCTACTTATCATTATGTGAAAGCATATAAACAGAGGCTAGATATGTTTTTGAAACAATTTCCCATTAAATAGTTGAAATGGTATGATGTCACTATGGATTTTTTTAGGATTACATAGGGAAACCAAAAATAATGATTCTCTATAAATAATAATTGATTGACTAAAGAAGGTATAACACTATTTTAATATTAATAAAACATTTATGTTAATTATCTAAGACATCTTTAAAAGCACTAGGTAAAATATCATCATAGTATTCCATGAGGTATCATTTTAGATGGAGATCCTTGTTTCACATCTCAGTTCAAGATGGGTGGTAATAAGGCTCTGAGATCACAATTTATTTTGAGTAACACCTATGAAATAATTAATAATGGTCAATATGAGAGAATTATTTACATTCTAAATGATATTTCATAATAATGTAATATGTATTTTAGTGGGTAGTGGGAGAACCATATGAAACTTATAGAGGTTTCATATAATAACATCCACGAGGTGTCGATCCAAATGCTTTTTTAGGCCTTATATTGAAGGCCATTCAATTTTCCTCATTATTGGTTAGAGGTATGTGAGTAATCATTTGTTGGGCCTAGTATCATAACGGAGAAATATAATAAGGTTATGTTGATTATGAGATAGTGGGTGACCATGCATAGTAGGAATAAATTGTATGTTGATCATCAGACACGTCCTCTATAATTTAGTGGTGTTCATCATGTTTTCATTTGTTTGTCTCTTAGGTTTGAGAAAATATGTATCAGAAACTATGGTAATCTAATGACTTGGACTTCCAAGCCATTTGAGAAATTACACAAGGTTGTTCTAATGGAATGTTTATTAACCCTTCCAAAGATCTAAAATTCCATGAAAAAAGTGTTTTTTTTTTCAAAGAATTAGAGATATTATTCAAAAAATTATCATGTATTGGATGTATAATATATTGATATTAGTGTTGATATCTACATTTAAGATAATATGAAACATATTTTGGAATATAGTGAGAAGTATCATTGGGAAAATAATATACCTATGGTTGAAGTTCAGTTGATGAGTGGGAATGATTTGGAGGAGACATTGAGTGGGTGTCTGATATACAATCATAGTTTCCAGAAATGTTTTCTAAACCCCATAGTGATGAATGGATAAACGTGGGGATAATCTATTATATATTGCGGGTTGTAATATTCTTTCATTTTTCTAGTATGTCCCTATTTTAGTTTTTTCATTAAAAAACATTATTGGGCTTTCCCTTTGTCTTTTATCCTTAGTGGGGAAATATTATTTAGATATGAAGATTATTATTTTTAATAAATTACCAAATTTTCTAGGATATTTGTTTTTTATGAATTATTAGTGTAAAAGTATAAATGTGTCAAGTTGGATTATGAGGGTTTTAAATGATATCTACAAATTTGGAGGTGGTATGGGTTATTTGTTTAATAAAAATGGTTGAAATCTATCTACAAATGATTTACATACCATATAATGGGATCACACATTTTGTATGGTCTTCCAGACACATTTCATAAACCAGTATTGGTTTTGAAATGGTAAGACATTGCTTAAAACATTCACTTCATGTAAAAATAGATCAGCACAAATATTAAACTATGCCCATGAGTTTTTAATGTATCCCTTTATAAAATAACCTCTGTGTAAGAGGCATACATACTATCTAAATTTAGTACCATTGGTTTTAATGTTGTTATGTGCCTAATTTTTCATTCCATATATTGAAATATTCCCATACTGATTCTATGAAATATCCCATGTAATTTTGGAGATCCATACACCTTTTTAAAAATCGTATTTGAGAAATTGATCCCTGGTAGGTATTTGAATTTTGGATTTCCTTCTACATCCATTATTTTATATTTTTGTGGAATATGTATTGAATCTATTTTGGATTTAATGTTAATCTTCCACTGATTTGATCTTGGAGTCATATAATGTTATTATATAACTAACATTACATTGGGGTAAACTTTTGGTTAGTTCTATATTAATCACTAGTATAAGGTAGCAGTCTAATCCTTATCCCATTGGTCTTTTTAGTTGAATGATTGTAATAATAAAAGTTATTTTTTTATTATAAATACAAAAAAACAAAAAAACAAACAAATTTACAAAAATAAAAACATGCAACCTAAGGAGTTGTAAAATATTGCAAACTAAGGGCATCCCTTGTAATCAAATTTACCCCTTTGGGCTTTAAGGTGAAAAAATCATGAAACGTAATCTGGTTAGAACCAAGGACTTCCATTGAAGCAAGGAGATCCACCACTTGGTTACCCTCATGCTTGGAGTGAATTATTTTGGTTCCGTTAGAGACCATATCATTCCACATTCTAATAATGTAGTGAATAGAAAAAGGAGGAGAGCATAAATCATTTAGGGATTCATGAAGACTTCTGGAAACTATTTCAACCCCAACAATATCAAGAACCATCTAATGAAAAAGCATAACCTCTATGAGCATGTCCATAGTTTTATCCTTGAGTGAGGAGTCATTTCATAACTGAGAAGAGAAGACCAAAAGGACGAAACCCAACAAGTCTCGAAACAACCCACCCCCTCATAAGACACCCACTGAACATGACCCATAAATATTTGGTTTAAGGCCCTATTAGGGGGGAGACCAGAAAACCCAAATACCGCAGTTGATATTCTCTCTTGTTTGGGATCCATGAGGACTAGAAACAGGTCAGTTGAAGGGGGGTGAACCATGCCAATTACTGACGAGTTGGGCCAGATCAGTAATGATGTTTTTCATCCGGAATATAATGTACCTACCCAAAGTCTAAGTCCCCTCATATCTGATCTTATTTTTGGCATTCCAAATCGACCTACAGCCAATATGAAGAATCAAAGAGCAATTATCATCTATTGTCCTCAGACTCCCGATTCGTGAAACCATTTATCCTAGAATGGGAGGGACACCAATGAAGATTCTCGATACCCTATAAAATCCTTGATGATGCACCATACTTCATCAACTGAGTCACCCAAGGAGAATAGTTGATCGATCATTTCCTCTTTAGAGTTTTTTCCACAAGAGCAGTGAGTGGGGAACGAGATACCACATCACTTTATATTATCATCATTGGGAATGTCTTGATTCCTAATCCTCCATAATAGTAAGTTGTATTTTGAGAGAACTTCTTTGTTCCACAGAATATCATTATAGTCCTTCGGATCTTCCGAGATAATCCTAATGTGTTGATGATCCAGAGCTGAAAAAACACGCGAGGAGGAAAGAGTTAAAACACACTGCTCAGGGTCCTGGTATAAGGCAAGGATATTGGAGAGGGCCTTATGCTCCTCTTCCAGCACCATGTAAATAAGGCATGGGTACAATCTGGCTTCCTAGAAGGAAATTGAAGGTGAAGGGCATCCAGGGAAACTCAACACAATCCCCACTCAGTTATGATACTAGAATGAAATTTAAACACTCTCTATGACCCATTTCAGGTGGAAGAGAGGTTCTGAGATGATTTTCGAAAGGTTAGGACACAAAGAAGAACCTTTCCTTCTACCGAGGACTGGTGTAAAATGAGATTATACATATTTTTCTCCCACAACATATTCTGATACACAAATTTTCAAGCCTGTTTATCTTTAATACTAATGAGATTGTATTAAAAAGTATGCATATTAAAGACACATTCCCTAGAAGTCTTACCCATTTTACTCTAAGAAGCCCAATGTTTTTTCTCTTCTACAAGAGGATAACAGATGAAACCGGCTAGAAGTTTGTCAATGCCAGAGATAGAACCCATTGGATCCATAACTAAAGATAGAGTATGATGTAGTGTGGCCAAAGGGACACTTTTAAAGAGAGAAATACATCCTCCAAAGGATAAATACCTATTTTTTCATTTTTGATGTGATCCGCTATCTTGTTTTTAAGGAAATAAATGTCCCGAATCAGAAGTATGACAAGGGAAATTGGAGCCCCAAGGTATCTCATGGGAAAAATACCTCCTTCCGTGGGAATGTTACACTGTATATCAAAAATACAACATGGAGTGCATTTGATTGATTTTAAGAAGAAAATTTTATTTTATTTTGACATGTTTACCACTCCAGTAGTAGTATTCCTCTTGAATCCTGTTCAAACAACAAATAGAAATTTTTCCAGCATTAATAAACACAAGATTATCATCAACAAACATAAGATAGGAAATGATTAGAGCCCTCATACTCTTTTGGTATGCCAGAATATCACCATTATAGATTATTTTAGCAATAAGCCTACTCAAGAACTCATGGGTGAGGATGAAGATTCTTGGAGACAAAGGATCACCTTGATGGAGGCCTTAGATGGCTTTAAATAAACAATACGACTTCCCCGGAAAATTGACCGTCATACTTGGAGAGATAAAACATCTAATAAAATGTCAATATTCATGGAAGAAAATCCCATACTTTGCAACATCCTATTTATGAATCCCCACTCCACACGATCATACGCTTCATTCATATCCAACATGAGAGATACATTTGATCCTGAGGATTTAATGTTAATATCCCTTATAAGTTCATGTACAAGGGTAATGGTCCCTTGGATAGATCCACCCCTCCAAAATACTTTCTTCACCATGGAGATCCACCGAGAGAGATAAGTAGACATTATAGAATTAATAACACTAAAAATGACTTTTATGTGAATTTGTACATGCTCACTAGTCTATACAGCATGATAGATGAGTGGCTCCGATTTTTTAGAATAATAACCATGGTGGTAGAACAAGCAACCCTCAACAAGTTACCTCTATTGAAGAAGTACGAAATCACTACAATGATATCTACCTTCACCACCTCCCATGAGACTCTATAGAAGGAACCCAAGAATCCATAAGGTCATTGAGCACTGTCTGGGTGGAGGTTCATCATGGCTGTGAATATTTCCTTTTCATCTTGAAAAGAACTCTGCGTCTCATTTTCCTGAGCAGAGACACATTTGGGAATACCATCAAAGAACCCATTATCTCTTCTTAGGTACCCATTGGGCATATAAACATTATAGCTAGCCAAGAGATCCATTAAATAGGAGTGGGACATAACTCCCACAACATCTCGATCATCCGGGTAAGAACCATCTTCTAAATGAATATTAGGCATGGTAGGTATATTTATTTAATTAATTAATGCATGAAAAAATGTAGTATTTATATCCCCTTCTCTGATCCATTTGATTATTGAAGCTTCTTGACTAGCTATTCTAGATCCATAAGCAATTCAGCAAGAGATTACTTTCTATTTGAAAGCTCCTCATAACCTTGATCATCCCAAATTTCATCCAAACTCACCTCAAGACATTCAACCACTCGAAGGGCTCCATAAATCTCACTATCAAGTCGAGGGATATCTTTTTCCCATGAAAGGAGACAAAGCTTAAGGTGCCTTTGTTTATCATGAATGGAAAACCAAGAGTTAACTTGCCCTAGAGAATTCGAAATATCACAAACTAGTTCCTGATAACCTGACTTGGTCACCCACTATTTCCGAAAAAGGAACATCTCCCAATGGTCATGCCCAGACGAAATTGGAACCAATAGGGGGGATGGCCAGAGATAACACAGACCAATTGACTCACTTTTGAGAAAGGGATCTTAAAGATATCTTCCACGTTGGAAAAATATTAATCAAGATGGATCCACAAGCAGTGAGATCCCGTTCGGTTGTCGCACCAGGTAAAATGATCACCTGGGTATCCCAGATCCAACAAACCTTTACCAACCATGAACTGATTTAACTCTCTATTGGCACTCCTCTTAAAAGGACCCGAGCTTTTCCTTTCCTCTTGGGAACCAACAATATTAAAGTCCCCTCCAACAAACCATTGTAAGTTTCTAAGGAGAAACCTTTTTAAATCACCCCAGTGCTAAGCCCTTTGAAGAGGACCACAACAACCATAAACCTAGGTCATGAAGAATCTGCTGGCTCCAGATATAACCTTGGTATTAAAAAAGTGATCCCCAGCTTACACCATCTCTACCGAAGTATTCTTGTTCCAAAAGATCCAATTGCGACTATTATTTGGAGCATCATACAGGATTCCATGCATATTGATCTTCCACATAAAATCCTAGATCTCGAAAGGGTTTTTATTCTGTTCAATAATGGACACAACTATGGACTTATGTCCCCTTATTGCCGAGGCAATGCAATCCATCTTTACACGGGCACTGATTCCATGGGAATTCCATATAAATGTTAGAATCAATAGAAGGGGAGTGCACTAGAGTTTTCCCTAGAACTTACAACTCTTTGAAAAAGGGAGAAAAATACACATTGCATTACCTTACTTGAGAACAAGTACAGACTCCCTCACTGGTAAACATCATCACACCAACCAGGTATGCAGATCTAGAAGGGCATGATTTTGACCCACAAATGAGCCCGGAACCAAGTAAGTGAGGCTCCTCTAAAGCTGAGGGGGAACTTGGATTGGATTCAAACTGCATATTCTTAACTATACCTTAGGAAAGGGACTCAAGTAGAGAATATTATACTTGCTAAACTACAATAAAGGCCCCCACTGGAACCTTTGATAAGTCCACACACTAACCATAGAATAGGCGTTCTAATTTTAAAAGACATGAAGCATAGGTTCTAGACACATAAAGACACGCCTCTGAGAACATAATTTTTAGGATAAATGAAATGAGGCTAGGGGAAATTGATAACTTATAAACTAGAAAAGAGATCCCAACATTCGGAACACTAAGAACAATGTCTGAGAACAAAACATCATCACACTCACCGATAGGGCATGAAAATAGCTCAACCTCCACAGCCAGGGGGGAATGATCTTGAACTGGATCAACCCCTATAGCCAGGGAGTCCCTCTATAGAAACTCTGAAGGAGAATGAATAGACTGAGACCTGAAATAGGCCTTTAAGTGAGAAGACTTTGAGAGCTGACTCACTACTCCCTAGCGTCGTCTACGACAAACATAAAGGGAATAACCCTTCAGCCGACAATGAGGAAAAAATGAAGATACACTAGGTAAAGGATATCTTGATTCTAGTTAAGGCCATCTTGAACATGAAAAGAACTCTTCCTTGGTGGGGGGATAGAGGTATCCAATTCCACACAAATGCGATCCACCAAAACGTCTTCGTCGTTGGATGTTTGGGCATCAGAACAAAACAAGCCACCCAGATAATCCCCAATAGCCCTGAGAAATACCCCATTTTAAAAAGAGGAATGAAGTCTTGAGAGGTGGATCCAAACCGCATCCAATGGATTCTCCTTGAATCTATGATAATCCCAAGACCAACATGAAATACTAAAACTCTAGCGGCCGAAAACACAAGGGGCTTTACACCACACGTGTCAGAAATTATCTTCTGAAGACTTAACAATTATGAAATACTTATTGTGAATAACCAATATTTGAAAACAGAGAGGAGGACCCATGAGAGAAAAAATATTCTAAAGACTTCTAAGGAGGGCTTCACTGAGAAGATATGATCCATGAGCATCCACATTAAGAACTACTCCACCTCCACCATAGTAGAGACATGAAAAACCAGGGAGAGATCACCATAGACATGTGAAATCTTCAGATCTGGGAAATGGATGTCTAGGAAGCAAGAGCGATGCAGAGCACTAGACGAACCACAAAGGACATCCTTGAACGATCCACGCTAATGGAGAACAATAGTAGGTAAAACTCTTTCATAGGACACTGGATTGAGGGGAGCCATGGTAGGGGAATCTTCCGGAAATCGAACCTAGAAAAGATCATCGGTCTAAAAAATTTAAAAAGAGCGTTGGTGCATAAGCAATGTTCTTTGGTGGTGAAGAGGACGCCATTATTTTCTTTCTATTGTTGAATTTATGTAAAATATTAAAAATTAATCTAAAATAACTTGTGCGTAAATAAAATGAATGATGAATTTGATTAATAGTTAGAATTATTTGGCTCTAGTTACTTTTTAACATTCATTATGGATACTATTTAGGTCAAAAAAACATTTATTATCTAAAGAGTTGAGTAATGGATTAATTCTATTTAGAAGGACATAAGTTTTTTGTGATTCCAAGATATATATTCATTTTGGATTTGTTTAATTATTCAAATTACTAAAAAGTTATTGGTTTATAACGAAATAATAATTAAAATGTTTAATTGATGGAATAAATAGTTTTCCTAGTTTACCATTAATCCTTATTATGTGATATTGAATTATCCTTGCTGATAGGCACAATGATTTATGTTTGGGAGTATTATATAGTGGGATATTATTGGTGATTTATGTTTTAAAACTTATATAATGTGATATTCCCTATGAATGTGGTTGAAAATGATTTTATATAGGGCTTGGCCTTGATTCATTGATATCTACTTATATAAAGGGAATGAAAAAGATATTTAATTTTATTATTATATACCAAACACATCCCTGATTTATACATAAATTACTTTATATAGGATTCGACCACATTTTGGGAGATTCATACCCTGGGAATATGGTTACAGTTGGTGTGGTTGGGATAAATTCTCATATACATCTTGGAATGAAACCAACGAAGATCACAATTCACCATGTCTACATGGTTATATTTTTCATGGTCATAAGACATGCTAAGAGATATTCCAATATGATGATGAAAGAGGTTGATGTGGTAATATTTTTATTTTATTAATTAATTAACACACATGATTATTTCATTAATATATTCAATTATATTATGGTTGGGTATGATTTTAAATTTTTTTCTCAACCTATGAAGGTAAACTCACACACTATATAGGCCACCTATTGGTAACCGATCAGATTACATGGATGTAATATTGAGAATGGTAAATATTCCTTGAGGTTTATTATTGATTTCTTAATGTGTTGAACTATGGGGATGAGACAGAAATTGGGTTCAAGACTGTGGTATTTTGGGTTTTTGTTAATTTAACTTCATAACATCTATAATTACATCCCATTACATTAAAATTTTAAATGAAATTATTCAACAATTATTTATTGGATATTCAAGTTGGTTTTTATCATTTTTTCCATTGTATTTTATTGTTTTTCATTCATCAACACTTGGATATTTATTTATTTATAATTTTTATTTATGTTTTGTGGTAACTTTATTCCATGTGGTATTGTCACACCAAAATATAAATCATACCCCTCTTACTAGTTGATAACCATTAAAATATGGGAGGCTCACTTGATGTCACAAAACCAAGCCATTTTGGCCACATGATAAATTGACAGATTGGGGGACATTATAGATTTGATATTGTGACAAAGGAATTATAACACAAAATGAAAAACCATGTGTGGTTATTTAATTTGTGACATTAACTTCCTTATTTTCGGTTATGTAAACCATTTCTATCTAATTAACAAGGAATTTACGCATTTACAGTAATTCCAATGAAAAATTATGTCTACGGTGTCACACGAAATGTGTTTTTCTTGATATAAATTAAAATATATTTGATTTATATTTTTTTTGTAATTATTATCTATCCAATGGCAAAGGACTAATTTAATTCATCGTTTCTCATTCATATACATTATTTATAATCTAATAAATAATTTTTATTAACAAATATTTACATTATTTAATTATGTTAATTTTTAATAAATATTTATACACCAGACAATGAATAAATTATTTTCTCTATTTATAAATATTTAATAAATATTTATGCTTCAGACTATGAATATAATATTTATTTTAAAAATTAATATTCAATTAAATATTTATTAATCTATCAGATAATATTTAAAAGGGATGATAGGAACAATTATTTTTTCTTAGGTAAATATTAATTTTCATAAAAGAAAAATAATATTTATTATTACACAAGTCATCAAATTCAATTAAATTAATAATATAATAATTATATATCTCTCAAAACATAAGTATAATTTAGCCGATGTTCTGGTCAAATATCTATATTATAAGAAAAAAATGTATAATTTTAATCTTAAAAGTGAAATATATACTTATAAGGATTTATAGTTTCAAAACATTTATTTATTTTGGCCTATAATAACTAGGATTATTTTGAGGAAAGACAATGTGTCTTTATTGGTACATAATTATAGTACATTTACATGGGTTTATTTTCTCACATGAAAATATGATGAACTTTTTCATTTAAAATATAATTATTGGTAATATTAAAATGATAAAAACATATATATAATTAAGATTTAGCATGGTAATAGTAATGAGTTTTTAATTTCATATTTTGAAACCATTTATTGTGGAAATATTTTTACTTATCACTTTTTTTCACCAATAATTCAACATTAAATGATGTTGTTGAGCCAAGTTATAGAGTTTTTTGTCAGATTAAAAGAATGTTGTTGAGTGAATATTCTATTGTATGAAATTTATATGATGATATTGGGGTTGATTAATTCTATTATATAATTTTTTTTTACATTTATCTCTTCTTATGAAAACAAATTATGTTTGTTTAGAATAGAGGAATGCCCAAACACATCCACTTCAGATTCTTTTTATGTAATGTATCCATATTAAATAATCAATATGAACATTTTACGTTTTATCCTATGTAAAATGAATCAATTTTTTGGTTATTTTATAACTATTAATTCAAATAGTGTTTTTATTAAAATAAATATATTTTTAAACAGACAATCCATTTAATTTTTGACGAGTTTGATCCTTTCTGTAAAATCATTATAAACTCAATGTTCAGATTTTTTTATTGAAAATTCAAATATTTTATATCAAAATTTAATTTTCAACCACCAGAAATAAATGATCTAGAATGAAGAATGAAATATTTTTGGATTACTAACATATCTTAAATTTAAGATGAATATCTATTATTTTATGAACAATTTACCTTTATACCCAAGATGTATTTGATCATATGGTTTTATTAAATTGATAAAAATATTAATGATTCATGTAAATCGGTTATTAATCTTTGTCACTTATAAAATAAATGTGAGAATGATATATTCTTATACTATTTTAAAATGATTTTTTATAATGAATTGGGTGATGAATTTTTGGATATGATCCAAACAAGAAGTGATAAATCAATTTTAAATGAATAAATATTGGTTATTAGTTAAGATAGATAATGAACTTCTGGTATTATAATTATGATATGTTTTTATAAAAGAATTAATGAAAATGGAAATATTCATGATAATAAATAAATGACTTTTCTAAAGGTTATTACCCATAATAAATAAAAGACTATGGATATGGATTTTCACTAGTAGATAGACATGAATATATCCAAATATTATTTAACAACATATATCATCAAAATATCACTTTATTTAAAATGGATAATAAATTTTCATTACTAAAAATTTATGATAAGAATGATTATTTACCATGAAAGTCACCATATTTTTGATGTTAATAATTTCATATAAAATTCTACTAAACAAACCAAATCACTACAATATGTCAAAAGATCCCAAAGTGGAAGGAATAATAGACAAAGATAATATTTACATAATGTTTAAATTTCTAAAAAGAATAACTCATCCAAATCATTTATAAAAAAATTTCTAATGATATCATCATTATATAAATTTATGTTTTATACTTTTTCATTTTATTCAATTCAAAAATATATATTTGATGGTTTTTTTATACAAATAAATATGTGTTTTAAATGAAAATTATGGATAAACTAAATTCTTTCCTTATTTTTAAAATTTTAAAAAACCAGAATAAAATATCAAAACCAAACATACATGTTTATATTAATTAGTATATTTTGAGTTTTTGAAATGAATCATCAATAAGTACTCATGTAATAACTTCTACTATAGTTTATCTTGATGAATCTAACAAAACTATTGACCAATAAAATTGTTGTCAAAAGATTAATCTATTATAGAGAAAGTTCACCCAATATTTTTTAAGTATATTTATGTTTTAGATAGCATGAAAAAATGAACGATTCAATCTAAAATAAACTAAGTTTATTTTCTACTACCATAATAGTTTATTATATCCTGAAAAGTTTTACTAATCTTGAAATTATTTCATTCTTAAAATTTACTCAGATGATGTCTTCAATAGTTATAGATTAGATAGGAATAGAAAATTTTGAACATGTAATGTATTATTATAATATCTAGAATAATTATATCGTATAAAAAACATTTTTCACTTTCTATTATTGAACCTGAATATGTGGTTGATGGAAGTTGTTGTTGTAAAGTGTTTTAAATTCAACAAAAACTTCTGAGTTCTGGTTTTAGGTTTTCTCAAAAAAAATTCCATTTTGAGTAAACCTTATATTTTTTGTTTTATAAGGTTACTATTCAACATTAAAGGTCAAAAAATATAAATATTGTCTAAAAATATATTTTTTTATTGAATTTCACATAAACTCGATTTTTTTCTATAGAATTTAGTGTTTTAAGGATTGTTTTTTAAATATTATCTTTCACACAAATTTACTTTTACATTGGTAATTATTGTCGAACTGTAGAAATTAATTTTATTGAAAATGATCAAGATTTATATTTTATTAAATTTCCTATGACTTATATAAAATATAAAAAAATTTACAATGGTGTGAAATTTTATTTTTAAAATAAATTTTCTTTATCATGCAATCCTCTTTTATAGAGAAATATGGCAATGTGTATAACATTTTTATATTGTATAAAGATATTTTGAATGATATTTTTAATGAACTAATTTTATTAATTAAAAATGATGTACAATATATTATGATTAAAAGTGTAACCCAAACAAAAATTCCCTTGAATATACATGATTTAATGAAAAGGCAAAAACTAAATTTTTATTTAATGTTACATTTTATTTAGCTCTAAAAATATACTCCATATATTTTCTATGTTCAATGAAAATTTTAAAAGTTATAATGGTCTCCCTTATATTCATATTTATTAAATAAATGGTTTTCAAAAATTATATTTCACTCTTATATAATGGGAAATCATAAAAATTACATGTTTTATGAGAGTGTTATTTTTGAACTAATATATTAACATTTCATAAAAGAATAAAAAATTAATAATATGCCAATTTCTATACGATGAATTGAAAACAAAAGTTCATTTGGAAAATCTTAATAACAAAATAAATATATTAAATATATTTTTTAATGAAGGATCATTAAGGGGTTTATAACATGATAGTTCAGGATACAACATTAAACGCGTATAATAGCTTCTCAGGTAGTATATTCAACCCATATTAAATAATTTCATTCTTCAAATTGGGGTATATTTCAATTATTGTAAATTTGTGGATATTCCATAATTATTTATTTTTTTGTCTCCATGGTTTCATCTTCTTGTTAATTATTTATCTAATGAACTTTCACTCAGAGATATTCTAATTACCCAATAATTCCATATCAGATAAAGAATTTAGATAGGCTCCTCAATATATGAATTGTTAGGATCCAAATCTATTCCTTCATATGTGAGAACATATGTTGGTTTTAGAATGTATTTTCATTGTAATGAAACCTAGATTATGTTATCCACTTTATAATGGTATGGAATCATAGAAAATCTTCAAAATACAACACTAATTATTTCAAATATTTTAAAAGGCCAAATGTTGGTATGGCTTAACATCCCCTATTTAAAAAATATTTAAACTCTCTTCCATGATGAAATATTCCATAATATGTAATCCCTAGCATGAAATTTCATGTCCTTCCATCGATTATCATTATATCTATTTTGATTATTTTGGGATTCTATAATGTGATCTTAAATTTTCTATACATTTAAAGTAATCACCTCCATCAGATTTAGGCCAACTGAAATTCATTCTAAAATTTCATCATAATAGTTTTGAGTATAAAAATTATTCCCATAAACTGGTTTTTATTGTTCTATATAGATTTTTTTGTTAACTAATATTGTCTAAAAATTCCTCTAATAGTAGATAATTATCACATATACCATAAAATTCAAGTGAAAATGATCTAAATTCATCATCTAAAGCCCTGATGGTTCTTTTAGAAAACCCATCAATCTTGGGATGATCGATGGTGGTTAAATGTGGCTTAGTGTTGAGATCCTTTTGGAGAATATTCTATTTTATAATGTATGATGATGGTTGTGAAATGATAAAATCAATATAGGTTACCCATAATGCCTTACGATTTCATTGATATATAGTCTGAAAAGGTACCAAAGGGCTAGATCATATCATATTTATAATAAATGGATATTCTTAATTAAATTATCACTCGTTACCCTTATATAATCATGATTTCTGAGATTCCTTGGTAATCTGTTGATAATTTCCGTTTTAATATTTTCCAACTTATATATCTGTATAGGAAGAGGATTCCTTAATCCATTAGGATATTGACAATGATCCTTCACCTACTAACATACAAATTAATTAGACACATAATTAAAAATTTTAGGATTCAAACCATTGAAAAAAAATATCATTCAAATATCACTTTACAAATTTATGCTACCAAAGAATATATATAAATTTAATCTATGTGGCTCATATAGTAATTCCATTATTCAATTTTAATATAAATTCAAAAAGTAAAAGGTTCAAAATATTTATCCAAACATCTGTATTGGTGAATTCAATTAATTTCACAATAGTGGATACATTGTTATTCCTTTTAATGTTCTCATTATCCAACTGGGACATCTATATCCTTTATAGTAAGGATTATTTAGTAATTTCATAAAAAATGAATGATGGATCCATTTTCTTTGAATTCCCCTTGGATATATTTACTGTATCATTGTATATAGTATCCTTGGTAAAACTCACCATCGAAATAACTACATCATCCATTCTACATAATTTATCAGCTACTTGGTATGCCTTCCTAAGGTGGCAGTGTATCAAGAAATCACAGTCATTGAATATTTTTAACCTACTTATTTACCTCATATCGATATCCTTATAATTGAGTATTTACAAAATATTATTTATATATATATATAATCCTTTTCTAAAGTGGTAGTGCATACAACTTTTCAAAGAAAATATTATTTCTATCATCAAAATGTCACGAGTTATATAGTTCTGTTCATGGATTTTCAATTGACACGATGCATCAGAAATAACTATAGCATAATATATAGGATATATCCAATTCCATTCATTTATTCAACATCATAAATTTTTATTCCTAATATAACTATTATTAGTGTTAACATTAAGTAAATAATCAGTATCTTCATCATCCTCTAAAATCATTCCTCCCATTTACTTGACTATGTGAATATAATCCAATTACATGTTAACTAAGCTAATGATTTGACTAACTAGGAATTTTTTGAACAAACTATCAAAAATAACATGATACGACCAAGAAAAAATGGATATCAATTATGTTCATCAGTCTAGGACATTATTTTTCTACCTTTTTAATGGAATGATTAAAATATATGTCATACTTATATAGAATATGGATAATAAAAGAAAAATCATTAAGTCATAATTAAAACCTAGTATAAATTCATTATAGTTCATTTTTTGGTGATTATTTGGAATTAGATTGAAATTATTGTCATGATCATTATAGATCTTGAAGAATATGTAGTACTGTTAATAATCACCCCCAGAAATGTTTCAAATGTCACCTTTAATAATCTATTCAACATATCTGTATGTAGAAAAATGTGAATTAGTTTATCAAAAATAAATTATCGTAAACTAACAAATTCTAGGACTTATTTGAAATATATTTAGTGGTATATCATCATTAATCACCATTAGATAGTGACATCCTGTGTAAATATCAACAATTGAAAAGTATTTGTATCTTTTAATTGGATCAAATTGGTCATTAATACATATAAAATATAATTTTTCAAATAGTAATCGAATATATCTCTATATAATCGATGCACAATCTCATGGAACCATAAACCATTTTGATGAAAAAAATCATGAAATAATAGGGAATATAATTCTATTTCCGCATTTGTTATATTGTATTTTCTTTAACTCCACTAACTCTGCCGGTTCCATTCTATGAAATTTTTTATATATTATACTTTCAATAAGAAAATTTTCAATAGAGAACATGAAATAATATTCGGTTTTACGAATATGTAATTTCATAGAAAAATGTCTATTTAAATTTGTAACATGATCAAATACTATATTCTTATGATACCTTCCTCATCCATATATCACACTTGATCTTACTCTCTACCAATATGTTCAATATTTGGAGTCACTGAGGGAGGATCCAGTGATTTTAAAAGATGATTATGTATCACCTCTAAATACAAGATATTCTATTGAATTTATATGAATCATAATTTCATTCTCTTCATTTTATAATTATACATTAAAATCAAATACATAACTAGGATTAAATAAAATTCAACCACAATTATAGTATCCATGTTAAGAAATATAGAAATCAAAATAATGATAATTGGATGTAACTATCATATTATAATATCCTTAAGACAACCAAGTTCCATCTTATTAGATAACTCCCTTACTATGTATTAAGGTAAATATCTAATTTTTCATGTAAAACATGAAATATATAAAAGAGTGTGAAGATAAATATTAAAATAAAACATTATGTAACATTGAAGAATAAATCAATGTTCCTACCCTCTATACCATTAGATGCATTCACCTAACATATTGTAGTATAAAAATATTTTACATTCTTACATGGAATTTTAAAGGTAAATTAAATTAGTGTTTATGGAAATAGTATTCTTAATTCCTTTTCAACCTAAAGATAGACCATTGAAAAAAAATTCTTAACCCATTAATTAATTTGTTTATTAATCCTTTTTTTCTTGGAACTTGTAACAAGCTGTGGTTCAATTTTTATAATCCCTAATGTATTTCTTCAGACTAATATTATAAGTAATAAATTTAATTCTTCTTGATCCCGATAGACACTATTTCATTCCAATGATATCTAGTAATCATATTCCTTTATTTATTTACCTAAAATACATACATCCTAGAGAATTTAATTATTAATGATCCTTGATAAAATATTATCATATTATAAAATGGATTGAGATTCCCAGACCCTTCAAATTTTGTGTTTTAAAACATTAATGAAATGTTAAATATTAAGTTGTTTTCAACATACATAGTTTTAAATGTTCCTAGATACTCCTATAATTTTATCCCCAAAATAATAAATATTTTCCTCTTCATTTTTTCGAATATTGATGAATTTTTTATCCACTCATTCCCTCTCTTTATGATGATTTTTTTAAAATACCTCCATGAATCTCCAATAGCTTGTTCTATTAAGGCCATCTTCTAATTTAATGTTTTTAATTGTGGAATAAATTTCTCTACATCTTATTTACATGATAGGTATCCATGATTACATTTTTCATTTTAGTACATCCCATTAGGAGAAAGGTATTCTCTTGGTATATGAATCATTGTTAAAAGATAATGTATTAGTAGTTCAACAGAATACTAGATTTATTTCTTGGGAAGTGATCCGACATAGTTACACAATGTTTTTTATTAGTATGTGGCCTAATGTGGGACTGATTATTTGTCAAAAACTAGGTAATATGTTTCAATATGGTTTTGAACTAATTAAAATCAACTCAATATTCATTTATATTTTAAGGTTTAATACCTGCATTGAATATGGGAGTTGATATAGTTCATATTCATCCATTTTTTCATAATATTTCTAAATATTCCTAAAAATATTTATCAAATGATTTATAATTAATAAATAAAATTCCAAAAATATTTTGCACACTATTCCCTTGAAAGAATGAGGTATTTTTATTTTACTTTTATATAATACTTGGTTCATCGAAATATAATCATCATGGTTGTTACAACACATTCATTGATATCAAATGTTACATCCTAGAATTTAGATTGAAAATATTGTGGATTATATAACATTATTGGTACAATGAACAATAACATATGAATGATAAAATAGATTAGTAATCATGGAATAATGGATAATTACATATATTATAATTGAAGTCATAAAATACAATCTGAATATATTATGATAATGAAATTATCCAATCCATGATATATTTGAAAATTATACATAACCCTACACTAGGATCATGCGTAATTAAAAATATACATTTTAAGTCAACTTCTCTTTAAGGGGTAACATACAACGGAAAATAAAAAATATATAAATATGTTATATGTGATGTGGAGAGAATAAATAAAAAACCCAAAGTAATAAATAATTCAAAAATGATGTCAACTTATATATAATTCCATATTTAAGATAATGGAAAACAATAACAATTTATCTCATATAGATGCAATTCATAATGTCGAACAACACAAAAAAAATTTCAAGACTTTCTTCCTAGAAGCATTGTTATCAGGGGAAATTTCACACACTAAATTCCATATAAATTTGTCTCATGAAACCCGTTTATTCATTGAGGGGACAGATAATTATGGGTCCCACATATCACATGATTAAGTACAATTTATTCACCATTTGGTACAACAAGAACATTCTTACAAAACAACAAGGAATATGAATCTTTATAAAGAACCACTATCCATATATTTAAAAATATGAAAATAATATAATTCCACATTTAGTAGAATGATGTTTGTTACTTTGATAATATCCAATGTAACATGATGTACCATTATCATTGAAATATTGGTTAGAGGGTACTTACAATGTTTTGGGTTTTATATAAAAGATAATAATTGGATTAAATAGATTTTATTTGTATCAAATCAATTTATAGGTAGATAAAAATACTTTATCATTTTTCATTAGATGTCTGTGAATATTTCAATTAACATCCATCAGTACTGTCTCTCCCTGTGTGCAGTCATAGTCACAATCTCAATATATTAGGGATATTATTGAGTAAACTCTCAACCAACAATTTTTTAGATGATTACCAATATGTTCATATGATCCACACCTATAAAAAATGTCTAGTATATATATAGGGAATTTATCCTAGGACAATAAACACACATTTACATTAAAAAACATATGGTAGTTTTTATACCATCTAAAAGGTAACTATTGATCAAAATAGTATGATATTTGGATAAAAAAATTATTTTTGAGTAAATTAAATTATATGAGTAACATGGAAATATTTATTCCATGGAAATGTATACACCAAAAAATAACTGGTGATTTTTACATGAGTGCCAAATAATGAAAATAATGATTGAAAACAACAACTTATGTAATATATAGGAATTTGAACATATCATATCAAATGATAGGGACTAAAAATGATCTAACAATACAATGAAAATATGAATTTAATTATATAAACTCTCAAATATTTATTATATATACAACATGAATAAAATTTCTTGGACAATACAATATATGTCTTAAAGGGATGGGTTTGAGATAGAAAAAATTACTTCTTTTCCTTAATTAGTCAATAATAATTGTTCATATTTTATCTAAAACATATTGATATTACTAACTTAATTAATAAACATATTCATTTATATTTTCAAATATACACATCAACATTAGTAATTCTCAATATGAATTCTCCGAATTTTCAACATTTGGTGCATATAGTGTTGAATGTTTGTACTAGTTTCATAATACAAGCATTATCATTCATTTATATTCTAAATTTAATCATTAATTTGTCATTAGTTTATCATTAATTTATGAATTACAATAATTTGTGGTGTTTAAAATCACATTACTGAGTTTTTTGGTCTATATCTTTGAATATGAATTCAATAATAATAATGATTTAGGGATTCATAATGATAAAAGATTTTTTATAATTAATGAATTCAAAATTGATATAACCTATAAATAACCATAAAAATATATATTTAAAATGTTATATAATAATATACTAGTAATTGAATTTACATAATCATTGTGATAAACATTAATTTTATTTGTCATGTTCATAGTAAAATGAACTAAATCAATATCATATCCCAATTTAATTAATGGTGTTGAGATGGGTTTTAAACATAATTATATGTGGAGTATAATGATAATATCTACTATATAAATGTGTGATAAATCATAATAATTTTAATTTTTATTAATAGTTCAAAATGGAATTGAAAAAATTAACAAAATTTGAATAAACATTTGTTCTCTTAGTACGATTAATTTGTATGAATAAATTAATGACGATCATTTATTGATCAAATCATTTATATATAAATAATATTTCATACCAAAAACATTAAGAGTCCAAGATAATTTTATTTATTGTTTAATACCATCCACTGATCCACCCTATTAAGGTGGTGAAGGAAAACATAACATCTTGCATCATAGATGTCATAATATACACAATGCATGAATATCAATTTTTTTCTTATTAATGGATACAATATATAAATTAATAACAATAATTACATTTATATAATACCATTACTGTATATAAATAACAATTATATCATTATTCTATTGTGTCAAATATAAATTTATGAGAAAAAATTAAAAAGAATAATATGTTGTTGAAAATTCACATAACAAGGACATGATTTGTTTGGGATGTATCATTCGACATGAAGGGTTTAGGATAAAAATTAGTAAACATGGGGTTATTTTAATAGGATTTAGTTCTATAGAAATTAATATTGATTAATTTAATGATGTCATTTTAACGATATAATTGTCTTGAAGGGTTGATGTATTTACCATTTTATAAGTCATGGGAAGTGTAATTTTTTACACTATCCCTTCTATTTTATATAAGATGAGGTTACATTTAATATTTAATAGAAAAAAATAGAAGAATATATTATTAAACTAATTATATTCTAATATCAACTCAACCACTCATTTCTTTATATAATTTTGTTTACTTTTGTGGGTTTTCATCATTTTTATTTTACCCTAATATACATTTTCCATACTAATTATTTTCAAACCATATTAATTAATTTTAATTTAAAAAAATAATATAAAAATTTATATAGTTTTAATAATATAATTTAAAAATTAAAAATCATTTTTTAAAATAATGTATTGAATTACGTGAATAGTTAATTTTGATTTAAATACTCTAAATCAAGAAAATGTATTTTTTATAAAAAATAACGTTTTTATGCTATAAATTTATAAATATAACGAATAATAATTTTGGATGTAGATATTTATTACATTTAATGATTTATTATAAAATAAACTGGTGATAAGACTCCTTTAAAAAATGTAAAAAATATAATTTCCCATGAAAATACATGATTTTATGAAAATACTAAAAAATGGGTTTTTAAATAAGGTATCATATTAGTTTACTCTATAAATTTTTTCCATGTTTTTTACATATTTAAATGATATATTAGAACATATAATGTAATTCCTTATATTAATATTTTATCAAATAAACAGTTTTATAAACATTTAGTACATTCATATATTGTGGTAATGTTATAAAAAATAAAAAATTAATGAATACCATATTTTTTGATAAAAAACCGAAATATTCAGTTAAAAAATATATAATTAATATTAAATAAATTCTAATATGACTATTTTAAAAATTAAGTTAGTTTTCTAAAAAAATTATTGAATAAAATGACTAAAAATATAAGAATTCATGTTATTTAAATGGTGCACCATGGGATTATTCAAGATAAAACATTAACCATTTATAGAATTATATTTAGTATTGAATTTTTACTAGGATGTATGTCTAGTTTTTCATTATTGTTAATATCTTATTATTTCCATTTAAATTGTTCTATTACAAGTACCTCCTGATAGAGGGTATCTAGGGATAACATGATAAATCACATAATGATGTGTTTAAATAAAGGGATTATAGGGATAAAAATACAGAGAACCTAATAATGGGTTTAAGTTGACGGATTCTATAGATATTAAGGTATAGAACCTCGTATATGTTTTATTATTAGTGATTCGTGTGATTAGAATAAAGAGAACCTACCAGCATGATTATATAAAAAGATCTGGGGAAAGAAGGATATAGATACCATAGATCTAGTATATATATACATTGTACAATTTATATGGAATGTGTTTTTTATTATATACTTTAATGGGTTATTTAGTTTTCTACCAATATTTCATTCTTTTTAAAATATCCAGTCTATTAATTTTAAAATTATCAATTTTTTAAATCCTTCTGAAATATTTTTATATGTTATTGACTACTTTATTCTTTCTATGTTAATTGTATATCATACAGTTTTTTTCATCCAAACCAAGAAATATTTTTTACTATGAAATTTCATTTGATTAGTGTTTCATAAATCTTACCAACATAAACTATTTTTAGCAAAAAAATTATATGTCATGATTTAAACTATTACTCTTCCTATAATGACATACTTTTTTCATAAGTAATATTATATATTTAAATATGAATAATAAATAAATCTAAAAAATAAAGCCATATGAACCATAAAGGATTTGTTTCATTAGATACCAAATACATAATATTCTTATTTCTGTAATGATATTCAACATTTCCCATATTTATCTTCACATAGTTATCGACTTAGACATATGTTACATGAAATCATTCTTTATAATCATAAATCATGCAATTAAGTTTAACAGTTCATAAGACATGCATTATAAAGTAAATAAATGATCATATTCAATGATATAATTAAATATATGTAATAATTTTTAATATACAAAAACTTATAAAATTTTGAAAATGTATAAATAGAAACATGTTCACTCATTCTGTTATAGAAATGGAATCAGAACACACATTAACATGTGTACACGAAAATTGGTCCATGCATAACATTATGGTCATGAAAATAGGGGAACACATAACCTTATTAACATGAACCCAAGAACACACATAACCTTATGGTCATGAGACTAGGTCTACACATATTATTATGTTCATGAATTTATGGTCCACACATCATATTATGGCTATGAATCTAGGGCTACAAATAACATTGTGAACATGAAATCTGGTTCAGGAATAGCATAAATAACCCATTTGTTATCAATAATTACAAAATGTATTGGGGGGATAGATAATTTTTTACCCATATATCACATAATTAAAATTATATAGATATTAACCCAATAAAAATAATTATTCATCATAACATGAACCATGAAAATGACATGGCTTTCATAAACATTTAATCAAATCACCATGCATGGAAAAAAATATTTTTCATAAGAATAACCTGAAAAAAGGTTCATATTTATTTAACATATTTTTATCATTATCATAATCCACATAGGGAAATAATAATGATTTTAATATTTAATCATATCCCAATTAAATTACAAGTTATATTAGATGATGATTTCTTTGATGGAAAATTAATTTGAGCGATCCATGGGAGCATTTATTAACTAAAATATCCTTTTAACAATGTAATCACTTTTTTAAAATATAAAAGCATCCAAAAAAAATTTAATCAAAAATTATAAACATGTAATGTAAGATTTAAATAATTAATCTGTTATGGTGGTGGAAAATTTCTTTTGTTCATTACATGTAAAAATAAGGATTTATTTATCATTTGTGGAAATAGAATCTAGACCTTTTGAGAAAATAACAACAATATTATTTTTAAAATAAAATTTAAATATATAAAATGGTTTAATAATGATTTTAAACAATCACCATATAATAGTAAAAATTCTTTATGAATCATTTTCTGAGAATATGTACATGAATGAAAACGAAATTTCTATGGAAGTGAAAATTCCAGTTAAGTTACATTAATAGAATTATTTTCATATCTATAGTTCTTAAAGAGTAGATAATGAACGAAAAAATATAAATATTATAGAAATAACTAATGTATAATAATGGACATAAATTTATTAATAGGAATATTTTAACATCACATCATCATAAACATACTCTTAAACAATCCTGATAAATAATTGGATTAAGACATAAAACATTTACGGCTTTGTTAAATTATAAATCATAAACCCCTTTAATAAAATATCCTTATACGGATATGTACATCCAAAAAATTCATAATAATTATAATATAATAAATTTATTCTTAGTATATACACCACAAAATAGAAATACGTGGTGAATATGTCATGTGTGTCACAAAGATATGAGTGAGATAAAAATATCTTACCGCATGGGAATATTTTGAATTGTAGTCCCAATTAAATGATAACAAATAATGAAACATTAAATATCATGAAAATAATAATATTAATTAAATAAAATGATGATTTTCTAGTATATAAACCACAAAAATAAATGAGAATTTAATATGATATATATCCTTAAAAAATAAAAAAGATACTACAGATTTATTACCATAAATCCAAAATTTCTATTTATAAATTTAAAAAATTTATATTAAAAATAATTTGTTAAAAATTTATTAATGAACCATACACATATATATCATACCATATATGAATCTCTAATTACCTTTTATTACCTGTTTATTGACAATTCCATGTTAAAATCACCTTTTCTTAATAACAACTACATTTTATCATGTCTGTTTTAGTTTGATATTTTTAGTACATATAAATTGATCATAGTAATATATTGAAGATTATTTTAATTGTCATATAAATACCATATATATCCATTATACATAAACATATATTAATCCATTAATATTATATATATAAAATAAATTACAATATTGATAGAGATGGTAGTTTATACGCACGCATGAAAATTGGTTCAATTTTATAAATGGATATAAAATAATAATGAAAAATATTAAAATATTTTTATATAATAATTATAATATAAAAAATATTCCACAAATATATCTTTATTATTATCCATGTAAAAAAACAATAAACATATCAAATCATACAGCCATACGACATGATTGTTTTCTATGTGATTTGAAGGTAAGTAGTTATTTGATATATTATAATTATAGAAGAAAAATTATTTCATAAATATCATATAAATATTTTAAATACATCATTATTTCCATCTCTGTGGGATAGTGATGGAAAAAAAATTAAATCATTTCAAGATTTGGTTGTACATTGTACAAATGATTAATGGATTCATTTTCCATTTCCTAAAAAATGATATGAACATATGTAATGCAATAGAAAAAATAATATATAATTATAGGGTATTTTAAAATTTTATTATATATTAATTATTATAACATGAATGATTGTGGAAAGAGAATAACTAAAAAGAAATATCATAGTGAATATAATTACATATAAATTGAAAATTCGTATATGGATCACTTATCAAGGGAATTAGTGTTGGTATTATTTAAATACCAGTAGATATACAATGTCTCTATAGATTATGGTGAAATTTATTGGTAGGTCTTGGAAAATCCAAATTCTTAATGGTTTGATGAATTAAGTGGATTAATGTCCTTTTAGAGTTGAGGTAGAGTTTTATTTTTGAAAATTCCAAAAATTCATCAATAATTGGAAGTCACACTAAATTCATGTTCCAAAAAATCATAAAAAGTTTATTAATGGGATAATATGGTCATGAAAAAACTCCAACACCATTAATACAAATTTTTTAAAAATTTCATTATTTTATCTTCTATGTTTAAAAACTTTAAATCTTGTATTTCTGTTATAGTATCTTGTCTCGTATTATTTAACTATGTAATTTATACAGTAAAACTCAAAATAAAATGAAGCTAATTAGATATTTGGGACCCACTCATACTAAATATAAAATCCAATTTAATAAATAAATTTTATATGTTTTTTGAAAAATTAATTTTGAAACATGTAAATGTAAAGTGAAAAACACCATATGAAACTTGACTACAGTATTTAATTATTAATATTATAACAATTATTTATGGGAAAAATATGTTTAAATATATTATATAATATAAATTATGAATATTAATAATATAGATTTCATTTTATCAAATTAAATTCTTATAATTAAATTTAATTTAATTGAAAATAAAACTCATTAATGCGATGAAAAGAAGTTTTCCGAGAAAAATATTTTCATAAGTACAAAATATTATTATATAAATTTTGAATATAAGATTTATTTTAATGAATTAAATTTTATTGTTAATAATAATATATTTAAAATAATTTTAGGTTTAATGAAATTTTAAAATATATTTTATATTTTAAATTTCATTAAATGAAATTGAAGTTCTCAATAAAAATCAACATTTCTCACTATCTACTAAAAAATAAATCTGTATATAAAATTCTCAAAAAATAACCTAAATAAATTTTCGCAAGGAGGATTTCAAAAAAAAAATTCTTTTATTCTTATAAATTCTCTAAAATTGTTAAAAAGTAATTTTATTATTTTTTTACAAAAATCAATAAAAACATGTCATGGGAAAATATATTCTTGTTGACTAAAAATAAATTTAATTAAATATTGTACCTTTTTAACAATTATTTTTCATTATCTAAAATCATTAATAATTAGTTTATTCTTATTTATACACACAATAATTAATTTCTAGGTTATAATTTTCATATTTTAATAATAATACTACAAGTATATTGGGTTTTGTAATAACTCGGTATTTAATGTAATGTTAGCTATTAAAGAAAACATAGATGTATTTTAAAAAAAAATCATAAATTATAATGTTGTTACATTATACCGAATAATAATTAATTATCCCCTTGGAACTATTTCTCAAAGATATATGTAAATGTGGAATCTTCATCATCATAGTATCCTCAGGTTCTAGTATAGCCTTTGTACGTTAGAGTTTTTTTCACAAACCATTGACCATGGGAGGGGTATTATTTCATTGCACATTATATATATGATCTAAAATATCCTTAGGATTTCATTTATAAGAAATATCATGATCTATTGGTATGAAATATGAGTTCATTATATCTAAAAATTCATGAATGTACTTCCATTACATGAAAAATTGAACACATCAAAGACTAAACCAATGTTTGGTGGAAGCCCCATGTTCTAAAGAAGTATTTTTAATTGATCATGAATCTAAAAATGGAAAATATAAATATGATTTATCTTATTTATTTTCAATTATTGAAACCATTTTCAATGTATAAATACTGGGAAATACCTCCCCACCATTATCAAATTCCAGATCACGTTGTTGATTATCTATAACAAAATTAATCTTTATAATTCCCTTACATGTTAATGAGTTTATCTAACCATATCTACAACTTATTAATCAAAAATTTGTGATAATATATTTCTTTATCTAACATTATCCCAGCATAATGGAGTTATATAATTCTATCTATATATAAATTTATAAGGATTTATATGAATACTTAGGTAAAATATTTTGATTTATGAAAACTAATCTAAAAGAAATTTTTCATAATAAAACATTAAAATCCACCGAAAAAATATCTCAAAATATCCATTGGGTATTTAATTAATTTATTGTATTGAAAACTATTTAATGTAGATATATAGCTTTGAAAATCAATTCTCGATCCAGATCTATAAGAATACTACTCAAAAACAATAAGGTGGACCTATGATCCAAGTCATGAACAATATAAATAGGGACTCCATGAAACATTACCACATTCTTAATTTATATACTACTATGATAGTATAGAGATAAATATTCTCGAATAGTGATTATGTGTTTCAAATTCATAAGGGGATCTAAAGAACACATATAGAATTATTCCATTTTTCAAGGGAGTCTAAAGATAATACTCAATGATATGTTCTCCCTCTCCGATTTAAGTATGGTTAATGGTCGAAACATCAGCCTGGAATTTTCTCTCTCAACAATTACCTTCTAAAAAACCATGCACTAAAAACTAACATTTCAATGCCTTTCTTCTTTCCATACCACAAAAATTATTCCTTGAAATCTATATGCATATTTTTACTTATCGGATGACTAGAGAACTAAAAACTACGATCATCCTCTAACATATCCTTCTTCAATTATAGTATGGGAAGAACCCATACCTCATTCATGAGCAATATTATTAAATCATCATCATGTCTAAACTCAGGAACATTTCAAAATTAATTTCTATCTCTAAATTTTTGATCCAACCCTCTTTAACCATTAATTATATTGATGGTTGAGAACTTATTTCAGAAAGATAAAATATCACTTCTTCATGATATACAGATCCGTATTTTGAAAGTCATGAATTATTGGATATTTTTTTTATCTAGATTATAGATTATACATAATGATCTTTTTTCCGTAATGCTTCATAAACCATATTCTTTTTCACATAGTGGAAATGTATGGTGTTTCCAAACTCATTATTCATATCTATCCAATTTGTTTTGTAACATATCCAACTCTTTGTGAGTGAATATACAACTAATTTTTTTTTGATCAGGTGATATATTAAACCAATACCAATATATATAATTAATCTAGATATTTCATGTAAAAATTAATTTAGCTAACTCCACATACTTATCTGGGTAATTGTGATCCTAAATCATTAATTCGCTTGAGGTAGAATGTAACACCCCGAGATTTTATGAAAAACATTCATTATAATTTCATTAATGTCTTGTGTTGTATGCTACACCAAAAGGATCTTACACAACATACATCCTTGACTTTCCTTTCATTACACGCAATCGTGACCTTCCTCGATAGTGTGTGTAGTACGCAATAACGAGTTTCACTAAACAACAATATGCTATTAAAATATTATTAAAACTAGCCGTTATGAATAGTAATAACCACTTTTGGAAATTTTGGAAATTTTTATTTTTCAAAATGGAATTAATTTTTGGATTAGGAATATCAAAATTAGCTTAGGGTAAAATTTTGGTACTTTTCGGATAACTTTCATTTTCTGATGAATAGTGAAAATTACTAAATTTTAATTAAAACAACTTTTTTAATCAAAATAATTAGTAGTGATTTATTATTAATTTTAGTGGTTTAAAAGTATATTTATATTATATTTTTACATTTTAATACATTTTTGGTCATTAGATATAATTTCACATTTAAACCAGACATAAACAAGTGTCAATCTTTTGATAGTTATTATCTCTTAAGAACACTCTATTTGTTTTGACGACGAGAATTAATTTTTAAATTAAGTAATGAAATTGATATGTTTTAAATTTGTTAAAATAGACATCATTTTTGAGTTCATAATATCAAATATAGATTAGGACTAATTTTTGGTATTTTTCTGGAAACTTTCATTTTTTGATGAACAGTGAAACCACTAAGTGGTAGTTAAAAAATGAATTTTTCATAAAACATAATTTTACCACTTCTATGAGAGGAATTTTATAATGACCCATACTTTACATACCTTGTTATTACTTTAGAATTGAAGCACACTTATTAAAACATATAACAAAACAAGGAAAGGACCATATAGGTATAGTGTCTTTATAAACTGGGAAACATAAACAACTACTTCATAAAGAATCTACTTTGCCTCCCATTTTTGTCCTAATATCTAGAGTCCTTTTTTGGCATATCCTACTTAATATCCTTCATCCTGACCTGGGGAAATAAAACATACAAAAGGGTGATCTCAAATGCTCAGTAAGGGTAAACAAAAGAAATATCAATCACATCATATACGTAAGAACATAACTTTTGGAAATCATAACCTACAAAAGAAATCAAAATTTCATAACATGGGATAAATCATAGAAGTGAAATGTAATCCCAATAATCATAACATAAAACATGATACTTTTTGTCATACACACATAATCATAGATAATCATTTCTTGTTAGTTAAGACTCATTGCCAAGACTATCTTAGTGGACAAAGTCTATTTCTAAACCGAGGTCATTCCTCGTTTCAGTCCTGCTTCACTGAACCGGTTTAAA
Organism: Viscum album; assembly: GCA_963277665.1. Lineage (NCBI taxonomy): Eukaryota > Viridiplantae > Streptophyta > Magnoliopsida > Santalales > Viscaceae > Viscum > Viscum album. The sequence continues at coordinate 81,560,171 of OY728157.1, forward strand.
CTACCATTCCAGTCATGTCTATATCATGAGATATAAAATCTTTACCCAATGCATTGGAGGGAGATATAGGTCTCACCCATCTCATAATGATACCATTCTTATGTGTGCCACTAAATCATAAACCATACATAATAACATAACCCATGTAATAAAAATTGAAATCTTAAACATTGTGACATCATAAAACAATTCATATAAGATAAAGGAATTCATAAAAATAATTCAATCATAACATAATCAAATAAATGTAATAATAGGGATAGAAACAGAACACTTTATTATATTAGATGGAAAATAATTTTGATAAAACACTTGAACTCCATTCTTGAGGAAAATATCCTTTTTACTTCAAAAATATTTTCCTTTATTAACATGTAATACAATTATAAACTAAAAGAATTTGATTAAAAATAAACTTGAAAACTTGTAAAGGAAGTTTCTTTGAAATAATTTTTTAAAATTCTATTCATGACGTATAAGTTAAAAAAACATTCTTCTCAAACTTTTGTCGGAAAAGTCAAAAAGTACCTCGTACGAAAAACGACAAAAGATTCATTTCATATCATTTACTAAAAACTCACTGAAGGGTAATATTGGATTTAAACCATTTTATTTGGATGGAAATAATATTAAATATTGAGGAAACATGGATGTGTATGATAAAATACACCCCAGTAAATTTCAAAGTATAAACAATCTCGGATAAAAATGAGATTGTGATATTTCCCTTACCTTAAGTCTGACTTGCTTTTTAAGTGTCTGAACCTCCTGTATAATGATTTAAATAATGTTATTGACTTATTCCATAATCATAATTATTGTTATGATATCATATATGGTCATATTTTTAGCTTCTTGTTAGTAATACTTCCTTATTACTTGTTCTTCGAGTGTTTATTACTTTTTGTTCTTATGTGTGTTTTGTCGTATAAATTCTTATTTTTCTTTTTAGGTAATAGATACCTCATTTACATAATGTTATTATTGTAGTATATATCATATTCATTCATTCAATTCATTTATATAATCATTATGTAGTGAAGATCATGTAGAACGAGTCGCATCACATCGTGGAGACGGTATTCCGTACGTACGCATGAGCGATGATATCATTCCCCTGATTGTGGAATTGTATTAGAGTGTATGTATAATATTTTAGAATCAATATCATTTTACAATAATCAAATATAGTCATTATTTACACCATTATACCCATCCAAGTAAGGTGGTGGTGGAAAATAGATTACACCACGACCTGGAGACGGTATTCCGTACGTACGCACGCGCGGTGATTTCATTTTCTGTAGGATGGATAGATGGTTAAATAGGGTTTCTTCATACTTATAATAACATATCAGTATATGAGTGATACTTATATTATTACTTCATAATGAAACAACTAAATAAGAAGAAGTTGAAGAAGAAAGAAATTGGAAATGATCGGTAATGGATATTACCTCTTCTTTGAATTGCTTCTTTGAGACCTCCTTTTAGGGCACTAAAATTGGTCTTTGAAGAAGACCAGGACCTCTAGGATGTCTCTAGGGAAGTGGAGAGGAGAAAGTGACTGGGTTTTTCCGAGATTGAAGGCTCAAAGTGGTGTGAGGATGAGGGGGAGGAGGTTCCCTTTTATAAGGGAGGAGAGGGGCACCTTTGGAAAAACTAAAAATATTAATTTATTATAAAGTCATATTAGTCTTTAAATAGCTCCAAATTGATATATTTAGAAGATAAGGTGGGTATGGTTAGAAATAATCTCATCAAATAGAATTTAGAAAATTTTAGGTCATTATATGAACCTTATCTTTTAGTTTTAACTCTTATTTAATTAGTTTGACATTTACCATGTCACTTTGTATTTTTAAATTATATAGTCAATAAACTTACAATATACATCCAAGAGACCCTCAAGTGGGCCATTAATGATACACCTATCATGATATAAGTTTCTTGGCCGAACCGTATATTTTTATAAATAAACTAACAATTAATAATATAATATTTGTTTTAAAAACTATTTTATGTCAATTTTGACACTATTTAGTAATTGATTTTTGTGAAACTGATAACAGAATTATTAGTTCGAGAAAAGTTAATAAAATCAATATTAACATATCATATTAACCTATAAAATTATTGTAATTCCTAAAAAGTCTCAAATTATTTTTATTTGGGCATTTATAACATCAATTATGTCAATATTTCATTAATACGATAATTACTACATCATTATTGTGTCGTAAATAAATCAAATTATTTAAAGTCTAAAAATTATAAATAAAATACCATTAGGTAGGAAATCTTTTTATCTTTCTAATGAATATTTATAGTCGAAAATATCTTATGTATAACACTATATTAAAAATGTTTTACTTATTAAACATTGATTTTAACTATTTTAACCCTTCTTTAATTAAATTAATATTAAATGTCCTAATCTAATCCATGTGGGCCTAAATGGTCATATTTTATTCCTAGGGTTGTTTATGGTCGAATTAAACTTATACAATAGAATTAGGACATGTGTTAGGGTAATAATAATATCATTTTTACCCTTAATTACCCTATTTACTTTTAACCGTGGTAAAAACAATTAAAAAGTTACTATTCACCAAAAATTATCTTCATCTCATTGAACCACATTTTACATACTGACATCAATCGGGTCTCTCAGATTTTTGAAATTCCACTCACAGAAGAGGTAAATTTAAGTCTTATGAAAAATTTAGTTTTTTTAACAGCCACTTAGTAGTTTCACTATTCGTAAAAAAATGAATGATTTCAGAAAAATACCAAAATTTCAACCCTAGGCTAATTTCGATATTCTGAATCCAAAAATGAAGTCAATTTTGAAAAATAAAATTTACAAAATTTCAAAAAGTGGTTGTTACTATTCATAACGGCTAGTTTTAATAATATTTTAATAGCATATCGTCGTTTAGTGAAACACAGTATTGCGTAGGACACAGGCTATCGAGGAAGGTCGCGATTGCGTGTAAATCAAGTCAAGCAAGTGTTATGTGTAGTGAATGATTTCTTTGATTATTTATATAACATAAATGTCTTGGGAGTTACATTCTACCCCCCTTAAAATGAATTTCGCCGTCAAAATTCGTCACTTTGTAACAAACAGATGAGGATACCTCTCCCTCATCGTATCCTTAAGCTCCCATGTAGCTTCTTCTAATTGGTTGTTCCTCCATAAAACTTTCACCAATTGAGTGGTCTTGTTTCGTAGGACTTTTTCGCTACGATCCAGAATATCTATCGGATGCTCTTCATAAGAATGATCTTGCTCCAGCGGTACAACTTCTGAGCTGAGTACATGTGAAGAATCATGTGTGTACTTTCTCAGGAGAGATACATGGAACACATCGTGAACTTGACAGAGATTCGGTGGAAGTGCCAATCTGTAAGCTACCTTCCCAACACGATCCATTATTTGGAACGGACTGATATATCTAGGGCTCAATTTCCCCTTCTTTCCAAATCTCATGACCCTCTTCCAGGGAGATATTCGTAAGAACAGTTTATCACCAACTTCAAACTCTAGGTCTTTTCATCGGTTTTCGGCATAACTTTTCTGTCGATTCTGAGGTGCTCTTATGTGTTGTTGAATAGATCTGACCTTTTCTGCCATTTCATCAATGAGATCAGGTCCTAATAGCTTTCTTTCCCCAACTTCATCCCAGCAAGTTGGAGTCCTGCATTTCTTTCCATAGAGAGATTCATAAGGAGCCATCTGAATACTGGAGTGAAAGATATTATTATAAGAAAATTCCACCAAAGGTAGGTGTCGATCCCAACCACCTTTAAAATCCATAGAGCAGGCTCTCAACATATCTTCTATAGTTTTAATTGTTCTCTCAGACAGACCGTCTGTCTGAGGATGATAAGCAGTGCTGAAACTCAACTCTGTATCCAGAGTATGATGAAGAATTTTCCAGAACATTGTGGTAAAACTTGGATCCCGATCTGATATAATAGAAAGTGGTACTCCATGTAATCTTACCACTTCCTTCACATATATCATGGCAAGCTGATCCAGAGAGAAATTCTCTCTAATAGCGATAAAGTGTGCAGACTTTGTAAGACGATCAACTAAGACCCAGATAGCATTATTGCCTTTGGATGTTTTAGGAAGTCCGATGACAAATTCCATAGTGATGTTTTCCCATTTCCATTCGGGTATGAGTAATGGTTTTATCATCCCCTTAAACTTCTGTCTCTCAGCTTTAACATGCTGACAAACTAAGCATCGAGAGACATAGTCAGAAACATATCTTTTCATGCCATCCCACCAGAAGTACTCTTTCAGGTCCCTATACATCTTCGTGCTTCCAGGATGAATAGAGAATGATTAATTATGATCCTCATCCAGCAGATCTTTCTTTAATTCGGGGATGGGTGGAACACAAACCCGGTTCCTGAACATTACTATCCCTTCACAATCAATGTTGAATTCAGGAACATTTCTCACCTTCTTTTGTAACTTGACATCATCTTTCTATGCCTTTGTAATCTTCACATGTGTAGACGACTGAACATTCATTTGAGAAAGATACAATTTTTCCCCTTTCATTATAATTCCATGATCCATCCATTTTAAATCCATAAATATTGGATCTTTTTTTATCCTCATCATGGATAAACAGGCATGGTCTTGTCGACTTAATGCATCTGCCACCTTGTTTTCTTTCCCAGGGTGGTAATTAATTGAGCAGTCGTAATCCTTAATCAACTCCAACCATCTTCTTTAGCGCATATTCAGCTCCTTTTGTGTGAAAATATACTTTAAACTTTTATGATCAGTATAAATGTCACACCTTTCACCATAAAGATAATGCCTCAAAATCTTTAATGCAAAGATTACCACAGCTAACTCCAAATCATGAGTTGGGTAATTTTTCTCATGTATTTTCAATTTTCGTGAAGCATAAGCTATCACCATATCATTTTGCGTAAGAACCCACCCCAATCCCTTATTGGATGCATCACTATAGATCACAAACCTTTCTCCACTACAAGGCAGTGTGAGAACAGGTGCACTGGCTAACCTTCTTTTCAACTCCTTGAAATTCTCTTCACATTCCTCCATCCAAACAAACTTAACTCCTTTCTGAGTCAACATGGTTAGTGGATTAGATAATCATGAAAAATCTTTCACAAAACGTCAATAATATCCAGCCAAACCAAGAAAACTTCATATCTCTGTCACTGTTGTTGGTCTCGACCATCTTTCGATAACCTTTGTTTTTGCTGGACCCACAGATATCCCATCTTTTGAGATTATGTGACCCAAAAATAAAACTTTTTGAAGCCAAAATTCACACTTGGTAAATTTGGCATAAAGATTCTCTTTTCTCAGGGTCTTCAATATAACTCTCAAGTGATCTTCATGTTCTTCCTTTCTCTTTGAATCAACAAGAATATCCTCTATAAAGACTACCACAAACTGATCAAGATAGTCTCTAAAGACTCTATTCATCATATCAATGAAGATAGCAGGGGCATTAGTAAGACCAAATGGAATCACTATAAATTCATAGTGTCCATACCTTGTACGGAAAGCCGTCTTTGGTATATCCTCCCTTTTGACCCTTAATTGATGATACCCTGAACGAAGATCAATATTGAAAAAGTATTGAGCTCCGCGTAGTTGGTCAAATAGGTCATCAATGCGCGGGAGAGGATATTTGTTCTTGATAGTGATGTTGTTATGTTCTCGTTAATCAATGCAGAGTCTCATTGATCCATCTTTCTTCATAACAAACATAACAGGTGCTCCCCAAGGTGATGCACTAGGGCGTAAGAATCCCTTATCAAGATTTTCTTGGAGTTGCTTCTTCAATTTCTACAACTCAATTAGTGCCATTCTATAAGGTGTCTTTGAAATAGGCAAAGCACCCAGTATGAGTTCTATTGAAAACTCAACTTCACGATTTGTTGGAAGGCCTAGTAATTCCTCCAGAAGGACATCATCATACTCCCATACAATGGGAGTATTCTTAATCGTGAGATTCTCACTAACCATTTGAGATAAATAACCTTCATTTAGTGGAATCATGACCCATAAGATGGATGAAATTTCCACTGGAAGGTTATGTTCATCCTTGCATTGATAGACGATAATAGATTGATCTGGAATATGAAATGTGACTTCCATTATTTGGCAATTGATATGAGCTCCATATAAAGAAAGCCAATCCATGCCAATAATCACATCAAATTACACTATAGGAAGGATCACAAGATTTGCAGGAAGCACTTTCCCACAAACATCAATCGGAGAAGAATTATAAACTTTTGATGCGACTGTTGTGCCATTAGGGGTTGTCACAGCTAACTCAACATCTAATTGTTGAGGTAATACGGTGATATCCTTAGAAAATTCTTCAGAAATAAATGTGTGGGTGGATCCAGAATCAAATAAAACATTTTCTACTTTTGATTGGATGATAAGTGTACCTTTCACCACATCGTTATCGTACTCAACATCGCTGATAGAAATTGCATGTGACTTTCCTTTGTCATTAGCCTTAAGAGTTTTTTGACGTCGACCATCATCATCAACCCTTGGATTTGGGCATTGATTGGCATAATTCCCCATCTCCAAGCACTTGAAACATTGTAATGTATTAGATTCATTCTATGTATCCTTTCCTTTGTTTGCATCATTATACATCTTCTTCCCATCATTGCGGCATTCAAATGCCCGATGACCTTCCTTTCCACATTTGAAACATTTACTTGTCCCTTTAAGACAACTTCCTCAATGTTTATTTCCACAATTTGAGCATAAGGGAAAGCTCATTTTCTTTTCAGTGTGCTCTTTAGATTTTCCTTTGAATTCCATTTTCCTCTTCTTATCAAACCCATATGACTGATGGGTTACTCAAATCTCCATCTCGACTTTGAGAGCACATCCAATGATTTCCTCGTAGCTATTGAAGTCCCTTATGGCTAACGCCCTTCAGAGACTTGGTTCTAAGGCACTAAAGAATCGATCGATCTTACTCTCAGGTTGGATAATAATACCAGAAGCGTACCTTGCAACTCTTGTAAAATTTGCTTCATAGGTACCAACAGATTCATCATCCCTTTGCTTCAATTCAAGAAACTATTTCTCAATCTTTGTTCGGAGAATACGAGGGAAGTACTTATTGAAAAATATGTTCTTCAACTAGTCCCATTCCATGGACTCAATTTCATCTATTTGCCTCGTAATATTAATAAGATTCCACCATTGATCAGCATCACCTTTCAAACGATACACTGCTAAGATTACATTATCATGTTCAGAACATTGAAGAACTAAAAATATTATTTCAGTAGTATTAATCCAATTTTCAGCAACTGATGGATCAGTAGACCCGCTGAATGAAGGTGGACGCTGCCTCATGAAGGATTCAACAGAATGTTGTTCCTTCCTTTGCTCGTTTGGAAGTCCTGCATAATTCATAACTTGAGAAAGTTGTGTGATCATGGCTACAAGATTTTTCATTCCAGCTCCCATAACGTTTGGTTGCTCAGGGGGACAATCATTGCATTGTCCGTCACATTCTGCTTTAACCCGGTTCCTTCGGGTTCCAGCCATTGAATAAAACCAATAAGAATAGTGTGAGAAACACTAATTATAATAGTAAAAGAATAAAATTTCACACTTAGGGTCTTATCATATGTTGTTCATGGCCATTTCTAAAACACTAAGATTGTTTTCTATGTGTAGACTTATCCTTAGGGTTCTTACTGAGGCCTTCACATCCTAGTTTCTAAATGTTGACTATACCTTTCCTCTGATACCAACTATAACGACCCATACTTTACATACATTGTTATTACTTCAGAATTAAATCACACTTATTACAACATATAACAAAACCAAGAAAGGATCATATAGGTATAGTGTCTTTATAAACAGGGAAACATAAACAACTGGTTCATAATGCATCTACTTTGCCTCCCATTTATTTCATCATATCTAGAGTCCCTTTTTGGCATATCCTATTTAATAACCTTCATCCTGAACTAGGAAAATAGAACATACAAAAGGGTGGGCTCAAATGCTCAGTAAAGTCAAACAAAAGAAATATCAATCACATCATATACGTAAGAACATATCTTTTGGAAATTTTAACCTACAAAATAAATCATAAATTCATAACATGGGATACATCATAGAATTGAAATGTAATCCCAATAATCATAACTTAAAACATGAAACTTTGTGGCATACACACATAATCATAGAGAATCATTTCTTGTTAGTCAAGACTCATTTCCAAGACTATCATAGTGGACAATGTCCATTTCTGAACCGAGGTCATTCCTCGTTTCAGTCCTGCTTCACTGAACCAGTTTAAAATTCCGTTCCAGCCATGTCTATCTCATGAGATATAAAATCATTACACAATGCATTGGAGGGAGATATAGGTCCCACCCATCTCATAATGATACCATTTTTATGTGTGCCACAAAATCATAAACCATACATCATAACATAACCCATGTAATAAAAATGGGAATCTTAAACATTGTGAAATCATAAAACAATTCATATAAGATAAATGAATTCATAAAAATAATTCCATAATAACATAATCAAATCAATGTAATAATAGGGATAGAAACATAACCCTTTATTATTTTAGATGGAAAATAATTTTGATAAAACACTTGAACTCCATTCTTGAGGAAAATATCCTTTCAACTTCAAAAATATTTTCCTTTCTTAATATTTCATAAAACTCTAAACAAAAAGAAGTTGATTAAACCTAAACTTGAAAACTTGTAAAGGAAGATTCTTGGAAATAATGTTTTAAAAATCCATTAATGAAGTATAAGTTAAAAAAACATTCTTCTTGGACTTTTGTCGGAAAAGTCAAAAAGTACCTCGTACAAAAAATGACAAAAGATTTATTTAATATCTTTTACTAAAAACTCACCGAAGGGTAAAATTGGATTTAAACCATTTTATTTTGATAGAAATATTATTACATATTGAGGAAACATGGATGTGGATGCTAAAATACACCCCAATAAATTTCAAAGTATAAACAATCTCGGATAAAAATGAGATTGTGATATTTCCCTTACCTTAGGTCCGACTTGCTTTGTAAGTGTCTGAACCACCTGTATAATGATTTAAATAATGTTATTGAATTATTCCAGAATCATACTTATTGTTATGATATTATATATGGTCATATTTTTATCTTCTTATTAGTAATACTTCATTATTACTTGTTATTTGGGTATTTATTACTTTTTGTTCTTATGTGTGTTTTGTCGAATAAATTATTATTTTTCATTTTAGGTTATAGATAACTCATTTACAGAATGGTATTTGTGTAGTATATATCATATTAATTCATTCAATTCATTTATATAATCATTATTAAATGAAGATCATGTAGAACGAGTTGCATCACATCGTGGAGACGGTATTCCGTACGTACGCTCGAGCGATGATATCATTCCCAAGATCGTGGAATTGTATTAGAGTGTATGTATAATATTTAAAAATCAATATCATTTTACAATAATCAAATAAAGTCATTATGTAAACCATTATTCCCATCCAAGTAAGGTGGTGGTGGAAAATAGGTTACACCACGGCGTGGAGACGGTATTACGTACGTACACACGCGCGATGATTTCATTTTCCGTAGGATGGATAGATGGTTAAATAGTTTTGTTTCATAATTATAATAACATATCAGTTATGAGTGATACAGATGTTATTACTTCATAATGAAAAAACTAAAGTAGAAGAAGTTCAAGAAGAAATAAATTGGAAAGGATTGGTAACAGATATTTCCTCTTCTTTGAAGTGCTTTTTTGAGACCTCCTTTTAGGGCACTAAAATTGGTCTTTGAAGAAGACCAAGACCTCTAGGATGTCTCTAGGGAAGTGGAGAGGAGGATTTTTTAGGGGTTGTCCAAGCTTGAAGGCTCAAAGTGGTGTGAGGAAGACGGGGAGGAGGTTCCCTTTTATAAGGGAGGAGAGGGGCACCTTTGGAAAAACAAAAACTATTAATTTATTATAAAGTCATTTTCGGTTTTAAATAGTTCCAAATTGATATATTTTGAATATAAGGTGGGGATGGGTCGAAATATTCTCATAAAATAGAATTTTGACAAGTTTAGGTCATTATATTATCCTTATCTTTTAGTTTTAATTCTTAGTTAATTAGATTGACATTTACCATGTCACTTTGTATTTTTATATTATATAGTTAATAAACTTACCATATACATCCAAGCGATCCCCAAGTGGTCCATTAATGATAAAAATATCATGATATAAGTATTTTGGCCGAACATTAGATTTTTAGGAATAAAAGAACAATTAATAATATAATATATGTTTTAAAAATTATTTTAAGTCAATTTTTACACTATTTATTAATTGATTTTTGTGAAAATCATAACAGAATGATTAGTTCAAAATAAGTTAATAAAATCAATATTAACATATCATATTAACATAAAAAATTAGTGTAATTCATAAAAAGTCACAAATTATATTTATTTAGGGATTTATAACATCAATTATGTCAATATTCTATTAATAAGATAATTACTGCATCATTATTCTGTCATAAATAAATTAAATTATATAAAGTCTAAAAATTTCAAATAAAATACCATTATGTAGGAAATCTTTTTAGATTTCTAATTAATTTTTATAGTCTAAATTATCTTATGTATAACACTATATTAAAAATTTTATACTTATTAATCTTTGATTTTAACTATTTTAACCCTTCTTTAATTAAATTAATATTAAATGTCCTAATCTAATCCAAGTGGGCCTAAATGGTCATATTTTATTCCTAGGTTTGTTTATGGTCGAATTAAACTTATCAAATAGAATTAAGAAATGTGTTAGGGTAATAATAATATCATTTTTACCCTTAATTACACTATTTACTTTTAACTATGGTAAAAAAAGTAAAAAGTTACTATTCACCAAAAATTATTTTCATGTCATTGAACCACATTTTACTTACTGACATCACCCATTTCTCTTGGATTTTTGAAATTCCACTCACAGAAGTGGTAAATTTATGTTTTATGAAAAATTCAGTTTTTTAACAGCCACTTAGTAGTTTCAGTATTCATCAAAAATTGAAAGTTTTCAGAAAAATACCAAAATTTCACCCTAGGCTAATTTCGATATTCCGAATCCAAAAATGAAGTCAATTTTGAAAAATAAAATTTACAAAATTTCAAAAAGTGGTTATTACTATTCATAATGGATAGTTTTAAAAATATTTTAATAGCATATCGTTGTTTAGTGAAACTCAGTATTGCGCAGGACGCAAGCTATCGAGGAAGCTTGCGATTGCGTGTAAAGCAAGCCAAGCAAGTGTTATGTGTAGTGAAAGATTCCTTTGATGATTTATATAACATAAAAGTCTCGGGTGTTACAAATTTCAAAAATCCTAGAGACACGGTTGATGTCAGTAAGTAAAATGTGGTTCAATGGGATTAAAATAATTTTTGGTGAATAGTAACTTTTTACTTCTTTTACCACGGTTAAAAGTAAATAGGGTAATTAAGGGTAAAAATCATATTATTATTACCATAAAAGATGTCCTAATTCTATTGGATAAGTTTAATTCGACCAAAAACAACCTTAGAAATAAAATATGACCATTTAGGCCCACTTGGATTAGATTAGGACATTTATTATTAATTTATTTAAAGAAGGGTTAAAATAGTTAAAATCAATGTTTAATAAGAAAATAATTTTTGATATAGGGTTATACATAGGATAAATTAGACTATAAATATTAATTATAAATCTAAAAATATTTCCTACATAATGATATTTTATTTGTAATTTTTATACTTTAAATAAGTTAATTTATTTAAGACACAATGATGACTTAATAATTATCTTATTAATGAAATATTGACATAATTGATGTTATAAATACCAAAATAAATGTAATTTGAGACTTTTTATGAGTTCCACTAATTTTATAGGTTAATATGACATGTTAGTATTTATTTAATTATCTTTTTTCGAACTAATCATTTTGTTATGATTTTCAAAAAAATCAATTACTAAATAGTGTCAAAATTGACATAAAATAGTTTTTAAAACAAATATTATATTATTAATTGTTATTTTATTCCTAGATATCAATGGTTCGGCCAAATGACTTATATAAGGTTATAAATATTAATAATAAACAACTTGGGGTTAGTTTGGCTGCTTATAGTAAGTTTATTAACCTTATAGTATAAGAACACAAGAAGACACGGTAAAAGTAAAATTGTTTAACTTAATGTTAAATCTAAATGATAAGGTTAAAATAGGAACCTAAACTTGTCTAAATTCTATTGTATGAGAGTATTTAGACTCATCCCCACCTTATCTTCGAAATAAATCAATTTGGAGCTATTTAAATCCGAATTTGGCCTTATAATAAAATAATATTTTTAGTGTTTTCCAAAGGAGCCCCTCTCCTCCCTTATAAAAGGGCACCTCCTCCCTCTCTTCCTCACACCACTTTGTGCTTTCAAGCTCGGCCAACCCATGCCAATTTTTCCTCTCCACTTCCCTAGAGAAATCCTAGAGGACCTGGTCTTCTTCAAAGACCAATTTTAGTTCCCTAAAAGGAGGTCTCAAAGAGGCGCTTCAAAGAAGAGGTAATGTTCGTTACTAATTCTTTCAACGTTATTTCTTCTTCCACTTCTTCTTATTAGTTTTTTTCGTTATGAAATAATAACATAAGTATCAATAATATACTGATATGTTATTATAAGTATGAAACAACCCTATTTCACCAACTATCCATCCTACGGAAAACGAAATCACCGTGCGTGCGTACGTACGGAATACCATCTCCACGCCGTGGTGTAATCTATTTTCCACCACCACCTTAATTGGATGGGTATAATGGTGTAAATAATAACTATATATGATTATGGTAAAGTGATATTTATTCTGAAATAGTATACATACACTCCAATACAATTCATCGATCATGAGAATGATATCATCGCTCGTGCATACGTACGGACTACCGTCTCCACGACGCGATGAGATTCATTCTCCACGTTAACCATTCATGAATTATTATAAATTATATATAATAAGTAATCAGGAAATATATGACATAATAATACTACTAGGTTTATGTATATATATATTTATGTCATCTACTTAATTCCTCTCAATTCAATAAGGAAACAAAAACAGCATTCATGCGTACGTACGGCCTACAGTCTCCATGAACGGTGTATTTCTTTCCATTTATCGATCCATTATATATATTTATATTTTGATTATATATTATATATAAATAATGTTTTACATTCTGGATTTAATTAATCATGATCTATGTAATCATATGAATAATTACAAGTTAAAACACGATCGACAAATGAGACGATTTTACCCAAAACGCTACTTTAACATGAATTTACTAATGAACAGGTAATATAAAGTCATAAGTGAACCATATATGATATAATAACAATGGATATGATTCTATAATAAGTCAATGAAATTATTTATATCATTATACAGGAGGTTCAGACACTTACGAAGAAAATCAGACCTAAGGTAAGGGAATATATCACAGTCTCATTATTATCCGAAATTGTTTATAATTTGGTATCTACTAGGGTGTATTTTATCATCCACATCCATGTTTCCTCAATATGTAATATTATTTCCATACACCTATAATTGTTTAAATCCAATTTTACCCTTCGGTGAGTTTTTAGTAAATGATATGAAAGGAATCTTTTGTCGTTTTTCGTATGAGAAACTCTTTGACTTTTCTGACAAAAGTTCAAGAAGAATGTTTTTTTAACTTATATGGCATGAATGTATTTTTAAAACATTATTTCCAAGAATCTACCTTTAAAAGTTTTAAAGTTTATTTTTAATCAACTTCTTTTAGTTTTGAATTGTATGAAATGTTAAGAAAGGAAAAGTGTTTTTGAAGTAGAAAGGATATTTTCCTCAAGAATGGAGTTCAAGGGTTTTATCAAAATTATTTTCCATCTATGATAATAAAGGGTTCTATTTCTATCCCTATTATTACATTGATTTTATTATGCTATGATGGAATTATTTTTATGAATTACTTTATCTTATATGAATTGTTTTATGATGTCACGATGTTTAAGATTCCCATTTTTATTACATGGGTTATGATATGATGTATGGTTTAAGATTTTGTGGCACACCTAAGAATGGTATCATTATGAGATGGTTGGGACCTATATATCCCTCCAATGCATTGGGTAAAGATTTTATATCTCATGAGATAGACATGGCTGGAACGACAGGTTAACCCGGTTTAGTGAAACTGGACTGAAACAAGGAATGACCTCGGTTCAGAAATGGACTTTGTCAACTAATATAGTCTTGGAAATGAGTCTTGAATAATAAGAAATGATTCTCTATGATTATGTGTGTATACCACAAAGATTATTGGGATTAAATTTTACTAATATGATTTATCCCATGTTATGATTTTATGATCTCTTTTTCATGTTATGATTTCCAAAATGTTATGTTCTTAAGAATATAATGTGATTGATATTTCTTTTATTTACCCTTAATGAGCATTTGAGCTCACCCATTTATGTTTTATTTTACCCAGGATATAAAGAAAGGTTTTAGGTAAAAAAAGGAAGATCTTTATTGGAGATGTTGAATATCTTTTTCCATGATTAGAAGATTATATTCCGAGTTTCCAAAGACACTAAAATATTACGGTCCTTGTGTGTGTGTTTATGTTATTTTCTAAGTATTCCGCAAAAGTAATGTAATGTCCATGTATGTCAAGCTTCGGGTCTCTACAGTTGGTATCAGAGTAAAGGTTTAGTCAACCTCTGGAAACTAGGATACGAGAACTTTAGTGAGATCCCTAGAGATATTTCTTTGGTTTTTCTAGGGATGTCCCTAAGGTTAAGTATACGTTATAGTCCTAGAATTGCGCTAAACATCATAGAATTAAACATGAGATGTTAGATATTGAAGGTACTCCTACTTTATTATATTGTTTTCCCTAGCATGATTTTTTCCTCTCACACTGTTCTTTTTGGGTTTTAGACGATGGATGGAACCTGAAGGAACTGTGTTGATCAATGCAATGGACAATGAAATGATTGTCCTCTTGAACAAACAAATGTTATGGGAGATGGAGTGAAAAATATTATTTCTATACTTACACAATCTATGAATCATTCTAGACTTCCAAATGAGCAGAGAAGGAAACTATATTCTATTGAGTCTTTCATGAGGCAACGTCCACCTTCTTTCAGTGGGTCTTCTGATCCACTTATTTCTGAACAATAGATCAGTACTGCTGAAAAGATATTTTCAGTTCTTCAATGTTCTGAACAAGATAAAGTCATCTTAGCAGTATATCGTTTGGAAGGTAAAGCTGATCAATGGTGGAATCTTATCAAGAATATGAGGCCAAGTGATGAAATTGAGTCCGTGGAATGGGACGAGTTCAAGAACTTATTTTTCAATAAGTACTTCCCTCGTATTCTTCGAACAATGATGGAGAAGGAGTTTCTTGAACTAAAGGAAAAGGATGATGAATCTGTTGGTATATACGAAGCGAATTTTAAAAGGCTTGCAAGGTATGCATCTGGATTTATCATCCAACCAGAAGGTAATGTTGATTGATTATTCAGTGGCATAAAACCAAATCATCGAAGGGCATTAGCTATAAGAGACTTCAATTTCTATGAAGAAATTGTTCGTTGTGCTATCAAGGTAGAAATGGAAGTTTGTGTTACTTATCCATCTCATAGTTTTGACAAGAAATGAAATATGGAGTTCAAGGAGAAATCTCAGAATAATGGTGAAACGAAGATGAATGTTTCCTTATGCTCAATGTGTGGAAAGAAGCATGGTGGAGATTGTCTTAAAGGGACTAGAAAATGTTTTAAGTGTGGAAAAGAAGGTCATCGAGCATCTGAGTGTCGAAGTAATGGAAAAAGGGTTTCTAATGATGTGAATAAAGAAAAGACTGCAAAGAACGCACCACCAACACTTCAATGCTTCAAGTTCAAGGAAATGGGGCATTATACTAATAAATTCCCTAATCCAAGGGTTAGTGATAATCGACATGAGAAACCGCTTAAGGAAAAGGACAAAGTGAAGTCACATGCGATCACTATTGGTGATGTTGAATATAAAAACGATGTGGTGGAATGATTAAGTGTTTATGTAATGGGATTCCAAAATAATATTGTATATAGTATCGTGGAATATTGGAATATTTATGTATTGGTTTATTTTGGTTTTCAATAATTGTATGGTACTAGTAACCATGGAAATTGATTGAGATATTTTTGGAAAAAAAGATGATATGTGCATAATGAAGGGAAAACGAGAAAATGAAATGATTGACAGTATTCATGAGCTCATGATTGATATAAGGACTAAGTGATATCATGGTTTGAGTATATAGAATTTTGAGGATTTTGGTATGTGGAAAGAGTTAACTTTTAACAGCATTCATGTTTTCAATAAGGTTCAATGGGTACTCATTTATTTTCAAGAGAATACCTGATTGAGGCCTTCGAATGTTTGAAATGTGACCAACAATACATATCTCATGATATATGGAGATAAACAATTGTATTAACATGCTAGTTGAATGAACTCTTTGGTAATCATTTTCACTATAATATGAGACTAGACATCATTATTTTGGATAATCCTAAAGATTGGAATTGATTATGTTGGACATAAGTTAGTATTATTTAAGGATAGAAGTTTTTTTGATATTATTTATGAGATGTTATAGTAATGTATTTTTAGAAAAAGGACAAACTATAGGATGGGCGACATCCCATTGCGTCAGACAAGGCTGTGGGAATCACACCCACAACTGAAGTGCGACTGTCCTTTATCGCCTACCACTGTTCTATTGGAATTCCCTGTTTATTAGAAACTAGTTTTATTATATTAAGTAGTATTATATAAGAAGTATAAGTCCATTTTAGGAACCATATATGATTAATCTCACTATAGATGGACTTATGTATTTTTTGATAACTTTTCTAACCTTTTGTTTGAGACAGATGGAATGACCCATCATTCAATCACATGATCTGCTAACACATCACGAATGACAAATTCAACTTCATTCATTAAGGATGAAGTGTAAATTTTCCAATGAACGACCAAAGGTGAGACTATACCAAAATAACGAAAGTATTTCTTCTAATTCCAATTTCATCAACTTTAGGGAAATCATCTTGAAAACCAAAAATGTTGTCCTAATGCTATTATATCTGATGAATCAGATGGTACCTTAGATCGTCACAAATTTATGGCTTTGTGATTTCTGGATTTTCCATAGCCATGTTATCTACCACTCTCCATCAGAACATGATGGTTAGATTTCTCTTCCATATCCATATTTTCACCTATGTGGAAACCTAGTGATTAGTTTATTAGAGTAACCGTTACATTTCATAATTTTGTTTTTAAAGATTGGTTTTGGTATTACTTTTTACTATGTGGGTTTATATTGAAGAAACTTTCTAGTAGTAAACCATTTATAACCCCGACGAATTTCGAGGGCGAAATTCATTTTAAGGGGGGTAGAATCTAACACCCCGATATTTTATGAAAAATATACTTTTTAATTTCACTAATTTCTTATGTTGTATGCTACACCAAATGGAGATTTTACAACATTCATCCTTTACTTGACTTGCATTACATGCAATCGCGACCTTCCTCGATAGCGTGTGTAGTATGCAATAACGAGTTTCACTAAACAACCATATGATATTAAAATATTATTAAAACTAACCGTCATAAATAGTAATAACCACTTTTTGAAATTTTGTAAATTTTATTTTTCAAAATGGACTTCATTTTTGGATTCGTTATATCAAAATTAGCTTAGGGTAAAATTTTGGTACTTTTCGGATAACTTTCATTTTTAGATGAATAGTTAAAATTACTAAATTTCAATTAAAAACATCCTTTTTAATCGAAATAATTAATAGTGAAAAATTATTAATTTTAGTGGTTTTAATGTATATTTAGATTATATTTTTACAATTTAATACAATTTTGGTCATTAGATATAATTTCACATTTAAACCAGACATAAACAAGTGTCAATCTTTTGATAATTATTATCTCTTAAGAACACACTATTTGTTTTGACGACGGTAATTAATTTTTAAATTAAGTAATGCAACTGATATGATTTGAATTTAGTAAAATATAAATCATTTTTGAGTTTATAATATCACATATAGCTTAGGCCTAATTTTTGGTATTTTTCTGGAAACTATCATTTTTTGATGAATAGTGAAACCACTAAGTGGTAGTTAAAAAAATGAATTTCTCAAAAAACATAATTTCACCGCTTCTGTGAGTGGAATTTCAAAAATCTGAGAGACACGGTTGATGTTAGTATGTAAAATGTTGTTCAATGAGATGAAAATAATTTTTGGTGAATAGTAACTTTTTACTTTCTTACCACTTTTAAAAGTAAATAGGATAATTAAGGGTAAAAATGATATTATTATTACCCTAACACATGTCCTAATTCTATTGGATACGTTTAATTTGACCAAAACCAACCATAGGAATAAACTATGACCATTTAGGCCCACTTATATTAGATTAGGACAATTATTATTAATTTATTTAAAGAAGGGTTAAAATAGTTAAAATCAAAGCTTAATAATAAAATCATTTTTAATATAGGGTTATACATAAGATAAATTTGACTATAAATATTCATTAGAATTATAAATGTATTTCCTATATAATTATCTTTTATTTGTAATTTTTAGACTTTAAATAAGTTAATTTATTTATTACACAATGATGATGCATTAATTATCTTATTAATGAAATATTGACATAATTGATGTTATAAATTCCAAAATAAATGTAATCTGAGACTTTTAATGAATTCCACTAATTTTATAGGTTATTATGACATGTTATTATTGATTTAATTAACTTTTTTTGTACAAATAATTCTGTTATGATTTTCAAAAAAATCAATTACTAAATAGTGTCAAAATTGACATAAAATAGTTTTTAAAACAAATATTATATTATTAATTGTTATTTTTTTCCTAAAAATCTACGGTTCAGCCAAATGACTTAGATAAGGTTATATATATTAATAATAAACAACTTGGGGTTCGTTTGGCTTCTTATAGTATGTTTATTAACCTTATAGTATAACCGAATTTGGCTTTATAATAAAATAATCTTTTTAGTTTTTCCAAAGGAACCCCTCTCCTCCCTTATAAAAGGGCACCTCATCCCTCTCTTACTCACACCACTTTTAGCCTTCAAGCTCTGCCAATCCCTGCCAATTTCTCCTCTCCACTTCCCTAGAGACATCCTAGAGGTCCTGGTCTTATTCAAAGACCAATTTTAGTGCCCTAAAAGGAGGTCTCAAAGAGGCGCTTCAAAGAAGAGGTGATGTCCGTTACCGATTCTTTCAACTTTATTTCTTCTTCCACTTCTTCATATTAGGTTGTTTCATTATGAAGTAATAAAATCAGTATCACTCATATACTGATATGTTATTATAAGTATTAAAAAACCCTATTTCACCATCTATCCATCCTACGGAAAACAAAATCACCGCGCGTGCGTACGTACGGAATACCATCTCCACAACGTGGTGTAATCTATTTTCCACAACCACCGTACTTGGATGGGTATAATGGTGTACATAATAACTAGATATGATTATTGTAAAGTGATATTGATTCTGAAATAGTATAAAAACACTCAAATACAATTCAACAATCATGAGAACAATATCATCGCTCATGCGTACATACGGACTACCGTCTCCGAGACGCGATGAGATTCATTCTCCACGTTAACCATTCATGAATGATTATAAAGTATATATAATAAGTAATAATGAAATATATGACATAATAATACTACTGGATTTATGTATATATATATATATATATTTATGTCATCTACTTAATTCCACTAAATTTAATAAGGAAACGAAAACAGCGTTCATGCGTACATACGGCCTACCGTCTCCATGAACGGTGTATTTATTTCCATTTATTGATCCAATATATATATATATATGTATATTCTGAATATATATTATATATAAATCATGGTTTAAATTCTGGATTTATTTAATCATGATCTATGTAATAATATGAAAAATTACAAGTTAAAACACAAACGACAAATGAGACGATTTTACCCAAAACGCTACTTTAACATGAATTAACAAAAGAACGGGTAAAATAAAGTGATAAGTGAACCATATATTATATAATAAAAATGAATATGATTATGTAATATGTAAATGACATTATTTAAATCATTATACAGGAGGTTCAGACACTTACGAAGGAAATCAAACCTAAGGTAAGGGAAAATATCACAGTCTCATTTTTGTCAGAGATTGTTTATAATTTGAAATTTACTGGGGTGTATTTTATCATCCACGTCCATGTTTCCTCAATATTTAATATTATTTCCATCCACCTAAATTTTTTTAAATCGAATGTTTCCCTTCGATGAGTTTTTAGTAAAAGATATGAATGGAATCTTTGGTCGTTTTTCGTACGAGGTACTTTTTGACTTTTCCGACAAAAGTACGAGGAGAATGTTTTTTAACTTATACGGCATGAATGGATTTTTAAAAAAAAATTCCAAGAAGCTTCCTTTATAAGTTTTCAAGTTTGTTTTTAATCAACTTCTTTTAGTTTAGAATTTTATGACACTTTAAGAAAGGAAAAGTGTTTTTGAAGTAGAAAGGATATTTTTCTTCAAGAATGGAGTTCAAGTGTTTTATCAAAATTATTTTCCCTATAAGATAATAAAGGGTTTTGTTTCTATCCCTATTATTACATTGATTTTATTATGTTGTGATAGAATTATTTTTATGAATTACTTTATCTTATATGAATTATTTTATGATGTTACGATGATTAAGATTCCAATTTTTATTACATGGGTTATGCTCTGATGTATGGTTTATGATTTTGTGGAACACATAAGAATGGTATAATTATGTGATGGGTGGGACCTATATCTCCCTCTAATTCATTGGGTAAAGATTTTATATCTCATGAGATAGACATGGCTGGAACGGCAGGATAACCCGGTTCAGTGAAACAGGAATGAAATGAGGAATGAACTCGGTTCAGAAATGGACTTTGTCCACTAAGATAGTCTTGGCAATGAGTCTTGACTAATAAGAAATGATTCTATATGATTATGTGTGTATTACACAATGATTATTGGGATTACATTTTACTAATATGATTTATCCCATGTTATGATTTTATGATCTCTTTTGTAGGTTAAGATTTCCAAAATGTTATGTTCTTATGAATATGATGTGATTGATATTTCTTTTGTTTACCCTTACTGAGCATTTGAGCTCACCCATTTATGTTTCCTTTTCCCCAGGATATAAAGAAAGGTTTTAGGTAAAAAAAGGAAGATCTTTATGGGATATGTTGAAGATATTTTTCCACGATTAGTTGATTATATTCTGCGTTTCCAAAGACACTAAACTATTACGGTCCTTGTGTGTGTGTTTATGTTATTTTCTTCGTATTCCGCAAAAGTAATGTAATGTCGTTGTATGTCATGCTTCAGGTCTCTACATATAACCTACCATGATATACTTTTTGAATCCTATAGTTTTCACTATGATAAAACATATGTTCCAAAATGAACATAAACATTATCTATCTCATTATATAAAACTATTTCACACATACCAATATGTCATGTAGGAATGTGTTTGGATTTTCACACTTATCACCCTTTATTTGTGGGTGCATTACCTATAGCTTTATTGTATATGATAGGTTTTCATATTTTCTAAAATAATATTAATATTGTTTTATAACATTCCTTAAAATATGATAAACATCCTTAAAATAACATTAATAGTCAACAGTCATATAAAATATGACTCTTTTTAATACCATTAAAATAATAAAATATCATTCTTCCTCAAATAATTCACAATTTTGAACCAAAGATAGTTATATATCATAGTTCAATAACTAATCTCAAAACATTTCCTTAATTATAATAAAATCCCATCAATTGGAACCAAAAAGGGATGTCAAATAAATTGAACCAAGAATAAATAATAAAATCATTAACCCATTGCATTATTTATAACTCTTTTTGTAATCATATATGAAGTCATATATTTTCTAAAAAGTCACCAAATCCATAGACGTTTAAATATTATTATTTCAAGAATACCATAAGTAAAAATATATTGACAAATTATTTTGTCGAAACCTAATAAATTATTACTTCAACCCATTGACATAAATGATTTGGTATCAAATTTTTACTTCCTTGGTATAAGGGATAACCCTTAGTTTTGGAACATAATATAGATAATTCCCATGATCCCCACATATAAGGAATTGAATTAGTTTGAAATAAATTTCTCTATGAGCATCAATTCCACAGTGAAAATGTTTTCCCCTCTATTTGATATATTCTTCTAGTTACTTCTTCCCACACTCTTGGCATGTAAGAAGATGAATTTTCTTTCCCCTATTCATATTACTAATCAAAATTTTGTCAAATTCAATCCTTCCCTTACATGATAGATTATTAATTTCATTTATAATCATGTTGTAAATCATATTTCATGATATTTAGTTAGTCAAAATCCTAATATATTTCTCCCCTCTCATCATCCTACATAGATGTTCCTAATTAATATATTTTCCATCATATTCATTGTTATCACGATTCCTCATGGTTTCATCTATTACAAACCCAAAAATTATAGTATGAGAAAAAATGATCATAGTGGGAAACTATATAATCATGATTAAATTGTTTTATTATTTATAAATAACAACACCATAATTTCAATCTATGACACCTTAATATTAATATGGTTCATTAATGTTCATTATCTAATAATTATAATATTATTGTTAATAAAATGTTTTTTGAATTTCCAAAACATATCCCCTCTGAGAGTCGAAACATGAGTGCATCAGGGCAAATTTTCATGCACTAGGTGGCAATCAAGTTAATTTTTTGATGTTATATTTTTAAAGTTATTTGGACTAGGTAAATTTATTCCATAGACACATCCACATGTAGTATCCAAAAATGGTGGTGGTTCATTAAAAACCATATAATACATTCCTTTTATAATGTTAATGATTGAATCATAATATTAGAATAATCATTATTGCTCTCACTAATGTTCTCTCATCATAGATCAATAGGTTAACTAATCCATTCTTCATATACCATACATAACTACCCAGGATCTTCGTACCAAAATATTACTTATTAATAAATGAATATTCAATTAGCATAAAAAATACAAACCTCAGGACTATAAAGTTCTTCCAACATATTAATCTTCAAATATATACCATACATAAAATATTTGTTCATAAATAGTGGGAAATGAATCATTATAGAGGGTGACCCCAAATGAACTGAATATTAAAACATGTGATATAAAATGATCACAAATGGAAATAATGATCTTAAGGGTATGATAAAATAATTAAACATTGGAAACCCATTTTCTAAAAAAATATAATAATCATGAGTCCTAGAAATATTCCTGTAATTTCATAATTCAATAATTATTAATGAAATCAAGGAACGTAAGTCATAAAAACATAACATAGAATGTGGAAATTAACATTGAAATAAATATTTATCCTTGTGAATTATTATTAATAGAAACATGTATATTTATTAAGTTACAAACATTGAATCAGGCCATTATATAAACATATAGACATGAAGCCAACTCCAAACATAATAATGGTTTAATGAATCTAGGACCACACATTATATTTTTAACATAAAAATGGGTCCTAAAATATTTGTATAGACATGAAACCAAGTCCGAAAATATCATTATTGAGATAAAATATAGGCCCAAGCTAATTTTTATAGACATGAAACTAGAACCACACACAAATTTTCAAATTGAAATCATGTCCACACATAACCTGACTAACTAAAATATTAGCCATATGTATTCAATCCATTGGAGGAATATATAATTTTTCATCCCAAAATTTATTTAATAAAAATGATAATTTATTTTCATTAATAAAATAAATCATTTATCATATCATAATACCTGAAAATAATACATTTTATATAAAAATTTAATTAAAACATTAATCATGGAAAATATATAGGTTTCATTATGATAAACTATGCAGAAAAAATGTATTTCACAAAAAAATCACTATAATAGTAAACTATATATGAAAATAATAATTATTTTATAATTTTATCATATCCTCAATAAATATTATACAATATAAAATGATTACATCCTAGATGTAATTTGAATATGAAAGATCACTTCGTACTATTCAGGAAGAAAACATACTATCCACTTTAAAATCACTTCTTTAAAATATAAAGAGTTCCCAAAAAATAAATATATGTTTTTATTTATAAATAACCCTATAATTATTTTAAATAATCATTAATTAATTTAGTTGTAATGACGTTGGGAAATACATTTGATGTTATACATATTAAAATGAATATTCCTTTCATATATTTTGTAAAATTCAAAACACCCTTGTTCAGAAAATGAATATAATATTCCTATTAAGATGTTTCATAAAAATTTTAAAATGATTAAAAATTTATCTAAAAAATCATTTCATAATTTAAAAACATTATTTTAATACTAGAGAACATATACATGGAAGAAAAATGAGTCTCAATCGAAGATAAAAATAAATTCAGTTTTCTTTAAATACCCATTAGCCTCCATAGTTCATAAAGGTAGAAAAATGAAAGGAAAACTGGTATTTAATATAAATAAAAAAACTATAAGAAAACATTTTTGTTCTTGAGATTTAGATCGTTTTATTTAATCAATATAATCATATTCATAACAAATCATGATAAACAATGCAATTATAGTATAAAACATGAACCACTTTATTAAATTTAAAATTTTATTCCCTATGAATGAAATAACTTTATAAGAATATGTATTTAAAATAATTTTTATATGAATACTAATTAAAATCATTCATGTACTGGATATACAAAAAATAAAATAATCAAGTGGCGAATATGGTGCGTTTCCCTTAGAAATAAAAGAGATATAAAATTCCCTTACCATAATGAACACTTTTAAATCATAGGAAACATCAATGAATAAAATAAGATGAACGAATTTATATCATGAAAACCATTAGATCTAATATATAAAATTTCAAATAGGTATTATATAAACCCCACAAAATAAAATAGTTTTTAATATGAAATTTTTATTTTAAAAATTAAATAGACATTATAAATCCCTTACCATATGTCTCAACTTTATTCAGACACTGTAGAACAATAGGTATAAGAAATGTATGTTTATTATAAATATATTCCAAAACTATTATAATATATATGATACCATATATTATTTACTCATGATCTTTTATATCCTATTTTGTTTGAAATTGTTTATTAAGATATTGTTTTGGGTATTAACTACTTCATGTTCCAAGTATGATTTAGAATGGTATTTTTGGAAAAATTAATTTTATCATAGTTACATTAAATATATTTTGTTTAAAATTATAAAAATATAATATATATTAATTGTATATTTATCTATAATAATATCATAAAAATATGGATAAAAAATCAATTACACTATTCTAGGAGATGGAAGGTAGTACGTACACTAGAACTTTGTGTCAATTTTTTTCAAAGGATGTGATAAATTAATTGTAATTATTAGTTAACCATTATAGAATAATTTTTATAACATATATATTATATAAAATCATTATATATATCTTTAATATTATCCTTGTTAAAATTAAATGAAAAGCGTATCACATCGCTTCTTATAGTTAGTAATCCCTATATACATATAAGCGTTGTTATCTTTTTAGAATAAATAAAAAGGTAATACGGTATATGTGATATTAAATTTAATGAATTATAATTATTTAGAATGATTAATATAAATTTGTAAAATCCATAATTATATCCATCCCATATAGGTGGTGATAGAAAATGAATTAAAATAATTCATCAGAAGGAATCCACAGTACAAATGATAGATGGTTTTATTTCCATGTCGATTAAATAGAATATGCATAAATGTTGTGAAATAATCCTAATATCATATCATTATATGGTTTATATACGTATTTTTTTGTTTAAATTATTAATTCATAAACAAATGGTGTTATAGAAAATGTGAAAAGAGATAGACTAGTAAGGAAAATTACATAACATAGAAAAATATCATTTGGATATGTCAGTTAGGGCCCCAGGTTTGGTATTTTGTGATGAAATATAGATCCAAGTCATGTATAATTTTGTTTTGGATAAATTTATTATGGTTTATTTATCTAAATGGCTTAATAAGAATGAATATGTTAGGGTAGGTGGTAGTATTTTATAATTTTATGGGAGAGACATTATTATAAATACATAGAACTATTCAATAATGGGATGTCCCTACCAAGATATGTGCATACCAAATTAAAAAATAATGTATTTGGGGGACTATTTTTTATAAACACACCAATTTATCAAAAAGGAAACATTTTTTAATCATTTTTCTCCTATATTTTATGTTTTCTCACTTTTACCTTTTTATATTTCACCATTTCAACTACGGTATTTTTATTAACCTAGTTAATTTATTATTTAAGAGTAAAAATAAAATGAGCCTTATTAGACAATTTATATCCAATGATTCTGAATATGAAATAAAATTTAATTACTTAATATAAAATTTTTGTTGAAAATTAATTATAACACAAATTAATATATCGTCCAAAACCATCTTTTAACATTAACTAGATGAAATAATTTTTAGTATTTTTTATATTTAAAAGAAAAAAATTTAAAATTATTATTTTAAATAAAGTAAATTATTATTATTCCAAATATTGAGTCCATTTTTTCAAATTCAATTAAAGTTTTGGGAATAATCTAATTTAATTTAATTTAATAAACGCAAACGTGATAAAGAATATGTTTTTTTGAAGAAAAAAAATTTATGTTGAAATTGTTCATAACACTGATTCCAATGATAAAAATTGTGTTAATTATAATATAATTGATCGAGAAATTATTTTTAATATTTTTAAAATATATTTAATCATTGATAATAATATGAATGAGAAGACATTTTTAAATAAAAATTAGTATTTTTCACAATTCATTGAAAAAATAATATTTTTAAAAAATTATAAAATATTAACTCTATGATAATTGGGGAATTAAAATTTCAAAAATTATATTCCGTTCTTATAATAAATTTAATAAAAGTGGAGAAAATAATTTTTTTCATAGTAACAAAAAAATTATCGAGAAATAGTCTTTTTGAAGAATATAAATACATTTATAATAATTAAGTTGATATTTAACAATAAATTTTCTTTATATTTAACCATTATAAAAAATATTCCAAAATGTGGTTAATAAAACTAAAGAACAATTTTTTAATGGATATGTTATAATGTCCATGTTTAAATAAAAAATTTAATAGCACATTGTTGTTTATTAAAACACGATGTTGCGTGTAACACAATATATCAAAGAAATTAAATTTACATGAAAAA
The DNA here is from genome assembly GCA_963277665.1 of Viscum album. NCBI lineage: Eukaryota > Viridiplantae > Streptophyta > Magnoliopsida > Santalales > Viscaceae > Viscum > Viscum album. The sequence goes on from OY728157.1 coordinate 81,587,776, forward strand.
ATATCATAAAATATCATGGGGTCAAACACCCAGATATATTAGTACTATTTCAATAAATTGTATGTAAAAAAATCATATATCACAGCACAATTCAATATCTCATAAAAATTAAAGATAATGTAGAAGTACATTTTAGATTTGATTCCCCAAAATGAAAAATAGACAATAGACCATGTATACTCAATATTAGGAGATTATCTAAACTGATCATGAAAAATAAACCTTTGAGTAATATGAATGTTTTTTATGGTATCGATTTATTTATAAATTACAGATCCTTAAAGACCAATTGAGTGAGTCAATTAATGTCATATAAGGATAAAATAAACAATACCAATGTGATCTATCTGGATGACTCGTTTCAATATATTTTGAGTGAGTTGTAACATTGTGAATGATTACATGAAGAGAAATTGAAATTATGGGGTTTCCTTATATATTTAAAAATTAAAAAAAATACTAATCTATTTTTTTGGAAATTAGAAACATTAATAATTCTGATATATAGACAAAAAAATTTGTCCTTTAAATGGATACAGATAATAAATTTTCAAATATTATCCTTAAGCACAATCATCATAAAAACATTCTAAATATTTCAAAATTGAATTCAGTAATAGAAATTCCAAATTGAAATAATGACTAGGAGGGGACATTTGATCCATGTATTTAATAGACAACTATGTGATATTTCTATTTACTAATGAAAAATAAACTATCAAATATGCTAACTCTTATTCACTCGAACATCTATAGTCTAATAAATGTACCTATAACTCTATGTGAGATATAAATTTCTATATTTAATGATGACTATAATAGAATTTATTCCATCATTTAAATTTGAAAATAAAATACATGCAATTGAATTATTTATGATGTTTTGAAGGTTGTATAAAAAATATACTAGAAGAATCATCAGTAATTAATTATTTGACAGGGACAAGAAGTAAAAATCCACTGATGTTGAATGTTACCTAACAACATGATATCAATATTCATGATTCATTATTCAAGAAAACATGTGAAAATGAGGTTCTAAAAACGTGGACCCATATATCATATATCATTGAAGAATATTTTTCTATAGAAAGAATCTTATCAAAAAATCATTTGAAAATCGTACATCATGTATATTTTTTATTAATATTTTTATCATTATTATTTATTATATGGAAAAGTAAAAAATTAGAATAGTTGAATATGAGTGAGATAACACTATTATAAATTAACATGTTTTAGAAAAAAAATTTAAATAATGGAGGGAATCAATGGTCTATATCAAGATACAACAGTTGATGAGACATTTATATTCAACCAATTATGAGTATGCTACAAACATGTATCAAGAAATGACTGAACAAATATTATTGAGAGAAATTATGAGAATATGAATTAATATTAGCTTATAGGAAAAATAGAATTCTATATTTGAGTTTCCATTGTAATTATGAAGAGTACGAAGACAAAAAATTATATCCCTCATAGAATCCAACTTGGGATTTCAATGATGAGGATGAATCAATTGATGAAGAACACTTTGAACAGATTCAACCATCAATTCAGTGATGAAATTAGTGAGATACTATTGATGAATAAATTATAATATATGACATATTTTATCTAATATAACACTTTTTAATTTGAAATGAATAAAAAATTACCATATTTTCCCAAATGAATGAATCATTATTTGAGTATATAGAAATCATGACTCATGTGTTTAAGAAATAAAAAAGTATATTGAACAAATTAAAAAGTACGAGACATGGTAGAATTTAAAGAGAATTATATTACATAACATTATTCAATGAAAAAATGTTTTAATTAAAACTTTTAGGAAGAATGTAAATTTGATGTGTAATAAGTAAATGTTACTGTACAAAGGCTACACAAAATTAAAAGAATTTGACATGGGGGATGATTTTACCCCATTTCTATAAAATGATTTACTGTCTCTAATTTTCATATTATGAATTAGTATATGATTTTAAATCTATAATATCAAATTCATAAAATAATTTTTTTAGTATATTAATTTTGGAGAAAGAATATATTAATCAACTAGAATGGTTTTTTATTATAGGGGATGGATGAAAGTTATGAAAACTTAAATATTAATTTAATATATTGAAAAAAATTGGTATCTTTCTATGTTTGGATGGTGAATTAAAGGAATAATATAGAATCTTTTACTTATGATTTTGATCAAAAGTTTGATATGATTACTACAAGAGAAGAATATTTCAAATATCATATTTATATTGAATTCATCATATCGACTTTTTGAAATATAATATTAGTATAGTTTTATTGACAGTCGATAAAGATAGAATTTGAGAGGATAATGATTAACGAACATGAATAATTCTTCAATTTACATGTGAATAAAAATTATTGAATCTAATTTATTTATAATAACAAATATGTGCGTTTTTTAGAATTAAATTTAAACTGTTGAAATGTTTACATGATTAAAAAAACTTATTGGGACGAAAATTCAAAATAAAATATAATTATTATAGTTTGATCCCAAATTGAAAAATATTATAATTAGACATTTTTTATATATCCCATTAAGGTGGCATCATAATTTTAATGATATAAGATAGTATGTCTAATTACAAATTTCATTGAAGGATGAATACATCATCACATTAAAAATAATCATGATCTAAATTAATGGAACACTATATTATGGTTTGTTTTTTATGTAATTACTTTTATTTATATTCATTTTTTATAAAAAAATGATTGGATATTCTATTCGTAGTAGATCCAAATCAATGAATAATTACTTATCGAATGCTAGCGAATTTAGTGGTTTATCATGGAATAGGATAGTACATAATATTTTGATGAAAGTCCATTAAATTTCAACAAAAAATAAATATACATAATTAATATGGATATATAAATTGTTGTATTTCATTAATGATGATTTGAATATCAATATGGTGATCCATTTTTTATAATAAGAGTGTTATGGATTTATTTAATAATATATTATAACATTAATAAATAAAAAATATTGATATTTTTTATAATTTTGTTAATGAAAATTTGGAGAATGGGGATTTTTGGATGGAATATATTTGTTTAAATAATAATGTTGTAGGTATTTTCACAAAAATATAGACCATAATGTAATTAAAATTAAATGTGTTAATCATTGGGGTTAAATCACATCTTTATTTCTGAGAAAGAATAATGAATTCCCTTGGACCATTTGTTTTTAATGTGTAAATATTTCGATCATTTTTTGATAGAATCATAACCTATACATTTTTTAAAAAGGAATAAATAATGTAGTAAAATTTTATCTCTATTTTATAAAAACGAATTAGAGAAATAATGGGCATATTGGTATTATATGTTAGTAAATTATATTCTCATGGGGAATTTCATAGTATTCAAACAATAGAGGGATAAAATCAATGAGTATATTATGGGTTAGTGGATATGGATAAATATAATAATATTTTTATGATTCTTTCAAATTTTATTTCATATCAGGATGTTGCTTGAGATTGAGTTCATTTTATAGAAAGAGATTAGATTTTTTAATATTATTATCTCTTATTAATATAATTTTATACACTAAACACTACTTTTTTAGTCATAGCATAATGTAATAGTTAAATTACTATTATATTATTTTACTAGATATGATATTTTAACTCTACATTATATTTAAAAAAATACCAAGGTAGGGGAATATATATAACATGTTCATTTGAATTGAACTACGTTTAATATTGAATTCATTAGATTTTAAATATATCGTTTTGAAAATGTGTTGTTTTTATTAGAAATTGGATATATTATAATTTTATTGTCACAAATATAATCATATAGAAGTTTTAATGAGTTTTGGTGAAAATAAATGTTTATTATATCATATTAACACATTGACAATTTAAAAACTATAGTAATAGGGAAATTATAACTATGTAAGAATATCTTATTAATGATTATGATCTCTCATGCCAGAATGACATTGCTTACACCATATCAATATTGATTACATGGAAATCCTAAATCAATAAATATTTATTTATGCTAAAATTAAGTTTTATTAGAGGGGAGTGGCATAAAAAATATATCCTAATGAAATGACTTATACATATGATTAATAGGATGGATTTTAGGGATGTTTAATGGGGAAATATTACGATACGAAATAGTGGAAATCAATTATTTTATGATTGAAAAAAACCATCATGTTACAAATATTTTGACCAAATCACAAATTTTGAGACAAAAAATTTAAATAATATTAAAACAGTATTCAATACATATCAACATGATCAACACTATAAACATAGTGGTTTAATGTATTTTGAAACCATGATATATAAACAACTTCTATATAAGAGGATATACATTACCTCCCACTTATTCCTTCATAACTAGCACCATTAAAAAACATACCGTATATAAATTATTTCATCATAACATGTGGAAATGAAACCTGTAAAGACTCGAAATTTCCATGGGAATTTTTTTTCTTAAATAAATTTGAATTTACGAGTTTGTGAAAATTTACGGTGCTTGATTCTAAGGCCCGATGTTCCCGGAATCAATTACTGATGTTTTGTTTGGGTACATTCAGTAAACATATGATCGGGATTTTATATCCATTAAACCAATTCTCAAAATTGAAATCCGAGGGCACCACTGAACACGCAGCACCAGTTTTCTCTTAATAAGACTTTCATCTCGACGGCAGTTGGTCGAGAATGAAAGTCTGTTTTTGGAGTTTTTACGAATAAAATTAAATTAAATAGTGTGTAGCTTATTTTTTATTTGGTGGTTAAAACCACCAAGAAGAGGTTAGGGGTGGGAGACACCACACCATAACCTCCCATGAGAGGTTATGGTGGTGGAGCCCACTTTAGGTTTAAACACCTCTTGTCAATTAATGACGCAGGGACCACACAAGGAAGAAACCCTTGACCTCCCCATTGATGTAGCTACCCACCATTAAAACTCTTGAACTCCCTTAATTAAGTCTGACATTCTTTGTAAGTGTCTGATCCTCCTGTATAATGATTTAAATAATGTTATTGACTTATTCCGTAATCATAATTATTGTTATGATATCATATATGGTCATATTTTTAGCTTCTTGTTAGTAATACTTCATTATTACTTGTTCTTCGGGTGTTTATTACTTTTTGTTCTTATGTGTGTTTTGTCGTATAAATTCTTATTTTTCTTTTTAGGTAATAGATACCTCATTTCCAGAATGGTATTATTGTAGTATATATCATATTCATTCATTCAATTCATTTATATAATCATTATGCAGTGAAAATCATGTAGAACGAGTCGCATCACATTGTGGAGACGGTATTCCGTACGTACGCACGAGCGATGATATCGTTCCCCTGATTGTGGAATTGTATTAGAGTGTATGTAAAATATTTAAGAATCAATATCATTTTACAATAATCAAATATAGTCATTACTTACACCATTATACCCATCCAAGTAAGGTGGTGGTGGAAAATAGATTACACCACGACCTGGAGACGGTATTCCGTACGTACGCACACGCGGTGATTTCATTTTCTGTAGGATGGATAGATGGTTAAATAGGGTTGCTTCATACTTATAATAAAATATCAGTATATTAGTGACACTTATATTATTACTTCATAATGAAACAACTAAATAAGTAGACGTTGAAGAAGAAAGAAATTGGAAATGATCGGTAATGGATATTACCTCTTCTTTGAATTGCTTCTTTGAGACCTCCTTTTAGGGCACTAAAATTGGTCTTTGAAGAAGACCAGAACCTTTAGGATGTCTCTAGGGAAGTGGAGAGGAGAAAGTGGCTGGGTTGTTCCGAGCATTAAGGCTCAATGTGGTGTGAGGATGAGGGGGAGGAGGTTCCCTTTTATAAGGGAGGAGAGGGGAACCTTTGGAAAAACTAAAAATATTAATTTATTATAAAGTCATATTAGTCCTTAAATAGATCCAAATTGATATATTTAGAAGATAAGGTGGGTATGTGTCGAAATAATCTCATCAAATAGAATTTAGACATGTTTAGGTCATTATATTAACCTTATCTTTTAGTTTTAACTCTTATTTAATTAGATTGACATTTACCATGTCACTTTGTATTTTTAAATTATATAGTCAATAAACATACAATATACATCCAAGCGACCCTCAAGTGGGCCATTAATGATACACCTATCATGATATAAGTTTCTTGGCCGAACCTTATATTTTTATAAATAAAATAACAATTAATAATATAATATTTGTTTTAAAAACTATTTTATGTCAATTTTGACACTATTTAGTAATTGATTTTTGTGAAACTGATAACAGAATTATTAGTTCTCAAAAAGTTAATAAAATAAATATTAACATATCATATTAACCTAGAAAAATATTGTAATTCCTAAAAAGTCTCAAATTAGTTTTATTTGGGCATTTATAACATCAATTATGTCAATATTTCATTAATACGATAATTACTACATCATTATTGTGTCGTAAATAAATTAAATTATTTAAAGTCTAAAAATTATAAATAAAATACCATTAGGTAGGAAATCTTTTTATATTTCTAATGAATATTTATAGTCGAAATTATCTTATGCATAACCCTATATTAAAAATGTTTTACTTATTAAACATTGATTTTAACTATTTTAACCCTTCTTTAATTAAATTAATATTAAATGTCCTAATCTAATCCATGTGGGCCTAAATGGTCATATTTTATTCCTAGGGTTGTTTATGGTCGAATTAAACTTATCCAATAGAATTAGGACATGTTTTAGGGTAATAATAATATCATTTTTACCCTTAATTACCCTATTTACTTTTAACCGTGGTAAAAACAATTAAAAAGATACTATTCACCAAAAATTATCTTCATCTCATTGAACCATATTTTACATACTGACATCAACCGGGTCTCTCAGATTTTTGAAATTCCACTCACAGAAGAGGTAAATTTAAGTCTTATGAAAAATTTAGTTTTTTTAACAGCCACTTAGTAGTTTCACTATTCATAAAAAATTGAATGTTTTCAGAAAAATACCAAAATTTCAACCCTAGGCTAATTTCGATATTCTGAATCCAAAAATGAAGTCAATTTTGAAAAATAAAATTTACAAAATTTCAAAAAGTGGTTGTTACTATTCATAACGGCTAGTTTTAATAATATTTTAATAGCATATCGTTGTTTAGTGAAACACAGTATTGCGTAGGACACAAGCTATCGAGGAAGCTCGCGATTGCGTGTAAATCAAGTCAAGCAAGTGTTATGTGTAGTGAATGATTTCTTTGATGATTTATATAACATAAATGTCTTGGGTGTTACATTCTACCCCCCTTAAAATGAATTTCTCCCTCACAATTCGTCACTTTGTAACAAACAGATGAGGATACCTCTCCCTCATCATATCCTTAAGCTCCCATGTAGCTTCTTCTAATTGGTGGTTCCTCCATAAAACTTTCACCAATTGAGTGGTCTTGTTTCGTAGGACTTTTTCGCTACGATCCAGAATCTCTATCGGCTGCTCTTCATAAGAATGATCTTGCTCCAGCGGTACAACTTCTGAGCTGAGTACATGTGAAGAATCATGTATGTACTTTCTGAGGAGAGATACATGGAACACATCGTGAACTTGACAGAGATTCGGTGGAAGTGCCAATCTGTAAGCTACCTTCCCAACACGATCTAGTATTTTGAAAGGACTGATATATCTAGGGCTTAATTTTCTCCTTCTTTCCAAATCTCATGACCCTCTTCCAGGGAGATATTCGTAAGAACAGTTTATCACCAACTTCAAACTCTAGGTCTTTTCATCGGTTTTCAGCATAACTTTTCTGTCGACTCTGAGCTGCTCTTATGTGTTGTTGAATAGATCTTACCTTTTCTGCCATTTCATCAATGAGATCAGGTCCTAATAGCTTTCTTTCCCCAACTTCATCCCAGCAAGTTGGAGTCCTTCATTTCTTTCCATAGAGAGCTTCATAAGGAGCCATCTGAATACTGGAGTGAAAGATATTATTATAAGAATATTCCACCAAAGGTAGGTGTTGATCCCAACCACCTTTAAAATCCATAGAGCAGGCTCTCAACATATCTTCTATAGTTTTAATTGTTCTCTCAGACTGACCGTCTGTCTGAGGATGATAAGCAGTGCTGAAACTCAACTCTGTATCCAGAGTATGCTGAAGACTTTGCCAGAAATTTGTGGTAAAACATGGATCCCGATTTGATATAATAGAAATTGGTACTCCATGTAATCTTACCACTTCCTTCACATATATCATGGAAAGCTGATCCTGATAGAAATCCTCTCTAATAGCGATAAAGTGTGCAGACATTGTAAGACGATCAAATATGACCCAGATAGAATTATTGCCTTTGGATGTTTTAGGAAGTCCGATGACAAAGTCCATAGTGATGTTTTCCCATTTCCATTCGGGTATGAGTAATGGTTTTAACATCCCCTTAGGCTTCTGTCTCTCAGCTTTAACATGCTGACAAACCAATAATCTAGAGACATAATCAGAAACATCTCTTTTCATGCCATCCCACCAGAAGTACTCTTTCAGGTCACTATACATCTTCGTGCTTCCAGGATGAATAGAGAATGATTAATTATGAGCCTCATCCAGCAGCTCCTTCTTTAATTCGGGGATGGGTGGAACACAAACCCGATTCCTAAACATTATTATCCCTTCACAATCAAGGTTGAATTCAGGAACATTTCTCACCTTCTTTTGTAACTCGACAACTTCTTTCTATGCCTCTTTAATCTTCACATGTGTAGATGGCTGAACATTAATTTGAGAAAGATACAATTTTTCTCCTTTCATTATAATTTCAAGATCCATCCTTTGTAAATCCATAAATATTGGATCTTTTGTGATCCTCATCATGGATTAACATGCATGGTCTTGTCGACTTAATGCATCTGCCTCCTTGTTTGCTTTTCCAGGGTGGTAATGAATTGAGCAGTCGTAATCCTTAATCAACTCCAACCATCTTCTTTAGCGCATATTCAGCTCCTTTTGTGTGAAAATATACTTTAAACATTTATGATCAGTATAAATGTCACACCTTTCTCCATAAAGATAATGCCTCCAAATCTTTAATATAAAGATTACCACAGCTAACTCCAAATCATGAGTTGGGTAATTTTTCTCATGTATTTTCAATTTTCGTGAGGCATAAGCTATCACCATATCATTTTTCATAAGAACACACCCCAATCCCTTATTGGATGCATCACTATAGATCACAAACCTTTCTCCACTACAAGGCAGTGTGAGAACAGGTGCACTGGCTAACCTTCTTTTCAACTCCTTGAAATTCTCTTCACATTTCTCCATCCAAACAAACTTAACTCCTTTCCGAGTCAACATGGTTAGTGGATTAGATAATCCTGAAAAATCTTTCACAAAACGTCAATAATATCCAGCCAAACCAAGAAAACTTCATATCTCTGTCACTGTTGTTGGTCTCGACCATCTTTCGATAACCTTTGTTTTTGCTGGACCCACAAATATCCCATCTTTTGAGATTATGTGACCCAAAAATAAAACTTTTTGAAGCTAAAATTCACACTTGGTAAATTTGGCATAAAGCTTCTCTTTTCTCAGGGTCTTCAATATAACTCTCAAGTGATCTTCATGTTCTTCCTTTCTCTTTGAATGAACAAGAATATCCTCTATAAAGACTACCACAAACAGATCAATATAGTCTCTAAAGACTCTATTCATCATATCAATGAAGATAGCAGGGGCATTAGTAAGACCAAATGGAATCACTATAAATTCATAGTGTCCATACCTTGTACGGAAAGCCATCTTTGGTATATCCTCCCTTTTGACCCTTAATTGATGATACCCTGAACGAAGATCAATCTTGAAAAAGTATTGAGCTCCGCGTAGTTGGTCAAATAGGTCATCAATGCATGGGAGAGGATATTTTTTCTTGATAGTGATATTGTTAATTTCTCGTTAATCAATGTAGAGTCTCATTGATCCATCTTTCTTCGTAACAAACATAACAGGTGCTCCCCAAGGTGACGCACTAGGGCGTAAGAATCCCTTATCAAGATTTTCTTGGAGTTGCTTCTTCAATTTCTACAACTCAATTAGGTCCATTCTATAAGGTGTCTTTGAAATAGGCAAAGCACCCGGTACGAGTTCTATTGAAAACTCAACTTCACGATTTGTTGGAAGGCCCAGTAATTCCTCCGGAAGGACATCATAATACTCCCATACAATGGGCATATTCTTAATCGTGAGTTTCTCACTAACCATTTGAGATAAATAACCTTCATTTAGTGGAATCATTACCCATAAGATGGATGAAATTTCCACTAGAAGGTTATGTTCATCCTTTCATTGATAGACGATAATAGATTGATCTGGAATATGAAAGGTGACTTCCATTATTTGGCAATTGATATGAGCTCCATATATAGAAATCCAATCCATGCCAATAATCACATCAAATTACACTCTAGGATCACAAGATTTGCAGGAAGCACTTTCCCACAAACATCAATCGGAGAAGAATTATAAACTTTTGATGCGACTGTTGTGCCATTAGGGGTTGTCACAGCTAACTCAACATCTAATTGTTGAGGTAATATGGTGATATCCTTAGAAAATTCTTCAGAAATAAATGTGTGGGTGGATCCAGAATCAAATAAAACATTTTCTACTTTTGATTGGATGATAAGTGTACCTTTCACCACATCGTTATCGTACTCCACATCGCTGATAGAAATTGCATGTCACATTCCTTTGTCTTTAGCCTTAAGAGTTTGTTGACGTCGACCATCATCATCAACCCTTGGATTTGGGCATTGATTGGCATAATTCCCCATCTCCAAGCTCTTGAAACATTGTAATGTAGTAGATTAATTCTATGTATCCTTTCCTTTGTTTTCATCATTAGACATCTTCTTCCCATCATTGCGGCATTCAAATGCCCGATGAACTTCCTTCCCACATTTGAAACATTTACTTGTCCCTTTAAGACAACTTCCTCAATGTTTATTTCCACAATTTGAGCATATGGGAAAGCTCATTTTCTTTTCAGTGTGATCTTTAGATTTTCCTTTGAATTCCATTTTTCTCTTCTTATCAAACCCATATGACTGATGGGTTACTCCAATATCCATCTCGACTTTGAGAGCACATCCAACGATTTCCTCGTAGCTATTGAAGTCCCTTATGGATAACGCCCTTCGAATACTTGGTTTTAAGGCACTAAAGAATCGATCGATTTTACTCTCAGGTTGGATAATAATACCAGAAGCGTACCTTGCAACTCATGTAAAATTTGCTTCATAGGTACCAACAGATTCATCATCCCTTTGCTTCAATTCAAGAAACTCTTTCTCAATATTTGTTCGGAGAATACGAGGGAAGTACTTATTGAAAAATATGTTCTTCAACTAGTCCCATTCCATGGACTCAATTTCATCCCTTTGCCTCGTAATATTAATAAGATTCCACCATTGATCAGCATCACCTTTCAAACGATACACTGCTAAGATTACATTATCATGTTCAGAACATTGAAGAACTGAACATATTATTTCAGTATTATTAATCCAATTTTCAGCAACTGATGGATCAGTAGACCCGCTGAATGAAGGTGGACGCTGCCTCATGAAGGATTCAACAGAATGTTGTTCCTTCCTTTGGTCGTTTGGAAGTCCTGCATGATTCATAGCTTGATAAAGTTGTGTGATCATGGCTACAAGATTTTGCATTCCAGCTCCCATAACGTTTGGTTGCTCAGGGGGACAATCATTGCATTGTCCGTCACATTCCACATTAACCCGGTTCCTTCGGGTTCCAGCCATTGAATAAAACCAAGAAGAATAGTGTGAGAAACACTAATTATAATAGTAAAAGAATAAAATTTCACACTTAGGGTCTTATCATATGTTGTTCATGGACATTTCTAAAACACTAAGATTGTTTTCTATGCGTAGACTTATCCTTAGGGTTCTTACTAAGGCTTTCACATCCTAGTTTCTAAAGGTTGACTATACCTTTCCTCTGATACCAACTATAACGACCCATACTTTACATACATTGTTATTACATCAAAATTAAATCACAGTTATTACAACATATAACAAAACCAAGAAAGGATCATATAGGTATAGTGTCTTTATAAACTGGGAAACATAAACAACTGGTTCATAATGCATCTACTTTGCCTCCCATTTATTTCATCATATATAGAGTCCCTTTTTGGCATATCCTACTTAATAACCTTCATCCTGAACTAGGGGAATAGAACATACAAAAGGGTGAGCTCAAATGCTCAGTAAAGTCAAACAAAAGAAATATCAATCACATCATATACGTAAGAACATAACTTTTGGAAATCTTAACCTACAAAATAAATCATAAATTCATAACATGGGTTACATCATAGAATTGAAATGTAATCCCAATAATCATAACATAAAACATGAAACTTTGTGGCATACACACATAATCATAGAGAATCATTTCTTGTTAGTCAAGACTCATTTCCAATACTATCATAGTGGACAATGTCCATTTCTGAACCGAGGGCATTCCTCATTTCAGTCATGCTTCACTGAACCAGTTTAAAATGCCGTTCCATCCATGTCTATCTCATGAGATATAAAATCATTACCCAATGCATTGGAGGGAGATATAGGTCCCACCCATCTCATAATGATACCATTTTTATGTGTGCCACAAAATCATAAACCATACATCATAACATAACCCATGTAATAAAAATGGGAATCTTAAACATTGTGACATCATAAAACAATTCATATAAGATAAATGAATTCATAAAAATAATTCCATAATAACATAATCAAATCAATTTAATAATATGGATAGAAACATAACCCTTTATTATTTTAGATGGAAAATAATTTTGATAAAACACTTGAACTCCATTCTTGAGGAAAATATCCTCTCAACTTCAAAAATATTTTCCTTTCTTAACATTTCATACAATTCTAAACTAAAAGAAGTTGATTAAACATAAACATGAAAACTTGTAAAGGAAGATTCTTGGAAATAATGTTTTAAAAATCTATTCATGCCGTAAAAGTTAAAAAAACATTCTTCTCGGACTTTTGTCGGAAAAGTCAAAAAGTACCTCGTACAAAAAATGACAAAAGATTTATTTAATATATTTTACTAAAAACTCACCGAAGGGTAAAATTGGATTTAAACCATTTTATTTTGATAGAAATAATATTACATATTGAGGAAACTTTGATGTGGATGATAAAATACACCCCAATAAATTTCAAAGTATAAACAATCTCGGATAAAAATGAGATTGTGATATTTCCCTTACCTTAGGTCCGACTTGCTTTGTAAGTGTCTGAACCTCCTGTATAATGATTTAAATAATGTTATTTAATTATTCTAGAATCATACATATTGTTATGATATTATATATGGTCATATTTTTATCTTCTTATTAGTAATACTTCATTATTACTTGTTATTTGGGTATTTATTACTTTTTGTTCTTATGTGTGTTTTGTCGAATAAATTATTATTTTTCATTTTAGGTTATAGATAACTCATTTACAGAATGGTATTTGTGTAGTATATATCATATTAATTCATTCAATTCATTTATATAATCATTATTCAATGAAGATCATGTAGAACGAGTTGCAACACATCATGGAGACGGTATTCCGTACGTACGCTCGAGCGATGATATCGTTCCCAAGATCGTGGAATTGTATTAGAGTGTATGTATAATATTTAAAAATCAATATAATTTTACAATAATCAAATATAGTCATTATTTACACCATTATACCCATCCAAGTAAGGTGGTGGTGGAAAATAGGTTACACCACGGCGTGGAGACGGTATTACGTACGTACACACGCGCGATGATTTCATTTTCCGTAGGATGGATAGATGGTTAAATAGTGTTGTTTCATAATTATAATAACATATCAGTATATGATTGATACAGATGTTATTACTTCATAATGAAAAAACTAATGAAGAAGAAGTTGAAGAAGAAATAAATTGGAAAGGATCGGTAACAGATATTACCTCTTCTTTGAAGTGCTTTTTTGAGACCTCCTTTTAGGGCACTAAAATTGGTCTTTGAAGAAGACCAAGACCTCTAGGATGTCTCTAGGGAAGTGGAGAGGAGTATTTTTTAGGGGTTGGCCGAGCTTGAAGGCTAAAAGTGGTGTGAGGAAGAGGGGGAGGAGGTTCCCTTTTATAAGGGAGGAGAGGGGCACCTTTGGAAAAACAAAAACTATTAATTTATTATAAAGTCATTTTCGGTTTTAAATAGTTCCAAATTGATATATTTCGAAGATAAGGTGGGTATGGGTCGAAGTCCTCTCATCCAATATAATTTAGTCAAGTTTAGGTCATTATATTATCCTTATCTTTTATTTTTAACTCTTAGTTAATGAGATTGACATTTACCATGTCACTTTGTATTTTTATATTATATAGTTAATAAACATACCATATACATCCAAGCGATCCCCAAGTGGTCCATTAATGATACAACTATCATGATATAAGTATTTTGGCCGAACATTAGATTTTTAGGAATAAAATAACAATTAATAATATAATATATGTTTTAAAAATTATTTTATGTCAATTTTTACACTATTTAGTAATTGATTTTTGTGAAAATCATAACTGAATGATTAGTTCAAAATAAGTTAATAAAATCTATATTAACATATCATATTAACATAAAAAATTAGTGTAATTCATAAAAAGTCACAAATTATATTTATTTAGGCATTTATAACATCAATTATGTCAATATTTTATTAATAAGATAATTACTGCATCATTATTGTGTCATAAATAAATTAAATTATATAAAGTCTAAAAATTTCAAATAAAATACCATTATGTAGGAAATCGTTTTATATTTCTAATGAATTTTTCTAGTCGAAATTATCTTATGTATAACACTATATTAAAAATTTTATACTTATTAATCTTTGATTTTAACTATTTTAACCCTTCTTTAATTAAATTAATATTAAATGTCCTAATCTAATCCATGTGGGCCTAAATGGTCATATTTTATTCCTAGGTTTGTTTATGATCGAATTAAACTTATCCAATAGAATTAAGAAATGTGTTAGGGTAATAATAATATCCTTTTTACCCTTAATTACCCTATTTACTTTTAACTATGGTAAAAAAAAGTAAAAAGTTATTATTCACCAAAAATAATTTTCATCTCATTGAACCATATTTTACTTACTGACATCAACCATGTCTCTCTGATTTTTGAAATTCCACTCACAGAAGCGGTAAATTTATGTTTTATGAAAAATTCAGTTTTTTAACAGCCACTTAGTAGTTTCACTATTCATCAAAAATTGAAAGTTTTCAGAAAAATACCAAAATTTCACCCTAGGCTAATTTCTATATTCCGAATCCAAAAATGAAGTGAATTTTGAAAAATAAAATTTACAAAATTTCAAAAAGTGGTTATTACTATTCATAACGTCTAGTTTTAAAAATATTTTAATAGCATATCGTTGTTTAGTGAAACTCAGTATTGCGTAGGACGCAAGCTATCGAGGAAGCTCGCGATTGCGTGTAAAGCAAGCCAAGCAAGTGTTATGTATAATGAAAGATTCCTTTGATGATTTATATAACATAAAAGTCTCGGGTGTTACAAATTTCAAAAATCCTAGAGACACGGTTGATGTCAGTAAGTAAAATGTGGTTCAATGAGATTAGAATAATTTTTGGTGAATAGTAACTTTTTACTTTTTTTACCACGGTTAAAAGTAAATAGGGTAATTAAGGGTAAAAATGATATAATTATTATCATAACAGATGTCCTAATTCTATTGGATAAGTTTAATTCGACCAAAAACAACCTTAGAAATTAAATATGACCATTTTGGCCCACATGGATTAGATTAGGACATTTATTATTAATTTATTTAAAGAAGGGTTAAAATAGTTAAAATCAATGTTTAATAAGAAAATAATTTTTAATATAGGGTTATACATAGGATAAATTAGACTATAAATATTCATTAGAAATCTAAAAATATTTCCTACATAATGATATTTTATTTGTAATTTTTAGACTTTATATAAGTTAATTTATTTAAGACACAAAGATGACGCAGTAATTATCTTATTAATGAAATATTGACATAATTGATGTTATAAATACCAAAATAAATGTAATTTGAGACTTTTTATTAGTTACACTAATTTTATAGGTTAATATGACATTTTAGTATTTATTTAATTATCTTTTTTTGAACTAATCATTTTGTTATGATTTTCAAAAAAATCAATTACTAAATAGTGTCAAAATTGACATAAAATAGTTTTTAAAACAAATATTATATTATTAATTGTTATTTTATTCCTAGAAATCAATGGTTCGGAAAACTGACTTATATAAGGTTATAAATATTAATAATAAACAACTTGGGGTTATTTTGGCTGCTTATAGTAAGTTTATTAACCTTATAGTATAAGAACACAAGAAGACACAGTAAAAGTAAAATTATTTAACTTAATGTTAAATCTAAATGATAAGGTTAAAATAGGAACCTAAACTTGTCTAAATTATATTGTATGAGAAGATTTAGACCCATACCCACCTTATCTTCGAAATAAATCAATTTGGAGCTATTTAAAACCGAATTTGGCCTTATAATAAAATAATATTTTTAGTTTTTCCAAAGGAGCCCCTCTCCTCCCTTATAAAAGGGCACCTCCTCCCTCTCTTCCTCACACCACTTTGTGCTTTCAAGATCGGCCAACCCCTGCCAAGTTTTCCTCTCCACTTCCCTAGAGACATCCTAGAGGTCCTGGTCTTCTTCAAAGACCAATTTTAGTTCCCTAAAAGGAGGTCTCAAAGAGGCGCTTCAAAGAAGAGGTAATGTTCGTTACCGATTCATTCAAATTTATTTCTTCTTCCACTTCTTCATCTTAGTTTTTATCATTATGAAATAATAACATAAGTATCACTTATATACTGATATGTTATTATAAGTATGAAACAACCCTATTTCACCAACTATCCATCCTACAGAAAACGAAATCACTGTGCGTGTGTACGTACGAAATACCGTCTCCACGCCGTGGTGTAATCTAATTTACACCACCACCATACTTGGATGGGTATAATGGTGTACATAATAAATATATATGATTATGGTAAAGTGATATTGATTCTAAAATAGTATAAATACACTCCAATACAATTCAACGATCATGAGAATGATATCATCGCTCGTGCGTACGTACGGACGACCGTCTCCACGACGCGATGAGATTCATTCTCCACGTTAACCATTCATGAATTATTATAAAGTATATATAATAAGTAATCATGAAATATATGGCATAATAATACTACTAGGTTTATGTATATATATATTTATGCCATCTACTTAATTCCACTCAATTCAATAAGGAAACGAAAACAACGTTCATGCGTACGTACGGCCTACCGTCTCCATGAACGGTGTATTTCTTTCCATTTATCGATCCATTATATATATTTATATTTTGATTATATATTATATATAAATGATGTTTTACATTCTGGATTTAAGTAATCATGATCTATGTAATCATATGAATAATTACAAGTTAAAACACGATCGACAAATGAGACGATTTTACCCAAAACGCTACTTTTACATGAATTTACTAATGAACAGGTAATATAAAGTCATAAGTGAACCATATATGATATAATAACAATGGATATTATTCTATAATAAGTCAATGAAATTATTTATATCATTATACAGGAGGTTCGGACACTTACGAAGCAAATCAGACATAAGGTAAGGGAATATATCACAGTCTCATTATTATCCGAAATTGTTTATAATTTGGTATTTACTGGGGAGTATTTTATCATCCACATCCATGTTTCCTCAATATGTAATATTATTTCCATACACCTAGAATTTTTTAAATCCAATTTTACCCTTCGGTGAGTTTTTAGTAAATGATATGAAAGGAATCTTTTGTCGTTTTTCGTATGAGAAACTCTTTGACTTTTCTGACAAAAGTACAAGAAGAATGTTTTTTTAACTTATATGGCATGAATGTATTTTTAAAACATTATTTCCAAGAATCTTCCTTTACAAGTTTTAAAGTTTATTTTTAATCAACTTCTTTTAGTTTTGAATTGTATGAAATGTTAAGAAAGGAAAAGTGTTTTTGAAGTAGAAATGATATTTTCCTCAAGAATGGAGTTCAAGTGTTTTATCAAAATTATTTTCCATCTATGATAATAAAGGGTTCTATTTCTATCCCTATTATTACATTGATTTTATTATGCTATGATGGAATTATTTTTATGAATTCCTTTATCTTATATGAATTGTTTTATGATGTCACGATGTTTAAGATTCCCATTTTTATTACATGGGTTATGATATGATGTATGGTTTATGATTTTGTGGCACACCTAAGAATGGTATCATTATGAGATGGGTGGGACCTATATATCCCTCCAATGCATTGGGTAAAAATTTTATATCTCATGAGATAGACATGGCTGGAACGACAGGTTAACCCAGTTTAGTGAAACAGGACTGAAACAAGGAATGACCTCGGTTCA
This sequence comes from Viscum album, assembly GCA_963277665.1. NCBI lineage: Eukaryota > Viridiplantae > Streptophyta > Magnoliopsida > Santalales > Viscaceae > Viscum > Viscum album. The sequence continues at coordinate 81,606,419 of OY728157.1, forward strand.
GAAATGGACTTTGTCGACTAATATAGTCTTGGCAATGAGTCTTGAATAATAAGAAATGATTTTCTGTGATTATGTGTGTATACCACAAAGATTATTGGGATTACATTTTACTAATATGATTTATCCCATGTTATGATATAATGATCTCTTTTTCAGGTTATGATTTCCAAAATTTTATGTTCTTATAAATATAATGTTATTGATATTTCTTTTATTTACCCTTACTGAGGACTTGAGCTCACCCATTTATGTTTTATTTTCCCCAGGATATAAAGAAAGGTTTTAGGTAAAAAAAGGAAGATCTTTATTGGAGATGTTGAATATATTTTTCCATGATTAGAAGTTTATATTCCGAGTTTCCAAAGACACTAAACTATTACGGTCCTTGTGTGTGTGTTTATGTTATTTTCTAAGTATTCCGCAAAAGTAATGTAATGTCCATGTATGTCATGCTTCGGGTCTCTACAGTTGGTATCAGAGTAAAGGTTTAGTAAACCTCTGGAAAATAGGATGCGAGAACTTTAGTGAGATCCCTAGAGATATTTCTATGGTTTTTCTGGGGATGTCCCTAAGGTTATGTATACGTTATAGTCCTAGAATTGCGCTAACCATCATTGAATTAAACCTGAGATGTTAGATATTAAAGGTACTCCTCCTTTATTATATTGTTTTCCATAGCATGATTTTTGCCTCTCACACTATTCTTTTTGTGTTTTAGACGATGGCTGGAACCTGAAGGAACTGTGTTGATCAATGCAATGGACAATGCAATGATTGTCCTCTTGAACAAACAAATGTTATGGGAGATGGAGTGAAAAATATTATTGCTATACTTACACAATCTATGAATCATTCTGGACTTCCAAATGAGCAGAGAAGGAAACTATATTCTATTGAGTCCTTCATGAGGCAACGTCCACCTTCTTTCAGTGGGTCTTCTGATCCACTTATTTCTGAACAATAGATCAGTACTACTGAAAAGGTATTTTCAGTTCTTCAATGTTCTGAACATGATAAAGTCATCTTAGCAGTATATCGTTTGGAAGGTGAAGCTGATAAATGGTGGAATCTTATCAAGAATATGAGGCCAAGTGATGAAATTGAGTCTGTGGAATGGGACGAGTTCAAGAAATTATTTTTCAATAAGTACTTCCCTCGTATTCTTCGAACATTGATGGAGAAGGAGTTTCTTGAACTAAAGCAAAAGGATGATGAATCTGTTGGTATATACGAAGAGAATTTTACAAGGATTGCAAGGTATGCATCTGGATTTATCATCCAACCTGAAAGTAATGTTGATTGATTATTCAGTGGCATAAAACCAAATCTTTGAAGGGCATTAGCTATAAGAGACTTCAGTAGCTATGAAGAAATTGTTCGTTGTGCTATAAAGGTAGAAATGGAAGTTGGTGTTACTTATCCATCTCATAGTTTTGACAAGAAACGAAATATGGAGTTCAAGGAGAAATCTCAGAATAATGGTGAAAAGAAGATGAATGTTTCCTTATGATCAATATGTGGAAAGAAGCATGGTGGAGATTGTCTTAAAGGGACTAGAAAATGTTTTAAGTGTGGAAAAGAAGGTCATCGAGCATCTGGGTGTCGAAGTAATGGAAAAAGGGTTTCTAATGATGTGAATAAAGAAAAGACTGTAGAGAACGCACCACCAACACTTCAATTCTTCAAGTTCAAGGAAATGGGGCATTATACTAATAAATTCCCTAATCCAAGGGTTAGTGATAATCGACATGAGAAACCGCTTAAGGCAAAGGACAAAGTGAAGTCACATGCGATCACTATTGGTGATGTTGAATATGAAAACGATGTGGTGGAATGATTAAGTGTTTATGTAATGGGATTCCAAAATAATGTTGTATATAGTATCATGGAATATTGGAATATTTATGTATTGGTTTATTGTGGTTTTCAATAATTTTATGGTACTAGTAACCATGGAAATTGATTGAGATATTTTTGGAAAAAAGATGTTATGAACATAATGAAGGGAAAACGAGAAAATGAAATGATTGACAGTATTCATGAGTTCATGATTGATATAAGGACTAAGTGATATCATGGTTTGAGTATATAGAATTTTGAGGATTTTGGTATGTTGAAAGAGTTAACTTTTAACAACATTCATGTTTTTAATAAGGTTCAATGGGTACACATTTATTTTCAAGAGAATACCTGATTGAGGCCTTCGAATGTTTGAAATGTGACCAATAATACATATCTCATGATATATGGAGATAAACAATGGTATTAACATGCTAGTTGAATGAACTCTTTGGTAATCATTTTCACTATTATATGAGATTAGACATCATTATTTTGGATAATCCTAAAGATTGGAATGGATTATGTTGGACATAAGTTAGTATTATTTAAGGATAGAAGTTTTTTTTGATATTATTTATGAGATGTTATAGTAATGTATTTTTAGAAAAAGGAAAAACTGTAGGATGGGCGACATCCCATTGCGTCAGACAAGGCTGTGGGAATCAAACCCACAACTGAAGTGCGACTGTCCTTTATCGCCTACCACTGTTCTATAGGAAGTCCCTGTTTAGTAGAAACTAGTTTTATTATATTAAGTAGTATGATATAAGAAGTATAAGTCCATTTTAGGAACCATATATGATTAATCTCACTATAGATGGACTTATGTATTTTTTGATAACTTTTCTAACCTTTTGTTTAAGACAGATGGAATGACCCATCATTCAATCACATGATCTGCTAACACAACACGAATGAAAAATTCAACTTCATTCATTAAGGATGAAGTTTAAATTTTCCAATGAACGACCAACGGTGAGACTATACCAAAATCACGAAAGTATTTCTTCTAATTCCAATTTCATCAACTTTAGGGAAATCATATTGAAAACCAAAAATGTTGTCCTAATGCTATTATATCTGATGAATCAGATGGTACCTTAGATCGTCACAAATTTATGGATTTGTGATTTCTGGATTTTCCATAGCCATGTTATCTACCACTCTCCATCAGAACATGATGGTTAGATTTCTCTTCCATATCCATATTTTCACCTATGTGGAAACCCAGTGATTAGTTTATTAGAGTAACCGTTACATTTCATACTTTTGTTTTTAAAGATTGGTTTTGGTATTACTTTTTACTATGTGGGTTTCTATTAAAGAAACTTTCTAGTAGTAAACCATTTATAACCCTGACGAATTTCGAGGGCGAAATTCATTTTAAGGGGGGTAGAATTTAACACCCCGATATTTTATGAAAAATATACTTTTTAATTTCACTAATGTCTTATGTTGTATGCTACACCAAATGGAGATTGTACAACATTCATCCTTTACTTGACTTTCATTACATGCAATCACGACCTTCCTCGATAGCGTGTGTAGTACGCAATAACGAGTTTCACTAAACAACCATATGCTATTAAAATATTATTAAATCTAACCATTATAAATAGTAATAACCACTTTTTAAAATTTTGTAAATTTTATTTTTCAAAATGGACTTCATTTTTGGATTCGGTATATCAAAATTAGCTTAGGGTAAAATTTTGGTACTTTTCGGATAACTTTCATTTTTAGATGAATAGTTAAAATTACTAAATTTCAATTAAAAACAACCTTTTTAATCGAAATAATTAATTGTGATAAATTATTAATTAGAGTGGTTTTAAAGTATATTTAGATTATATTTTTACAATTTAATACAATTTTGGTCATTAGATATAAATTCTCATTTAAACCAGACATAAACAAGTGTCAATCTTTTGATAGTTATTATCTCTTAAGAACACACTATTTGTTTTGACGACGGTAATTAATTTTTAAATTAAGTTATGCAACTGATATGTTTTGAATTTGGTAAAATAGACATCATTTTTGAGTTCATAATATCAAATATAGCTTAGGCATAATTTTTGGTATTTTTCTGGAAACTATCATTTTTTGATGAATAGTGAAACCACTAAGTGGTAGTTAAAAAAATGAATTTCTCAAAAAACATAATTTCACCGCTTCTGTGAGAGGAATTTCAAAAATCTGAGAGACACGGTTGATGTCAGTAAGTAAAATGTTGTTCAATGAGATGAAAATAATTTTTGGTGAATAGTAACTTTTTACTTTTTTACCACGTTTAAAAGTAAATAGGATAATTAAGGGTAAAAATGATATTATTATTACCCTAACACATGTCCTAATTCTATTGGATAAGTTTAATTTGACCAAAACCAACCATAGGAATAAAATATGACCATTTAGGCCCACTTAGATTAGATTAGGACAATAATTATTAATTTATTTAAAGAAGGGTTAAAATAGTTAAAATCAAAGCTTAATAATAAAATCATTTTTAATATAGGGTTATACATAAGATAAATTTGACTATAAATATTCATTATAATTATAAAAGTATTTCCTATATAATTATCTTTTATTTGTAATTTTTAGACTTTAAATAAGTTAATTTATTTATTACACAATGATGATGCATTAATTATCTTATTAATGAAATATTGACATAATTGATGTTATAAATTCCAAAATAAATGTAATTTGAGACTTTTTATGAATTCCACTAATTTTATAGGTTATTATGACATGTTATTATTGATTTAATTAACTTTTTTTTGTACAAATAATTCTGTTATGATTTTCAAAAAAATCAATTACTAAATAGTGTCAAAATTGACATAAAATAGTTTTTAAAACAAATATTATATTATTAATTTTTATTTTTTTCCTAAAAATCTACGGTTCAGCCAAATGACTTAGATAAGGTTATATATATTAATAATAAACAACTTGGGGTTCGTTTGTCTTCTTATAGTATGTTTATTAACCTTATAGTATAAGAACACAAGAAGACACGGTAAAAGTAAAATTATATAACTTAATGTTAAATATCAATTATAATGTTAAATTATGAACCTAAAATTGTATAAATTCTATTGTATGAGAGTAGTTCTACCCATACTCACCTTAGCTTCTTAATAAATCAATTTAAAGCTATTTATAACCGAATTTGGCTTTATAATAAAATAATCATTTTAGTTTTTCCAAAGGAACCCCTCTCCTCCCTTATAAAAGGGAACCTCATCCCTCTCTTACTCACACCACTTTTAGCCTTCATGCTCTGCCAAAACCTGCCAATTTCTTTTATCCACTTCCCTAGAGACATCCTAGAGGTCTTGGTCTTCTTCAAAGACCAATTTTAGTGCCCTAAAAGGAGGTCTCAAAGAGGCGCTTCAAAGAAGAGGTAATGTCCGTTACCGATTCTTTCAACTTTATTTCTTCTTCCACTTCTTCTTATTAGGTTGTTTCTTTATGAAGTAATAAAATCAGTATCACTCATATACTGATATGTTATTATAAGTATGAAACAACCCTATTTAACCATCTATCCATCCTACGAAAAACAAAATCACCGCGCGTGCGTACGTACGGAATACCATCTCCACGACGTGGTGTAATCTATTTTCCACCACCACCTTACTTGGATGGGTATAATGGTGTACATAATAACTATATATGATTATTGTAAAGTGATATTGATTCTGAAATAGTATACAGACACTCAAATACAATTCAACAATCATGAGAACGATATCATCGCTCGTGCGTGCATACGGACTACCGTCTCTGAGACGCGATGAGATTCATTCTCCACGTTAACCATTCATGGATGATTATAAAGTATATATAATAAGTAATAATGAAATATATGACATAATAATACTACTGGATTTATGTATATATATATATATTTATGTCATCTACTTAATTCCACTAAATTTAATAAGGAAATGAAAATAGCGTTCATGCATACATACGGCCTACCGTCTCCATAAACGGTGTATTTATTTCCATTTATTGATCCATTATATATATATATGTATATTCTGAATATATATTATATATAAATCATGGTTTAAATTATGGATTTTTGTAATCATGATCTATGTAATAATATGAAAAATTACAAGTTAAAACACGAATGACAAATGAGACGATTTTACCCAAAACGCTACATTAACATGAATTTACAGAAGAACGGGTAAAATAAAGTCTTAAGTGAACCATATATGATATAATAAAAATGAATATGATTATTTAATAAGTAAATGACATTAATTAAATCATTATACAGGAGGTTCAGACACTTACGAAGGAAATCAAACCTAAGGTAAGGGAAAATATCACAGTCTCATTTTTGTCAGAGATTGTTTATAATTTGAAATTTACTGGGCTGTATTTTATCATCCACATCCATGTTTCCTCAATATTTAATATTATTTCCATCCACCTAAATTTTTTTTAAATCGAATGTTTCCCTTCGATGAGTTTTTAGTAATAGATATGAATGGAATCTTTGGTCGTTTTTCGTACGAGGTACTTTTTGACTTTTCCGACAAAAGTACGAGAAGAATGTTTTTTAACTTTTACGGCATGAATGGATTTTTAAAAAATTATTTCCAAGAAGCTTCCTTTACAAGTTTTCAAGTTTATTTTTAATCAACTTATTTTATTTTAGAATTGTATGACACTTTAAGAAAGGAAAAGTGTTTTTGAAGTAGAAAGGATATTTTTATTCAAGAATGGAGTTCAAGTGTTTTATCAAAATTATTTTCCATATAAGATAATAAAGGGTTTTGTTTCTATCCCTATTATTACATTGATTTTATTATGTTGTGATAGAATTATTTTTATGAATTACTTTATCTTATATTAATTATTTTATGATGTTACGATGATTAAGATTCCAATTTTTATTACATGGGTTATGCTATGATGTATGGTTTATGATTTTGTGGAACACATAAGAATGGTATAATTATGAGATGGGTGGTACCTATATCTCCCTCTAATGCATTGGGTAAATATTTTATATCTCATGAGATAGACATGGCAGGAACGGCAGGTTAACCCGGTTCAGTGAAACATGAATTAAATGAGGAATGAACTCGGTTCAGAAATGGACTTTGTCCACTAAGATAGTCTTGGAAATGAGTCTTGACTAATAAGAAATGATTCTCTATGATTATGTGTGTATTCCACAATGATTATTGGGATTACATTTTACTAATATGATTTATCCCATGTTATGATTTTATGATCTCTTTTGTAGGTTAAGATTTCCAAAATGTTATGTTCTTATGAATATGATGTGATTGATATTTCTTTTGTTTACCCTTACTGAGCATTTGAGCTCACCCATTTATGTTTTCTTTTCACCAGGATATAAAGAAAGGTTTTAGGTAAAAAAAAGGAAGATCTTTATGGGATATGTTGAAGATATTTTTCCACGATTAGATGATTATATTCTGAGTTTCCAAAGACACTAAACTATTACGGTCCTTGTGTGTGTGTTTATGTTATTTTCTTCGTATTCCGCAAAAGTAATGTAATGTCATTGTATGTCATGCTTCAGGTCTCTACATATAACCTACCATGATATACTTTTTGAATCCTATAGTTTTCACTATGATAAAACATATGTTCCAAAATCAACATAAACATTATCTATCTCATTATATAAAACTATTTCACACATACCAATATGTCATGTAGGAATGTGTTTGTATTTTCACACTTATCACCCTTCATTTGTGGGTGCATTACCTATAACTTTATTGTATATGATAGGTTTTCATATTTTCTAAAATAATATTAATATTGTTTTATAACATTCCTTAAAATATGATAAACATCCTTAAAATAACATTAATAGTCAACAGTCATATAAAATATGACTCTTTTTAATACCATTAAAATAATAAAATATCATTCTTCCTCAAATAATTCACAATGTTGAACCAAAGATATTTATATATCATAGTTCAATAACTAATCTCAAAACATTTCCTTAATTGTAATAAAATCCCATCAATTGGAACCAAAAAGGGATGTCAAATAAATTGAACCAAGAATAAATAATAAAATCATTATCCCATTGCATTATTTATAACTCTTTTGGTAATCATATATGAAGTCATATATTTTCTAAAAAGTCAACAAATCCATAGACGTTTAAATATTATTATTTCAAGAATACCATAAGTAAAAATATATTGACAAATTATTTTGTCGAAACCTAATAAATTATTACTTCAACCCATTGACATAAATGATTTGGTATCAAATTTTTACTTCCTTGGTATAAAGGATAACCCTTAGTTTTGGAACATAATATAGATAATTCCCATGATCCCCACATATAAGGCATTGAATTAGTTTGAAATACATTTCTCTATGAGCATCAATTCCACAGTGAAAATGTTTTCCCCTCTATTTGATATATTCTTCTAGTTACTTCTTCCCACACTCTTGGCATGTAAGAAGATGAATTTTCTTTCCCCTATTCATATTACTAATCAAAATTTTGTCAAATTCAATCCTTCCCTTACATGATAGATTATTAATTTCATTTATAATCATGTTGTAAATCATATTTCATGATATTTAGTTAGTTAAAATCCTAATATATTTCTCCCCTCTCATCATCCAACATAGATGTTCCTAATTAATATGTTTTCCATCATATTCATTGTTATCACGATTCCTCATGGTTTCATCTATTACATACCCAAAAATTATAGAATGAGAAAAAATGATCATAGTGGGAAACTATATAATCATGATTAAATTGTTTTATTATTTATAAATAACAACACCATAATTTCAATCTATGACACCTTAATATTAATATGGTTCATTAATGTTCATTATCTAATAATTATAATATTATTGTTAATAAAATGTTTTTTGAATTTCCAAAACATATCCCCTCTGAGAGTCGAAACATGAGTGCATCAGGGCAAATTTTCATGCACTAGGTGGCAATCAAGTTAATTTTTTGATGTTATATTTTTAAAGTTATTTGGACTAGGTAAAATTATTCCATAGACACATCCACATGTAGTATCCAAAAATGGTGGTGGTTCTTTAAAAACCATACAATACATTCCTTTTATAATGTTAATGATTGAATCATAATATTAGAATAATCATGATAGCTCTCACTAATGTTCTCTCATCATAGATAAATAGGTTAACTAATCCATTCTTCATATACCATACATAACTACCCAGGATCTTCATACCAAAATATTACTTATTAATAAATGAATATTCAATTAGCATAAAAAATATAAACCTCAGGACTATAAAGTTCTTCCAACATATTAATCTTCAAATATATACCATACATAAATTATTTATTCATAAATAGTGGGAAATGAATCATTATAGAGGGTGACCCCAAATGAACTGAATATTAAAACATGTGATATAAAATGATCACAAATGGAAATAATGATCTTAAGGGTATGATAAAATAATTAAACATTGGAAACCCATTTTCTAAAAAAATATAATAATCATGAGTCCTAGAAATATTCCTGTAATTTCATAATTCAAAAATTATTAATGAAATCAAGGAACGTAAGTCATAAAAACATAACATAGAATGTGGAAATTAACATTGAAATAAATATTTATCCTTGTGAATTATTATTAATAGAAACATGTATATTTATTAAGTTACAAACATTGAATCAGGCCATTATATAAACATATAGACATGAAGCCAACTCCAAACATAATAATGGTTTAATGAATCTAGGACCACACATTAGATTTTTAACATAAAAATGGGTCCTTAAATATTTGTATAGACATGAAACCAAGTCCGAACATATCATTATTGAGATAAAATATAGGCCCAAGCTAATTTTTATAGACATAAAACTAGAACCACACACAAATTTTCAAATTGAAATCATGTCCACACATAACCTGACTAACTAAAATATTAGCCATATGTATTCAATCCATTGGAGGAATATAAAATTTTTCATCCCAAAATTTATTTAATAAAAATGATAATTTATTTTCATTAATAAAATAAATCATTTATCATATCATAATACCTGAAAATAATACATTTTATATAAAAATTTAATTAAAACATTAATCATGGAAAATATATAGGTTTCATTATGATAAACTATGCAGAAAAAATGTATTTCACAAAAAAATCACTATAATAGTAAACTATATATGAAAATAATAATTATTTTATAATTGTATCATATCTTCAATAAATATTATACAATATAAAATGATTACATCCTAGATGTAATTTGAATATGAAAGATCACTTCGTACTATTCAGGAAGAAAACATACTATCCACTTTAAAATCACTTCTTTAAAATATAAAGAGTTCCCAAAAAATAAATATATGTTTTTATTTATAAATAACCCTATAATTATTTTAAATAATCATTAATTAATTTAGTTGTAATGACGTTGGGAAATACATTTGATGTTATACATATTAAAATGAATATTCCTTTCATATATTTTGTAAAATTCAAAACACCCTTGTTCAGAAAATGAATATAATATTCCTATTAAGATGTTTCATAAAAATTTTAAAATGATTAAAAATTTATCTAAAAAATCATTTCATAATTTAAAAACATTATTTTAATACTAGAGAACATATACATGGAAGAAAAATGAGTCTCAATCGAAGATAAAAATAAATTCAGTTTTCCTTAAATACCCATTAGCCTCCATAGTTCATAAAGGTAGAAAAATGAAAGGAAAACTGGTATTAAATATAAATAAAAAAACTATAAGAAAAAATTTTTGTTCTTGAGATTTAGATCGTTTTATTTAATCAATATAATCATATTCATAACAAATCATGATAAACAATGCAATTATAGTATAAAACATGAACCACTTTATTAAATTTAAAATTTTATTCCCTATGAATGAAATAACTTTATAAGAATATGTATTTAAAATAATTTTTATATGAATACTAATTAAAATCATTCATGTACTGGATATACAAAAAATAAAATAATCAAGTGGCGATTATGGTGTGTTTCCCTTAGAAATAAAAGAGATATAAAATTCCCTTACCATAATGAACACTTTTAAATCATAGGAAACATCAATGAATAAAATAAGATGAACGAATTTATATCATGAAAACCATTAGATCTAATATATAAAATTTCAAATAGGTATTATATAAACCCCACAAAATAAAATAGTTTTTAATATGAAATTTTTATTTTAAAAATTAAATAGACATTATAAATCCCTTACCATATGTCTCAACTTTATTCAGACACTATAGAACAATAGGTATAAGAAATGTATGTTTATTATAAATATATTCCAAAACTATTATAATATATATGATATCATATATTATTTACTCATGATCTTTTATATCCTATTTTGTTTGAAATTATTTATTAAGATATTGTTTTGGGTATTAACTACTTCATGTTCCAAGTATGATTTAGAATGGTATTTTTGGAAAAATTAATTTTATCATAGTTACATTAAATATATTTTGTTTAAAATTATAAAAATATAATATATATTAATTTTATATTTATCTATAATAATATCTTAAACATATGGATAAAAAATCAATTACACTATTCTAGGAGATGGAAGGTAGTACGTACACTAGAACTTTGTGTCAATTTTTTTCAAAGGATCTGATAAATTAATTGTAATTATTAGTTAACCATTATAGAATAATTTTTATAACATATATATTATATAAAATCATTATATATATCTTTAATATTATCCTTGTTAAAATTAAATGAAAAGCGTATCACATCGCTTCTTATAGTTAGTAATCCCTATATACATATAAGCGTTGTTATCTTTTTAGAATAAATAAAAAGGTAATACGGTATATGTGATATTAAAATTAATGAATTATAATTATTTAGAATGATTAATATAAATATGTAAAATCCATAATTATATCCATCCCATATAGGTGGTGATAGAAAATGAATTAAAATAATTCATCAGAAGGAATCCACAGTACAAATGATAGATGGTTTTATTTCCATGTCGATTAAATAGAATATGCATAAATGTTGTGAAATAATCCTAATATCATATCATTATATGGTTTATATACGTATTTTTTTGTTTAAATTATTAATTCATAAACAAATCTTGTTATAGAAAATGTGAAAAGAGATAGACTAGTAAGGAAAATTACATAACATAGAAAAATATCATTTGGATATGTTAGTTAGGGCCCCAGGTTTGGTATTTTGTGATGAAATATAGATCCAAGTCATGTATAATTTTGTTTTGGATAGATTTATTAGGGTTTATTTATCTAAATGGCTTAATAAGAATGAATATGTTAGGGTAGGTGGTAGTATTTTATAATTTTATGGGAGAGACATTATTATAAATACATAGAACTATTCAATAATGGGATGTCCCTACCAAGATATGTGCATTCCAAATTAAAAAATAATGTATTTGGGGGACTATTTTTTATAAACACACCAATTTATCAAAAAGGAAACATTTTTTAATCATTTTTCTCCTATATTTTATGTTTTCTCACTTTTACCTTTTTATATTTCACCATTTCAACTACGGTATTTTTATTAACCTAGTTAATTTATTATTTAAGAGTAAAAATAAAATGAGCCTTATTAGACAATTTATATCCAATGATTCTGAATATGAAATAAAATTTAATTACTTAATATAAAATTTTTGTTGAAAATTAATTATAACACAAATTAATATATCGTCCAAAACCATCTTTTAACATTAACTAGATGAAATAATTTTTAGTATTTTTTATATTCAAAAGAAAAAAATTTAAGATTATTATTTTAAATAAAGTAAATTATTATTATTCCAAATATTGAGTCCATTTTTTCAAATTCAATTCAATTTTTGGGAATAATCTAATTTAATTTAATTTAATAAATGCAAACGTGATAAAGAATATGTTTTTTTGAAGAAAAAAAATTTATGTTGAAATTGTTCATAACACTAATTCCAATGATAAAAATTGTGTTAATTATAATATAATTGATCGATAAATTATTTTTAATATATTTTAAAATATATTTAATCGTTGATAATAATATGAATGAGAAGACATTTTTAAATAAAAATTAGTATTTTTCACAATTCATTGAAAAAATAATATTTTTAAAAAATTATAAAATATTAACTCTATGATAATTGGGGAATTAAAATTTCAAAAATTATATTCCGTTCTTATAATAAATTTAATAAAAGTGGAGAAAATAATTTTTTTCATAGTAACAAAAAAATTATCGAGAGATAGTCTTTTTGAAGAATATAAATACATTTATAATAATTAAGTTGATATTTAACAATAAATTTTCTTTATATTTAACCATTATAAAAAATATTCCAAAATGTGGTTAATAAAACTAAAGAACAATTTTTTAATGGATATGTTATAATGTACATGTTTAAATAAAAAATTTAATAGCACATTGCTGTTTATTAAAACACGATGTTGCGTGTAACACAATATATCAAAGAAATTAAATTTACATGAAAAAATATCATAAAATATCATGGGGTCAAACACCCAGATATATTAGTACTATTTGAATAAATTGTATGTAAAAAAATCATATATCACAGCACAATTCAATATCTCATAAAAATTAAAGATAATGTAGAAGTACATTTTAGATTTGATTCCCCAAAATGAAAAATTGACAATTGACCATGTATACTCAATATTAGGAGATTATCTAAAATGATCATGAAAAATAAACCTTTGAGTAATATGAATGTTTTTTATGGTATCGATTTATTTATAAATTACAGATCCTTAAAGACCAATTGAGTGAGTAAATTAATGTCATATAAGGATAAAATAAACAATACCAATGTGATCTATCTGGATGACTCGTTTCAATATATTTTGAGTGAGTTGTAACATTGTGAATGATTACATGAAGAGAAATTGAAATTATGGGGTTTCCTTATATATTTCAAAATTAAAAAAAATACTAATCTATTTTTTTTGGAAATTAGAAACATTAATAATTCTGATATATAGACAAAAAAATTTGTCCTTTAAATGGATACAGATAATAAATTTTCAAATATTATCCTTAAGCACAATCATCATCAAAACATTCTAAATATTTCAAAATTGAATTCAGTAATAGAAATTCCAAATTGAAATAATGACTAGGAGGGGACATTTGATCCATGTATTTAATAGACAACTATGTGAAATTTCTATTTACTAATGAAAAATAAACTATCAAATATGATAACTCTTATTCACTCGAACATCTATAGTCTAATAAATGTACCTATAACTCTATGTGAGATATAAATTTCTATATTTAATGATGACTATAATAGAATGTATTCCATCATTTAAATTTGAAAATAAAATACATGCAATTGAATTCTTTATGATGTTTTGAAGGTTGTATAAAAAATATACTAAAAGAATCATCAGTAATTAATTATTTGACAGGGACAACAAGTAAAAATCCATTGATGTTGAATGTTACCTAACAACATGATATCAATATTCATGATTCATTATTCAAGAAAACATGTGAAAATGAGGTTCTAAAAACGTGGACCCATATATCATATATCATTGAAGAATATTTTTCTATAGAAAGCATCTTATAAAAAAATCATTTGAAATTCGTACATCATGTATCTTTTTTGTGAATATTTTTATCATTATTATTTATTATATGGAAAAGTAAAAAATTAGAATAGTTGAATATGAGTGAGATAACACTATTATAAATTAACATGTTTTAGAAAAAAAAATATAAATAATGGAGGGAATCAATGGTCTATATCAAGATACTACAGTTGATGAGACATTTTTATTCAACCAATTATGAGTATGCTACAAACATGTATCAAGAAATGACTGAACAAATATTATTGAGAGAAATTATGAGAATATGAATTAATATTAGCTTATAGGAAAAATAGAATTCTATATTTGAGTTTCCATTGTAATTATGAAGAGTACGAAGACAAAAAATTATATCCCTCATAGAATCCAACTTGGGATTTCAATGACGAGGATGAATCAATTGTTGAAGAACACTTTGAACAGATTCAACCATCAATTCAGTGATGAAATTAGTGAGATACTATTGATGAATAAATTATAATATATGACATATTTTATCTAATATAACACTTTTTAATTTGAAATGAATAAAAAATTACCATATTTTCCCAAATGAATGAATCATTATTTGAGTATATAGAAATCATGACTCATGTGTTTAAGAAATAAAAAAGTATATTGAACAAATTAAAAAGTACGAGACATGGTAGAATTTAAAGAGAATTATATTACATAACATTATTCAATGAAAAAATGTTTTAATTAAAACTTTTAGGAAGAATGTAAATTTGACGTGTAATAAGTAAATGTTACTGTACAAAGGCTACACAAAATTAAAAGAATTTGACATGGGGGATGATTTTACCCCATTTCTATAAAATGATTTACTGTCTCTAATTTTCATATTATGAATTAGTATATGATTTTAAATCTATAATATCAAATTCATAAAAGAATTTTTTTAGTATATTAATTTTGGAGAAAGAATATATTAATCAACTAGAATGGTTTTTTATTATAGGGGATGGATGAAAGTTATGAAAACATAAATATTAATTTAATATATTGAAAAAAATTGGTATCTTTCTATGTTTGGATGGTGGATTAAAGGAATAATATAGAATCTTTTACTTATGATTTTGATCAAAAGTTTGATATGATTACTACAAGAGAAGAATAGTTCAAATATCATATTTATATTGAATTCATCATATCGACTTTTTGAAATATAATATTAGTATAGTTTTATTGACAGTCGATAAAGATAGAATTTGAGAGGATAATGATTAACGAACATGAATACTTCTTCAATTTACATGTGAATAAAAATTATTGAATCTAATTTATTTATAATAACAAATATGTGCGTTTTTTTAGAATTAAATTTAAACTGTTGAAATGTTTACATGATTAAAAAAACTTATTGGGACGAAAATTCAAAATAAAATATAATTATTATAGTTTGATCCCAAATTGAAAAATATTATAATTAGAAATTTTTTATATATCCCATTAAGGTGGCATCATAATTTTAATGATATAAGATAGTATGTCTAATTACAAATTTCATTGAAGGATGAATACATCATCACATTAAAAATAATCATGATCTAAATTAATGGAACACTATATTATGGTTTGTTTTTTATGTAATTACTTTGATTTATATTCATTTTTTATAAAAAAATGATTGGATATTCTATTCGTAGTAGATCCAAATCAATGAATAATTACTTATCGAATGCTAGCGAATTTAGTGGTTTATCATGGAATATGATAGTACATAATATTTTGATGAAAGTCCATTAAATTTCAACAAAAAATAAAAATACATAATTAATATGGATATATAAATTGTTGTATTTCATTAATGATGATTTGAATATCAATATGGTGATCCATTTTTTATAATAAGAGTGTTATGGATTTATTTAATAATATATTATAACATTAAAAAATAAAAAATATTGATATTTTTTATAATTTTGTTAATGAAAATTTGGAGAATGGGGATTTTGGATGGAATATATTTGTTTAAATAATAATTTTGTAGGTATTGTCACAAAACTATAGACCATAATGTAATTAAAATTAAATGTGTTAATCATTTGGGTTAAATCACATTTTTATTTCTGAGAAGGAATAATGAATTCCCTTGGACCATTTGTTTTTAATGTGTAAATATTTCGATCATTTTTTGATAGAATCATAACCTATACATTTATTAAAAAGGAAGAAATAATGTAGTAAAGTTTTATCTCTATTTTATAAAAAAGAATTAGAGAAATAAATGGCATATAGGTATTATATGTTAGTAAATTATATTCTCATGGGGAATTTCATAGTATTCAAACAATAGAGGGATAAAATCAATGAGTATATTATGGGTTAGTGGATATGGATAAATATAATATTATTTTTATGATTCTTTTAAATTTTATTTCATATCAGGATGTTGCTTGAGATTGAGTTCATTTTATAGAAAGAGATTAGATTTTGTAATATTATTATCTCTTATTAATATAATTTTATACACTAAACACTACTTTTTTAGTCATAGCATAATGTAATAGTTAAATTACTATTATATTATTTTACTAGATATGATATTTTAACTATACATTATATTTAAAAAAATACCAAGGTATGGGAATATATATAACATGTTCATTTGAATTGAACTACGTTTAATATTTAATTCATTAGATTTTAAATATATCATTTTGAAAATGTGTTGTTTTTATTAGAAATTGGATATATTATAATTTTATTGTCACAAATATAATCATATAGAAGTTTTAATGAGTTTTGGTGAAAATAAATGTTTATTATATCATATTAACACATTGAAAATTTAAAAACTATAGTAATAGGGAAATTATAACTATGTAAGAATATCTTATTAATGATGATGATCTCTCATGCCAGAATGACATTGCTTACACCATATCAATATTGATTACATGGAAATCCTAAATCAATAAATATTTATTTATGCTAAAATTAAGTTTTATTAGAGGGGAGTGGCATAAAAAATATATCCTAATGAAATGACTTATACATATGATTAATAGGATGGATTTTAGGGATGTTTAATGGGGAAATATTACGATACGAAATAGTGGAAATCAATTATTTTATGAATGAAAAAAACCATCATGTTACAAATATTTTGACCAAATCACAAATTTTGAGACAAAAAATTTAAATAATATTAAAAGAGTATTCAATACATATCAACATGATCAACACTATAAACATAATGGTTTAATGTATTTTGAAACCATGATATATAAACAACTTGTATATAAGAGGATATACATTACCTCCCACTTATTCCTTCATAACTAGCACCATTAAAAAACATACCGTATATAAATTATTTCATCATAACATGTGGAAATGAAACCTGTAAAGACTCGAAATTTCCATGGGAATTTTTTTTCTTAAATAAATTTGAATTTACGAGTTTGTGAAAATTTACGGTGCTTGATTCTAAGGCCCGATGTTCCCGGAATCAATTACTGATGTTTTGTTTGGGTACATTCAGTAAACATATGATCGGGATTTTATATCCATTAAACTAATTCTCAAAATTTAAATCCAAGGGCACCACTGAACACGCAGCACCAGTTTTCTCTTAATAAGACTTTCATCTCGACGGCAGTTGGTCGAGAATGAAAGTCTGTTTTTGGAGTTTTTACGAATAAAATTAAATTAAATAGTGTGTAGCTTATTTTTTATTTGGTGGTTAAAACCACCAAGAAGAGGTTAGGGGTGGGAGACACCACACCATAACCTCCCATGAGAGGTTATGGTGGTGGAGCCCACTTGAGTTTTAAACACCTCTTGTCAATTAATGACGCGGGGACCACACAAGGAAGAAACCCTTGACCTCCCCATTGATGGAGCTACCCACCATTAAAACTCTTGAACTCCCTTAATTAAGTCTTACTTGATTTTTAAGTGTCCGAACCTCCTGTATAATGATTTAAATAATGTTATTGACTTATTCCGTAATCATAATTATTGTTATGATATCATATATGGTCATATTTTTAGCTTCTTATTAGTAATACTTCATTATTACTTGTTCTTCGGGTGTTTATTACTTTTTGTTCTTATGTGTGTTTTGTCGTATAAATTCTTATTTTTCTTTCTAGGTAATAGATACCTCATTTCCAGAATGGTATTAGTGTAGTATATGTCATATTCATTCATTCAATTCATTTATATAATCATTATGCAGTGAAAATCATGTAGAATGAGTCGAATCACATCGTGGAGACGGTATTCCATACGTACGCACGAGCGATGATATCGTTCCCCTGATTGTGGAATTGTATTAGAGTGTATGTATAATATTTAAGAATCGATATCACTTTACAATAATCAAATATAGTCATTATTTATAGCACTATACCCATCCAAGTAAGGTGGTGGTGGAAAATAGATTACACCACGACCTGGAGACGGTATTCCGTACGTACGCACGTGCGGTGATTTCATTTTCTGTAGGATGGATAGATGGTTAAATAGGGTTGCTTCATACTTATAATAACATATCAGTATATGAGTGATACTTATATTATTACTTCATAATGAAACAACTAAATAAGTAGACGTTGAAGAAGAAAAAAATTGGAAATGATCGGTAATGGATATTACTTCTTCTTTGAATTGCTTCTTTGAGACCTCCTTTTAGGGAACTAAAATTGGTCTTTGAAGAAGACCAGGACCTCTAGGATGTCTCTAGGGAAGTGCAGAGGAGAAAGTGGCTGGGTTTTTTCGAGCTCGAAGGCTCAATGTGGTGTGAGGATGAGGGGGAGGAGGTTCCCTTTTATAAGGGAGGAGAGGGGCACCTTTGAAAAAACTAAAAATATTAATTTATTATAAAGTCATATTAGTCTTTAAATAGCTCCAAATTGATATATTTAGAAGATAAGGTGGGTATGTGTCGAAATAATCTCATCAAATAGAATTTATACAAGTTTAGGTCATTATATTAACCTTATCTTTTAGTTTTAACTCTTATTTAATTAGATTGACATTTACCATGTCACTTTGTATTTTTAAATTATATAGTCAATAAACATACAATATACATCCAAGGGACCCTCAAGTGGGCCATTAATGATACACCTATCATGATATAAGTTTCTTGGCCGAACCTTATATTTTTATAAATAAACTAACAATTAATAATATAATATTTGTTTTAAAAACTATTTTATGTCAATTTTGACACTATTTAGTAATTGTGTTTTGTGAAACTGATAACAGAATTATTAGTTTGCAAAAAGTTAATGAAATAAATATTAATATATCATATTAACCTAGAAAAATATTGTAATTCCTAAAAATTCTCAAATTATTTTTATTTGGGCATTTATAACATCAATTATGTCAATATTTCATTAATACGATAATTACTACATCATTATTGTGTCGTAAATAAATTAAATTATTTAAAGTCTAAAAATTATAAATAAAATACCATTAGGTAGGAAATCTTTTTATATTTCTAATAAATATTTATAGTCGAAATTATCTAATGTATAACCCTATATTAAAAATGTTTTACTTATTAAACATTGATTTTAACTATTTTAACCCTTATTTAATTAAATTAATATTAAATGTCCTAATCTAATCCATGTGGGCCTAAATGGTCATATTTTATTCCTAGGGTTGTTTATGGTCGAATTAAACTTATCCAATAGAATTAGGACATGTGTTAGGGTAATAATAATATCATTTTTTCCCTTAATTACCCTATTTACTTTTAACCGTGGTAAAAACAATTAAAAAGTTACCATTCACCAAAAATTATCTTCATCTCATTGAACCACATTTTATATACTAACATCAACCGGGTCTCTCAGATTTTTGAAATTCCACTCACAGAAGAGGTAAATTTAAGTCTTATGAAAAATTTAGTTTTTTTAACAGCCACTTAGTAGTTTCACTATTCATAAAAAATTGAATGTTTTCAGAAAAATACCAAAATTTCAAGCCTAGGCTAATTTCGATATTCTGAATCCAAAAATGAAGTCAATTTTGAAAAATAAAATTTACAAAATTTCAAAAGGTGGTTGTTACTATTCATAACGGTTAGTTTTAATAATATTTTAATAGCATATCGTTGTATAGTGAAACACAGTATTGCGTAGGACACAAGCTATCGAGGAAGGTCGAGATTGCGTGTAAATCAAGTCAAGCAAGTGTTATGTGTAGTGAAAGATTTCTTTGATGATTTATATAACATAACTGTCTTGGGTGTTACATTCTACCCCCCTTAAAATGAATTTCTCTCTCAAAGTTCGTCACTTTGTAACAAACAGATGAGGATACCTCTCCCTCATCATATCCTTAAGCTCCCATGTAGCTTCTTCTAATTGGTGGTTCCTCCATAAAACTTTCACCAATTGAGTGGTCTTGTTTCGTAGGACTTATTCGCTACGATCCAAAATCTCTATCGGCTGCTCTTCATAAGAATGATCTTGCTCCAGCTGTACAACTTCTGAGCTGAGTACATGTGAAGAATCATGTATGTACTTTCTCAAGAGAGATACATGGAACACATCGTGAACTTGACAGAGATTCGGTGGAAGTGCCAATCTGTAAGCTACCTTCCCAACACGATCTAGTATTTTGAAAGGACTGATATATCTAGGGCTCAATTTCCCCTTCTTTCCAAATCTCATGACCCTCTTCTAGGGAGATATTCGTAAGAACAGTTTATCACCAACTTCAAACTCTAGGTCTTTTCATCGGTTTTCAGAATTACTTTTCTGTCGACTCTGAGCTGCTCTTATGTGTTGTTGAATAGATCTGACCTTTTCTGCCATTTCATCAATGAGATCAGGTTCTAATAGCTTTCTTTCCCCAACTTCATCCCAGCAAGTTGGAGTCCTGCATTTCTTTCCATAGAGAGCTTCATAAGGAGCCATATGAATACTGGAGTGAAAGATATTATTATAAGAAAATTCCACCAAAGGTAGGTGTTGATCCCAACCACCTTTAAAATCCATAGATCAGGCTCTCAACATATCTTTTATAGTTTTAATTGTTCTCTCAGAATGGCCGTCTGTCTGAGGATGATAAGCAGTGCTGAAACTCAACTCTGTATCCAGAGTATGCTGAAGGCTTTGCCAGAACTTTGTGGTAAAACTTGGATCCTGATTTGATATAATAGAAAGTGGTACTCCATGTAATCTTACCACTTCCTTCACATATATCATGGAAAGCTGATCCAGAGAGAAATCCTCTCTAATAGCGATAAAGTGTGCAGACTTTGTAAGACGATCAACTAAGACCCAGATAGCATTATTGCCTTTGGATGTTTTAGGAAGTCCGATGACAAAGTCCATAGTGATGTTTTCCCATTTCCATTCGGGTATGAGTAATGGTTTTAATATCCCCTTAGGCTTCTGTCTCTCAGCTTTAACATGCTAACAAACCAATAATCTAGAGACATAATCAGAAACATCTCTTTTCATGCCATCCAACCAGAAGTACTCTTTCAGGTCCCTATACATCTTCGTGCTTCCAGGATGAATAGAGAATGATTAATTATGAGCCTCATCCAGCAGCTCCTTCTTTAATTCGGGGATGGGTGGAACACAAACCCGATTCCTGACCATTGTTATCCCTTCACAATCAAGGTTGAATTCAGGAACATTTCTCACCTTCTTTTGTAACTCGACATCTTCTTTCTATGCCTCTTTAATCTTCACATGTGTAGATGGATGAACATTCATTTGAGAAAGATACAATTTTTCTCCTTTCATCATAATTTCAAGATCCATCCTTTGTAAATCCATAAATATTGGATCTTTTGTGATCCTCATCATGGATAAACATGCATGGTCTTGTCGACTTAATGCATCTGCCACCTTGTTTGCTTTCCCAGGGTGGTAATGAATTGAGCAGTCGTAATCCTTAATCAACTCCAACCATCTTCTTTAGCGCATATTCAGCTCCTTTTGTGTGAAAATATACATTAAACTTTTATGATCAGTATAAATGTCACACCTTTCTCCATAAAGATAATTCCTCCAAATCTTTAATGCAAATATTACCACAGCTAACTCCAAATCATGAGTTGGGTAATTTTGATCATGTATTTTCAATTGTCGTGAGGCATAAGCTATCACCATATCATTTTGCATAAGAACACACCCCAATCCCTTATTGGATGCATCACTATAGATCACAAACCTTTGTCCACTACAAGGCAGTGTGAGAACAGGTGCACTGGCTAACCTTCTTTTCAACTCCTTGAAATTCTCTTCACATTCCTCCATCAAAACAAACTTAACTCCTTTCCAAGTCAACATGGTTAGTGGATTAGATAATCATGAAAAATCTTTCACAAAACGTCAATAATATCCATCCAAACAAAGAAAACTTCATATCTCTGTCACTGTTGTTGGTCTCGACCATCTTTCGATAACCTTTGTTTTTGCTGGACCCACAGATATCCCATCTTTTGAGATTATGTGACCCAAAAATAAAACTTTTTGAAGCCAAAATTCACACTTGGTAAATTTGGCATAAAGCTTCTCTTTTCTCAGGGTCTTCAATATAACTCTCAAGTGATCTTCATGTTCTTCCTTTCTATTTGAATGAACAAGAATATCCTCTATAAAGACTACCACAAACAGATCAAGATAGTCTCTAAAGACTCTATTCATCATATCAATGAAGATAGCAGGGGCATTAGTAAGACCAAATGGAATCACTATAAATTCATAGTGTCCATACCTTGTACGGAAAGCCGTCTTTGGTATATCCTCCCTTTTGACCCTTAATTGATGATACCCTGAACGAAGATCAATCTTGAAAAAGTATTGAGCTCCGCGTAGTTGGTCAAATAGGTCATCAATGCACGGGAGAGGATATTTGTTCTTGATAGTGATATTGTTATGTTCTCGTTAATCAATGTAGAGTCTCATTGATCCATCTTTCTTCGTAACAAACATAACAGGTGCTCCCCAAGGTGACGCACTAGGGCATATGAATCCCTTATCAAGATTTTCTTGGAGTTGCTTCTTCAATTTCTACAACTCAATTAGGGCCATTCTATAAGGTGTCTTTGAAATAGGCAAAGCACCTGGTACGAGTTCTATTGAAAACTCAACTTCACGATTTGTTGGAAGGCCCAGTAATTCCTCCAGAAGGACATCATAATACTCCCATACAATGGGCATATTCTTAATCGTGAGTTTCTCACTAGACATTTGAGATAAATAACCTTCATTTAGTGGAATCATGACCCATAAGATGGATGAAATTTCCACTGGAAGGTTATGTTCATCCTTGCATTGATAGACGATAATAGATTGATCTGGAATATGAAATGTGACTTCCATTATTTGGCAATTGATATGAGATCCATATAAAGAAATACAATCCATGCCAATAATCACATCAAATTCCACTATAGGAAGGATCACAAGATTTGCAGGAAGCACTTTCCCACAAACATCAATCGGAGATGAATTGTAAACTTTTGATGCGACTATTGTGCCATTAGGGGTTGTCACAGCTAACTCAACATCTAATTGTTTAGGTAATACGGTGATATCCTTAGAAAATTCTTCAGAAATAAATGTGTGGGTGGATCCAGAATCAAATAAAACATTTTCTACTTTTGATTGGATGATAAGTGTACCTTTCACCACTTCGTTATCGTACTCCACATCGCTGATAGAAATTGCATGTGACTTTCCTTTGTCTTTAGCCTTAAGAGTTTGTTGACGTCGACCATCATCATCAACCGTTGGATTTGGGCATTGATTAGCATAATTCCCCATCTCCAAGCTCTTGAAACATTGTAATGTAGTAGATTCATTCTATGAATCCTTTCCTTTGTTTGCATCATTAGACATCTTCTTCCCATCATTGCGGCATTCAAATGCCCGATGAACTTCCTTTCCACATTTGAAACATTTACTTGTCCCTTTAAGACAGCTTCCTCAATGTTTATTTCCACAATTTGAGCATATGGGAAAGCTCATTTTCTTTTCAGTGTGCTCTTTAGATTTTCCTTTGAATTCCATTTTCCTCTTCTTATCAAACCCATATGACTGATGGGTTACTCCAATCTCCATCTCGACTTTGAGAGCACATCCAACGATTTCCTCGTAGCTATTGAAGTCCCTTATGGCTAATGCCCTTCGAAGACTTGGTTTTAACGCACTAAAAAATCGATCGATTTTACTCTCAGGTTGGATAATAATACCAGAAGCGTACCTTGCAACTCATGTAAAATTTTCTTCATAGGTACCAACAGATTCATCATCCCTTTGCTTCAATTCAAGAAACTCTTTCTCAATCTTTTTTCGGAGAATACGAGGGAAATACTTATTGAAAAATATGTTCTTCAACTAGTCCCATTCCATGGGCTCAATTTCATCCCTTTGCCTCGTAATATTAATAAGATTCCACCATTGATCAGAATCACCTTTCAAACGATACACTGCTAAGATTACATTATCATGTTCAGAACATTGAAGAACAGAAAATATTATTTCAGTAGTATTAATCCAATTTTCAGCAACTGATGGATCAGTAGACCCGCTGAATGAAGGTGGACGCTGCCTCATGAAGGATTCAACAGAATGTTGTTCCTTCCTTTGCTCGTTTGGAAATCCTGCATGATTCATAGCTTGAGAAAGTTGTGTGATCATGGCTACAAGATTTTGAATTCCAGCTCCCATAACGTTTGGTTGCTCAGGGGTTGCATTGTCCGTCACATTCCGCATTAACCCGGTTCCTTCGGGTTCCATCCATTGAATAAAACCAAGAAGAATAGTGTGAGAAACACTAATTATAATAGTAAAAGAAAAAAATTTTACACTTAGGGTCTTATTATATGTTGTTCATGGCCATTTCTAAAACACTAAGATTGTTTTCTATGCGTAGAATTATCCTTAGGGTTCTTACTAAGGCTTTCACATCCTAGTTTCTAAAGGTTGACTATACCTTTCCTCTGATACCAACTATAACGACCCATACTTTACATACATTGTTATTACATCAAAATTAAATCACACTTATTACAACATATAACAAAACCAAGAAAGGATCATATAGGTATAGTGTCTTTATAAACTGGGAAACATAAACAACTGGTTCATAATGCATCTACTTTGCCTCCCATTTATTTCATCATATCTAGAGTCCCTTTTTGGCATATCCTACTTAATAACATTCATCCTGAACTAGGGAAATAGAACATACAAAAGGGTGAGCTCAAATGCTCAGTAACGTCAAACAAAATAAATATCAATCACATCATATACGTAAGAACATAACTTTTGGAAATCTTAACCTACAAAATAAATCATAAATTCATAACATGGGATACATCATAGAATTGAAATGTAATCCCAATAATCATAACATAAAACATGAAACTTTGTGGCATACACACATAATCATAGAGAATCATTTCTTGATAGTCAAGACTCATTTCCAAGACTATCATACTGGACAATGTCCATTTCTGAACCGAGGTCATTCCTCGTTTCAGTCATGCTTCACTGAACCAGTTTAAAATTCCATTCCAGCCATGTCTATCTCATGAGATATAAAATCATTACCCAATGCATTGGAGGGAGATATAGGTCCCACCCATCTCATAATGATACCATTTTTATGTGTGCCACAAAATCATAAACCATACATCATAACATAACCCATGTAATAAAAATGGGAATCTTAAACATTGTGACATCATAAAACAATTCATATAAGATAAATGAATTCATAAAAATAATTCCATAATAACATAATCAAATCAATTTAATAATATGGATAGAAACATAACCCTTTATTATTTTAGATGGAAAATAATTTTGATAAAACACTTGAACTCCATTCTTGAGGAAAATATCCTTTCAACTTCAAAAATATTTTCCTTTCTTAACATTTCATACAATTATAAACTAAAAGAAGTTGATTAAACATAAACTTGAAAACTTGTAAAGGAAGATTCTTGGAAATAATTTTTTAAAAATCCATTCATGACGTATAAGTTAAAAAAACATTCTTCTCGGACTTTTGTCGGAAAAGTCAAAAAGTACCTCGTACAAAAAATGACAAAAGATTTATTTAATATCTTTTACTAAAAACTCACCGAAGGGTAAAATTGGATTTAAACCAATTTATTTTGATAGAAATAATATTAAATATTGAGGAAACATGGATGTGGATGATAAAATACACCCCAATAAATTTCAAAGTATAAACAATCTCGGATAAAAATGAGATTGTGATATTTCCCTTACTTTAGGTCCGACTTGCTTTTTAAGTGTCTGAACCTCCAGTATAATGATTTAAATAATGTTATTGAATTATTCTAGAATCATACTTATTGTTATGATATTATATATGGTCATATTTTTATCTTCTTATTAGTAATACTTCATTATTACTTGTTATTTGGGTATTTATTACTTTTTGTTCTTATGTGTGTTTTGTCGAATAAATTATTATTTTTCATTTTAGGTTATAGATAACTCATTTACAGAATGGTAATTGTGTATTATATATCATATTAATTCATTCAATTCATTTATATAATCATTATTCAATGAAGATCATGTAGAACGAGTTGCATCACATCGTGGAGACGATATTCCGTACGTACGCTCGAGCGATGATATCGTTCCCAAGATCGTGGAATTGTATTAGAGTGTATTTATAATATTTAAAAATCAATATCATTTTACAATAATCAAATATAGTCATTATTTACACCATTATACCCATCCAAGTAAGGTGGTGGTGGAAAATAGGTTACACCACGGCGTGGAGACGGTATTACGTACGTACACACGCGCGATGATTTCATTTTCCGTAGGATGGATAGATGGTTAAATAGTGTTGTTTCACAATTATAATAACATATCAGTATATGATTGATACAGATGTTATTACTCCATAATGAAAAAACTAAAGAAGAAGAAGTTGAAGAAGAAATAAATTGGAAAGGATCGGTAACAGATATTACCTCTTCGTTGAAGTGCTTTTTTGAGACCTCCTTTTAGGGCACTAAAATTGGTCTTTGAAGAAGACCAAGTCCTCTAGGATGTCTCTAGGGAAGTGGAGAGGAGGATTTTTTAGGGGTTGTCCGAGCTTGAAGGCTCAAAGTGGTGTGAGGAAGAGGGGGAGGAGGTTCCCTTTTATAAGGGAGGAGAGGGGCACCTTTGGAAAAACAAAAACTATTAATTTATTATAAAGTCATTTTCGGTTTTAAATAGTTCCAAATTGATATATTTCGAATATAAGGTGGGTATGGGTCGAAATCCTCTCATCCAATAGAATTTAGACAAGTTTAGGTCATTATATTATCCTTATATTTTAGTTTTAACTCTTAGTTAATTAGATTGACATTTACCATGTCACTTTGTATTTTTATATTATATATTTAATAAACTTACCATATACATCAAAGAGATCCCCAAGTGGTTCATTAATGATACAACTATCATGATATAAGTATGTTGGCCGAACATTAGATTTTTAGGAATAAAATAACAATTAATAATATAATATATTTTTTAAAAATTATTTTATGTCAATTTTTACACTATTTAGTAATTGATTTTTGTGAAAATCATAACAGAATGATTAGTTCAAAATAAGTTAATAAAATCAATATTAACATATCATATTAACATAAAAAATTAGTGTAATTCATAAAAAGTCACAAATTATATTTATTTAGGCATTTATAACATCAATTATGTCAATATTTTATTAATAAGATAATTACTGCATCATTATTGTGTCATAAATAAATTAAATTATATAAAGTCTAAAAATTTCAAATAAAATACCATTATGTAGGAAATCTATTTATATTTATAATGAATATTTCTAGTCGAAATTATCTTATCTATAACACCATATTAAAAATTTTATACTTATTAATCTTTGATTTTAACTATTTTAGCCCTTCTTTAATTAAATTAATATTAAATGTCCTAATCTAATCCAAGTGGGCCTAAATGGTCATATTTTATTCCTAGGTTTGTTTATGATCTAATTACACTTATCCAATATAATTAAGAAATATGTTAGGGTAATAATAATATCATTTTTACCCTTAATTACCCTATTTACTTTTAACTATGGTAAAAAAAAGTAAAAAGTTAATATTCACCAAAAATAATTTTCATCTCATTGAACCATATTTTACTTACTGACATCAACCATGTCTCTCGGATTTTCGAAATTCCACTCACAGAAGCGGTAAATTTATGTTTTATGAAAATTTCAGTTTTTTAACAGCCACTTAGTAGTTTCACTATTCATCAAAAATTGAAAGTTTTCAGAAAAATACCAAAATTTCACCCTAGGCTAATTTCGATATTCCGAATCCAAAAATGAAGTCAATTTTGAAAAATAAAATTTACAAAATTTCATAAAGTGGTTATTACTATTCATAACGTCTAGTTTTAAAAATATTTTAATAGCATATCGTTGTTTAGTGAAACTCAGTATTGCGTAGGACGCAAGCTATCGAGGAAGCTCGCGATTGCGTGTAAAGCAAGCCAAGAAAGTGTTATGTATAGTGAAAGATTCCTTTGATGATTTATATAACATAAAAGTCTCGGGTGTTACAAATTTCAAAAATCCTGGAGACACGGTTGATGTCAGTAAGTAAAATGTGGTTCAATGAGATTAAAATAATTTTTGGTGAATAGTAACTTTTAACTTTTTTTACCACGGTTAAAAGTAAATAGGGTAATTAAGGGTAAAAATGATATTATTATTGCCATAACAGATGTCCTAATTCTATTTTATAAGTTTAATTCGACCAAAAACAACCTTAGAAATAAAATATGACCATTTAGGCCCACTTGGATTAGATTAGGACATTTATTATTAATTTATTTAAATAAGGGTTAAAATAGTTAAAATCAATGTTTAATAAGAAAATAATTTTTAATATAGGGTTCTACATAGGATAAATTCGACTATAATTATTCATTATAAATCTAAAAATATTTCCTACATAATGATATTTTATTTGTAATTTTTAGACTTTAAATAAGTTAATTTATTTAAGACACAAAGATGACGCAGTAATTATCTTATTAATGAAATATTGACATAATTGATGTTATAAATACCAAAATAAATGTAATTTGAGACTTTTTATGGGTTACACTAATTTTATTGGTTAATATGACATGTTAGTATTTATTTAATTATCTTTTTCTGAACTAATAATTTTGTTATGATTTTCAAAAAAATAAATTACTAAATAGTGTCAAAATTGACATAAAATAGTTTTTAAAACAAATATTATATTATTAATTGTTATTTTATTCCTAGAAATCAATGGTTCGGAAAAATGACTTATATAAGGTTATAAATATTAATCATAAACAACTTGGGGTTAGTTTGGCTGCTTATAGTAAGTTTATTAACCTTATAGTATAAGAACACAAGAAGACACGGTAAAAGTAAAATTATTTAACTTAATGTTAAATCTAAATGATAAGGTTAAAATAGGAATCTAAACTTGTCTAAATTCTATTGTATGAGAGTATTTAGACCCATCCCCACCTTATCATCGAAATAAATCAATTTGGAGCTATTTAAAACCGAATTTGGCCTTATAATAAAATAATATTTTTAGTTTTTCCAAAGGAGCCCCTCTCCTCCCTTATAAAAGGGCACCTCCTCCCTCTCTTCCTCACAACACTTTGTGATTTCAAGCTCGGCCAACCCCTGCCAATTTTTCCTCTCCACATCCCTAGAGACATCCTAGAGGTCCTGGTCTTCTTCAAAGACCAATTTTAGTTCCCTAAAAGGAGGTCTCAAAGAGGCGCTTCAAAGAAGAGGTAATGTTCGTTACTGAATCTTTCAACTTTATTTCTTCTTCAACTTATTCTTCTTAGTTTTTTTCGTTATTAAATAATAACATAAGTATCACTAATATACTGATATGTTATTATAAGTATGAAACAACCCTATTTCACCAACTATCCATCATACGGAAAACGAAATCACTGTGCGTGTGTACGTACGGAATACCGTCTCCACGCCGTGGTGTAATCTAATTTCCACCACCACCTTACTTGGATGGGTATAATGGTGTACATAATAACTATATATGATTATGGAAAAGTGATATTGATTCTAAAATAGTATACATACACTCCAATACAATTCAAGGATCATGAGAATGATATCATCGCTCGTGCGTACGTACGGACTACCGTCTCCACGACGCGATGAGATTCATTCTCCACGTTAACCATTCATGAATTATTATAAAGTATATATAATAAGTAATCATGAAATATATGTCATAATAATACTACTAGGTTTATGTATATATATATTTATTTCATCTACTTAATTCCACTCAATTCAATAAGGAAACGAAAACAGCGTTCATGCGTACGTACGGCCTACCGTCTCCATGAACGGTGTATTTCTTTCCATTTATCAATCCATTATATATATTTATATTTTGATTATATATTATATATAAATAATTTTTTACATTCTGGATTTAAGTAATCATGATCTATGTAATCATATGAATAATTACAAGTTAAAACACGATCGACAAATGAGACGATTTTACCCAAAACGCTACTTTAACATGAATTTACTAATGAACAGGTAATATAAAGTCATAAGTGAACCATATATAATATAATAACAATGGATATGATTCTATAATAAGTCAATGACATTATTTATATCATTATACAGGAGGTTCGGACACTTACGAAGCAAATCGGACCTAAGGTAAGGGAATATATCACAGTCTCATTATTATCCGAAATTGTTTATAATTTGGTATTTACTGGGGAGTATTTTATCATCCACATCCATGTTTCCTCAATATGTAATATTATTTCCATACACCTAGAATTTTTTGAATCCAATTTTACCCTTCGGTGAGTTTTTAGTAAATGATATGAAAGGAATCTTTTATCGTTTTTCGCATGAGAAACTCTTTGACTTTTCTGACAAAAGTACAAGAAGAATGTTTTTTAACTTATATGGCATGAATTTATTTTTAAAACATTATTTCCAAGAATCTTCCTTTACATGTTTTAAAGTTTATTTTTAATCAACTTATCTTAGTTTTGAATTGTATGAAATGTTAAGAAAGGAAAAGTGTTTTTGAAGTAGAAAGGATATTTTCCTCAAGAATGGAGTTCAAGTGTTTTTATCAAAATTATTTTCCATCTATGATAATAAAGGGTTCTATTTCTATCCCTATTATTACATTGATTTTATTATGCTATGATGGAATTATTTTTATGAATTCCTTCATCTTATATGAATTGTTTTATGATGTCACGATGTTTAAGATTCCCATTTTTATTACATGGGTTATGATATGATGTATGGTTTATGATTTTGTGGCACACCTAAGAATGGTATCATTATGAGATGGGTGGGACCTATATATCCCTCCAATGCATTGGGTAAAGATTTTATATCTCGTGAGATAGACATGGCTGGAACGACAGGTTAAACCGGTTTAGTGAAACAGGACTGAAACAAGGAATGACCTCGGTTCAGAAATGGACTTTGTCGACTAATATAGTCTTGTAAATGAGTCTTGAATAATAAGAAATGATTCTCTATGATTATGTGTCTATACCACAAAGATTATTGGGATTACATTTTACTAATATGATTTATCCCATGTTATGATATTATGATCTCTTTTTCAGGTTATGATTTCCAAAATGTTATGTTCTTATAAATATAATGTGATTGATATTGTAAAGACCCGCAAATTTCAAGGAAATTTTTTTCTTAATTTTCTTTGGAATTTTACAAGAGCGCAGCTTCAGACGGCACCTGATTCCGAGGCCCGGTGTGCCCGGAATCAATTTCCGAAGTTTGGATCGGGTACGTTCAGTGAACGGACGAGCGGGTTTTTCTATCTCTTGAACCGGTGCCCGGAATCAAATTCTGAGGGCACTGATGAAATCGCAGCGCCGGTGTTTTCTTAGAAACGCCTCTTCCGGAGTTGCGTTTGCTCAGACGTGGTTTTTAAATTTTGCGGCTTTAAGTCAGAAATAAAATAAAGTTTGTGCGACAACTTTATTTTATTTTTCACTTAAGCTGCTTGGAAGCCACTTGAAGTCACTTAAAGACGGCTTGAACTGAGTTGAACTGGATAGGATGCTATCCGGAAATATCCTACCCCCTTGGTAGGATATTTGTGAGGTGGGGCCCGCACGAGCCCCGCCGTTTCTTTCGCTAAGTAACGCACCTGCGAAAACCCGTCAAAGTAACTGAAAAGTCAACCGACGCGTTTTCTTAAATTCTTAACAGACCATTTAATTGGGCTGTTTATTTCGTGAATTAAATGGGCTGTTTCATTCGTTGAATTAATTCAACGAATTTAATGGGTCGTTACTTACGCGTTTGCGTTCGTTGGCAAAATAATAAAATAAGACCAACTCTTTCCTTTGGAGGATTCCTCGTTGTGCGAGATTCTTTGGGCCTCCACCCTCCCCGCGAAGAACGCGAAGAACGCGAAGAACGCGAAGAACGCGAAGAACGCCGGCGACCGAAATTCGACGACGCACACCGAGATCTGCGACGTCGACGAGCTTTACCCGCGACGTTCTTCGGCGACGCCTCTTCTTCCGCGGCCGATCCTCGTTCGGCAACTAAGGTGAGAATCGGATCGTTTAAATTCTCCTTTTTTTTAAAATTCATGGCAACGGATTTAATTAATTAAATCCGTTTGTTCTTGATCCGGAGATTGGCGACGCGACGCCGGATACCGCGACGACGCAACGATCCCCCCTTCTTCCGCGACGAGCGATCCCGCGACGACCTCTCGTCCGACGACGACGACAAGGTAGGGGTTTATTTTTTCTTGATGATTATTTCCCCGTGTTTATTCTTTTAAAGTGAAGAACATGATCTCCGACAATTTTAATTTATTTAAAATTGTTGTTGATTATTCCTCCCGTGGTTTATGACTAACGCGGAGGATGCGGGTCTAACGAACAAGACCCGGCAACCCTCCGCCGATCTCTTTTGTTGTGCGGATATGGCGGACGACGACGAACCGCGCGACAGGGGCGATCTGTTGATCCCGCAGTGAAGGTCGGCCCCCGGGAGGGGCAACGGCGCAGACGGGAGGCAAAACGGGCCACCGGAGCAACTCAGGCGGCCCGCGGAAGGCGGCGGCGGCGGCGCCCGGCGCGCCGCCGTGGAGAAGTTCCGCCGCGGCGGCGGCGGCCGGTTCCGCGGCCGCGCGGAACCGGGGAGGGACGCGGCGGCCCGGCCGCGTCCGCGGGACAGGCGGCCCCCCACGGGGCCGCGTTTTCCACCGAGCCGCGGAGCGGCGCCCCGCGGCAGCTTCCTTCGGCCGCGCGGCCGAAGCCGAGCCGGCCGGTCCGGTCGGCCGGGCCGCGCCCAGGCCGGACCGGACCCGGCCGAGCCGGTTCGGGCCGGGTCGGGCCGACCCGGTTCGGCCGACCCAGGGGGGGTTCGGGCCGGGTCGCCCCGGGCCCAGAACCCCCGTTTCGGGCCTTCTACGGTCTTTCGCCCATATCTTGGGCCTGGGAACTCCGATTGACGAACCGTCAGCGGCTACGCGATCCTTGGATCGAGACGGTCGTTTCGGTATATTATACTCAAGGTTTCGGAAGACTTTGGGTTCGGCCGGTTTGGTTCGTACACGAAACCAACCGGGCCCTCGGAGCAGAAACGCTCATAACTTGAGCTACGGACGTCCGAACGACGTACCGTCAGCTGTGGTAGTTTCCTCTAAGTGAGACGGAACTTTTGGCATACTCCGCCCGAGGATCGGATACAGGCGGAGTACGGTCGGGTTGGTTTTTCCCTAAAAACCAACCGGGCCCCTGGGACAAAAATGCCAATAACTCTCAGACCGGGCGTCCGATTGACGCGCCGTCTGTTGCGTTGAGATCCTGTTGTCGATACGGAACTTTTGGATGCATCAACTTCGGACTACGTGTCAGTTGATGTATCAGCCTCTCGGCTCGTGGAGCGGACCCTCCTAAACGAGCTCGCTGCGTGCGAGAACCCTAGCGCTGGCTGTGACTTCGACGACAGAGCAGAGATCCTCCGTGGACTGCGACGATGACAGAGCAGAGATCCTCCGTGGACTGCGACGACGGCAGAGCAGAGATCCTTCGTGGACTGCGGCGACGACTGTGCAGAGATCCTCAGTGGACTGCGTCGACTACTGCACTCAGCGATCTCACGTGGATCAGTGCTACAGGTTCTGTGTGAGCCCGATCCGTTGTGGGTCCTTACTACCGGTTCTGTGTGAGCCACTGCCTACAGGTTCTGTGTGAGCCCGATCCTACGTGGGTCTTTTGCGGGGGTTAGTACCTATCGATCCTTCGTGGGTCCGACGACTTAGATGGATCAGTGATCATCTTTGACGTCATCTAAAAAAGTATACCTGGTTGAGCTGAATCTTATGTTACTCTCCTTCGTGGATTGTGTTGAACTATCCTATGTGGATTTACTGTTTACTCTCCTTGTGGATTTGAGTCTTGCATTCCTTTGTGGATTGAGTTGTTCTTGAGCTCGTGAGCAGAGCTAGAATTGGGGACTTAGGTATATGTATGGGCATATACCTAAGTCGAGTCAGATGTTACTTCGTGATTGCATCTTTCTTTTGTGCTATATCCATTGTGGATTTCGGGAGACCTTCGGGGGTCTCGGGGTCCTTACTGAGTAGCTTGTACTCACCCCTGCACGGGCTATGCCCGCACCTTGTTGTGTTGGTTGCAGACGACGGACAGCGCTGATCACGGTTGGGGCGTGGAGTAGGACGGTGCCTGGAGGTGGACCACTGGGCGGGACGTGCTCGGAGCGGACGCGGGACCCGAGGAGCCTGGAGGCTATCTGTACCCACCCTTCAGGTGGGATTGCCAGTGGACGACACGAGGCCGCCGTCTTTTCTTCAGTTGCTGTTCTTTACTTTTCCTGTTGTACTTTCAGTTGGGCTTGTATTCCGGCCCCCTTTACTTTTCTGCACTTTACTTTCCGCTTGCTGACTCTGTGTGGTTGTTACTTATAAAGGCAATGTCTTCCCTGTTTACTGGGATTTTACGCCTTGGTGCTAGTCGCCAGCCCCTGGCCTATGGAAGGCGGGCTTGGGGTAGTCACGGCACGGGCCCCGAGGACGGGTCGTGACAAATTGGTATCAAAGGTGGTCGGTTCTACCGCAGACTCTGATCGTCTTTTCTTTCCATATGAAGCAATAGTGTTTAGTGTATTGAGTGTGGTTATCAGTTCAGGGAGCCCAGTGTTGGTGCGGCGGCCGACGTATCCGTACACCAGGACCCTGACTCCTGATTTCCGACTTAATGCATGAAAACATAGATTGCGTGTGTGTTTCAAGTTTTCTTTGTGATTACTTGTGTCAGCTCACCGGGTATACTGATCTGCATTATGAAAGTCTCAAGTTTTCCTTGTGATTACTTGTGCCAGCTCACCAGGTATACTGTTCTGACTGTGGTGCTCTTGTTCTCCTTTTCAGGATGGCACCGCGACGACAGCCAGCTAGGGTTCCGAGTGTAGGGCGCGACGGCAGCCCACCGAGCGATGAGGCCTCGGTGCAGGGCCCTTTGCCAGCAGTGGCGCCGGCGGTAGCTTTACCCGCCGAGCCACCGATGCTGCCAGTACCAGACGCTGACGATGCACGTCGCCTCAGGGCACTGCATGAGTTTCAGAGCCAGCGACCGCCCAGGTTTCGCGGTGAGGCGGACCCCCAGGCCGCCGAGGACTGGCTAGAGGCGGTGGTAAGGATCTTTAGGCTAGTGAGGACACCAGCGGATCTCATGGTGATTCTCGCAGCGAGCCTCCTGCAGGCGGCGGCAGGACGATGGTGGAGCCTGATGCTCCAGGTTCACGATGAGGCATCCTTGCTCTGGGCGGACTTCGAGAGCCTCTTCCGCTCTGAGTTCGTCCCGGCCACCCTCCGAGCGGTGTGCATCCAGGAGCTTCTCCAGCTGCGCCAGGGCAGCATGACGGTCGCTCAGTACGCGGCGAGGTTCACTGACCTATCTCGCTACTCGACCGACATGGTACGGGACCCCTTCTTCCGGGCCCGGACCTTCGAGCAGGGCTTGCGACAGGAGATTCGGGCGTCACTGATCCCCCTCAGCATTCCGACCCAGGCGGGAGTGATGGAGCGAGCCCTCCTGATCGAGAGCTTCCTGGCAGAGCCTTCTTCAGCAGCGAGACCTAGCGCAGGGCGGCAGGTAGCTGAGTCTTCGGCAGCAGGTAGCCGACGGATGACTCTCGGGTCCAGGCAGACCAGACCCCCACGCAGACGGCCTCAGGACACCGGCTCAGCAGTGCAGGGCACACAGCGGAGTGCCAGCCTTCCGAGAGGCAGACTGTGCTACTCCTGCGGCGGGCAGGGTCACATGGCTCGTGACTGCCCGACTCGCCGACCAGAGGAGCAGCAGACGGTGGAGGGGCCACCCAGGCAGAGGCAGAGGGTCGACCGTGGCGGTCCGCAGGGAGGAGGCGGACGAGGCAGAGGAGCTGGCCGAGCAGCGGGTGGTGGGCGACGCTTCCAGGCTCTACCCCCACCACCACCAGGAGGGCCACCTCGACCACATGGAGCTGGCGGGCAGGGACAGGCCCAGCTCCAGGCAGTGGAGGCCTACGACCCCGACTTGCCAGAGATGATTCGAGGTACGATCTGTGTCTATTCCACCCTTGCTGCAGTACTTATAGACACAGGAGCGAGTCACTCTTTCATAGCCTCTGCCCTTGTTCGGAGCTCGGAGATTCCGACTGAGCCGTTGGCTCGATCCTTACGGCTAGAGACTCCTACGGGAGCAGACTCGACGATTACGCACTGGTGCCGGCAGTGTGAGCTTACTCTAGGAGGCGAGAGCTTCGGCTGGGATCTCCTTGTAGCGGCGTCGAGGCCTTACGACGTCATCTTGGGCATGGATTGGCTATCCACGGTTCATGCCCAGATCGACTGTTTTAGGCGCAAGGTGCGATGTGTTCGCACCGACGGGAGCAGGTTTACCTTCACCGGCGAGAAGGGAACCTTTGCAGCATAGGATGGACTTCCGCGGAGGAGAGTGCAGCCCATCTCTCATCAGTTGGCTAGCCTCATCCTGGGAGCAGTGGACGTGCGGAGTCCAGTTTTTCCTGCAGTGGTGGACCAGTACGTGGACGTCTTTCCCGACGACGTTCCAGGGCTACCTCCTCGTAGAGAGGTAGACTTTTACATCGACTTGTACCCCGAGACAGCCCCGATATCTACTCCAGCATATCGTATGGCCCCCGCCGAGCTTCGGGAGCTACGGGTACAGTTGGAGGACTTGCAGAGCAAGGGGTTTATCTGACCCAGTGTTTCACCCTGGGCTTCCCCGATTTTGTTCGCCAAGAAGGCGGACTGGAGCTTGCAACTATGTGTCGACTATCGTCGCCTGAACCAGGTGACAGTGAGGAACAAGTATCCGCTGCTACGGATTGATGACCTCTTCGATCAGCTCAAGGGAGCGCGGTGGTTCTCGAAGATAGACCTCCGGTCAGGCTATCATCAGCTCAGAGTTCGAGACGAGGACGTGCAGAAGACGGCCTTCAGGTGTCGGTATGGCCATTATGAGTTCTTGGTTATGCCGTTCGGCGTAACCAATGCTTCAGAAGTGTTCATGAGCCTCATGAACAGGATCTTCCAGCCATACCTCGACCGATTTGTCGTGGTCTTTATTGACGACATTTTGGTATACTCGACGACTGAGGAGGAGCATGCCTACCACCTGCGAGTTGTGCTAGACACACTCCGAGAGCACCAGCTTTATGGAAAGATCTCAAAATGCCAGTTCTGGTTACGTGAGGTCCATTTCTTGGGGCACGTCATTTCTGAGGCGGGAGTTGCAGTGGATCCCGCGAAGATCGAGGCAGTGCTAGCTTGGGAGCCACCCAGGAGCGTGACGGAGGTGCGGAGCTTCTTGGGCCTAGCCGGATACTATCGGAGATTCGTGCCAGACTTCTCCAGAGTTGCGGCACCACTCTCAGCGTTGACGAAGAAGGAGAAACCCTTCGTGTGGTCAGACAGATGTCAGCAGA
Source organism: Viscum album (assembly GCA_963277665.1). NCBI lineage: Eukaryota > Viridiplantae > Streptophyta > Magnoliopsida > Santalales > Viscaceae > Viscum > Viscum album. The sequence goes on from OY728157.1 coordinate 81,644,987, forward strand.
GCTTCCAGGAGCTGAGGCAGAGGTTGACCAGCGCACCTATCTTGAGGTTGCCTGAGGAGGGAGTTGGATACGTAGTTTACTGCGATGCATCAGGGACTGGACTCGGATGCGTCCTAATGCAGGAGCGGGCCGTGATCGCCTACGGATCACGTCAGTTGAGGCCGCATGAGCAGAACTACGCCACTCATGACCTGGAGTTAGCAGTAGTGGTCTTCGCTCTGAAGACTTGGCGGCACTATCTGATGGGCGAGCGCTTCACAGTCTTTTCTGACCACCAGAGTCTCAGGTATATCTTCTCTCAGAAGGACCTGAACCTGAGACAACGGAGATGGCTTGAGTTCCTCCAGGACTATGACTTTGAGATAGTCTATACTCCTGGGAAGGGGAACGTGGTAGCCGATGCCCTCAGCAGGAGGACGGGCATTCAGCTACTTGAGGAGGCGACGGAGCAGCTATCCTCCTTACAGATATCCTTCGTGGATAGAGACGGAGCAGCCTTTCTTCAGTCTCTCACAGTCTCTCCTCCACTTCTACAGCGGGTCAGAGAGGCTCAGCATGAGGACGCTGACTGTGAGACCCGGCGTGCACTGATATCCTCAGGTCAGGCGCCTGATGGCTTCTCCCTTGGAGAAGAGCACGACATCCTTTTCAGAGGACATACCTTCGTACCAGTCGCTTTGCGAGAGGAGGTGCTGAGAGAGTTTCACACTTCTCCCTTGGAGGTACATCTTGGAGTGGCGAAGATGTATCAGGATCTCAGGCGACAGCACTGGTGGCCGGGCATGAAGAAAGCAGTGGCAGAGTTCGTTTCACGATGCCTCACCTGCCAGCAGGTGAAGGCAGAGCATCAGGTACCAGCAGGCTTGGTACAGCCCTTGAAGGTCCCGGAGTGGAAGTGGGATGGCATATCTATGGACTTCGTGACTGGACTTCCATGCACTTCCAGAGGTCACGACTCCATTTGGGTGATTGTTGACCGACTCACCAAGTCGGCACACTTCTTACCCATCAGAGAGCAGGGCTCAGTGGAGAGATTGGGACGTCTTTACGTCCAGGAGATCGTACGGCTTCACGGTGTGCCATCTTCTATCGTCTCCGATCGAGATGCTCGTTTCACTTCCCGGCTTTGGAAGGGGTTGCAGGAGGCGTTCGGGACGCGGCTCCATCTGAGCACAGCCTTCCACCCTCAGACGGATGGTCAGACGGAGAGGACCATACAGACACTCGAGGACATGCTCCGTGCATGTGTTCTCGACTTTGGTCGCAGCCGGGAGGACCACCTACCCTTGGTGGAGTTCGCGTACAACAACAGCTACCACTCCACCATCGGGATGGCACCATACGAGGCGTTGTACGGCAGACCCTGCAGATCACCGTTGTGCTGGACAGACCCTAGGGAGTCAGCACTCGTGGGACCAGAGATGGTCCGAGCCACGACAGAGAAGGTCCAGATCATCCAGGAGAGGATGAGGACAGCTCAGAGCCGGCAGAAGTCATATGCTGATAGGAGGCGGAGGCCACTAGAGTTCGAGGATGGCGACCACGTATTTTTGCGTGTCTCACCTCGACGTGGTTTACGGAGATTTGGCCGAGGCGGCAAGTTGTCTCCACGCTTCATCGGGCCTTTCCAGGTCCTCAGAAGGATAGGAGAGGTGGCTTATCGCCTGGCTCTACCACCTCAGTTGCACCGGGTGCACGACGTCTTCCACGTGTCTCAGCTGAGGAGATACGTGCACGACCCGATGCACATCATCGACTTTGGGGAGCTGGACGTGGACGATGGGGCGACTTTTGCGGAGGTCCCAGTGGAGATCGAGGATCGACAGGAGCGGGTCCAACGTGGGCGGTCGATTCCTCTTGTGAGCGTCAGATGGCAGCACGGGAACCTCCAGGAGAGCACTTGGGAGCGGGAGGCTCAGATGCGTGCTCAGTACCCCCATTTGTTCCCCTAGTTTTTGATGTATCTTTACGGGGACATAAAGCCCTGAGGTGGGAGTAATGTAAAGACCCGCAAATTTCAAGGAAATTTTTTTCTTAATTTTCTTTGGAATTTTACAAGAGCGCAGCTTCAGACGGCACCTGATTCCGAGGCCCGGTGTGCCCGGAATCAATTTCCGAAGTTTGGCTCGGGTACGTTCAGTGAACGGACGAGCGGGTTTTTCTATCTCTTGAACCGGTGCCCGGAATCGAATTCTGAGGGTACCGATGAAATCGCAGCGCCGGTGTTTGCTTAGAAACGCCTCTTCCGGAGTTGCGTTTGCTCAGACGTGGTTTTTAAATTTTGCGGCTTTAAGTCAGAAATAAAATAAAGTTTGTGCGACAACTTTATTTTATTTTTCACTTAAGCTGCTTGGAAGCCACTTGAAGTCACTTAAAGACGGCTTGAACTGAGTTGAACTGGATAGGATGATATCCGGAAATATCCTACCCCCTTGGTAGGATATTTGTGAGGTGGGGCCCGCACGAGCCCCGCCGTTTCTTTCGCTAAGTAACGCACCCGCGAAAACCCGTCAAAGTAACTGAAAAGTCAACCGACGCGTTTTCTTAAATTCTTAACAGACCATTTAATTGGGCGGTTTATTTCGTGAATTAAATGGGCTGTTTCATTCGTTGAATTAATTCAACGAATTTAATGGGTCGTTACTTACGCGTTTGCGTTCGTTGGCAAAATAATAAAATAAGACCAACTCTTTCCTTTGGAGGATTACTCGTTGTGCGAGATTCTCTAGGCCTCCACCCTCCCCGCGAAGAACGCGAAGAACGCGAAGAACGCGAAGAACGCGAAGAACGCCGGCGACCGAAATTCGACGACGCACACCGAGATCTGCGACGTTGACGAGCTTTACCCGCGACGTTCTTCGGCGACGCCTCTTCTTCCGCGGCCGATCCTCGTTCGGCAACTAAGGTGAGAATCAGATCGTTTAAATTCTCCTTTTTTAAAAAATTCATGGCAACAGATTTAATTAATTAAATCCGTTTGTTCTTGATCCGGAGATTGGCGACGCGACGCCGGATACCGCGACGACGCAACGATCCCCCCTTCTTCCGCGACGAGCGATCCCGCGACGACCTCTCGTCCGACGACGACGACAAGGTAGGGGTTTATTTTTTCTTGATGATTCTTTCCCCGTGTTTATTCTTTTAAAGTGAAGAACATGATCTCCGACAATTTTAATTTATTTAAAATTGTTGTTGATTATTCCTCCCGTGGTTTATGACTAACGCAGAGGATGCGGGTCTAACGAACAAGACCCGGCAACCCTCCGCCGATCTCTTTTGTTGTGCGGATATGACGGACGATGACGAACCGCGCGACAGGGGCGATCTGTTGATCCCGCAGTGAAGGTCGGCCCCCGGGAGGGGCAACGGCGCAGACAGGAGGCAAAACGGGCCACCGGAGCAACTCCGGCGGCCCGCGGAAGGCGGCGGCTGCGCGGGTCGCCGGCAAGGCGGCGCCGGCGGCCGGAGGCGGCGACGCCCGGCGCGCCGCCGTGGAGAAGTTCCGCCGCAGCTGAAGCCGCGGCGGCGGCGGCCGGTTCCGCGGCCGCGCGGAACCGGGGAGGGACGCGGCGGCCCGGCCGCGTCCGCGTGACAGGCGGCCCCCCACGGGGCCGCGTTTTCCACCGAGCCGCGGGGCGGCGCCCCGCGGCAGCTTCCTTCGGCCGCTCGGCCGAAGCCGAGCCGGCCGGTCCGGTCGGCCGGGCCGCGCCCAGGCCGGACCGGACCCGGCCGAGCCGGTTCGGGCCGGGTCGGGCCGACCCGGTTCGGGCCGACCCGGTTCGGCCGACCCAGGGGGGGTTCGGGCCGGGTCGCCCCGGGCCCAGAACCCCCGTTTCGGGCCTTCTACGGTCTTTCGCCCATATCGTGGGCCTGGGACCTCTGATTGACGAACCGTCAGCGGCTACGCGATCCTTGGATCGAGACGGTCGATTCGGTATATTATACTCAAGGTTTCGGAAGACTTTGGGTTCGGCCGGGTTGGTTCGTACACGAAACCAACCGGGCCCTCGGAGCAGAAACGCTCATAACTTGAGCTACGGACGTCCGAACGACGTACCGTCAGCTGTGGTAGTTTCCTCTAAGTGAGACGGAACTTTTGGCATACTCCGCCCGAGGATCGGATACAGGCGGAGTACGGTCGGGTTGGTTTTGCCCTAAAAACCAACTGGTCCCCTGGTACAAAAATGCCAATAACTCTCAGACCGGGCGTCCGATTGACGCGCCGTCTGTTGCGTTGAGATCCTGTTGTCGATACGGAACTTTTGGATGCATCAACTTCGGACTACGTGTCAGTTGATGTATCAGCCTCTCGGCTCGTGGAGCGGACCCTCCTAAACGAGCTCGCTGCGTGCGAGAACCCTAGCGCTGGCTGTGACTTCGACGACAGAGCAGAGATCCTCCGTGGACTGCGACGACGACAGAGCAGAGATCCTCCGTGGACTGCGACGACGGCAGAGCAGAGATCCTTCGTGGACTGCGGCGACGTCTGTGCAGAGATCCTCAGTGGACTGCGTCGACTACTGCACTCAGCGATCTCACGTGGATCAGTGCTACAGGTTCTGTGTGAGCCCGATCCTATGTGGGTCCTTACTACCGGTTCTGTGTGAGCCACTGCCTACAGGTTCTGTGTGAGCCCGATCCTACGTGGGTCTTTTGCGGGGGTTAGTACCTATCGATCCTTCGTGGGTCCGACGACTTAGATGGATCAGTGATCATCTTTGACGTCATCTGAAAAAGTATACCTGGTTGAGCTGAATCTTATGTTACTCTCCTTCGTGGATTGTGTTGAACTATCCTATGTGGATTTACTGTTTACTCTCCTTGTGGATTTGAGTCTTGCTTTCCTTTGTGGATTGAGTTGTTCTTGAGCTCGTGAGCAGAGCTAGAATTGGGGACTTAGGTATATGTATGGGCATATACCTATGTCGAGTCAGATGTTACTTCGTGATTGCATCTTTCTTTTGTGCTATATTCTTTGTGGATTTCGGGAGACATTCGGGGGTCTCGGGGTCCTTACTGAGTAGCTTGTACTCACCCCTGCACGGGCTATGCCCGCACCTTGTTGTGTTGGTTGCAGACGACGGACAGCGCTGATCACGGTTGGGGCGTGGAGCAGGACGGTACCTGGAGGTGGACCACTGGGCGGGACGTGCTCGTAGCGGACGCGGGACCCGAGGAGCCTGGAGGCTATCTGTACCCACCCTTCAGGTGGGATTGCCAGTGGACGACACGAGGCCGCCGTCTTTTCTTCAGTTGTTGTTCTTTACTTTTCCTGTTGTACTTTCAGTTGGGCTTGTATTCCGGCCCCCTTTACTTTTCTGCACTTTACTTTCCGCTTGCTGACTCTGTGTGGTTGTTACTTATAAAGGCAATGCCTTCCCTGTTTACTGGGATTTTACGCCTTGGTGCTAGTCGCCAGCCCCTGGCCTATGGAAGGCGGGCTTGGGGTAGTCACGGCACGGGCCCCGAGGACGGGTCGTGACAAATATTTCTTTTATTTACCCTTACTGAGCATTTGAGCTCACCCATTTATGTTTTATTTTCCCCGGGATATAAAGAAAGGTTTTAGGTAAAAAAAGGAAGATCTTTATTAGAGATGTTGAATATATTTTGCCATGATTAGAAGTTTATATTCCGAGTTTCCAAAGACACTAAACTATTACGGTCCTTGTGTGTGTGTTTATGTTATTTTCTAAGTATTCCGCAAAAGTAATGTAATGTCCATGTATGTCAAGCTTCGGGTCTCTACAGTTGGTATCAGAGTAAAGGTTTAGTCAACCTCTGGAAAATAGGATGCGAGAACTTTAGTGAGATCCCTAGAGATATTTCTATGGTTTTTCTGGGGATGTCCCTAAGGTTATGTATACGTTATAGTCCTAGAATTGCGCTAACCATCATAGAATTAAACCTGAGATGTTAGATATTAAAGGTACTCCTCCTTTATTATATTGTTTTCCCTAGCATGATTTTTGCCTCTCACACTATTCTTTTGTGTTTTAGACGATGGCTGGAACCTGAAGGAACTGTGTTGATCAATGCAATGGACAATGCAATGATTGTCCTATTGAACAAACAAATGTTATGGGAGATGGAGTGAAAAATATTATTTCTATACTTAAACAATCTATGAATCATTCTGGACTTCCAAATGAGCAGAGAAGGAAACTATATTCTATTGAGTCCTTCATGAGGCAACGTCCACCTTCTTTCAATGGGTCTTATGATCCACTTATTGCTGAAAAATAGATTAGTACTACTGAAAAGATATTTTCAGTTCTTCATTGTTCTGAACATGATAAAGTCATCTTAGCAGTATATCGTTTGGAAGGTAAAGCTGATCAATGGTGGAATCTTATCAAGAATATGAGGCCAAGTGATGAAATTGAGTCCGTGGAATGGGACGAGTTCAAGAACATATTTTTCTATAAGTACTTCCCTCGTATTCTTCGAACAATGATGGAGAAGTAGTTTCTTGAACTAAAGAAAAAGGATGATGAATCTGTTGGTATATACGAAGCGAATTTTACAAGGCTTGCAAGGTATGCATCTGGATTTATCATCCAACCTGAAAGTAATGTTGACTGATTATTCATTGGCATAAAACCAAATCTTCGAAGGGCATTAGCTATAAGAGACTTCAGAAGCTATGAGGAAATTGTTCGTTGTGCTATCAAGGTAGAAATGGAAGTTGGTGTTACTTATCCATCTCATAGTTTTGACAAGAAACGAAATATGGAGTTCAAGTAGAAATCTCAGAATAATGGTGAAAAGAAGATGAATGTTTCCTTATGATCAATGTGTGGAAAGAAGCATGGTGGAGATTGTCTTAAAGGGACTAGAAAATGTTTTAAGTGTGGAAAAGAAGGTCATCAAGCATCTGGGTGTCGAAGTAATGGAAAAAGGGTTTCTAATGATGTGAATAAAGAAAAGACTGTAGAGAACGCACCACCAACACTTCAATGCTTCAAGTTCAAGGAAATGGGGCATTATACTAATAAATTCCCTAATCCAAGGGTTAGTGATAATCGACATGAGAAACCGCTTAAGGCAAAGGACAAAGTGAAGTCACATGCGATCACTATTGGTGATGTTGAATATGAAAACGATGTGGTGGAATGATTAAGTGTTTATGTAATGGGATTCCAAAATAATGTTGTATATAGTATCGTGGAATATTGGAATATTTATGTATTGGCTTATTGTGGTTTTCAATAATTTTATGGTACTAGTAACCATGGAAATTGATTGAGATATTTTTGGAAAAAAGATGATATGCACATAATGAAGGGAAAACGAGAAAATGAAATGATTTACAGTATTCATGAGTTCATGATTGATATAAGGACTATGTGATATCATGGTTTGCGTATATAGAATTTTGAGGATTTTGGTATGTGGAAAGAGTTAACTTTTAACAACATTCATGTTTTCAATAAGGTTCAATGGGTACACATTTATTTTCAAGAGAATACCTGATTGAGGCCTTCGAATGTTTGAAATGTGACCAACAATACATATCTCATGATATATGGAGATAAACAATGGTATTAACATGCTAGTTGAATGAACTCTTTGGGAATAATTTTCACTATACTATGAGATTAGACATCATTATTTTGGATAATCCTTAAGATTGGATTGGATTATGTTGGACATAAGTTAGTATTATTTAAGGATACAAGTTTTTTTTGATATTATTTATGAGATGTTATAGTAATGTATTTTTAGAAAAAGGACAAACTGTAGGATGGGCGACATCCCATTGCGTCAGACAAGGCTGTGGGAATCAAACCCACAACTGAAGTGAGACTGTCCTTTATCGCCTACCACTATTCTATAGGAAGTCCATGTTTAGTAGAAACTAGTTTTATTATATTAAGTAGTATGATATAAGAAGTATAAGTCCATTTTAGGAACCATATATGTTTAATCTCACTATATATGGACTTATGTATTTTTTGATAACTTTTCTAACCTTTTGTTTGAGACAGATGGAATGACCCATCATTCAATCACATGATCTGCTAACACATCACGGATGACAAATTCAACTTCATTCATTAAGGATGAAGTGTAAATTTTCCAATGAATGACCAACGGTGAGACTATACCAAAATCACGAAAGTATTTCTTCTAATTCCAATTTCATCAAATTTAGGGAAATCATCTTGAAAACCAAAAATGTTGTCCTAATGCTATTATATATGATGAATCAGATGGTACCTTAGATCGTCACAAATTTATGGATTTGTGATTTCTGGATTTTCCATAGCCATGTTATCTACCACTCTCCATCAGAACATGATAGTTAGATTTCTCTTCCATATCCATATTTTCACCTATGTGGAAACCCAATGATTAGTTTATTAGAGTAACCGTTAAATTTCATACTTTTGTTTTTAAAGATTGGTTTTGGTATTAATTTTTACTATGTGGGTTTCTATTAAAGAAACTTTCTAGTAGTAAACCATTTATAACCCCGACGAATTTCGAGGGCGAAATTCATTTTAAGGGGGGTAGAATTTAACACCCCGATATTTTATAAAAAATATACTTTTTAATTTCACTAATGTATTACGTTGTATGCTACACCAAATGGAGATTGTACAACATTCATCCTTTACTTGACTTGCATTAAATGCAATCGCGACCTTCCTCGATAGCGTGCGTAGTACGCAATAACGAGTTTCACTAAACAACCATATGCTATTAAAATATTATTAAATCTAACCGTTATAAATAGTAATAACCACTTTTTGAAATTTTGTAAATTTTATTTTTCAAAATGGAATTCATTTTTGGATTCGGTATATCAAAATTAGCTTTGGGTAAAATTTTGGTACTTTTCGGATAACTTTCATTTTTAGATGAATAGTTAAAATTACTAAATTTCAATTAAAAACAACCTTTTTAATCGAAATAATTAATAGTGATAAATTATTAATTTGAGTGGTTTTAAAGTATATTTAGATTATATTTTTACAATTTAATACAATTTTGGTCATTAGATATAATTTCACATTTAAACCAGACATAAACAAGTGTCAATCTTTTGATAGTTATTATCTCTTAAGAACACACTATTTGTTTTGACGACGGTAATTAATTTTTAAATTAAGTAATGCAACTGATATGTTCTGAATTTGGTAAAATAGACATCATTTTTGAGTTCATAATATCAAATATAGCTTAGGCCTAATTTTTGGTAATTTTCTGGAAACTATCATTTTTTGATGAATAGTGAAACCACTAAGTGGTAGTTAAAAAAATGAATTTCTCAAAAAACATAATTTTACCGCTTCTGTGAGTGGAATTTCAAAAATCTGAGAGTCACGGTTGATGTCAGTAAGTAAAATGTTGTTCAATGAGATGAAAATAATTTTTGGTGAATAGTAACTTTTTACTTTTTTTACCACGTTTAAAAGTAAATAGGATAATTAAGGGTAAAAATGATATTATTATTACCCTAACACATGTCCTAATTCTATTGGATAAGTTTAATTTGACCAAAACCAACCATAGGAATAAAATATGACCATTTAAGCCCACTTAGATTAGATTAGGACAATTATTATTAATTTATTTAAAGAAGGGTTAAAATAGTTAAAATCAAAGATTAATAATAAAATCATTTTTAATATAGGGTTATACATAAGATAAATTTGACTATAAATATTCATTAGAATGATAAAAGTATTTCCTATATAATTATCTTTTATTTGTAATTTTTAGACTTTAAATAAGTTAATTTATTTATTACACAATGATGATGCAGTAATTATCTTATTAATGAAATATTGACATAATTGATGTTATAAATTCCAAATTAAATGTAATTTGAGACTTTTTATGAATTCCACTAATTTTATAGGTTAATAAGACATGTTATTAATGATTTAATTAACTTTTTTTTGTACAAATAATTATTTTATGATTTTCACAAAAATCAACTACTAAATAGTGTCAAAATTGACATAAAATAGTTTTTAAAACAAATATTATATTATTTATTGTTATTTTTTTCCTAAAAATCTACGGTTCAGCCAAATGACTTAGATAAGGTTATATATATTAATAATAAACAACTTGGGGTTCGTTTGGCTTCTTATAGTAGGTTTATTAACCTTATAGTATAAGAACACAAGAAGACACGGTAAAAGTAAAATTATTTAACTTAATGTTAAATATCAATGATAATGTTAAATTATGAACCTAAACTTGTATAAATTCTATTGGATGAGAGTAGTTCGACCCATCCTCACCATAGCTTCTTAATAAATCAATTTAAAGCTATTTATAACCGAATTTGGCTTTATAATAAAATAATCTTTTTAGTTTTTCCAAAGGAACCCCCTCTCCTCCCTTATAAAAGGGAACCTCATCCCTCTCTTACTCACACCACTTTTAGCCTTCATGCTCTGCCAAACCCTGCCAATTTCTCCTCTCCACTTCCCTAGAGACATCCTAGAGATCCTGGTCTTCTTCAAAGACCAATTTTAGTGCCCTAAAAGGAGGTCTCAAAGAGGCGCTTCAAAGAAGAGGTAATGTCCGTTACCGATTCTTTCAACTTTATTTCTTCTTCCACTACTTCCTATTAGGTTGTTTCATTATGAAGTAATAAAATCAGTATCACTCATATACTGATATGTTATTATAAGTATGAAACAACCCTATTTCACCATCTATCCATCCTACAAAAAACAAAATCACCGCGCGTGCGTACGTACGGAATACCATCTCCACGACGTGGTGTAATCTATTTTCCACCAGCACCTTACTTGGATGGGTATGATGGTGTAAATAATAACTATATATGATTATTGTAAAGTGATATTGATTCTGAAATAGTATACAGACACTCAAATACAATTCAACAATCATGAGAACGATATCATCGCTCATGCGTGCATACGGACTACCGTCTCTGAGACGCGATGAGATTCATTTTCCACGTTAACCATTCATGAATGATTATAAAGTATATATAATAAGTAATAATGAAATATATGACATAATAATACTACTGTATTTTTATATATATATATATATTTATGTCATCTACTTAATTCCACTAAATTTAATAAGGAAACGAAAACAGCGTTCATGCGTACGTACGACCTACCATTTCCATGAACGGTGTATTTATTTCCATTTATTGATCCATTATATATATATATGTATATTCTGAATATATATTATATATAAATCATGGTTTACATTCTGGATTTATTTAATCATGATCTATGTAATAATATGAAAAATTACAAGTTAAAACACGAACGACAAATGAGACGATTTTACCCAAAACGCTACTTTAACATGAATTTACAAAAGAAAGGGTAAAATAAAGTCATAAGTGAACCATATATGATATAATAAAAATTAATATGATTATTTAATAAGTAAATGAAATTATTTAAATCATTATACAGGAGGTTCAGACACTTACGAAGGAAATCAAACCTAAGGTAAGGGAAAATATCACAGTCTCATTTTTGTCAGAGATTGTTTATAATTTGAAATTTACTGGGGTGTATTTTATCATCCACATCCATGTTTCCTCAATATTTAATATTATTTCCATCCACATAATTTTTTTTAAATCGAATGTTTCCTTTCGATGAGTTTTTAGTAAAAGATATGAATAGAATCTTTGGTCATTTTTCGTACGAGGTACTTTTTGACTTTTCCGACAAAAGTACGAGAAGAATGTTTTTTAACTTCTATGGCATGAATGGATTTCTAAAAAATTATTTCCAAGAAGCTTCCTTTACAAGTTTTCAAGTTTATTTTTAATCAACTTCTTTTATTTTAGAATTGTATGACACTTTAAGAAAGGAAAAGTGTTTTTGAAGTAGAAAGGATATTTTTCTTCAAGAATGGAGTTCAAGTGTTTTATCAAAATTATTTTCCATATAAGATAATAAAGGGTTTTGTTTCTATCCCTATTATTACATTGATTTGATTATGTTGTGATGGAATTATTTTTATGAATTACTTTATCTTAAATGAATTATTTTATGATGTCACGATGATTAAGATTCCCATTTTTATTACATGGGTTATGCTATGATGTATGGTTTATGATTTTGTGAAATACATAAGAATGGTATCATTATGAGATGGGTGGGACCTATATCTCCCTCTAATGCATTGGGTAAAGATTTTATATCTCATGAGATAGACATGGCTGGAACGGCAGCTTAACCCGGTTCAGTGAAACAGGAATGAAATGAGGAATGAAATCGGTTCAGAAATGGACTTTGTCCACTAAGATAGTCTTGGCAATGAGTCTTGACTAATAAGAAATGATTCTCTATGATTTTGTGTGTATGCCACAATGATTATTGGGATTACATTTTACTAATATGATTTATCCCATGTAATGATATTATGATCTCTTTTGTAGGTTAATATTTCCAAAATGTTATGTTCTTATGAATATGATGTGATTGATATTTCTTTTGTTTACCCTTACTGAGCATTTGAGCTCACCCATTTATGTTTTCTTTTCCCCAGGATATAAAGAAAGGTTTTAGGTAAAAAAAAGTAAGATCTTTATGGGATATGTTGAAGATATTTTTCCACGATTAGATGATTATATTCTGAGTTTCCAAAGACACTAAACTATTACGGTCCTTGTGTGTGTGTTTATATTATTTTCTTCGTATTCCGCAAAAGTAATGTAATGTCCTTGTATGTCATGCTTCCGGTCTCTACATAGAACCTACCATGATATAATTTTTGAATCCTATAGTTTTCACTATGATAAAACATATGTTCCAAAATCAACATAAACATTATCTATCTCATTATATAAAACTATTTCACACATACCAATATGTCATGTAGGAATGTCTTTGGATTTTCACCCTTATCACCCTTCATTTGTGGGTGCATTACCTATAGCTTTATTGTATATGATAGGTTTGCATATTTTCTAAAATAATATTAATATTGTTTTGTAACATTCCTTAAAATATGATAAACATCCTTAAAATAACATTAATAGTCAACAGTCATATAAAATATGACTCTTTTTAATACCATTAAAATAATAAAATATCATTCTTCCTCAAATAATTCACAACGTTGAACCAAAGATATTTATATATCATAGTTCAATAACTAATCTCAAATCATTTCCTTAATTGTAATAAAATCCCATCAATTGGAACCAAAAGGGATGTCAAATAAATTGAACCAAGAATAAATTATAAAATCATTAACCCATTGCATTATTTATAACTCTTTTGGTAATCATATATGAAGTCATATATTTTCTAAAAAATCACCAAATCCATAGACGTTTAGATATTATTATTTCAAGAATACCATAAGTAAAAATATATTGACAAATTATTTTGTCGAAACCTAATAAATTATTACTTCAACCCATTGACATAAATGATTTGGTATCAAATTTTTACTTCCTTGGTATAAGGGATAACCCTTAGTTTTGCAACATAATATAGATAATTCCCATGATCCCCACATATAAGGCATTGAATTTGTTTGAAATACATTTCTCTATGAGCTTCAATTCCACAGTGAAAATGTTTTCCCCTCTATTTGATATATTCTTCTAGTTACTTCTTCCCACACTCTTGGCATGTAAGAAGATGAATTTTCTTTCCCCTATTCATATTACTAATCAAAATTTTGTCAAATTCAATCCTTCCCTTACATGATAGATTATTAATTTCATTTATAATCATGTTGTAAATCATATTTCATGATATTTCGTTAGTCAAAATCCTAATATATTTCTCCCCTCTCATCATCCAACATAGATGTTCCTAATTAATATATTTTCCATCATAATCATTGTTATCACGATTCCTCATGGTTTCATCTATTAAATACCCAAAAATTATAGTATGAGAAAAAATGATCATAGTGGGAAACTATATAATCATGATTAAATTGTTTTATTATTTATAAATAACAACACGATAATTTCAATCTATGACACCTTAATATTAATATGGTTCATTAATGTTCATTATCTAATAATTATAATATTATTGTTAATAAAATGTTTTTTGAATTTCCAACACATATCCCCTCTGAGAGTCGAAACATGAGTACATCAGGGCAAATTTTCATGCACTAGGTGGCAATCAAGTTAATTTTTTGATGTTATATTTTTAAAGTTATTTGGACTCGGTAAAATTATTCCATAGACACATCCACATGTAGTATCCAAAATGGTGGTGGTTCTTTAAAACCCATATAATACATTCCTTTTATAATGTTAAGGATTGAATCATAATATTAGAATAATCATTATAGCTCTCACTAATGTTCTCTCATCATAGATAAATAGGTTAACTAATCCATTCTTTATATACCATAAATAACTACCCAGGATCTTCGTACCAAAATATTACTTCTTAATAAATGAATATTCAATTAGCATAAAAAATATAAACCTCAGGACTATAAAGTTCTTCCAACATATTAATCTTCAAATATATACCATACATAAAATATTTATTCATAAATAGTGGGAAATGAATCATTGTAAAGGGTGAACCCAAATGAACTGAATATTAAAACATGTGATATAAAATGATCACAAATAAAAATAATGATCTTAAGGGTATGATAAAATAATTAAACATTAGAAACCCATTTTCTAAAAAAATATAATAATCATGAGTCCTAGAAATATTCCTGTAATTTCATAATTCAATAATTATTAATGAAATCAAGGAACGTAAGTCATAAAAACATAACATAGAATGTGGAATTTGACATTGAAATAAATATTTACCCTTGTGAATTATTATTAATAGAAACATGTATATTTATTAACTTACAAACATTGAATCAGGCCATTATATAAACATATAGACATGAAGCCAACTCCAAACATAATAATAGTTTAATGAATCTAGGACCACACATTATATTTTTAACATAAAAATGGGTCCTCAAATATTTGTATAGACATGAAACCAAGTCCGAACATATCATTATTGAGATAAAATATAGGTCCAAGCTAATTTTTATAGACATGAAACTAGAACCACACACAAATTTTCAAATTGAAATCATGTCCACACATAACCTGACTAACTAAAATATTTGCCATATGTATTCAATCCATTGGAGGAATATATAATTTTTCATCCCAAAATTTATTTAATAAAAATGATTATTTATTTTCATTAATAAAATAAATCATTTATCATATCATAATACCTGAAAATAATACATTTTATATAAAAATTTCATTAAAACATTAATCATGGAAAATATATAGGTTTCATTATCATAAACTATGCAGAAAAAATGTATTTCACAAAAAAATCACTATAATAGTAAACTATATATGAAAATAATAATTATTTTATAATTGTATCATATCCTCAATAAATATTATATAATATAAAATGATTACATCTTAGATGTAATTTGAATATGAAAGATCACTTCGTACTATTCAGGAAGAAAACATACTATCCACTTTAAAATCACTTCTTTATAATATAATGAGTTCCCAAAAAATAAATATATGTATTTATTTATAAATAACCCTATAATTATTTTAATTAATCATTAATTAATTTAGTTGTAATGACGTTGGGAAATACATTTGATGTTATACATATTAAAATTAATATTCCTTTCATATATTTTGTAAAATTCAAAACACCCTTGTTCAGAAAATGAATATAATATTCCTATTAAGATGTTTCATAAAAATTTTAAAATGATTAAAAATTTATCTAAAAAATCATTTCATAATTTAAAAACATTATTTTAAAAATAGAGAACATATACATGGAAGAAAAATGAGTCTCAATCGAAGATAAAAATAAATTCAGTTTTCCTTAAATACCCATTAGCCTCCATAGTTCATAAAGGTAGAAAAATGAAAGGAAAACTGGTATTAAATATAAATAAAAAAACTATAAGAAAACATTTTTGTTCTTGAGATTTAGATCATTTTATTTAATCAATATAATCATATTCATAACAAATCATGATAAACAATGCAATTATAGTATAAAACATGAACCACTTTATTAAATTTAAAATTTTATTCCCTATGAATGAAATAACTTTATAAGAATATGTATTTAAAATAATTTTTATATGAATACTAATTAAAATCATTCATGTACTGGATATACAAAAAATAAAATAATCAAGTGGTGAATATGGTGTGTTTCCCTTAGAAATAAAAGAGATATAAAATTTCCTTACCATAATGAACACTTTTAAATCATAGGAAACATCAATGAATAAAATAAGATGAACGAATTTATATCATGAAAACCATTAGATCTAATATATAAAATTTCAAATAGGTATTATATAAACCCCACAAAATAAAATAGTTTTTAATATGAAATTTTTATTTTAAAAATTAAATAGACATTATAAATCCCTTACCATATGTCTCAACTTTATTCAGACACTATAGAACAATAGGTATAAGAAATGTATGTTTATTATAAATATATTCCAAAACTATTATAATATATATGATACCATATATTATTTACCCATGATCTTTTATATCCTATTTTGTTTGAAATTATTTATTAAGATATTGTTTTGGGTATTAACTACTTCATGTTCCAAGTATGATTTAGAATGGTATTTTTGGAGAAATTAATTTTATCATAGTTACATTAAATATATTTTGTTTAAAATTATAAAAATATATTATATATTAATTATATATTTATCTATAATAATATCTTAAACATATGGATAAAAAATCAATTACACTATTCTAAGAGATGGAAGGTAGTACGTACACTAGAACGTTGTGTCAATTTTTTTCAAAGGATGTGATAAATTAATTGTAATTATTAGTTAACCATTATAGAATAATTTTTATAACATATATATTATATAAAATCATTATATATATCTTTAATATTATCCTTGTTAAAATTAAATGAAAATCGTTTCACATTACTTCTTGTAGTTAGTAATCCCCATATACATATAAGCGTTGTTATCTTTTTAGAATAAATAAAAAGGTAATAAGGTATATGTGATATTAGAATTAATGAATTATAATTATTTAGAATGATTAATATAAATATGTAAAATCCATAATTATATCCATTCCATATAGGTGGTGATAGAAATTGAATTAAAATAATTCATCAGAAGGAATCCACAGTACAAATGATAGATGGTTTTATTTCCAAGTCGATTAAATAGAATATGCATAAATGTTGTGAAATAATCCTAATATCATATCATTATATGGTTTATATACGTATTTTTGTGTTTAAATTATTAATTCATAAACAAATGTGGTTATAGAAAATGTGAAAAGAGATATACTAGTAAGGAAAATTACATAACATAGAAAAATATCATTTGGATATGTTAGTTAGGGCCCCAGGTTTGGTATTTTGTGATGAAATATAGATCCAAGTCATGTATAATATTGTTTTGGATAGATTTATTATGGTTTTTATTTATCTAAATGGCTTAATAAGAATGAATATGTTAGGTTAGGTGGTAGTCTTTTATAATTTTATGGGAGAGACATTATTATAAATACATAGAACTATTCAATAATGGGATGTCCCTACCAAGATATGTGCATACCAAATTAAAAAATAATGTATTTGGGGGACTATTTTTTCTAAACACACCAACTTATCAAAAAGGACACATTTTTTAATCATTTTTCTCCTATATTTTATGTTTTCTCAGTTTTACCTTTTTATATTTCACCATTTCAACTACGGTATTTTTATTAACCTAGTTAATTTATTATTTAAGAGTAAAAATAAAATGAGCCTTATTAGACAATTTATATCCAATGATTCTGAATATAAAATAAAATTTAATTACTTAATATAAAATTTTTGTTGAAAATTAATTATAACACAAATTAATATATCGTCCAAAACCATCTTTTAACATTAACTAGATGAAATAATTTTTAGTATTTTTTATATTCAAAAGAAAAAAATTTAAGATTATTATTTTAAATAAAGTAAATTATTATTATTCCAAATATTGAGTCCATTTTTTCAAATTCAATTCAATTTTTGGGAATAATCTAATTTAATTTAATTTAATAAACCCAAACGTGATAAAGAATATGTTTTTTTGAAGAAAAAAAATTATGTTGAAATTGATCATAACACTGATTCCAATGATAAAAATTGTGTTAATTATAATATAATTGATCGAGAAATTATTTTTAATATATTTTAAAATATATTTAATCGTTGATAATAATATGAATGAGAAGACATTTTTAAATAAAAATTTGTATTTTTCACAATTCATTGAAAAAATAATATTTTTAAAAAATTATAAAATATTAACTCTATGATAATTGGGGAATTAAAATTTCAAAAATTATATTCCGTTCTTATAATAAATTTAATAAAAGTGGAGAAAATAATTTTTTTTCATTGTAACAAAAAAATTATCGTGAAATAGTATTTTTGAAGAATATAAATACATTTATAATAATTAAGTTGATATTTAACAATAAATTTTCTTTATATTTAACCATTATAAAAAATATTCCAAAATTTGGTTAATAAAACTAATGAACAATTTTTTAATGGATATGTTATAATGTCCATGTTTAAATAAAAAATTTAATAGCGCATTGCTGTTTATTAAAACACGATGTCGCGTGTAACACAATATATCAAAGAAATTAAATTTACATGAAAAAATATCATAAAATATCATGGGGTCAAACACCCAGATATATTAGTACTATTTCAATAAATTGTAGGTAAAAAAATCATATATCACAGCACAATTCAATATCTCATAAAAATTAAAGATAATGTAGAAGTACATTTTAGATTTGATTCCCCAAAATGAAAAATAGAAAATAGACCATGTATACTCAATATTAGGAGATTATCTAAAATGAACATGAAAAATAAACCTTTGAGTAATATGAATGTTTTTTATGGTATCGATTTATTTATAAATTACAGATCCTTAAAGACCAATTGAGTGAGTAAATTAATGTCATATAAGGATAAAATAAACAATACCAATGTGATCTATCTGGATGACTCGTTTCAATATATTTTGAGTGAGTTGTAACATTGTGAATGATTACATGAAGAGAAATTGAAATTATGGGGTTTCCTTATATATTACAAAATTAAAAAAAAATTAATCTATTTTTTTGAAAATTAGACACATTAATAATTCTTATAGATAGACAAAAAAATTTGTCCTTTAAATGGATACAGATAATAAATTTTCAAATATTATCCTTAAGCACAATCATCATCAAAACATTCTAAATAATTCAAAATTGAATTCAGTAATAGAAATTCCAAATTGAAATAATGACTAGGAGGGGACATTTGATCCATTTATTTAATAGACAACTATGTGAAATTTCTATTTACTAATGAAAAATAAACTACCAAATATTCTAACTCTTATTCACTCGAACATCTATAGTCTAATAAATGTACCTATAAATCTATGTGAGATATAAATTTCTATATTTAATGATGACTATAATAGAATGTATTCCATCATTTAAATTTGAAAATAAAATACATGAAATTGAATTCATTATGATGTTTTGAAGGTTGTATAAAAAATATACTAGAAGAATCATCAGTAATTAATTATTTGATAGGGACACGAAGTAAAAATCCATTGATGTTGAATGTTACCTAACAACATGATATCAATATTCATGATTCATTATTCAAGAAAACATGTGAAAATGAGGTTCTAAAAACGTGGACCCATATATCATATATCATTGAAGAATATTTTTCTATAGAAAGCATCTTATCAAAAAATCATTTGAAATTCGTACATCATGTATCTTTTTTATGAATATTTTTATCATTATTATTTATTATATGGAAAAGTACAAAATTAGAATAGTTGAATATGAGTGAGATAACACTAATATAAATTAACATGTTTTAGAAAAAAAAAATATAAATAATGGAGGGAATCAATGGTCTATATCAAGATACTACAGTTGATGAGACATTTTTATTCAACCAATTATGAGTATGCTACAAACATGTATCAAGAAATGACTGAACAAATATTATTGAGAGAAATTATGAGAATATGAATTAATATTAGCTTATAGGAAAAATAGAATTCTATATTTGAGTTTCCATTGTAATTATGAAGAGTACGAAGACAAAAAATTATATCCCTCATAGAATCCAACTTGGGATTTCAATGACGAGGATGAATCAATTGATGAAGAACACTTTGAACAGATTCAACCATCAATTCAGTGATGAAATTAGTGAGATACTATTGATGAATAAATTATAATATAATACATATTTTATCTAATATAACCATTTTTAATTTGAAATGAATAAAAAATTACCATATTTTCCCAAATGAATGAATCATTATTTGAGTATATAGAAATCATGACTCATGTGTTTAAGAAATAAAAAAGTATATTGAACAAATTAAAAAGTACGAGACATGGTAGAATTTAAAGAGAATTATATTACATAACATTATTCAATGAAAAAATGTTTTAATTAAAACTTTTAGGAAGAATGTAAATTTGATGTGTAATAAGTAAATGTTACTGTACAAAGGCTACACAAAATTAAAAGAATTTGACATGGGGGATGATTTTACCCCATTTCTATAAAATGATTTACTATCTCTAATTTTCATATTATGAATTACTATATGATTTTAAATCTATAATATAAAATTCATAAAATAATTTTTTTAGTATATTAATTTTGGAGAAAGAATATATTAATCAACTAGAATGGTTTTTTATTATAGGGGATGAATGAAAGTTATGAAAAATTAAATATTAATTTAATATATTGAAAAAAATTGGTATCTTTCTATGTTTGGATGGTGAATTAAAGGAATAATATAGAATCTTTTACTTATGATTTTGATCAAAAGTTTGATATGATTTCTACAAGAGAAGAATAGTTCAAATATCATATTTATATTGAATTCATCATATCGACTTTTTGAAATATAATATTAGTATAGTTTTATTGACAATCGATAAAGATAGAATTTGAGAGGATAATGATTAACGAACATGAATACTTCTTCAATTTACATGTGAATAAAAATTATTGAATCTTATTTATTTATAATAACAAATATGTGCGTTTTTTTAGAATTAAATTTAAACTGTTGAAATGTTTACATGATTAAAAAAAACTTATTGGGACCAAAATTCAAAATAAAATATAATTATTATAGTTTGATCCCAAATTGAAAAATATTATAATTAGACATTTTTTATATATCCCATTAAGGTGGCATCATAATTTTAATGATATAAGATAGTATGTCTAATTACAAATTTCATTGAAGGATTAATACATCATCACATTAAAAATAATCATGATCTAAATTAATGGAACACTATATTATGGTTTGTTTTTTATGTAATTACTTTGATTTATATTCATTTTTTATAAAAAAATGATTGGATATTCTATTCGTAGTAGATCCAAATCAATGAATAATTACTTATCGAATGCTAGCGAATTTAGTGGTTTATCATGAAATAGGATAGTACATAATATTTTGATGAAAGTCCATTAAATTTCAACAAAAAATAAATATACATAATTAATATGGACATATAAATTGTTGTATTTCATTAATGATGATTTGAATATCAATATGGTTATCCATTTTTTATAATAAGAGTGTTATGGATTTATTTAATAATATATTATAACATTAAAAAATAAAAAATATTGATATTTTTTATAATTTTGTTAATGAAAATGTGGAGAATGGGGATTTTTGGATGGAATATATTTGTTTAAATAATAATGTTGTAGGTATTGTCACAAAACTATAGACCATAATGTAATTAAAATTAAATTTGTTAATCATTGGGGTTAAATCACATCTTTATTTCTGAGAAGGATTAATGAATTCCCTTGGACCATTTGTTTTTAATGTGTAAATATTTCGATCATTTTTTGATAGAATCATAACCTATACATTTTTAAAAAAAGAAGAAATAATGTAGTAAAATTTTATCTCTATTTTATAGGAAAGAATTAGAGAAATAATGGGCATATAGGTATTATATGTTAGTAAATTATATTCTCATGGGGAATTTCATAGGATTCAAATAATAGAGGGATAAAATCAATGAGTATATTATGGGTTAGTGGATATGGATAAATATAATATTATTTTTATGATTCTTTCAAATTTTATTTCATATCAGGATGTTGCTTGAGATTGAGTTCATTTTATAGAAAGAGATTAGATTTGGTAATATTATTCTCTCTTATTAATATAATTTTATACACTAAACACTACTTTTTTAGTCGTAGCATAATGTAATAGTTAAATTACTATTATATTATTTTACTAGATATGATATTTTAACTCTACATTATATTTAAAAAAATACCAAGGTAGGGGAATATATATAACATGTTCACTTGAATTGAAATACGTTTAATACTGAATTCATTAGATTTTAAATATATCGTTTTTAAAATGTGTTGTTTTTATTAGAAATTGGATATATTATAATTTTATTGTCACAAATATAATCATATAGAAGTTTTAATGAGTTTTGGTGAAAATAAATGTTTATTATATCATATTAACACATTGACAATTTAAAAACTATAGTAATAGGGAAATTATAACTATGTAAGAGTATCTTATTAATGATGATGATCTCTCATGCCAGAATGACATTGCTTACACCATATAAATATTGATTACATGGAAATCCTAAATCAATAAATATTTATTTATGCTAAAATTAAGTTTTATTAGAGGGGAGTGGCATAAAAAATATATCCTAATGAAATGACTTATACATATGATTAATAGGATGGATTTTAGGGATGTTTAATGGGGAAATATTACGATACGAAATAGTGAAAATCAATTATTTTATGAATGAAAAAAACCATCATGTTACAAATATTTTGACCAAATCACAAATTTTGAGACAAAAAATTTAAATAATATTAAAAGATTATTCAATACATATCAACATGATCAACACTATAAACATAATGGTTTAATGTATTTTGAAACCATGATATATAAACAACTTGTATATAAGAGGATATACATTACCTCCCACTTATTCCTTCATAACTAGCACCATTAAAAAACATACCGTATATAAATTATTTCATCATAACATATTGAAATGAAACATGTAAAGACTCGAAATTTCCATGGGAATTTTTTTTCTTAAATAAAATTGAATTTTACGAGTTTGTGAAAATTTACGGTGCTTGATTCTAAGGCCCAATGTTCCCGGAATCAATTACTGATGTTTTGTTTGGGTACGTTCAGTAAACATATGATCGGGATTTTATATCCTTTAAAAGAATTCTCAAAATTGAAATTTGAGGGCACCACTGAACACGCAGCACTAGTTTTCTCTTAATAAGACTTTCATCTCGACGGCAGTTGGTAGAGAATGAAAGTCTGTTTTTGGAGTTTTTACGAATAAAATTAAATTAAATAATGTGTAGCTTATTTTTTATTTGGTGGTTAAAACCACAAATAAGAGGTTAGGGGTGGGAGACACCACACCATAACCTCCCATGAGAGGTTATGGTGATGGAGCCCACTTGAGGTTTAAACACCTCTTGTCAATTAATGAGGCGTGGACCACACAAGGAAGAAACCCTTGACCTCCCCATTGATGGAGCTACCCACCATTAAAACTCATGAACTACCTTAATTAATTTGTCCCTACACCGAGCGACGAGGCCTCTGTGCAGGGCCCTTTACCAGTGGAGGAACTAACGGTACCACTTCCCATTGGGCCACTGATGACACCAGCCCCAACAGCAGACGGTGCACGCCACTTGAATGCATTGCATGAGTTCTAGTGCCAGAGGCTACCCAGGATATGGGGAGAGATGGATCCATAGGTGGATGAGGATTGGTTGGAGGCTGTGGTGAGAGTTTTTAGGCTAGTAGGGACACCATCAGACTTCATGGTGATCATATTCGTGAGTCTCCTTCAGGCAGTAGCAGGAACATGGTAGAGCCTAATGCTCCAGGTTCATGATTAGGAGACCCTTCTCTGGGAAGAATTCAAGAGCCTATTCCAGGAGAAGTTTGTTCCAGCGACCCTACGAGCAGTATGGATATAGGAGTTACTGCATATATAGAATGGTAGCATGAAAACAGCCCAGTACTCAGCGAGGTTCTCCGATCTCTTGCACAACTCCACTGATTTTATGCGGGACCCATTCTTCAGGGCCTAAACCATCGAGCAGGGGACATAAGATAGGTCAGGGATTCAATGATAACACTCATAAATCCAATGGCGGCTAGGGTGTTAGAGAGAGCCCTCATAGTGGAGTGTTTCCTTACTGAGCAGTCTCCAGCAATGAGACCCACCACTAGTCGACATGCAGCGGAGTCTTCTACTGTTGGAAGTTGACAGATGATGTCGAGGTCCAAGGGGACCAGACCCATAGGTGGATGACCGCATGACTCATGATCAGTTTTTCAGGGCACCTGGGGCAGTGACTTACCTGCCAGGACTAGGCAGTGTTACTCATGCGGCGGGTAGGGTCACATGGCTTGTGACTGTCCGACCCGCCATTCAGATGATCAGAAGGCATTTGAGGGACCTCCCAGGAAGAGGCATAGGTTCGATCAAGGCGGTCCTCAGGGAGTAGGTGGATTTGGAAGAGGAGCTGGTCATGCTACTGGCGGTGGACAATGCTATGAGGTGTTATCACCACCACCACCATGAGGTCCACCCCTACCATAGGGAGCATGTGGACAGGGAAGATCTCAGCTTCAAGAAGCTGAGGATTACGATCATGACGCTCCAGAGATGATTTGAGGTATGATCTCGGTCTACACCAGAATAGTTTCAGTTCTTATAGACACAGGTTTCAGTCACTCTTTCATTTCCACAGCCCTCGTTTAGAGCTCAGAGATTTCGGCGGAGCCATTGGCTCGATCCTTATGGCTAGAGACTCCTACGGGAGCAGACTCGATGATTACACACTGGTGTTGATATTGTGAGCATAATCTAGGAGGAGAGAGATTTGGATGGGATCTCCTCGTAGCGGCGTTGAGGCCTTATGACGTCATCTTGGGTATGGACTGGTTATCTATAGTCAATACTCAGATCGAAAGTATTAGGCGTAAAGTGCGGTTTGTCCGCATTAATGGGACAAAGTTCACCTTCACCAGCTAGAAGGGATCCTTTGCAGCATAGGACTGACTTACTCGTAGGAGGGTGAAACAAATCACTCACAAGTTGTCTTTCCTTACCCTCAGAGCAGTTGATGTGGAGAGTCCGACATATCCTATAGTGGTGGACTAGTATGCAGATGTTTTCCCTAAAGATGTTTAAGGACTACCTCCTCGTAGAGAGGTGGACTTCTACATTGACCTGTACCCCGGGATGGCACCGATATCTACTCAAGAATATTGGATGGCTCCCATTGAGCATTTCTAGCAGAGTGTACAATAAGAGGACTTGTAGGGGAAAGGATTTATCCAGCCTATTGTTTCACCATTGGCAGTCCTGATTTTGTTCCCCAAGAAGGCGGTCGAGAGCTTCAGACACTGTGTTATCTACCATCACCTGAAACAGGTGATCGTAAAGTACAAGTACCCACTTCCGAGGATTAATGACCTCTTTGACTAGTTGAAGGGAGCATAGTGGTTCTCAAAGATAGACCTTAGATCAGGCTATCCCCAGCTCAGAGTTCAAGACAAGGATATAAAGAAGATGGCCTTCAGTTGTCGATATGGCCACTATGAGTTTTTGGTTATGCCCTTTGGCATAACTAACACTCTAGCAGTGTTCATGTGTCTCATGGAAACTATTTTCCCGCCTTACCTTGATCGCTTTTTCGTGGACATTATCTATGGCATTCTAATCTAATCAACTACTGAGGAGGAGCATGCCTACCATTTGTAGGTATTACTGGACACACTTCGAGAGCACCAACATTATGGTAAGCTCTCGAAGTGCTAGTTTTGGATTCGAGAGGTTCACTTCTTGGGACATGATATCTCAGAGGCTTGAGTTGCAGTAGATCCAATGATGTTTGAGGCGATACTTTCTTGTGAGCCACCCAAAAGTTTGACGGAGGTAAAGAGTTTCTTGGGATTTGATGGATACTACAAGTTATTCATTCTAGACTTCTCTAGAGTTGAAGAACCACTATCAGCCTTGAAGAAAAAGGGAAAACCCTTCATGTGGTCAGAGAAAAGCCAGCAAAACTTTCAAGAGATGAGGCCGAGGCTGACTAGTTCCCTTATCATGAGGTTTCCAGAGGAGGGCGTATGATACGTAGTTTACTAAAACCCATCAGGGGCCGGACTTGGTTGTGTCCTGATATAGGAGAGAGAAGTGATCGCATATAGTTCTCAGCAGCTCAGACAACATGAGTAGAACTACTCTACCCATGACCTAGCGTTATCAGCAGTTGTCTTCATCTTCATGATTTGGAAACACTATCTTATGGGTGAACATTTTACCGTGTACTCTAATCACAAGAGTCTCAGGTGTATCTTCTCTCAGAAAGTCCTGAATTTGAGACATTGACATTGTCTTGAGTTTCTCCAAGACTATGAATTCGAGATAGTCTATACTCCTAAGAAGGGGAACATTGTTGCCGATGCGCTCAGCAGGAGAACTGGTATACTGATAACTGGAGAGGTGACATAGCAGCTGGCTACCTTACAGATATCCTTTCTGGATAGAGATGGAGCAGCCTATCTATAGTATCATATAGTCACTTCCCCACTACTTCAGCGAGTCAGGGAGGCACAACATGGGGACACTGACTATGGGACACGATATGCTCAAATAATAATTGGACATGCACCTGATGGATTGTTTGAAGGTGGGGTGCACGTCATCCTCTTCCGAGGATGTACCCTATTACCAGTAGCACTTCCAGAGGAAGTGTTGAGGGAGATCCACACTTCCCCTCTAGTGGTAAATCTTGGAGTGGGGAAGACATACCAGGACCTTCGACGATAGCACTGGTGGCTAGGTATGAAGAATGCAGAAGCAGAGTTTGTCTCATGATGCCTCACTTGTCAGCATGTGATGGCAGAGCACCAGGAACCAGCAGGATTGGAACATCTCATAGAGGTCCGAGAGTGGAAGTGGGATGGGATATCCACGGACTTAGTGATTGGTCTTCCACGTACATCCATGAGTTAAGACTCGATTTGGGTGATTGTTGACCAACTCACAAAGTTGGACCACTTCCTACCAAACAGAGAGTATGGATGAGTTGAGAGCATGGGATGCCTCTATATACAGAAGATTGTTCATTTTCATGGAGTAAATTCTTTTATTGTCTTCGAACGTGACACACGATTTAATTACTTGCTATGGAATTGGTTTCTGGAGGATTTTGGGACACAACTACGTCTTAGAACCGCCTTCCATCCTCAGACAGATGGACAGACTGATCGGACCATCAAGACCCTTGAGGACATGCTCAGCGCATGTTTCATCGACTTTGGTCGCAACTGGGAGGGTCACTTACCTTTGGTGGATTTTACCTACAACAATAGCTATCACTCCACCATAGGGACGACACATTTCGAATCATTGTATGGGAAACCATGTAGAAAATCATTGTGATGGAAAGACCTTGTGGAGTCATCCCTGGTGGGATCGGAGATGGTGCGTGCTACTGTCGAGAAGGTGCAGATTATCCAAGAGCGGATAGAGACTACACAGAGCTGGCATATGTCATATTCTGAAAGGAGATAGAGACCTCTAGAGTTCGAGGATGGTGACCATGTATTTCTACGGGTCTCACCTCGACGAGGTCTATGGAGATTTGGTTAGGGCGGCAAGTTATCTCTGTGATTAATTATACCTTTTCAGGTCCTCAGTAGAGTAGATGAGGTGGCCTACGCCTTGTCTCTTCCACCTCAGTTGCACCAGGTGCTCGACGTCTTCCATGTATCTCAACGTAGGAGATACGTGCACGACCCATCCCACATCATCGACCACGGGGAGCTGGACATCGATGATGGGGTGACTTTCACAGAGGTTACAGTAGGGATTGAGGATCGACAGGAGCGGGTTCTATGTGGACGGTCGATACCTCTGGTGCACGTACGCTAGTCGCACGGGATTCTCCACTAGAGCACATGGGAGCATGAGCCTCATATGCGTTCTCAGTACACTCATTTGTTCCCTTAGTTTGATTTGTATCTTGCGGTGAAGTAAAGCCCTGAGGTGGAGAGAATGTAATGTCCCATAATTTCTGTGTGATTTTTTTCTTAAATGAATGGAAATTTTACAAGTCCGTGAAAATTTACAGTGCTTGATTCCGAGGACTGGTGTGCCCGAAATCAATTTATGATGTCTTCTTCAGGTACATTTAGTAAACGTATGAGTGAGATTTTATAACTTTTGAACCAGTGCTCAAAATTGAAATCTGAGGGCACCGTTGAACTCGCAATACCTATTTTTTCTTACTAAGACTTTCATCACAATGAAATTTGGTCGAGAATGAATGTTGGTTTTTAGTGTTTTTTAGAAAAAATTTAAATAAAATAACGGTGTAGCTTATTTTTTTTATTTGGTGGTTAAGACCTCCAAGAGGAGGTTAGGGGTGGGGGCCACCACACCATAACCTCCCATGAGAGGTTATAGTGGGGGGACCACACAAGGTTTAAACACCTCTTGTCAACTAATAAGGTGGGGACCACCTAAGGATGAAGCACTTGAACTCCCCATTTATGGAGGTACAACACATTAAACCTCTTGAACTCCCTTAATTAATTTGTGCTTACACACAAGAATTAATTAAGTAAAGCCACCCCCTTTAATTAATTCTCCATTTGAATTCATTCCAACCATTAAAATAATGGATAATATAATATTTCATTTTATTGGAAACATTTTTTTGGTGGAATGAAGGAATAGGAGAGCTAGAGAGAACCATCCTCTCAATGAAGAACGTGAAGAACGCCGATGACACTTCTTCCGCAGTATTCTACCCCGGACACTTTCCGACGCACAAGCTTGAAATTGGGAGAGTGTGAAAAACGTGACAAACAACAAAACACTATTCGCTTTCCACAACATTGTCAATGAATAACAATATGAGGTAGGGGTTATTTTATTATTTGAGTTTAAAATTGTTCCGTTCTATATCGTTCAATCATGTGTAATGTTTTTTTTCAATTGATAACACCATAACATGGAGGGCTCAAATCGTACGAACACAGCCCGACCCTCCACCTTCAATTTTCCTCAATATTTTGATGACGGTGGAGGAGCGACGGTGGCTGGAAACAGACCGACCATGGAGAGACCAGTGGCGCAAGCCCACTGGTTCAATGGAAGAGCGCGACATCCATGCGCCGCGCAGAGGTGAAGGGGGTCGCGGCCAGGCTGGGCCGCGAAGGAAGGGCGTGACACCGTCATACCGTGCGGAGGAGGAGAGTCGTGGATAGTGCGGGATGCGGTGGAGGATCAGGGGTGGCCAGAGTAGGGCCGGCGACCGGCGGTAGGGAGCGACTGGACGCTCGGCCAACTGGGAGGAGCGGGACCCCACGAGGTCCCGCGTGAGCTGGATCAGCGCTAACTTGGGCAGGCTGGGGCTCCACCTGAATGGATCTTCCATTCAGGGGAAAGGGGGAATGTAGTTTACCCTATGGACGAGGCTAAGGGAGACACCCCACAGGCTGCCGGGCCGCCTTGCTGTGGGGCCGGACCCATCCCGAGTCATGCCCCCCCTCGGTCCGGGCCGCCCTCGGGACGGGGTGCCCACTCAGGATGGGCTGGCCCCACGGGCTGGGTCAGACCCACGAACTAGGTAGGACCTGTGGACCGGATCGAACCAGAGGATTGGGTTAGACCCACAGAATGGATCAGGACGGGTGGGTCCGAATTGGTTGGACCGGACCCAGACCCATTATGGCCTATTTTTACATTTTCGCCTATAACATGGGCTACGGGTGTCCGATCGACGAACTGTCTATGGCGATGGAAATCTTGGACCAGGAAGGTTCTTTTGGAATACCACACATGATGTTTGGACATAGTTGGGGTATGGTCAGGTTGGTTTTAACCTAAAATCCAATAGGGCCCCTGGAACGGAAATGCAGATAACTGACAGATCGGGTGTCAGATTGATGTGTCGTCTATTGCGTTGAGACCCCTATGATGAGGCGGAACGATGAGATACATCTTCTTGGGAGTTCATGATATTTGGTGCTCGAACAGTGGCTTGTGGAGTGGATCCTCATGGAGAAGAGAAATTGGAGTATGAAAACCTAGTAACTGGCTGATACCTGAGGACTTCTGAACTTTCGACTTGGAGTGTTTCAACTAGCCCAATGGGGGG
Organism: Viscum album; assembly: GCA_963277665.1. NCBI lineage: Eukaryota > Viridiplantae > Streptophyta > Magnoliopsida > Santalales > Viscaceae > Viscum > Viscum album. The sequence goes on from OY728157.1 coordinate 81,675,307, forward strand.
TGCCTCTATGTGACACAACAGACCGACAGTGGGGAGAACCTCTGTGTGACATGGAAAACCCACGGTACTCAACAGGAGGAGTACCTCAGCAGGCTATGAGGAGGATCACCTCTGTGTGATGTGATATACCCACAGTAGAGAGCACCTCTGTGTGATGCAGTAGACCCACGGTACTCGACAGGAGGAGTACCATAGCAGTCTAGGATAGTGGGAAGACCCTCTTTGTGATGTGGCAGGACCACAGTACTCTATAAAGGAGGAGTACACCAGTAGTTGAGGATTCAAAATTTAGACTGGGAATGTTACATGTTACCACCCCTAGAATAAAATCCTGGTTTTGAGCTGAGTCAATGACTTTTCTGTTTTCCTCATGAATTATATGGGTTGTTAGATAACTTAGTAATATATATGGGAATATATCAAAGTAATGGTTATCCATTGATTTCATACTTTTTGGTTTATCCTTGTGGGATTGTGTGACGACTTGATGGTCTCGGGGTCCCAAATGAGTATCGTTATACTCACCCCTGCACGGGCTATGCCCGCATCTCATTGTGTTGGTAGCAGATGACGGACAACGGTGACTGAGGCAGAGAGTAGCAGGACTGGACGATACCTGAAGGTGGACCACTTGGCATGAATGTACACGGATTGGATGGACTGTCGTGTACTGCTGCGGAGGTCATCTGTACCTACCCTTCAGTTAGGAACCCCGAAGGATGACCCAGTAGCTACTTACTTTTCTTCATTTCTAATTTCTTTCATTTGTACTATTACATTTCCATTTCCTTGAACATTACTGTTTGGCTTGTATTTCCGACCCCTTTTACATTCCAGAACTCCTTTTTGTATATAGTTTTTACATAGTGTTTGCTTACAGTTCTACTTTGATTGTGTGTGTTTACAATTTATAAAGGAAATGCCTTCCTAGCTTTGGAATTTATGCCTATGGTGCTAGTCGCCCGCCCCTGGCCTATGGAAGGCAGGCTTGGGGTAGTCACGACACGGGCCCTAAGGATGGGTCATGAATAAACATAATAAAGGGTGAATTCAGTTGCTCAGTAATAGTGAGCATAATAGATATCAATCAATGATCATAAATGAAGATAATAGAATAATAACGAAATTATAAAGTGATCGTAATATAAAAATGTTCTACCAAATCAATTGGTAATATTTAATCATTAATCATTGAAAATGGTTTTTTTCAGAATATAATATATAAGTCACAATTGTGTGGAATCATCAATTATCAACCATTTATCATTAGAACACACCATAATAATAAATAATGGATTTTTATAATACTCAAAAGACTAGAAAATCATTTCTTTACTCCAGACTTAGTACTAATACTATCATAGTGGACTGGATTAACTAATCATTCTATTATTTATTTAATCAATTTTTACTCCCAAGACCATCTCTTAAAAAAAGGACCTTCCTAAAATTGGTTCAACCCCAATTACAGTCTTTATTATCTCATAACATATTTATATTTTACCTATTAATTTTATAGCTTCCCACCCAACACATAATAAAAACTATACCAACTTTCGCCGTAAGATAATAAAATAGTCATCAAATTTCCATATCTTAACTCATGGAAATGATATAGGTTTCTTAAAAATATCATTATAATATTCTTAATTCAACTTGATAGATAATAAAAGTTGTATCATTGGATCATATCCCCAATATATCAAAAGAAACATCAAATGATGTTATTATTTAAGAAAAATCATTTAAAATATCACTTGAAAATCTCAAGAGGAAAATAATATTTTCATTTTGAAATCCCATATTTAATATCAACAAATTTATTAAATATTAATGAAAATATTTTAATTAAAAATAAATAATGAAAAATTTGAAGGAATTAGTAAATAATTCTGTATTCATTGTGGGAGATAATATTTTTTGTGGTATATTTCAAAACACATAATTTTATATTTTTGGTAAAATGTCGGATGTACCCTTTTTGGTAAACGGTATTATTATTCATTTAAAAAATATTGATAAAAATTAAAACATAGGTGTAAAGTACATTGTATCCATTTTTATAATATTTAAAACAAAGTATACTACAATTTAATGAAATGTTGGACATAGAAGAAATGATTTCTGATTGAAGATAGAAATAAAGTATGTGTTCCATTAAAAACTCATTCAATCTCTTCAGTACATATTTTGATGAGAATGAGTGGAAAACATGTAATATTTATAAACTAATATATGATAATAAATGAATTTATTTGGAACTATAAATCATATATTTCATCATCATAAATATCTTCATAAACAATCTTGATAGAAATGTGATTATATCATAAGACTCTCAAATTATGTTTGTCTTCCATTGTAAGCTCTATAACCTCATGTATAATAAATTTAATTTTTTTATAAAATTATAAAATAAAAATATTGATATCTATATTACCATAAATATTTATTTATAACATATTATCAACAATGTTTTATAATCATTCATTATCATCTCTATTTTAGGTGTTAACAACTTCATTTTTAAGGTATTATTTTGGTTCGATAGTTACTGTATTTTCACATTGACCATGGATTATAAAAATTAGAATCATATATAATTATTTAAATAATATTTATAATAAATATTTAAATATATGAAAACATTCATATAAGGAAGGAACAAAAAATTAATTACATCACTATATAGGGACAATATAGTTTACGTACACATGAGTGAGGTGTCTATTTTTTGTTGGATGGAAAAAATAAATGGATATAACAATTCACCATCCTAGAATAATTATTAAGTAATGAATATCACACACACACACAAGGATATATATATATATAATAACAACAAATCAAGAAATATTTTAGTGGAAAACAAATCATATCACTATATAGAGGTGGTAGTCCTCACATATGAACAAGGGATACTATAAACTCTAATTAAATGATGACTATGTTAGAAATGGTTGTACCATAATTATAATATAATATAATAATATTTATTATATTATAATAATAATATTTTTATTGATAAAACATATTTAGATGATGTTTAAGAATAAATAAAATAGAAAGAGGACAATTAATATTTACAACTCTTATATAGGAGACCTACATTGTATTACACATTAATCGTTGAAGGGTTGGTAATATGTAAACAGTAGAATTAATAGGATAATGGGAAGGAATATAGTAATTTAATAAGAGAAATTTACCAATATAGATGGTTCAAATAATGTGAAATGGTATGATAAGGGGTTCTATTGTATAAGTTAACAAAGGGGAAAACAATAAATTTTTTAAAACCTTTCAATGATATAATGTCACATTTATGGTAATACTCATAAAAATGGGAATATATTCAAAGTATAGATATTATAGGGTTTAAATATCATTATATAATATTAATTATAAAAATTTGTGTGGAAATTCTACACTTATCTCCTGGTTTATTCCCCCCATAAACTAGTTTAACCAAAAATCGTCATAACAAACATTTATTGTGTTTACTATTCACTGTTATAAATAATCAAGTTGACCATAAAAAATTATAATAATTATTCTGATTCAAAACATGAAATGTATTTTAATAGATTCAATTTATATCTCTTGAATAATTTAATTTTCATAAGCGTGCAAACAATAATAAAAACCCATTTCAAGAAAATGCATTTTTTTATAAAACTCATTTGACTTCCATTCCATTCCACATGAAAAACATAAAATTACTATTATAAAAAATTGTTCAATATATATTCTATATATTGAATTTAATATTTACCGAATAGATAATAATTACATTTATTTAGATAATATCTCATTACGTTTATGATTTTTTTTAGAAAAAGTTCTTTTAAACCCAAAAATGAACTAACACCAAATAAATTAGATTGATAATTACTATTTAATTTTTTATATTATTCAGAATCAAATTAGAATTATGTTACTCAACATATAATATTAGAAACATTATGATACTTTTACATGAATATAAGAGAAATTATTTTGAAAAATTTGTATTTTTTCACAATTTAATGAAACATAATTTTTTTGAATTATCTTTAAAAGGAATAACAATATAATTTTGAAATTATGTTTTAATAATTGAGATTAATTTTAATATTAATTTAAAAAAGTAATTATTTTTAATGTGTGATCGTTAATTGGGATAAGAACAATTTTTAATGGAAATATATTTTTGAAGCATAACGTTTCGTTATAGAAAATTATGAAGATATTTATTATGAATTTATAAAAATATTTAAATTATTTAAAAAATTATATATATTTATCTAAATTTTTGTTATAATATTTATAACATTCTATTTATCTTCTTGGTTATAATGGATTTTTTGTATTATTGTTCATTTAGATTTGAGTTTACAAGTAATGTATGAAATAAAAAACATAATTTTTTTTGGAAAAAAATACATATAAATTAATAGGTTACTACATTATACCCAAATTAAATTTAATATATCCCTTGAATTTTCCTTACACAATTTCAATAAAATAGTATATCTCAACTTTATCACATTCTCATCTTCCAATGTAGAATATTTGAATGTATAATTCTTCTAGGGAACTGTAAGAAAATGAGTTATCATATTCAATTTCATTGTATTTCTACGATCCATGATATTTATTAGATTTCGTGAAAATGAGAGATCATATGTTAGGTGCATAACCATTATGTTCAGTAAATATGAACGACTATTCATATACTTCCTAATGAGAGATAATTAAACACTACAAAAACTATAGAATGGTTTGGTGGGGTGTAAAGAGACTAAATAACCTCATAATACGATCAATAGTTTCAAAGGAACAATATTCCCTTGGATACAATTTCCATTTATTATAAATATGTTGACCTTCTTCTAATAAGAAATTCACAATAATAACATCTCACTAAAACATATTCTAGATCACACCAATTATTGTCACTATAATTCTTCTATGGACTCTATAATACCTTGATGTTTTATTAAATGTACATAAAAATAATTTCAATTTATTCAAATAGATCTGTTCCTAATTGTATTATGTAACAATATATACCCTATAACTTCATATTTATTAACTTATGTCAATAGAGGGATTCATAAGATTACATATGAATACTCGATTGAAATATATTTTTATAAGGGAATTTAACTAAAATAAGGTGTTAATAGCAACCACTATTATAATATATTGAATATTATCTCTATATATCCTAAACATTACGATAATCATCGTGGTCTGGCCATCATTCCCAGGATGATAGTTAGTACTGAAACACAACTATTTATCCATGGGATTTTTAATACATCTCCATAACAATGAGCTAAAAATCATATCATGATCAGATACAATAATATATCATACTCCATGAAAATAAAAAAAATTATTAATTTATGTCATTTAATTACAACTAATAGACAAATTTATATTTATTTAAATGATGTTTTTTCACTTTTTATGGTGGTTGATTATAACCCAAATAACATTATAGAGTTTAGATGTATTGTGGATTCCAAAGAAAAAATACATGGTGTTGATTTTATATATCAATTATGGTATGGTAATTAATGAAATAATACCTCAGACTTTTTCCTCTTAGCCTTATCATTCTTTCATGTGAAACACTGAGATACAAAATTTTCAATTTTTCTCTTCATCTTATCCCACCAGAAATACTTTTCTAGATATATATAAATCTTCATATGTCCAAGATGAATAAATAATGGTGATCTTTTATATTAATACAATATATATTTATTTATTTAATCTATTTCCAAGACACATGTATCATTCATAATTCATATTATTCTGTCACAATCAAATCTTAATCTCATAAACATTTACCACCTTCTTTTGTGACACTAGATCCTCCTTACATACCTATTTATTATTCACATATATGAATTTCTAAACACTCACTTTATTGATATTATGATTGAGTCCATATTTTATTATTTAAATCTCCTTATTATCTAAAATCATAAATATTGGAAATTTTATGCTCCTTGTCATAAATAATATAGAATTATCCTTTCAACTCAAAGCATTGACCACCTTGTTCTCCTTCAAATGGTGGTAATCTATTGAGAGTTGATAAAATCTATTAAACTATAACCATGATTTAATTAAAATACCTATATATTTCTATTTGAATATATACTATAATCTTTTATGATAATTATATATTTCACATCATTTTTTATAAAGATAATTCTATCAAATAATGATTACTATGATTACCATTAGTAATTCAAAATAATGAGTCTAGTAATTTGTCGCACCAACTTTCAATCAATATTAATAATAGAATATTACTTTATATTTATACCAATAAATACATCATAAAAAGATTTTTGATATATCAATACAAATTACAAATGCAAAACCACTACAATGTAGTGTAGTCATACATGTGTTGAGTAACTTTCTCACTAGTTTCTTGAATTATTCGTTATATTAATCAATCTAATGGAACATAACTACATTATGAGATATCATATTTAGTGGATTTGACAACAATGGAAAATTATTCAAAAATATTCAATAATGTAAAAACTAACCATGAAAATGATGGATCTCAATTATAGTTGTTTTTCTGGGAATATTTTCAATAACCTATTCATATAACGGATCCATAGATAAACACTCACACATGATTATTTGATTGAAAAATGATACTTTCCTTATAAAAAATTCATACATTTTATTTTTTTAAATTATCCTTCCCTAGAGTCATCGATATAAATATGAAGTTGTTTTTATCCACATCCTTTCAATTAGAAGATATACTAATATCTTCTAAAAATACATCTGAAAAGTGATCATAGTAATATAAAAATAATATATTCATTAAATCACTAAATATAACCAGGGTACTAGATATATGAAATGTAATCCATGAAAATTCATAGTATCCATACCTCAAATGAAACATTTTCTAGGACATGTATTCCCTTTTAAACCTCAAGTAATGTATCCAAATAAAATATAATTCATGGATAAATATTGATCTCATTATAAATAATGAATAAAAAATAAATATGGGGTATAGGATACTTATTATTGGTTTGGAAATTTTTATGGTCTCTATATCCAATGTTGAGTAACATTTACCAGTAGTTATTTTTGTCAAAATGAACAGGTGCACCATTAGGTGATTCATTTAGATCAATGAATCTCGTATGATGATTCTCCTAGAGTTTCATCAATAATTCTAGAATCTCCATAACATAAATTATATATAGTGTCATTGAAATCTATTTAACACTGGGTATCCATTATTTTTAATACTCTACATCCTAATTTATATAAACTTAATGTAATTATTCTAGAATTTCTTCCATCAACCCCCATAAAATAGTCTTATAATTGATGTGGGATTTCAACCCTAACATCTATTATAAACACACCAATTTTATAGGAATCCATAATCATTAAATTGTTTAATTTCCCTAGGAAATTCATTTTTATCCTCACATCGATAAATAATCATAGTTCTATACAGAATATCAAATGTTATTTCTTAAATCTTCTGATATTAAGGGAATCTATGTTGAAGTATATAATAAATGAACAAGAAAGATAAAATTCCAATAATGTATGAACAATAATGATTAAAAATGGAATAATAATACTAAAATTAGCACAACATCCCAAAATATATAGTTTGTATAAATTATCATGATCCAGTTCATTGATAAATACTAAATATTCTATTTCATGATCATGGAATATTACTTTGCATTAGGTGCTGAATTAATATAATTTCTATGTTCCTTGACAATAGGAAATCAAACTAACAGTTGTTCCCTAGGATACACACGATTTTACACTTCTGAACTCATCATCATTACTTTTTAATTTTATGTTTCATGACCATTTCAACATATAAAACATATTTCTATTTCCATAAAACATTTCAATGGCTGTTAAATACCATATTCTCAGTACTCATGAATCTAAACCTACATTTCTCTATGGTCTTAATGAAACATTATTTTTCACAGATTATATATGTGAATAAACTCTCCAATGTATATTTCATTAATAATATAATGATATTGATTAATATAATTAATCACAAGGTTTTTCTCCCCGTCTCTTATTTCCTCTGGATTATCATTATGACACTCATTTTATTATTTTTCACATATATAATTAACATGATTTTTTATTCTACTCATTGACTGACACCCAAAAAACAATGTATGAGAAATAATAATCCTAATGTGAAATCATATATTCATTAACATCATTTATAGGATATCAAAATCTTCAAACGATATTCTAAATATATTATATTTTATCTTTAACCGAGTGAAAAAAAATTCAATATCAAATAAAATCAATTACAATGTATATTAATGGAAATGTGAATTGACATTAAAATATACTCTAGGATTTTCATACATGGTTCACTATAAGGGACCATTCTCTAAAAACTATACTTATAGATGATATATACTTGAAAAACACTTTTTGGGGTTACTACACCTAGATTCAAATATTCCAAAACCATACCCACTTATATTATCTAGATAACGATTTATTTATTAGAAAACTAAATGATCTATTCCTTACCAATACTTTTTGATGTTACCCTATAATTAGGATTGTCAAATAGAACATTAATAATCTTTCATCATCTAAGATTCAAAAATTAACCAATATTTTAATTGATACAAAGTATTGCGTCCAAAAAATTTCCAATTTAAATATTACAACTTATTATATGAATATTATTATTTTGATTAATATTGTCTATGCCATATCAATAAAGGTGTTGTGTATTATGAATCATAGATACATAAACAACTATTTTATAAAATGCTCTACTTTACCACCATTTTAATTCTTGTCAAAAAGAAAAATTCTTATACATGTACTAATTGAAAAATATGTTCATAACCTATTGGCAAAAATATATGAAATGGTGGGAATTGATAATCATAAATAAAGGTTTTTCATAAGATGTCATGACCCAACCCACTAGGGTCCAACCAATTAATCCCCAATCCTTCCTCTAATAGGACATGGACTGGAAACCAATATTGAATAGGAATATATCACAAATGGGAGTCATTATCTTAAAATACATATATAGATACAAACATCTCTAAACCAAAAAATACTGAAATGTAAAACAACTTATACCAATGCTGGTATACATCTACACAGTGAACTATCATAGAACAATATAAAATTATTGAGGAAAAAATTTGTGCCCAATAGAATCCCACCAAAAAAACCATAATGATTCAATCCTAATCTATGGGTTAGGGATACAATAAAATTATTTCTCATAGAGAAAACGTTGGTCTATCAATCTCAAGGTATTCTACACCTTCTTCTTGTCTTTTATGGATATCATAAAATGGGATATCATGTACATAAGACAACACTCATATTGGAAAATCCCATGTTTGAATGAGTATAAAAATTCCCAGTAGAACACAATAAATAAACTAAAATGGATGTATTAATTATATTTAGATCAATAAAAGATATAATAATAAATATATAATGGAAACACAAATATATAATTAAGAAGGACACTACACCACCACGTGGTGAAAACCAACATCAACCAACAAGATTATACTCAATGAAATGGTTATTACATGAGAATTCACTTCATGAGACATTATTTCTCCCAAGATAATGATAATAGGGGGTTATATTATTGGGCCATGTCCATGTAATCTTGTAGGTATCAGAAGAGATTTATACTCAAATAGTGGGTTGTTCCCAAAAACACTGGGAACCCCCATTAAAACAATATGGGTCAAACAACTACGTGGAAGATCATATGACCATGAAACCATAAATAATACGGATATTTCATGCTACATAGTGAATCAACACCCTAATCAAGGAGGTGACACCAATTATACAAAACTAACGAATAGTATAAATATGATAGAGGATCACACTTCAGTCTCTCGGATATAAACCCTGATCTCTATCCAATACATGTCCTCCAGAGAGAATCACAGTCCTGCGATTTGGATTTACTATCACACTATAACATTGAGGTAAGTGACCATTGGAACTCACTCAATCAATACTGGTCATTAATAAAGAACTCATGTTCTACAAACACACTTAATTGGGGAATATTGTGTGTAATAGGTGAACATGATCTGGCCATTGATCCATTGATATGCACATGTTGGAAATCCAAATGTGACATGTATATATAAATATACACAGTGTTTTAGAATAGTAAACTACATGTAGATATGACACAACAATCATCCCATGTCCTATAGTTGTGTCATTGTACATGGCATGCTCCCGTGCCAACCTATATACCAATGTCCATGTCAATGTCTGATTACAAGACATTGCATTGTTTCTGAACTTTTTGTCATGTCCATATAACCTATGAGGTACACATCATGCCATTGTAGAGTGTTTACATATCATGTTACCATATCACATGTTGTGTGATATTATTATCCCCAAGGAAACCTAATGCCAAAAAAGGGGGTCCCACATGGCATGCCTCATTGGGTTACACTATATATAACCTAGGATTTTCATGATCCCAAAGTTATTTATCCTCATATATTTTCAAATCAATGGATTCATAAATATTAGTGTAACTTGTAGGTATGGTGTTTTTCATCCCCTACCATCATCAATATAGGGGATTTGGTTCATAGATGTTCTTGTAAATAGATGTGCTTAATCTATCCATAACTACACCATGTGATGCTCTAGAAATATGAAGAACTATTGAGTTAGTCTTGTTCTCCCTCAATCCATCCAACATATTCATTGATTCCAAAAATGCATTACCCATCGTGATTCATACATGGAACATTTATTCAATGCAACGAAAATAGTTTCACTATTATCGAATACTAGAAATTGGTGAAACCATTGGCCAATGAATATACTAAATATTATCTGATAAAGAAATGGGAAAGAAATCCATAATCCATTGAAATTATGTAATGGAAATTGGACATTATTCCGTAATCCTCAATTATTTGTCCTATATAAAGTCTAATGATTATGAATGAATCACATTGATCATATAAAATTCCATAAATTTAAATACACCAATGATTTTTTTATCAATTATGTTTTTGGAATTGATTTGTGTTCATTCGGGACTAATTAATAGGATGTAAAATGAAAATAAATATTTTATCTATGATTTAGATCATTAAATGATAATGAATGGTTAACTAATACTAAATTTTATGAGATACAATAACTATATTTTTGAAATTATCTATTATCTGATCCTGATCCATTATCATATACCAAGAATTATCTCTAATGGTTGTCCAGATCTCTGTTGTTTGAGTGGAAAACCATGATGAAATCCAAATAATCATACAATAATAATATAAATTGGTCTCTAAATCAAGAATAAATGAATAAAATTTATTTAATTCATTTATACCCAGAAATAAAATATTACCAATTTATTGTGATGAAAAAGGATATATCTCACCTACGGTGCAACTAGTTTTCAAAACTCAAAAATTCTTTTTATATTTCCAGTCTAAGATCACATTCAGGAGTTATTAAACTCTTTTAGGAAAAAAAATTCATGTTCTATCTAATAAATTTAATATATTTTAAAAAAAATTCCAAGAACATTCGGGCAAGGAATCACATGCTTTCGTAGTGCCTCGTGTCAAAAATAATTCACATAATATCAAAAATTAATACTTTAAAAATAAGAGTAATTAAAATCAATCCACATTAAAATTTTAATCCCTAAAATAGACAAAAATTCTAAAAATATGAGTATACTAGGATCTCTTCTATGTATCCCTCTTTTTGGCTCTATCCTAATGATTCTCATACTAAAACCAGATATGTAAAATGGAAGTTGATCACCCATGTTGAATCCCCTTCTACTGATCCTCGATATCCAAGGGGTACTAATCAAAGCAAGATCGATACTTGATTTCTATCTCTCCCTAGTTGAAAAAATTCAACTATTCATTCATGTATCTCTTAACCTTCAACACGTGGAAGAAATCATGTACCCAGTTCAACTTCATCAATAAAGATAAGTGGTACTCCACCACTCCTAATCTATGTATTATCTAAAAGGGAACAATGAATATTGCAAAAACCCATACATGATAGAAAAATATATGTAATCCATGTCGAGGAATAACCCTAAAAACATATGGTTCCCACTCTTTAAACTCTATAGGTATCCATATTCAGTCTATATAAGACATCTGATGATTATATAGAGTCATCAACCTCTATTCAATGATCTTAACCTTCTTTATATTAACTTACACAAACTCTGGGCACATGAGTGCTATCTCTCCTAGATTAGTCCAACAATGTTATGGTATATAGTTGTCTAACATAAAAATCCTTGAACAGTGACATACCTATTATGTAATGTTATATATTTATGTACCCAAAGTTCACCAATATTAGATGATCCTCCCAACTCTATCCAATGATTTCCATGCTATCTTGTGGAATTTCTTCCAATACGTGAATGCTTCACTCTTTATAGCCTCTATTAGAAAGGAGGAACTCTATGACCATGTGTAAATGGGTTCCAAAAGCCTAATGTAGTAAAATATATAATTTTAATGTGAATAAATTTTCAAATTTTGATATGATATTCATTGGAGATAATTGGAATCCAAGTACTTCCTACCCATAGAGGAATCCTAAGATCCCTACTGAACACTGCCATCAAATATCTATGAAGTAGGTAGACAAGGTGAGTCTGTCTAAAATCAGCCAGATAAAATCATTTCTTATAGACATATTTGGTAATAGTATCATGATGTACATGGATATATAATCCCTCTTACACTCTAGATCCTCAACGGGATCATCTAAACCTACTTGAACCTGGTGGTCATTAGTCACATGCTAACAAGTGATGTATAATGGGAAAAAATATAAAAAGTTATTTTGTGTGTTTGGGAATCAAAACAGACATAATAAATCTTGGTATAAAATTTAAATACATTCATATACCAGAAAATGGGATGTATGAAACTCTTGAATCACCTCATCCTACAACATTAAAGGTACCATCATCCATTATATAAAAAGGATATTATTATGAACACCTTCAGAATATCAATATTCAGAATTACTAATGGATATCTGTGTCAGTAAGAATTCACATTATATAACCCCATATTAATATATTTAACAGACTACAACAGTGTTTGGGTAACAACAATCAACTGAATACATGATGCGATATCCCTGTCATGAAAAGAAAAACTATATTGATGCTAAATTTTCTAATGCCTCAGTCAACAACTGATAACAAGATCTCTTGCTTATAGTTTGTTCCCCAAAAACCCCTTTCTATGTGTATAGAAAATCTCAATGTCATAGTCATACATGAACCGTATTCATTGCCTATATCCTAGGTTATGATCCTCTTGAGAGAATATACAAATGAGACTCTTATGGAAAGATAGGATAAAACATTTCTCATCTATTTGGTATTGTCACCACATCATTTATGTTTAGACAACCACTTATAGATCAATTTCATGGTTATTATACTTCTCTTCATGTGGTATCAAATAGAATAAACCACAGAAAATATTTTCATTATCTACATCATAACAAACCCTTTTGCGGCCCTTGACACATCGTAGAACACTACATACTCAAAACCCTCTTCTAGAAAAATCAAGATGAGATTAACCTTTAATATATTACTTAGCTCCAAAAATAATTATTGGAACCTTCCATCCATAGGAAATATTGACCCTTCTTGGTCAATGATGTCAAGGTAATTGCTACTATGTGGAAATAGGGTAAAAACCTCTGATTGGGCCCTGACAACCCAAGGACATATTGTACCATGGTAAAATTTTTTGTGTATCTCTAAAGAAGGAACTTCCATAACCATCCTCGAGTCCACTAATACTCCTGAATCTAAGATGATGCGTTATTGGAAGTGGACCACATGACCCTAAAAAATGTATCTTGGAGGGAATACATAATGATGATACTCTTAGAGTGTGTCCAAGATCATACCAAAGTGTCTCTCATGGTTCTCCTCAGAACCCAATAACACTATGTTGTCCTAAATGAATACCATAGTGAACCAAACTGAGAATGTCTACATGATCTTTTTCATGAGTCCCATGAAAACTGTTGGGGACTTCGTCATGCTGGATGGAATCACCAAGTACAAACAGAGATCATATAGACATTTAAATTCTTTATTCGGTTTATACACATCGTATAATTATACATGGTGATATCCTGAACAAATTTCAACCAACATGAACCACAAAGAAACTCGGAAGTGATAAAATAGGTCTTTTATCCCCAATAATGGAAACAATTTTTTACAGTCACTTGGCTCAAGCATCAGTAGTCAACATATAACCTCAAGATCCCATCAACATTCTTAGTGGACAACACTGGGGTATCCCAAGTTGAAACACAAAGACTCACAAATCCACACTCCTTCAAGTCCCTATTCTATGCTCTTAGCTCACAATGTTCTAAAGAAGCCATCTGATATGCTAGTGTAGATTAAATTTTCATCCTAATATGCATTTAAATGGAGTGTTATTACTCTTTGTGGAGAGGTAAACATAGTACATCCTAATGAATGGCCTCTTCATACTCTCCCACCACTAAGTGAGGATGATATCCCATATCATCCACTTCTCTAAGAGTCATGCTATCTAAATTGGAAGTAATTTAGTTCACTATTTTATTCCAATGACCTTCCTACTCTTCTATGGTTTTTTTTCACACATAATGGAAAAACTAATCCTGTCACTATGGACACACCACATAATACCAAAAAAAGTTAATCTAGGAATGAATATAGGATAGAAAATCTATCCCTAATATGATTTCATATGGCCCCATTTCTACTAAAAAAATATCTCATATAAAATTATCACCTCATACCACTATAAGACCCTATCAGATAAATTATGTAAACGCTTAATCATCGAATGTCAGTGTCTCCAACTGAATGGGTTGTGCCTATGGCTCAAATAGATTATCTATTTCTCAAGAAATAGAAGTTTAAGGAAGGAATTAATCAAAACTATTTCAATCAATAGTTTGTCTAATTTATAATAAAGAAAATATCGTACCTCATATCATCCATAAAGCCTTGGAGTCATAAGTCTCAACAACCTCTAGCTGGACTCTCCCCTGAACAGTAGCTCCCTGAGCCTATCATGGACCACCTATGGGTAGTAGTGCTAGTAGGTGGAACCTATCACCATCTCATATCACTTTTGAACGTTTCTTCAACATAAGCCTCCCAACAAACCACCCTTCTCCTTCCTCTAACTCTATATTGACATCCCCTAGATCATATCTTTATTATATATGGGAGGGGTCACACAATCCCGAGATAGACTTACCTGTACATATAATGAGAAACACAAGAACTCTCTTACTAATTTAAGATATCTAAAGTTCCATGTATCCCTAATCCTATTCCATGGGGTCACCACTTATAATTTTTAACACATATAGATCCCTAAAATTACCATCGACTACATATTACTGAGGCCTCAACTCCTGTGATCCAACTACCATAACGGATTATTTGTTACATCAATTAATGGAATCACTAAACTATAAAGGACCACATAAAAACCCATTAATAGGTGGGAATAAAATGGGATACCACAGAATCCATAGTGAAATAATGTAATCCCTTCCTAATAGACCATTATTTGAGGAACAAATCGCAAACAATCTATATGGAGTAATGTGAGAGATCAATTAACCTCATTATGTACTCTACCAGGGTAAAATGACCTGCTTTAGATGAAGAAGCCCCAAAATGTGCAGTAACTTTAATTTGGTGTGATAAAACCCCCCTCCAAATATATGATTCATGTATATCTGGGAGAGATGTGTCTTGTCGGGTTATTGATTAACTAAAATTCACCATCTCCTAATATATCCCATATAAAGACTCTTAGTTAGGACCTCCATATAATTTGTAGTCATACTTTGAAGGTAAAAAATATGATTGACCACTCTTAACCAATCTATAGCCACCTGGGGTTGTGTCACACCCAGAAACGGGGGAGTTAACATATTCTACAAAAAATTCCACACATTCATCATGTAAAATTCTAATCTACAAAATCCATCACAATATTCCTCTCAATGGATAGTGGTATAACTAATAAACCACCTAGAGGTTCTATATCTTATAAAATTTCCAATATTGATGCCTCATCACTTGGTGGATCATCCTCATGATTTGGAAGTGTAATCTTGGGTGTATATCTATGTGGAGGTATCCTGAAATAAAACAAGATATACAATGATAAAAAGATCTTATTTAGGTATCTGACTAAAAAAGGACATGGAAACCAAAACAAATTGTAATATGAGGCTTTTACCAATAAATTTTCCTATAAAAAATTTCTACATATATAGAGTTAAAAGTTAGATGATCAAAGTCCCCATTTACGAATATGTCGACCACATCACCAATACAAGAGTCTATAGCCTGAAATCCCATCATAGAACACTAAATTATATTTCCTCTAAAAAATCACACAAAATTTGGTCCTATAGAATAAATTACTACCTTTAATACTGTTATATCATAACCCAACCGATTATGGTCTTACCCGTGACTACCCCATTCCCGCCCCTAATTGAATAATCGAAGGTGACTACTGTCAAGTAAAAATATCTCACTTATGGGATTCATTTATGAAATTTACATGTACACATGTTAAAATATCAAAAAGAAAAAATGATGAAATTTAAAATAACAAAAAATCATTGAATCCATATATCTATAATTCAACAACCAGAGTTTAAAAATAAATTAATGAAAGTGTAAAAAGATTCCAAATATATTCCCAACAACAAACAATAAAAAGACCAACCTATTTATATAAAGATTACTAAAACAATATGAGTGCTCCCGATTAAATCCAAGCCGTGTCAATCTCAATCTATGCTACACGTACTATCAATCCTCCTATTAAAGAATGAAAAGGGTCATTGTCTTCATAAGGAAAGACACATTTGGGTAAGTCTGATGTGTGGGTGAGTAATGAAATACCTAATAGGATATTCCTAAAACACCATACTTGACACATTAAGTATATTATACTCTATAAAATATATAAAATTT
Organism: Viscum album; assembly: GCA_963277665.1. Taxonomy (NCBI): domain Eukaryota; kingdom Viridiplantae; phylum Streptophyta; class Magnoliopsida; order Santalales; family Viscaceae; genus Viscum; species Viscum album. Next base: position 81,692,426 of record OY728157.1, read on the forward strand.
TATATAGAATAAAAAAACGATATATATTCAGGAAGAAAACCACACCACTATGTGGTAAGAATCAACTTCCACCCACAAGATTTTCCTTGATACATTTCGCATTTTGGTAGAATACACTCCATGAGATATGAAATCACCAGAGACACTCATCGAAGATTTCTAGACCATTTGCTCACACATAATAAATCTCTTGAGTCCTAGAAGACCATGATACATAAAAAGCGGGACAGGCCCAGAACTGCATAGGGAAACAAAAAACGAATATTGGTCAACCAACTATGTAGGGGATCATATTTCAATGATACCATAAAACCTAAAGATACAACCTATTAGATTGGGTGTCTACTACATGCTCAAGGAGGTCATTCAGAATCCACAATCCCAACCTAGGGTATAAAGATGATAGAGGATAACACTCCTGTTTCATAGAGGGTCTAAAATAAAAATATTCAAGAATCATCCTCAAGAAGTTGTTATAATCTTGGGATGTGGATGTAATGATGCATTATACCCTTGAGGTAATGGACATATGGAACAAACATATCCAAGAATAATCCAAACAAAAAAAATAAGGTCCAGAAAAAACATTGATGGTCGAACATAGTGTGACTAGGGGTATATGGTGTGTCCAACTATCCCTGGGTCTTTTCATGTGGAAAACCCTCTCACGAAATGTAAATAAAAACAAACAAGGAATATATAAATAGAAAAAGGAAGGTATATATAACCCAACTTCCATCCCACGTCACATGGTTATGTCCATGAACTTATTATTCTCATGTACCAACACCATGCACATGTCACTATGTATGATTCTAAGTATGTGGCGTGCCACTAGATGGGTACCTTTTCTCATGTATGTGTAAAATCTTAGGTACACATAGAGCCATCATGAAGGGTATAAAGCATGTTTGACAATATCCCGTGGTGTGGGATATTCTTCTCACCATGGAACCCAAGAGTTGAATATGGGGTCCCAAACAGGTTGCCTCACCTAGTTACACATTGTGTTAACCATGATCTTATAAAACCCATGAAACTTTATCCACTCTATTTTCCCTATTTTTTATCCTCCTATATCTTTTTACCAATAGATACTGGGTTTTTCAGACACTATCATAGTTTCTATATGGGATTCCATTCCACGATCTAATTGAAAACCCATCATTTTGATCCAACCATAGGTTCACTGTTTGTCACATGGGGAGAAATAAAAAATACTGGGTCAGTATCATTCCCCATTGATCCAACCACCATTGTCATTTATTACCAAAAATAACCCTATATAATGATTTATAAATGAGGCGTCAATTTGTTCTACTAATTAATGGACACAAAACAACTCAATACAAAATATTGATTAACCCATTGTCCATGGAAATGACGAATAATGATCGAATGAAAAAATTTAGGATAATTCCATAAGCCCTGAAAAGCGAGGATCAAAATCATCCTTTGCTTTTTTGTCATCGAATAATTTTTATAGAAGAAGATGAATGCACAATAATAAATCATAATGATCATTTAAAATTCTGTCATTTTAAATCTACCTATGAAGTGCATTAAATTTTTTTCCATTAAATTGATACTCATTAATCCGAGATTAATAAAAAAAATTATAGAAAAATCCAATAAAAATTACACATAGTTTTTTGATTCATCATTGATGAAGAAAAGACATGAGATTTTTTTATTGATAAGATCCACATCCTCTTTTGGTGTAATGATCCTTGATTTGGTCCTGATCCATATTCATTTTCCAAGAAATATATACAATAGTTTCTTTGATATTTGGGGTGTAATAACCTATATTTTGAACTGGATGAAAATCAAATGGGCTTTTAAATTTTTTGTAATTAATGGATAAATAGGTTTTATGACATAGTGTTGGAATAAACATACATGCATAGACCACATTAAAGAATTGATATTGGCTTACACATTTTCAGTTAAACGGTGCGAGTCCGCGATGTAGTATACCATGGGTATCCATTACCAAACTCATTGTCTATGCACGATTAGTCAAAACCATGCTAGTCAATCTGTGTGGTTACACAATTCTTAAATGTGTTATTTATTCACTTTAAATAAATATTTGTTTTTATAATAATAATATAAGGACATTATTATTTATATTATGTAAATTAATTAAAATCATGGGAAAACAAATTTCATTAATTGTGGGTGAATGAAATTTGTGTTTAAATGAAGAGTTTCAAAGTTATGAAGAAGAGTGATTATAACATAGAGGTTATGGATTAGATATTTTATCATTAACGACATATTAATGATATTATAATAAATTTGGGTTTATTGTTATTCTCAATTGCCTATATTAAATTTAGAGTACTTATGGGGTTTATCAAAGAAATTTTTTATTAAATGGGGTGTTTTAGATTTAATGATATAAATGGAAATGGAAGTAATAATATTATGAATATTATCTTTAATATTGTTATTAAGTGTATTATTATTATTATTTTAATATATTTATTATAATAAGAAAATATTTTTTTAAAGGGCTTGTCACTGTAATGGGATACTCGACTCCCCCTACCGGTTCTTATTAATATCCCAAGAGGCGTGACCCCCCTATTCCTCCTCCTTCATATGTGAATAGGATATTCAATGAGTATCCTAATTCTCCCACTCCCATGGATTGCTTTCTCAAGGCAACTTTCTCCTGTAGCTCTCCTCATACTGAAGCCGCACATACTATGCTAGTGGAAACCCTCAGGTGTAGCCCTATAGCACGTGACAAGCTTCATCCAAGGCTCCTCCAAACATCTTACACATTGTTTTGTTTGCATAACCATGCATGTAGGACTCCCTAATGACCTACAACAGTAGCATGACACCCCGGGCGGAGCTCATGCAGTGCGCGACCCCCGTGGCATGACCCCCCCTTCTGGGTCCTCCATCTCCAAATTATTCCTCTTATTTTTCATCATTTTTAGGGTTTGATTACTCTATTTGAGGTATTATCTCATGTTCTCCATCATCACTTTTTCAATTTTTCATTTTTTCAACACCCGATTTTGTTTTGGCCAATTTATTGTTTTTGGGATAAAACTTGTTTATTGTGTTCTTCCTCTAATAGTATATGCGATTGTTGTTTATGGACTCATCGGTTCATGTACCAGAATCTGCCGCCAAGGGAGAGGAAGATGAGCCCAGTTTTATTTTAATATGTTTGTTTGGGTTAGCTTCTAAATCATGTTGTTTGGTATTTCACCAGTTAAATTAAGGTTTGTTAATTTTTATGAGTCTCTATTACCAAGTTCTAGGTGATTAGATCATTAATACTTTGATTCTAGGAAATAGTTTCTTGTTTTCTATTTTTTTATCTATGTAGACAACATGAACATTTATATATGAAGGTGTGCGGATATGCGACTATGTACCAGTTGTGGATAAGTTTTCTCCAAGTACATTAAAGTGTTGTTGAATTAAAATGGTGAAACCCCAAGTTAGGGTCCAAAATCATTGTCTCTATATTTATGAATACCAATTTTCTTCTTAAAATAAATTGAGGATTTGATTCTACGTGGGTATGGAACTGAAATATTTTCATAAAATGATGATTAATGATAAACTATTAGTTAGTGGTAATTTTATATCATGCTTGTAGAAGTTTGGGATTTTATTATGTCTTCCTGATAGTGCTGATATATGTTATGTCATTTCATGAAAACCTTCGATGTTATTGAGTTATGTTGACCACATGGGATGATTTTTTACTAGTAAAAGAATTTTTTTTAAGCTTCTGTTTCTGGATATTTATTTTCTTCCATGTTAATATGTGGAGTTTCTGACCATAACTTTAAATGATAAAACAGGAAGCACCCATGGGTATTCCTTGTAATTGAGACATAAATGGAAATGGACTTGGACACCCTTAAGAGTGCCTTTTATCCCATGTAATAGAATGTTAATTACAAAAATGATGATATTTCAGTTGGTGAATTAGTTATTGAGTGGGGAATGATGTGTAATATGGTAATTTAATTATAAAATTACATATAAAGTCATGTGTTGGAAAAACAATTATGGAATTTACTAATTATTTAGATTGTTGTATATTTTCACATGTTCAAAATATAAATTAGAAGCTGTTAATAATTAATGGATGTATTTATTATTACATGGTAAATAAAAATTGGTTATTTAATTGATGACAGGTTATGGATATATGATTTTACTAATTAAATGTTGGATTAATTAATTTTCATGAATTATATAAAGATTGTGAATTGATTTATTGTTACAATTGTTGTCCAAGGGTACATTTTAATGAAATATTGTTTTCCATGCCTTAAGGTGTTTTCGATGGAGTTGTTTAAAAATATGATATCCTATGTCAGATGGTTTCTAAATATCTGGGCCCTGTTCAACTTGTTTTGAGATGATTATGACATGCATGTAAATTGTTAAAGTCCTGGAGAAATCATTGTTTGAGTGGATGGGTTCAGACGTGTTAAATAATTGGGATAATTAAATGTTGAGTTAATATTTATGAATATTTAATTAATAATTAATGGTTGACTATTGATACGTTTAATGGTTAATTAATTACTGACTTATATGACGGGAGATTTATACTGTTCATTAGTTACTGAATTAATTAACCGATTAGATTAATTAATTGATGAATTAATTAATGGGATGTTTTGCGGTGTTAGACGTGGCCTTCTACACCAATGATAAATATATATGTATGATTGATAAACCGGTTTTGAGACAAGGACTAATGCTCTAAATACTCACGTGGTCCTAGACACAATGTTCTATACCTAGTATGCGTGAAATCATTTTTATGGGATAGGGGCTGATGCTCCAAATACCCATGGGTTGTGAGACAAGGAATGATGCTCCAAATACTCACGAAAATGATATATATGATGTTCTATACCCATTAATTGACATTGGTATGAGGGTCCAACTAGTCGTACATGAAATGAATTAATTGGTTAATGAGAACAGTTTTGACATTATGATTTGTGAATTGAATAGGATAAAGGATTTAGAATTATCAATGAATTGGTTGAATCATTGTTAGTGGACTGACCTAGGATCCAATCACTATTTTTAGTGGAAGAGATCAGATATAGAATATGAAAGATTGAATTGAATATCTTATGATGTGCTATCCAAGCCAAATTAGAAGCTTGGATTTGGCCATTACATTGATTATGTAGATGGTCTTTATAGACATCTATGGTTACTGACTTATACAGGGGATGTCAGGCTTAAGACGAATCTCATGACTTTCAGAATTTAACGAGGATTGCATAATTTATAATTGAAAATGATTTTGTAATGACAATTATGTATGAATGGAAAATTTAATATAGGTTCATACACCAGTGGAGGTCTGAATAATGTACATGGGAATGTAGTTACATTGTACATATTACATTATTTATGCATGCTTCTACATGGTTTAAATTATTTATTAAATTTATGGATTTGGTGTAGACATCGGTTGTCTTAGCCTACTCAGATTTATATCTGACACCCTACTCAGGCCGCCATTTCACTAGGGTACCCGAGTAGATTCTCTTTGGTTTCACATTTGTGTTGTTTTCATTTACTTAAGAGATAGGATCATAGGACTTATCGGAAGCTTAATATGTCTTAGGAGACGACCCCAGTTCATTGATTCATTGTTTTTTTTTCTATATTGGAATGTATTGTATGATGTATTGTTCATTACATTCCATTTATTTTAACATTAGCATGTCATGCATGCATCTTCTGTATAATTGGTGTTTGGAAATTTTATAAAATGTATGCTATTTGTCTTCTACTGTTTTGTCAATTATACATTACTACTTCCACTATTAATTGTTACATACTCTAATGTATCACGACGAAACTATTATCATAGGGTATAGTCTCCCCATAGACTATACTTAGACCCTCGCTGCTAGTTAACATCCTATAGATTGTGAGGGTATGAACTTGACGTCATGTTATTTTAACAATTTCATATTCATTTATAAATTTAAAAAATGAATATCCAAGATGAAAATTTTATGCCTGAGGAAAAAAAATAATTTTAACAGATCGTATGATCCATAAAGTTGTAACCTGTCCTTCCATATTTATATAAATATATATGAAAACAAAAAGTATTATCTTAGTTGTTCCAATATAACAGATTATTCTCCAAAGGTAAATATTAACACTTAAATATTAACATAATTTTTATACATCTAGTTTTTACATGAAATTTTTTTTATTAATAAAAACAGCATGCTGTCATGTTGTATGTATTGGACCCCACTCAACCATTGGTATTAATTTTAATACTAGTAGAATTTTTTGATGGGATGGGGTTTCACCCTACATGTGGGTTATGTTTTTTATAAAAATACCTTAATATAACTCTTATGAAACTCAAATAATTATTAAAAACATCTTCAAAAATAATATTAATTATCAAAACACTTTTTATCCTCTTTTATTTTCTATACTAATGGTTTTTTTCACCAATAAAATAATATTATTTTCATATTATTACCTTAAAATCAATAATTAATTTAACCCTCATGGATTTAAAAACAATTAAAATTGTTAAATTGCAATTCTTCTTCAAATAATAATTCATATTGTACCAAAGGGTTACATATAAAAAATTCCAAAGAAACATCTCCCAAAATGTAATTAATCACCTGAAAAAACCAACCACATAAAACCAAATAAAGGGGGTCTAATAAATTGAACATAAGATCAAAATTAAAATCACAATCCCTTGATTATGTCCATAATTCATTTCTTAATATTATATGAATACATATTTTCATCTTGAAAAATTAAAAAATTCCTTATATTTTTCAGGATTATCATAACAAAAATATTTTTTATAAAAATACTTCGACATTATCATTCTTTAATCCCCAAACATAAATACTCGAACACATTTAATTCACCATAGTTCATTCCTTGGCACAGGATTTGCCGTTAAAAAGAGGCATTGACACCAAAAAATAACTAGGTTTTTATATATTAAAGGCAAAAATAATTAAAAATGTATTTTAGGATGTAATATATTTTATCCCATTGAACACCCTAATTTTTATTAGGAATTTGTTTTACTATATCCTTCATTTACACACATAAGAAATTTTCTTATTCCATTGATACATTCTTATACATATATCATTCTAAATTACTAGAATAATATAAATCATGCATTATTTCAACCATGGGGTCCACCACATGAACAATGAATAGACTATCTTTCACTTATTGGGTGAGTTTGAGGGTGGGTCATAGTCATACCATTTTCCATCATATTACATGTTATCATGATTCCCTCAAGTTTTATGCTTATAGTAAAAGAAAAAAGCGAAGTGTGAGAAACTATAATCATAATATAAAACAATATAATAATTTAAAGGATTTCTAAATAATGAATCTATCATCTAAATATAACAAAACAAAGGATTATTATATGTAATTTATTATTATATTATATTCTTATCTTTATTGATGGTTTATAATAAAATTTTAATTAACATAATCATATCCCATAATACTATAAAATGTAGTGAACAGTAAGGCACGTAATTGGGCTGTAGGTAATGATTGAGTCAAATCCCAATGAGCTCACTTAAAATTTATTACCCCTCAATACAAATTTTACTTATCTACATATACACATGGAATGCAGAAAATGATGTATTTCTATAAAATCCACATAATCTCAACCTTAATTTTTTGATGTTATGCTATACATATAATTATCCGCAAATTAATTCATATGGTTATTTTCACTAATATATGAATTTCTAAATCTAGTATAAATGGTTTCTACTAAAATTCTCTATATTTCAAAGACAACGACCCTGACCTCAGTTTCAAAGAGCTAGTGGTTTCATTAATAATTTGGAATAATATACAAGTGTTTTCATCCTAAATGAACAAATAGATTATATGTATTGGAAATTTTGATAAGTACATGAATCCAACATTAATATTTAAAATATATAATATACCACAGTTAGGGTAATAATTTTTCATTTTTTAACACATTAAATGATTCCTTCATCCAATTTTAGGAAAAGGAAATAACTAAGTGTAAGCATAGATGATCAGTAAGCGTTATTTAATGGTGAATCTATCCTACCTCAAAAAGTAATAATTAATTTGAAATGGTTAATGAATGGAAATACTATTTATTTATTCAATAATAGGATCATGAAGGATAATATATTCATAATAAATTTTGATTAAATAATTTCATATAAATTATCACATGATATTGATGCTAATATATATATATAACATGAATTCAACAATCTCATGGATGATAATAACTGAATTTTCAATAAACTTTATTGGTTAATATAACACATAAGGATATCATGAATCATTATATCTATAAATTCAAGATAATTAACCAATAGAGATTAATCTATTTGTATGTATACAACAAAAACCAATTTAATGTTAGCATTCTTATTTTTCTTCTAAGACCTATTGATTCATCGAGGGAATATATATTTGTGGGTCCATCCATCATTAAATTTATAGTGCAATCATCATATATTTAATGATTTATTTAATTCATGAACAATTCATATTATCATACAGAACATTTATATTGATTAAATAGTATTAATTATCGACAATTTCCAAGTCAATCAAATAATTAATGTCAAAAAAGTATATATTGAAATTGTATACCATTTTGGATATAATAATATCCATGAAACATAGGATTTTGATATTTAAGTGAAATTTAATTATCAATTATCACTAGAAACAAAATGCTTTAATATAAAATTAATATTCACAAAAATATTATGTGATAAGAGATGACCATTTGTTCTACGAGAATATAGGTTCCATGAGAAAATCATGTCATATACAATAATAATGTTATTGGGAGTGAAATATTAAAATAATATTTCATAAATAATTTTTATTTGTAATTAAATTTAAATTACATTTAATATGCTAATATTTATAAAGTAGCTATGGAATTGGGAATGTTATTTATCAGTATATATGTTAAAAACATTTCTTTTGACTATTTATATATAAATTAAAAAGAATTCCTTTGATAAAACAGTAGATAGATTCAATTAAAACACATTTAAAATTCAAATAAAACTTATATTTTTATTATTATAATATTTGAGTAATTAAAATGACTTTTATATAATTTTTTTTCAAAACATGGACATAGAAGTGAAATAAATCCATTTTAAAGAGAAATAAATTTTATTATTATTTTTATCATTTATTTTTTTGTTAAAGTAATAAAGAGAACAAATTCTTGAAGAAAATATGGTAAAAACGTAAAAATCGCTTAAATAAGAAAATTACTACAGGTTATAGGGGATAAATGGCAATAATAATTGAAAAAAAATTAATGAAATCTCAAAACAATGTGATATTTTAAAATATATTACTACCTCCTTGTAAAAGTTAAATTATAACCACGTAAAAGGATAGAATTAAATTGTAATATTAATAGTCGTGAATAAATAGTTATTCATGTTTAATATATAAAATTTTCAGTATTGACGCCACATAAAAATAAATAGGTACATAATAAGAAATATGTCTCAATAGAGTGTAAATTGAGTGAAAATACCTTACAAATATCATATTTTTGAAGTGATAATTAATAAATGAAATGATTGTGTGTGTAAAATATAAGTCCACATAAAAAAAAATTAGATTAAATATAAATTAATAAATAGTCATTACATATATAATCTTTGAATATCAAATACAGTTAAGATGTAATATATTATAATGAATATAAAACGAGTTGTGAAATTCTTTACCTCAGGGAAAATTTCATATCTAATAACAATGGATTAAATAATTTAAATTTAAACATAAACTTTAATGATTTATTAAGTATTAATTATATATTACTTTAAAGGTCCATCATAATCATCATATAAAATATGTTAGGTTCATATTATTAATGTATAACCTAATGAATGGAAATTAAGACAGAAAACCTTACCTCATGTTTTCTTTTAGATGAATGTTATTCATAATATTTAATAATGTTTTTAAAAACGATATTAATTTACAAAACAACAATATTAATATTTATAGTAACTTATATTATCTTATTAAAAAAAATCATCACTAAATCATTAATAATATTCTATTTTTACCATTGTATATTGTATTAAAATAAATGTTTTCCCACGCATGTTTAATAGCGAGTGTTCTATTTCAAGTGAATATTATATTTAAGTATCATCATAAAAAGTATTTTAATGTTATAAATATCATATTTATTCATTATATATTTTTTAGAACCATTCACAAATTTTTGATACTGAAAATGAATCACATCGTTTCGTGAATGCGGTAGGTCCTATGTATACAGAGGTAATGTTATCATTTCTTTAATGAGACAAAGGTTGAGGAAGTGGATGATATATTATTTTGAATAATTAAAATAATGTCATGTTTATCATATATATTCATTATTTTCAACACTCTTACGACACATGTAATTTTATGATTGAAAACTACGTACATCGGTTCGTGAGCTAGTAGTCCATTGTAAGGACGAGTGATTTCTCTTTTCCCATCTCATAGAAAATGATATGGAAAAATATGAATAGATAAAAATAATTAAATACCACTATATGTTATATATTGGGGTTATTATATAGTTATTTTTATTACATAATTGAATTTTATAATAGAATATGTAAAAAACAATGATCTTCATGAGGATAATTTCCTTTGACTAAAAGTACCTACTTTAGATCAATTATTAAGGACAGTTGGGTTCATGTTTTGGGTAGGCTAGAACCATTATAATGTGAATACATAATTTTGGGATACTTTTTTCAGTTTCTGTATAAGATACATGGTTTTAAAGGTGAGATAAAGTTAGGTTAGGAGGTTCTCTTTCATTTGTGTTGAGGGGACATTCTTGGAAACCATATAGAAATTTTCCAAAATAATAAAAATTAATAAGGATGTTACCATGAAATATCATCCAAATCAACATAGATTCTATTTTAGATTTTTTTGATGATGATATATTTCTATAAGATATTATTTTAATATGTTTAATTTAACAATTATCCTTAAATTTTGGTTTAACACATCCATGTAAATCTGTTTTAACCTTAACCATGACTATTAATTTTTGAAATATTTTTTGATCCATTATAATAAGAAATTATGTTCAACTTATTTTCATATATTAATTCATTATTATTACCAATATAGAATCTATTTTAAAAAATAAAAATCCAATAAACGGTATAATTTATTTTAAATATAAACCTTAAATGAGTAAAAAATTCTTTTTTCAAACGTAATTTCTCTTAATTAATAAACGATTTTGTATACAAATTAATATAAAATTAATTATGTTAAATTAAATATATTTCATAATAATACATTTAATCTAATTTTAAACTAATATATTTATAATAAATAATAACATTCTAAATGTTTTAAATAAAAACATTCCATTCCAAAAAAATAGAATTATTACTATTCATTAAAAGAATAAATTCTGAAAATTATCCCAAATTCACTCTATTATAATTTTTACATGATTATTAAATATATTAATTTAATTTTTTTAAATATTTTTTTCTAAAAATGGGAAAAAATTAAACTAATTGCGTAAGATGTGATTATGTTTTTTTTATAAAAATAGAGTTTTTAAGCATAAAATTTAATTTATTATTATCCCATGATTATAAAAAATATTAGATAAATGACAAAACATGTTATTTAATATATAATATAGAATTTTCAGTAAAATAATTCACCACTAGTTGTCAAATTTATTTATTAATATAATTAATTCATTTACTTAATAAATATTATTTTCTGAAAAAAAGTTCCTTTACTTTAAAATGTTTTTTATTTTAATTACATATCAATTGATAGACACTGAATATATTTTATACATGTGTAAAAAATTATATTTTAAAAATTTATTGATTTCTAATAATTTTTTCAATTTTAATAGATAATTTACAGTAGTCATATTTAAATAATATATTTCATATGTTGTTTAATCTCATTATTGTCCTCCACATTTTCTGTTGAACATAGGGTTTTTTAAACAGGGTGTTAAAAAATTATTAAGGTTCATTTAGACTCTATGATTTTTTTGTAATTCATGATATATATTAATTCGTGTTTATTTTAGAGAGGATACATATTAAACCATGGGGTGTTTTAGATATGGGCTCATCATTAGAGGAGATCTATGAGAAACACACTATGTTATTATATGAATTTAGAAAGGAGATATTTCTTAGGTAACATGAATATATAGTTTGAATAAATGATCATTGTGTTCTAAGATATTTCATATAAAGATATTTTTCATTCAGTTTATGTTGTTTCATAATTAGTTAAATCCTTTCATTATTTGGTGTTTTCATTACTATTACCAAAATTCAGATATTTATCAGATTTTATGGGATGGTCTTTTATATAGAATTATTTAAGAAAAGGTTTATAAAATTTTTTAAATATGATTTATCTATTTATTTAATTAAAATTGGTAGGGAAATTTTAATATAAGAAATAAATTATATTAATTTGGAATTGAGAAATTATCTTATACAACTCCTATAAAGTCATCAATACATCAACAAAATTTTAAAAATAGATGTGGAATGAGAGAATTTTAATGAAGATCTAGGCCCAATATATTGAATAAAACTACAATATCATCATCCATGCTAGTTTATAAATAATTTTTTTAATATTGTTTTTATTTAAAATTATTTCATTTTACATGAAAATGTGATTGAAGATAAATAAATAAAGAGTTAGCCTTAGTACAATAGAAATCCCTTCCTAAATTTTAATTCACATTCTTTATGCACTAAAACCTCGGGGTATATCGACACACAACATATTCTCCTTGATGTATCCCTTACTTGAAAACAATGTAAAAAAAATTAATGTATTAAAATTTATATTTTATTCATGGATATTATGGATGCATGTTTTTCTTATGATAGGTTCACAAATTTCATTCTAACATGGAAACAACATCCATCATCCGGTGAATAAATGTAAAATAAACACTATAATTATTCCTTTCATTGTGTGTCTTTAGGTAAATCTTGATGCTATAGGTGATATTAAAGACCCAATGTTCAGTCTTGGTGAATATGTTAGCATATAATAATCAATAAAAAGAATTATATCAATATTAATGATGTTTCATTATTTAATGGGTGTAAATTCTATTTTAAGAATAATGTGATGAGATCAAATTTATGATCTATGGGAAATGATTCATACACATATACCATTCAGGTAATACATGTAATAGGTTCAATTGAACTATAAATGATGGACGTAAATAAAAACTAACCCAGTTTTGGTGAAATGGAAAAATATTACTTAATGGGAGGACTCATAAACTAAAATTATGTGAATAAATTGAGTTATATAAATTATAAATTAAAAAGGTATAAACAACCCAATATAAATAATAGTGATAAATATATATGTTATTTCATCCTTAAAGTCTTTTATAATGGATTAAATTAGTTTTAAATGAGGTGAAATAATATATATATGGTTTCAAAAAAAACTTATCACAGAGGTTTAATGAAATTTTGATGGAATTTAAAATAAAATGATGTATTTTAACATTATTGTGATGTGTCATAAAATATTTCTTCATTTATCAATTCCAAAGGAATCAAAACATGAATAATATATTCTCCCCCAATATATTACATGATTATAACCATATAAATTTGGATAAATTTGAAATTTTAGTGACTTTTGGAGGCACTTTCAATGAATTAATCAAAGGAAATGAAAATTGGAACATTGATGGATCTGAAGATTCATGACACAATAAATTTAGAAAATTCATGTGATTACCATTTATCTATATTCTAAAGGATATTCTTGTAGGGTAAATGTATGTATGATTTAATGATATAAATAACATGTTATAATTTTATAATGGGAAATAATATTACAGAATTATTCTCAATATTTTCTGATAAAGAATCCGAATATTAGTACTAAAATATATATATATGAATGATTCCCTTGAGATTTAATAGTGAAACCTAAAATACATTTAATAATATGTTTCAATGGAATAGTATAGTGATTAAGGTTAAATATAATATATAATATTGTTTTAAAGATGATGATGATAATTTTAGTTTATATACAAAATATGAAATAATGTAACTAGTTGATAAAAATAAATTAGAAACCTTGGATGGAAACAAACTAGAATGATTTGATGACCTCGTGGTGTATCTTCAATGATATCTTGTGTAATTAGATTCTTCAAATAAGTTGAATATAAATCTAAATGGTATTTTGAATGAATATTCAATATATTTATTTGAATAGAGGCTAAAATCACAATATAATCAAATAATATATTGGATTAATTGGTTTTTTAAGAAATTTTTTGAGAAAATGTTGAAGAAAAGACCCAGTCACATTATAAGAGGAGGAATCACATGTGAAACTATTTAATTAAATTGTAAGAGGTATAACAAAAGAAAATTTGAAGAAATGGTAGATGAAAAAAACTTTACTATGATATTATTAGAAATTGAGAGGGTAAACAATGGTTTCTTTAAAGGGGAGAGAAAATGGTAATAATATATTTCCCTTAAATATGGGATAATTTTATGGATACATAGGCCACACAATGTTAAATTATAATATGGTTAAACTATAATATTGAGTAAAATTTTAATACTCCCAATTTCATGTAAGTCACCCTTTTATTAGTATTTATATATTTTCAAAGTGTTTGGGTGATGTTTGGGAGGATTTGGATGAATTTTTTATTGTTTTTTTGGGATTTTCTAGAGGTACATGGATTGATCATGGTTACTAGAAACCATGAAAATCCTACATAAAACCATTAATTTTGAAAAAAAATGGGATTTTGGTAGGCACACCGTTATAAACACATTATGGAAAAACTATGCATATATCACTAAGAAACAACTCATTTAGGGAAATATGAGTCTGCACGGTAGACTACAATATTATATAACTGTGTAACTGTAGAGACCCGTAGCCTGACTTACATGGAATTTACATTACTTTTGCGGAATACTTAGTACAAAACAAAAACACACAAACAAGGATCGTAATAGTTTAGTGTCTTTGGAAACTCGGAATAAAATCTTCTAATCGTGGTGAAAGATCTTCAACATCTCCCATAAAGATCTTCCTTTTTTTAACCTAAAACCTTTCTTTATATCCTGGGGAAAAGAAAACATAAAAGGGTGAGCTCAAATGCTCAGTAAGGGTAAACAAAAGAAATATCAATCACATCGTATTCATAAGAACATAACATTTTGGAAATCATAACCTGCAAAAGAGAGCATAATTTCATAACATGGGATAAATCATGGTAGTGAAATGTAACCACAATAATCATAACTTAAAACATGAAACTTTGTGGCATTAACACATAATCATAGAGAATCATTTCTTGTTAGTCAAGACTCATTTCCAAGACTATCTTAGTGGACAAAGTCCCTTTCTGAATCGAGTAACCCTCGTTTCAGTCCTGTTTCACTGGACCGGTATAACCTACCGTTCCAGCCCTATGTATCTCATGAGATATAAAATCTTTACCCAATGCATTGGAGGGAGATATAGGTCCCACCCATCTTATAATGAATCCTTTCTTATGTGTGCCACATAATCATAAACCATACATCATAGCGTAACCCATGTAATAAAAATGGGATTCTTAAACAACATGACATCATAAAACAATTCATATAAGATAAAGGAATTCATAAAAATGTTTCCATCACAACATAATCAAATCCATGTAATAATAGGGATAATAACAGAACCCTTTTATTATCTTAGATGGAAAATAATTTTGATAAAATACTTGAACTCTATTCTTGAGGAAAATATCCTTTCTACTTCAAAATTTTTTTTCCTTTCATAACATGTCATACAACTTTAAAATAAAAGAAGATAATTAAAAATAAACTTGAAAACTTGTAAAGGTAGCTTCTTGGAAATAATGTTTTAAAAATCCATTCATGCCGTATAATTTAAAAAAAACATTCTTCGTACATTTGTCGGAAAAGTCAAAAAGTACCTCGTACGAAAAACGACAAAAGATTCCTTTTGTATCTTTTACTAAAAACTCACTGAAGGGTAAAATTGGATATAAACTATTGTAGAAGGATGTAAATAATATTACATATTGAGGGAACATGGATGTGGATGATAAAATACACCCCAGTAATTACCAAAGTAAAAACAATCTCGGATAAAAGTGAGATTATGATATTTCCCTTACCTTAGGTCCGATTTGCTTCGTATGTGTCCAAACCTCCTGTATAATGATTTAAATAATGTCATTGACTTATTACAGAATCATATTAATTGTTATGATATCATATATGGTTCACTTATGACATTATATTCCCCGTTCTTTTGTAAATTCCATGTTAAAGAAGCGTTTTGGGTAAAATCGTTTCATTTATCGTAGGTGTTTTGACTTGTTGTTCTTGACATTATTATTACTTATATCATGATTTAATTAATTCCAGAATATAAAATATGATTTATATATCATATATATTCAGTATATATATATATATATAATAGATAGATAAATGAAATGAAAAACACCGTTCATGGAGACGGTAGTCCGTACGTACGCATGAACGCTGTTTTCCTTTCCTTATTGTCTTGAATGGAAGTAAGTAGATGACATACATATATATATATGTACATAAATCCATTAGCTTTATAATTTCATATATTTCATTATTATTTCTTATATATACTTTATAATCATTCTTAAATGGTTAACATGTTGAATGAATCTTATCGCGTCGTGGAGACGGTAGTCCGTACGTACGCACGAGCGATGATATCATTTCCATAAATATTGAATTGAATTGGAGTGTATTATACAATATATGAGAATCAATATGATGTTTTAATAACTATGTATAGTTATTCTTTACACCATTATACCCATCCATGTAAGGTGGTGGTGGAAAATAGATTACACCACGGTGTGGAGACGGTATTCCGTACGTACGCACGCGCGGTGATTTCTTTTTCCGCAGGATGGATAGAAGGTTAATTGGAGTTGTTTAATATTTATAATAACATATCAGTATGTAATTAATACTGATGTTATTACTTTATCATGAAACAACTAAAGAAGAAGAAGTTGAAGAAGAAAGAAATTGAAAAGATCGGTAATGGTTATTACCTCTTCTTTGAAACGCCTCCTTGAATCCTTCACTTAGGGAACTAATATTGGTCTTTGAAGAAGACCAGGACCTCTAGGATTATTCTAGGGAAGTGGAGAAGAGATTTTGGCAGGGGTTGGCCGAGCTTGAGTGCTCAAATTGGTGTGAGGAGGAGGGGGAGGAGGTGTCCTTTTATAAGGGAGGAGAGGGGCACCTTAGGAATACCTCAAAATATTAATTTATAATAAATCTAACCCCACTTAAAAACCTCAAAAAATGACTCATATTAGAATATTAGATGAGATAGGGTTGTAATCTCATCAACCAATCAAATTTACACATGTTTGGATCTTATTTTAAACCTTATCATTTTGATTTATCCTTATTTAATCTATTTAAGTTTATTTGTGGTAATAAAATTCTAAATTTTAAATTATAACAAATAATTACTTATTTGTTGTGAATTTTCCATATTTGTTTACTGTATAACATTATAGACCATATAAATATAAATTTATAATTTTTAAATATTTTTGTGATTTTTAAACAATTTTATAATATGTTATTTTTGTAAAATAACAATAGTGTTAATTTTGACACTATTCATTTATTTGAATTTAAATAAAATAAATACAGAAGATATGTTCGAACTAAAAGTTTTAATAGATTCATAAAATGTCATATGTATCTTAAAAATTATTTGAGCACATTAAATAGTTCATATAATATTTATTTTATTTTTTTTGAAACCAATTATTTGGTTTATCTCTTAATAAAATAAATACTACAACATTTTTGTATAGTTTTTTAATATACTTATTTGTTGCATAAAAATTAAAAATAAAATCCTATGATGAAAATAAATCTATTAACTTTCACAATAATACTTTTACTCGAATTTATCATCTTAAAATCACAATATTTAAATTGTTATATTTATTAAATTATGAAGGTGAAAACTTTGGAATCATTTAAAATAAAATAATATAAGTGTCATAATCGCTTTTATAAGGCTCCAAATGGTCAAATATTCGACCATTGGATGATTATGGTTTACAATTACATGGAAAATAAGTTTTGGTTAGGTATTTGTGCATTTTATGGTCACTATTAGTTTAATAAAAACAATATTCTTGTTTTTTCACTAGATAAACAATCTCTGCATCTCTATTGTGTCATAATTAATGATAATTATTTAATACCTAAAAATTATAAATAAATTTATATGATGTAGATAATTTCATTAGCTTTCTGGATACTATTCAAGTTCGAAGTTTCATGAATTTTATCACTAAATTAAAATTAATATACTTATAAAATTTAAGAGAGTGACATGTTGTCACTTTCTTTGGTTTTAATAATAATTAAGTTATTTTCATGGAAAAATGTCCATTAAATGATTCTAATCCGACCCTTAGATGATATGTGTCTACTTTTAGTCATCCAATAGGATTTTGACATTTGTTAGGGTAATTTTAAAATATTATATTTACCCTTAATTACCCGATTTACCTTTAACTATGGTAAATAAAATTTACCGTAGTTACTATTCATAATTCCCAAAAATAAAAAGTAGCTTATTAACATAATTTGGACCCACTGATTCCAAATATGGAATCCATTTTTCCAAATTTAATACACAAAAGATGCAGAAATTAAATTAAAATTAATCCCGTTGTCGAAAGAAAACGGGTTTTTCTTTAAAACATTGCAAAAGATTGAATTGATTTAACCTACGAATTCAAGGTAAAATCAATGCTAATGACATACATTATATTAAATGGTAAAAATATATTCTATTTATACTTTAGAACTATTCAATATTATAATTTAACCACATAAGATATTACGATGAAAAAAGTTGTTTTTAATTAAAATATAGCGTGTTTTTACTATTCATTAAAATATGAAAGTTATCGGAAAAATATCAAAACTTTATGTAATGTAAATTTTTATATCCTGATTCAAAAGAAGAATATTATTTTGTCAAATTGAACATATAAACATGTCAAAAACCATATTTAAAGTGGGTGCGCCATCCAAAGGCGGCAAAACTGCATTTTTTTAAAAATACTTATTTTACCCGAAAAAGTTATTTTGTTCTTATACCATGTTCTAGAAATGTGTAAGATGAATAATAATGTTATAAAATTTAAAATTTAGTTAATACAATTCATAACGGCTAGTTCATGACAATATTATAATAATATAACATTGTTTATTAAAACCCGGTATTGCGTACAACACACGCTATCGAGGAAGGTCGCGATTGCGTGTAATGCAAGCCAAGTCAGGGTTGCGTGTTGTGAAAGAATCCTTCATTGTTTCATGTAACAGAATCCAACCATATTTCATTTATACATTTAATATATATATATATATACTCAATGTTGCGTAGAATAACTATTATCAAAATTGTGTGTAACACGGTCCAAGAATAGTGTTGCGTATACTGCAAGCTAATACGGTGTTGCGTATAGCACAAGGTAATCTTGGTGTAGAATACAACATAAGACATTAATGAAATTAAAATAATATTTTTCATAAAATCTCGGGGTGTTACATTCTACCCCCCTTAAAATGAATTTCGCCCTCAAAATTCGTCGGGGTTATAAATGGTTTACTATTTGAAAGTTTCTTTGATAGAAACCCACATCGTAAAAAGGAATACCAAAACTTATCTTTAAAAACAAAAGTATGAAACGTAACGGTTACCCAAATAAACTAATCACTGGGTTTCCACATAGGTGAAAATATGGATATGGAAGAGAAATCTAACCATCATGTTCTGATGGAGAGTGGTAGAGAACATGGCTATGGAAAAGCCAGCAATCACAAAGCCATAAATTTGTGACGATCTAGCGTATCATCTGATTCATCGGATATAAGGGCATTAGGACAACATTTTTGGTTTTCAAGATCATTTCCCTAAAGTTGAAAATTTGAATTAGAATAAATACTTACTTTATTTTGGTACAATCTCACTGTTGTTCGTGCCTTGAACAATTTCTACTTCATCTCTTAAATAAATGAAGTTGACTTTGTTATTCGTGAAGTGTTAGCAGATCATGTGATAGAATGACGGGTCATTCCATCTGTCTCAAACAAAAGGTTAGCAAAAATTATATACATAAGTCGATCTATAGTGAGATTAATCATATATTGTTCCTAAAATGGACTTATACTTCATATATCATACTGCTTAATATAATAAAACTAGTTTCTACTAAACAGGGACTTCCTGTAGGTCAGTGGTAGGCGATAAAGGCCAGTCGCACTTCGGTTGTGAGTTCGATTCCCACAGCCTTGTCCGACGCGATGGGCTGTCGCCCGTCCTGCAGGTTGTCCTTTTTCTAAAACTATATTACTATAACATCCCATCAATAATATCGAAAAAACTTCTATCCCTAAACAATACTAACTTATGTCCAACATAATCCATTCCAATCTTTAGGCTTATCCATAATACTGCAGTCCACTCTCATAACATAGTGAAAACGATTACCAGAGATTTAATACCATTGTTGATCCCCATATATCATAAGATATATCTTGTTGGTCACATTCCAAACATTCAAAGGCCTTAATCTTGTACTCTCTTGAATACCCATTGAACCTTATTGAAAACATGAATTCTATTAAAAGTTAACTCTTTCCACATACCAAAATCCTCAAAATTCTATATACTCAAACCATTATATCACTTAGTCCTTATATCAATCATGAGCTCATGAATACTGTCAAACATTTTGTTTTCTCGTTTTCCCTTCATTATGCGCATATCATCTTATTTCCAAAAATATCTCAATTACTTTGAATACCACATTAGACCAATACATAAATATTCCAATACACCATGAAAGTACCTCAACAACATTATTCTTGTATACCAATACATAAACACTTCAGTCCATCCACTTCAATGATTGTCCTGGAATAAGTCCTTCCTTGATTTAGAAGTAACTTTTTAGGTCAGGGCATTGAGTTGGGTAATGCCCATGTTCTCTGCAAATAAGACATTGAACTCCATAACAGTCTGCCACTCTATGACCCTTTTCTCCACACAGATAACATCGGTCCCTCCATTTGAGGTATTCCTCAAGGTTCTTCTTCCCTTCTTTAGAAATCTCAATCTTCCTTTCTTTATGCTCCTCAACATGCAAACATGAATAATAGTTTATCTTCCTCTTCTTTGAGGAATTAGGCATACCACTAAATTTCACCTTGTTAATCATATATCGCGATGACTGATTCGGCATAATCAAAATATCTTTCTCTCTAGGAATTACACAATTTTGTTTCTCATAGTCACCAATTTGTCCATTGGATTCAATGTTAACCGAATTCCTTCTGGTTCCATCCATTAACTAAAACACAAAAAGAATCTTGTGAGAGGCAGAAATCATGCTAGAGAAAACAACATAGTAAAGGGGGAGCACCCTCAATATCTAACATCTTAGGATAAATTCTAAGAACGTTAGTGTAATTCTAGGACTATAACCTATACGTATACTTAACCTTAGGTACATCCCTAGACATACCGTAGAAATATCTCTAGGGATTTCACTAACGTTTTCGCATCCTAGTTTCCAAAGGTTGACTAAACCTTTCCTCTGATACCAACTGTAGAGACCCGTAGCCTGACTTACATGGAATTTACATTACTCTTTCGGAATACTTAGTACAAAACAAAAACACACAAACAAGGATCGTAATAGTTTAGTGTCTTTGGAAACTCGGAATAAAATCTTCTAATCGTGGTGAATGATCTTCAACATCTCCCATAAAGATTTTCCTTTTTTTTAACCTAAAACCTTTCTTTATATCCTGGGGAAAAGAAAACATAAAAGGGTGAGCTCAAATGCTCAATAAGGGTAAACAAAAGAAATATCAATCACATCGTATTCATAAGAACATAAAATTTTGGAAATCATAACCTGCAAAAGAGAGCATAATTTCATAACATGGGATAAATCATGGTAGTGAAATGTAATCACAACAATCAGAACTTAAAACATGAAACTTTGTGGCATTCACACATAATCATAGAGAATCATTTCTTGTTAGTCAAGACTCATTGCCAAGACTATCTTAGTGGACAAAGTCCCTTTCTGAATCGAGTAACCCTCGTTTCAGTCCTGTTTCACTGGACCGGTATAACCTACCGTTCCAGCCCTGTCTATCTCATGAGATATAAAATCTTTACCCAATGAATTGGAGGGAGATATAGGTCCCACCCATCTTATAATGAATCCTTTCTTATGTGTGCCACATAATCATAAACCATACATCATAGCGTAACCCATGTAATAAAAATGGGATTCTTAAACAACATGACATCATAAAACAATTCATATAAGATAAAGGAATTCATAAAAATGTTTCCATCACAACATAATCAAATCCATGTAATAATAGGGATAAAAACATAACCCTTTTATTATCTTAGATGGAAAATAATTTCGATAAAATACTTGAACTCTATTTTTGAGGAAAATATCCTTTCTACTTCAAAAACATTTTTCCTTTCATAACATGTCATACGACTTTAAAATAAAAGAATATAATTAAAAATAAACTTGAAAACTTGTAAAGGAAGCTTCTTGGAAATAATGTTTTAAAAATCCATTCATGCCTTATAAGTTAAAAAAACATTCTTCGTAATTTTTTCGGAAAAGTCAAAAAGCACCTCGTACGAAAA
Organism: Viscum album; assembly: GCA_963277665.1. Taxonomy (NCBI): domain Eukaryota; kingdom Viridiplantae; phylum Streptophyta; class Magnoliopsida; order Santalales; family Viscaceae; genus Viscum; species Viscum album. Next base: position 81,715,340 of record OY728157.1, read on the forward strand.
ACGACAAAAGATTCCTTTTGTATCTTTTAATAAAAACTCACCGAAGGGTAAAATTGGATATAAACTATTGTAGAAGGATGGAAATAATATTACATATTGAGGGAACATGGATGTGGATGATAAAATACACCCCAGTAATTACCAAAGTAAAAACAATCTCGGATAAAAGTGAGATTATGATATTTCCCTTACCATAGGTCCGATTTGCTTCGTATGTGTCGAAACCTCCTGTATAATGATTTAAATAATGTCATTGACTTATTACAGAATCATATTAATTGTTATGATATCATATATGGTTCACTTATGACATTATATTCCCCGTTCTTCTGTAAATTCCATGTTAAAGAAGCGTTTTGGGTAAAATCGTTTCATTTATCGTAGGTGTTTTGACTTGTTGTTCTTGACATTATTATTACTTATATCATGATTTACTTAATTCCAGAATATAAAATATGATTTATATATCATATATATTCAGTATATATATATATAATAGATAGATAAATGAAATGAAAAACACCGTTCATAGAGACGGTAGTCCGTACGTACGCATGAACGTTGTTTTCCTTTCCTTATTGTCTTGAATGGAAGTAAGTAGATGACATACATATATATATATACATAAATCCAGTAGCTTTATAATGTCATATATTTCATTATTATTTCTTATATATACTTTATAATCATTCTTAAATGGTTAACATGTTGAATGAATCTTATCGCGTCGTGGAGACGGTAGTCCGTACGTACGCACGAGCGATGATATCATTTCAATAAATATTGAATTGAATTGGAGTGGATTATACAATATATCAGAATCAATATGATGTTGTAATAACTATGTATAGTTATTCTTTACACCATTATACCCATCCATGTAAGGTGGTGGTGGAAAATAGATTACACCACGGCGTGGAGACGGTATTCCGTACGTACGCACGCGCAGTGATTTCTTTTTCCGCAGGATGGATAGAAGGTTAATTGGAGTTGTTTCATATTTATAATAACATATCAGTATGTAAGTAATACTGATGTTATTACTTTATCATGAAACAACTAAAGAAGAAGTAGTTGAAGAAGAAAGAAATTGAAAAGATCGGTAATGGTTATTACCTCTTCTTTGAAACGCCTCCTTGAATCCTTCACTTAGGGAACTAAGATTGGTCTTTGAAGAAGACCAGGACCTCTAAGATTATTCTAGGGAAGTGGAGAAGAGATTTTGTCAGGGGTTGGCCGAGCTTGAGTGCTCAAATTGGTGTGAGGAGGTGGGGGAGGAGGTGTCCTTTTATAAGGGAGGAGAGAGGCACCTTAGGAATACCTCAAAATATTAATTTATAATAAATCTAACCCCACTTAAAAACCTCCAAAAATGACTCATATTCGAAGATTAGATTAGATAGGGTTGTAATCTCATCAACCAATCAAATTTAGACATGTTTGGATCTTATTTTAAACCTTATCATTTTGATTTATCCTTATTTAATCTATTTAAGTTTATTTGTGGTAATAAAATTCTAAATTTTAAATTATAACAAATAATTACTTATTTGTTGTGAATTTTCCATATTTGTTTACTTTATAACATTATAGACCATATAAATATAAATTTATAATTTTTAAATATTTTTGTGATTTTTAAACAATTTTATAATATGTTATTTTTGTAAAATAACAATAGTGTTAATTTTGACACTATTCATTTATTTGAATTTAAATAAAATAAATACAGAAGATATGTTCGAACTAAAAGTTTTAATAGATTCATAAAATGTCATATGTATCTTAAAAATTATTGGAGCACATTAAATAGTTCATATAATATTTATTTTATTTTTTTTGAAACCATTTATTTGGTTTATCTCTTAATAAAATAAATACTACAACATTTTTTTATAGTTTTTTAATATACTTATTTGTTGCATAAAAATTAAAAATAAAATCCTATGATGAAAATAAATCTATTACCTTTCACAATAATACTTTTACTCGAATTTATCATCTTAAAATCACAATATTTAAATTGTTATATTTATTAAATTATGAAAGTGACAACTTTGGAATCATTTAAAATAAAATAATATAAGTGTCATAATCGCTTTTATAAGGCTCCAAATGGTCAAATATTCGACCCTTGGATGCTTATGGTTTACAATTACATGGAAAATAAGTTTTGGTTAGGTATTTGTGCATTTTATGGTCACTATTAGTTTAATAAAAACAATATTCTTGATTTTTCACTAGATAAACAATCTCTGCATCACTATTGTGTCATAATTAATGATAATTATTTAATCCCTAAAAATTATAAATAAATTTATATGATGTAGATAATTTCATTAGCTTTCTGTATACTATTCATGTTCGAAGTTTCATGAATTTTATCACTAAATTAAAATTAATATACTTATAAAATTTAAGAGAGTGACATGTTGTCACTTTCTTTGGTTTTAATAATAATTAAGTTATTTTCATGGAAAAATGTCCATTAAATGATTCTAATCCTACCCTTAGGTTATATGTGTCGACTTTTAGTCATCCAATAGGATTTTGACATTTGTTAGGGTAATTTTAAAATATTATATTTACCCTTTTACCCGATTTACCTTTAACTATGGTAAATAAAATTTACCGTATTTACTATTCATAATTCCCAAAAATAAAAAGTAGCTTATTAACATAATTTGGACCCACTGATTCCAAATATGGAATCCATTTTTCCAAATTTAATACACAAAAGATGCAGAAATTAAATTAAAATTAATCCCGTTGTCAAAAGAAAACGGGTTTTTCTTTAAAACATTGCAAAAGATTGAATTGATTTAACCTACGAATTCAAGGTAAAATCAATGCTAATGACATACATTATATTAAATGGTAAAAATATATTCTATTTATACTTTAAAACCATTCAATATTATAATTTAACCACATAAGATATTACGATGAAAAAAGTTGTTTTTAATTAAAATATAGCGTGTTTTTACTATTCATTAAAATATGAAAGTTATCGGAAAAATATCAAAACTTTACGTAATGTAAATTTTTATATCCTGATTCAAAAGAAGAATATTATTTTGTCAAATTGAACATATAAACATGTCAAAAACCAGATTTAAAGTGGGTGCGCCATCCAAAGGCGGCAAAACTGCATTTTTTGAAAAATACTTATTTTACCCGAAAAAGTTATTTTGTTCTTATACCATGTTCTAGAAATGTGTAAGATGAATAATAATGTTATAAAATTCAAAATTTAGTTAATACTATTCATAAAGGCTAGTTCATGACAATATTATTATAATATAACATTGTTTATTAAAACCCGGTATTGCGTACAACACACGCTATCGAGGAAGGTCGCGATTGCATGTAATGCAAGCCAAGTCAGGGTTGCGTGTTGTGAAAGAATCCTTCATTGTTTCATGTAACAGAATCCAACCATATTTCATTTATACATTTAATATATATATATATATATACTCAATGTTGCGTAGAATAACTATTATCAAAATTGTGTGTAACACGGTCCAAGAATAGTGTTGCGTATACTGCAAGCTAATACGGTGTTGCGTATAGCACAAGGTAATCTTGGTGTAGAATACAACATAAGACATTAATGAAATTAAAATAATATTTTTCATAAAATATCGCGGTGTTACAGTAACTAGCTGTACATGGAAAAAAGATATATCCAAGAAAGTATATTTAACTATCATTATCCCCAATTCACATCATTTTCTATCTATTTCAAACCTACATTAGTTTTTTCCTCTCAATGGTTGTGGATACAATACCCTTTATCTATGTGTAAGTTGTTGGAAAATCACGGTGTGTTGATTCCTGATTCCGTCAATAAATCATTTTTTTTGTTATCCCTACATTTACTTTCTTACCTATATTGGATTCATTAATCTAGTCTATTGGGGATATATCTCGATTTTATCCACGATATGATGTCGTTCTGTTGGTTTTAGGTAATGAGATCAAAGGAGGACTTTATGAGATTTGACCTGGTTTTCTTATAGAATTCATTTCATTCATCATTTTTATATAATTCCTGAGGTATGTGGCTTCAGTCTTGAATAATATTTCTTGAGAGAGTTATACTTATTTTAATTTTTTATGTTATTGTTAAATTGTTGTGAAAATCATAATCAAACCTTCTTTGGTGATGGTCTTGTTGAGCTTGTATGTGAGTATGATATAATCTATAATACCAAATGTAGGATAAAATATGAAATAATGAGATGCTCAAATACAAGAGGGGGGGTGAATTGTATACATTAAAAATCCATTAGGATATCTTGCATAACAAAAAATTCACAACACCACTATGTTCTAATAACATGCTTGATTCTAGAAAACTGATTCTGGAAATGAAATTTAAAAAGAGTTTACAACAACTAAGATTCTACCTTAAAGCATATAGAATCCTATATCATCAGAATACATGTCTAAGGAAGTATAAGAAGATTTTATTTTCCTCAATAACTAAAAGTATAGTGAAAAAATATAAATACTATAAGTAACAGGTAGTTACTATTTTAACCCAAATAAAAGGGTATCCAACAACCTTGGATAAAGGTCCCTTGATTTATAATTTCAAGAAAGTCTGTCTTACCCACACCAGGGTAAGCCCTTGATACAATGATCGAAGTCTATCTTGCTATCCCCGCAAGCCCTCAACTTTCAGGTAGTTGACACAACTTTCTTCCTCAGTAAGGAATCCCTCAACTTCAATGTAGTCAGAACCTCTATCTTCCTATCCTCGGAAGCCCTTGATTGTACACAACAACAATCGGAGTCGCAAAAAGAAAATCTGAAAAAGTAGTTCAGTACCCGCTAAGCAATAAAGCCACTCTATCTGTAGAAATCACTTCAGCATAACGTAATCTATAGATTGGTCATCTTGTTCATCAATGTTATGAGCTCTTTAAAATGAGATCCTATTTATAAGCATGGCTTCTACGATCGGCTCCCTCCCCCAACGGTCATATTTTTTCTTGAATTTTGGAGGGTCCTATACACATTTCACTCAAACAACGATTAGTGAGTAACTGAAATCACAACATAGTTTAATATAAAAACAAGTTTTAGAAAAAATATGGTTACATAACTATAAATACAATATTCGTAGTGTTGAATATGAATGTACAGAGTCTATAAAAAATTTAATTTGGAGCCTATAATACAAGGATATTTGGATTCTGTTTTCTATGAATTTGGAACCTAAACTCTATAGAATTCCAGTGTAAAAATTTCAAAGAAATTTGGAATCTGGATTCACAAGAATTTGGAACCTGAACTCAAAAATTTCAGAGTTAGAGTTCATGAGAGTTTAGAGTCAGAACTCATAAGAGTTCATAGTCTGTATTCAGAGAACTCAGAGTCAGAATTCAGAGAATTTTGTAACCAGAATTCGTATTCAGAATTCGGAGATAGAACTCAGAGGAGTTCATTTCCAGAATTCGTAATCAGAATTCAGAGTCAGAACTCAGAAGAGTTCGTATCCAAAATTCGTATTCGGAATTCGGATTCAGAAAACAGAAGAGTTCGTATCCAGAAATCGTAATCAGAATTCGGAGTCAGAACTCAGAAGAGTTCATAACCAGAGTTCTTAGAATTCGGATTCTAAAACAGATTGCTTCATATCTAGGTATTTATAGGATTCCAAGGTCTTGGTTTCAAACTGAATTTTACACTTAGAAATATTATGATATGGAAAATAAAATATGGTAAGGATAAATTTCCATGGGGAAGGAAATGTTTCCTTATAGAAGTAAAATATATGGTAAAAGGTGTTTTTCCATGAGATAATGTGTTTGTGATTTTCAAAACAAGAAGCAATTGTAAAGTCATAAGGAAACCTTATTGACTAAACAATCTCACCCAAGTAATAAGGGATGGAAAATTCATAAGGAAAACCTTATTGACTCAACAATCTCCACCTTTTTGGAAAGCACAAACAACCTTTCAAAATTGAATATAATGACATAGATTTTTTTCTAGACTTCAAAAAAAATATTATATCCCTATTCTCATTGGTAATGATAAATATGAAAAACTCCCCCGTAGGCTTTGGAACTCTAAGAATTGTATTCTAGATTTATGGAATGAGAATTTTCATTATCTTGAGTATGGAAATCGTCATAATAAGAACTCCCCCTTAGATAAACTCCCCCTTACTTAGGGATATTTCTTCTTTACTTGGAATTATATTTCCATTCTCTTCCTTTGTGATTTTCAAAAATAAATATTGGTAATGGAAAATAAATATGGTACCGGAAATATTAGTACATACATAAAAAAACCACAATTTCATTAATATTGGAATAATTTGTATAAGGAAAAATATATACAAAAAAGATCAGATTTGGATTTATTTTGCCTCTTTTCTCTATGTGTATCAGCTTCTTCACAATGGTTTTCAGGTTCTTTAGCTCTTTGGGATCCTCCTCTTCTTGATTTTCTAAGGCTTTGATCATATCATCCTGAGCCTTCAGAAACTCTACCTGAGCCTTCAGCAAGTCATCTTGCTTCATTAGATTTTCCTGAAACTTGATCTGAAGATCCCTTTCTGTTTCCAACATTGGACAACATAATTCAACTTCCCATTAAGATCATTGACATCCTGAATCTGAAAATTTTGTTCAAGATTTTGATTTTCTTCAAAGCTAATTGTAAGATATTTTATTTTTCTCTCTTGAGTATCAAAAGATTCCTGAATATAATTTTAAAAGTCATCAATCTATCTTAAATCTTCAACTATATTCTTCGACCAGATCACCATTTTCATGAATGATTTTCTATGGGCTTCATAGTTGATAAGGAAATTCGTGTGTTTGGAATCAATCTATACACACCTATCCATCACCATAGAGACATATTCTAATTTCTATGTCATACTATGATGAAGAATCTAGAATCTAGAGTCAATTGTTGGAAAGATCGAAATGGTGTCCACTAGCTTCTTCAAATATTTACTGACAAAATCATGTCCTAGAGCTGACGATTCCAAATCTTAAACTTTGGTCGGTGATGGTTCTTCTACTAGCTAGACCATCTTCCACTTAGAAGATCCTCCAACTTACTTCTTCCTTATAATTTCATTGGTTGGGGTATCTACAACCACTTTTATTCCCTTTTTGGTTTTTTGAAAAGCTTCATCATCTAGAGACTCATGATCACTTTTAGATAACTGAACAATTGTATCATCATCAATTTTTTCTTTCTTGGATCCTACCTCAACATCCTCTGGATGAATATAGTGATGATTATAGCTTTATTACTCGGTCAATTTTTTCAGTTCCTCTTCAGGCTTATCATCCATTTCAAGCTTTGAAAGTTTCAAAGATCTGGATTGAGAAGTCCAGATTGGAAATTTTTCAGAAGCACTTCCCTTCTTATGACAGTCTTCTACTCACTTTATCAGATCAGTTGTATCTTCAGTGCTTTGAGCTTCTTTTACTTCTTCCACAACTTCCTTTTCAACATCATTATCTAGTAATTATTCCGGAGACATGAACTTGTTTCCTAGTTTCTCAGGTAATGGTTCTACAAAGAATTTTCTCGGTACGAGAAAGTTCTCGGATGAAACTTCAGTAGACTTCAAAAAATATTGCACAATATTTTCCTCTGACATATTCATCTTAAGCTTCTTCTCTTTGTCTTTCTTCTCAAGATCTTCAGCAGATTTCTCTTTCAATGATTTGGCCTCTACAGGGTCTAGGCCAAAATGTGGCTCCCCTTCCATCCGATTCTTTTTATCCTCCCTCCATTAGGATACTACCTCATATGGATAGGCTTTCTAATTCTTGGGCTTTAAAGGTGAATATTCGGTTTCATTGGCCTTAGAGGTTTTCTCTATTTCTCTAAATTCCTTTAGTTTCCTCTTCTATTCAGCTTTCTTTGTAGGTTCTGGCTCTTCTGCATTTTTCAGAACGAATTCTTCTTCATCCTTTAGTAGATCATAAAACTCACCTAAATCCTTAGAAAAACTGACTTTCATCCTCTTGAGGGAATCATCGTTGATTAGAATTACATTGAAATTCCTCAGCTTGGAACTACATGGGATCTTGAAATATTCAAGACACTGAACAATCAACTTGGAGAGTAGGAAAGGATACATGATTATATGTTCTCTCAGATTTCCATTCTTGATATTCTCTATCGAAATTGGAATATGCTTCATCAGATTGATTTTCCATTGATTTACCACAAAATCCAAGATATACATATCAATTTTTTTAAGAGTGTCATTGTCACCCTTTCTTGTCACGATAAGACCCTGAACTAATAACTCTAGGATCCAATTGTTGGTAGACAAGTGAACAATCTTTGCGGTATTGACATCTGTAAGTCCAAGATATTGCATAGACTTCACCTTTACGAAAATTCCTTTCACATCCGATAATTTATGGGAAGAAAAATCGGCATCCCCTTTATAAGATAGCCCTACTAAGCTATAATACTTGCTGTAAGAAAGTTTATATGTTTTTCCATAACTCTTGAAGGAAATTTTTTCTTTACCATCTTCCATAAATAAATAAGTTGACTAATAAAACTCTATCAGCAAATCTAGATACACAACATCCTGATCTTCTGGATTTTATATGGATACACTCTCCCATTCATTAAGCATTATATTATTTGAAATAATATAATCACACTTGTTAAAGATGTTCAGATGCACCATCCTCTCCCTGTATATCTGGAACTCTGCAATCGGCTTGACAGTAGACATCTCTTGAGAAGAAACTTCACCACACATTCAATATTGAGCACTTCTGAAAAGTTTGGAACAGGATTTTGTAGTGGGGTAGAGCTTCAACACACAAAATCTTGAGAAAAGATGTGGGAAAACTATCGTGGGTCCTCTTTCATAGGTGTTGAAGTTATGGTTGATCATCACATTGGAATCCAATGGCTCAGAATACGCATGATCTAACTTGACGACTAAAAAGGTTTCCATAAGGAAAATTTTGTTGGATCTGATCATTTGTGGTTTTTAAAGGAAAAGAAATTCTAATTTAAGTAAACTAGAATCCGAGAAATTTTAAAAACAAAAGAAACTAACAACAATTAAAATGTTATTATGAAAACACAAGGAAGAATCATTCCTTTTGGATTGTTAGGAAAATTATTCCAATTGAGGAAACATCTTCTTGAAGGAATTTAGATTCTGAAAAAAACATGATGACGAAAAAAACACAGATCTTTATTACGAAAATATTCATTACGAAAATCATCATTATGAAAATATGATGTATAAAAAACATCACTATGAAAAATTTCAAGTACAAAAAACATCATTATGAAAAATTTCAAGTACGAGAAACATTATGATCATATGTACTCCCTATATGAAAAAGAGTTTATTACTGTAATAATATTGGTTCAATAAGAAGTTATTGAGGAGGATTACCTTAAGATTATCATTCTAACTTCTATTTAATGTATTCAAAGCTATCAGAGGGTAAAGATTTTGTAAAAATATCATCATGTTGATCTTGCATTCCGATAAATTGAAGAATGATATCTTTTTTTAGTGTCTGATCCCTAAGAAAATGATGCCTAATATATATGTGATTTGAACGGAAGTGATGTGGAGGGTTTTTCTAATGGAAATGGAACTTTTATTATAACACAAAATATGTGTCTTTGTAAAACAGATACCATAGTCTATGATTGTGTGTTTCATCCACAACACTTGAGTACAACAACATCCAGCTGCAACATATTCAGCTTCAGCTGTGGAAAGTGCTACTGAGTGTTTCTTCTTGAAATACCAAGAAACTAATGAATCTCTTAAGAAGTTACAATTTCTGGATGTATTCTTTTTATCCATTTTACATCCACCAAATTTAGTATCCAAAAAACTTTTTAAAACTAAATCATTTCTAGAAGTATAAAATTGTCCTAAATCAATGGTTCCCTTTAAGTAGCGAAACATTATTTTCACTACCATTAAGTGAGATTCCTTAAGATTTGATTGATATCTTGTACATAATCATACTGAAAAAATTATGTCTGGACAACTAGCTATCAAGTAAAGTAAACTTCCTATCATACCTCTAAAAGATGTTTGATCTACTGGTTTCCCAGCTTCATCAAGATCAAGTGCTTTTGAGGTACAAATAGAAGTACTAATACTTTTAGTGTTGTCATATACATACTTTTTAAGAAGATATTTAGTATACTTATTTTGGGATATATAGATTCCTTATGGTTTATTAGAGATTTTAAAACCAAGGAAAATTGTTAACTCACCCATCATACTCATTTGAAACTCAGATTTCATTAGTTCTGCAAAGGAATGAGTTAAAGATTGCTGAGTTGAACCAAATATAATGTCATCAACAAAAATTTTAATAATGAAAACTTTTTCTTATCATTATTTATAAAAAGGGTTGGATCTACATTTCCCTTAACATATTTATTTTGAATCAAAAATCATGTAATTATGTCATACCTTTCTCTAGGGGCTTGATTAAGGCCATAAAAAGCATTGGTAAGTCTATAAACATCATCAAGATATTTTGAATCTTCAAAACCAGGAGGTTGTTCTACAAAAACTTCATCTTGAACATAACCATTAGGGAAAACACATTTCACATCCATTTTAAATGGTTTTAAATTGAAGAATTATGCATGGAATGTAAAATACGAATAGATTAAAGTCTAGCTACTAGATCATAGGATTCTTCATAGTCTATTCCGTCTTGTTGATTATATCCTTTAGAAACTAGTCTAACTTTATTTCTTATAATGATTCTATTTTCATCAAACTTATTCTTGAAGACCCATTTACTCCAATAACAGAAGTTTTTTTAGGACATTTATCCAAGGTCTATACTTTATTCCTTTCGAATTTGTTTAGTTCGTCTTGCATGGTTTTAATCCAATAATCACCAACTAAAGCTTCATCAGTGCTTTTTGGATATAATTGGGTAAGTAATGCTAGATGTTCTACTTCATTTCTTAAGGAACCTCTAGTAATTACAGATAGATTTACATCACCAATGAAGCTATCACTAAAATGATTCTTAAGAAACAAATAATTTGGGTTTTGTAAAAACTATTCATCAACATAGGGTAGAAAATATTTTGGGGTATATGTTTCAGAAGTATCTTCTTGAACATTTTTCTTTATCAGAATGATCTTATAACATAGGATGATAATCAATTTTTGAAAACACATCCAAAGATGTAGGTTGGGGTTGTTTAAGAACAAAAGGAATGGTTTATCAAATTTAACATGTACTTTATTTTCAACAGTATAAGTGTTTTTATTGAAAACTCTATATGCCTTAGAAGTTGTGGAGTATTTTATGAAAATTCATTCATCATATTTTGGTTTAAATTTATATAGACTATCTTTAGTATTCAGAATGAATACCTTTCATCCAAAAACCCTAAAGTAGGAATGTATGTGTTTTATACCATTCCATAACTCATACATTTTTTTATTAAGAAAAGGTCTATTCAAAACTCTATTTATAGTATAACAAGAAGTACCTATAGATTCATCCTAAAATTGTTTTGCTTCAGAATAATCACTCAACATGGTTCTAGTTATCTCATTAAAAAATATATTTCTTCTTTCAACAACACCATACTCTTGAGGTGTTCTGGGTGTTGAGAAGTTGTGATTAATAACTTTTCTACTACAAAAAGTTTAAAAATTAGAATTTTGAAATTCTCCTCCATGATTACAATGAATTGTTTTCAATGAAGTTTCTTCTCATTTTTAACTTGGGCTCTAAAAATTTTGAAATAAAAAAAATCTTAAGACTTCTTTGTTTGAAAATAGACCCACACAAATATAGTTTAATCATCAACAAAGACAAATACATAGTACTTGCCTCAAATGCTTCCAGTTTGTGAAGGACCAAAAGGATCCATATGTACTAGCAATAATGCATTAGTAGATGATACTTTACAGACTGATTTAGAACTTGATTTATGTTGCTTTCCATATTTACAATGGTCATAAACATTTGAAGAATAAAATCTAAGCTCCGGTAGATCCTTAAATAATATTTTCTTAAAAAGTTTGCATAAGTTCTTAAGATTTTAGTGGCCAAACCTTATATTCCATAACCAAGAATGATCTTCCAATTCACTAAGGAAAGGTAGATCTTGGCTCCTATGGACTTCTATTTTTAGTTTGTGTACATTCTCTTGCCTCTGGGTAGAAAGAATAAACTCTTCCTTGGAATTGTGTACTAAGCACTTGTCATTCCTAATATTACCAAGGTAACCTTCATCACATAATTGAATTATGATACTGAGGTTGTGGTTAAGACCCTTAACAAATAAAACATTTGAAATCAATGTTTTTCAAGAAGAATGATGTTACCTATACCAATAATTTCTCCCTGGGCATTATCTCTGAATGTTACCTTTCCTCCTTTCATCTTGACAATCTTTTCAAAATAGTTTTTGTTACCAGTCATATGCTGGGAACATCCACTATCCATGTTCCATAAAGAAATGTTTGTCAATAGGTAATCTAGATATTAGGCCAAGATTATTATATCCAGAAGATTCATAATCTGAAGATTCATCTAAAGAGTCTCCACCATTGGCACTCTAGGTGTCATTAGCATTCAAGACATTCATAGCTTTAGCATGCTAATACTTCTTTCTATTTCACTAAAAATGATTTTCCATTCTTTATTTTTTCTTAAGCATTGGACAATCAGGTCTTATGTGTCAAACTCTCATTCATTCATAATATGTAACTTCTCAATCTTTCTTATCTTTCCTTTCCTTTTTCTTATATATCGATTGAAATTTCCTCTCTCCAGATATATTTTTCATTCTTTGAGAAATATTGGCTAATTAATTATATGAATATTCACTTCCACTAGATTTGGATTGGATAATAACATTCTTAGATTTGTATCTAGTATCTCTCTCAAGAGTCTTGGCTTTCATATGATTAGAAGTTGTAGTAAAAGTAACACTGCCATTTCCATTCTTCTTCATTATGTTATCAGCATCTCTCTTCATCCTAGTATCATGCTGAAGACGAGTTCTAAATAGTTCCCCTAAAGAAATCTGAGTAACCTTTCTGTTCTCATCAATTGCAGTCCTCTTGAATTCCCACTCATTCGGCATGATATTAACGATCTTATCAACAAGAGATTAATCGTCTAATCCTTTCTCACCCATGGATTTTAAACTATTCACTATAGTCATGAATCTTTGTTTCACTATAAATATGGGTTCTCCATAAGTAAAGTTAAATCCATGATTTTCAGCTCTGAGTATGGATCTCCTAGTTTTAGTAACTTTAGAAGTACCGAAATGTGTATCTTCAAGTTTCATCCAAATACTGTTTGCTGCTTCACAAGACGAAATATGGATATATATATTTCTAGTTATGGAACAATGAAAAGTATTGTGTACCTTATAATTCAGGTGATATTCATGCTTTTCCTGATTGGTAAAGGTACTAAATTATTTTTCATGGATTTTATATCCTCCAGTAATCATAAAAAAATTATCAACACCAGTATTGATAATAAAAGTCCTCATGCGTTCTCTCCAATATCCATAATCATTTCCATCAAAGATAGGTGGTCTAGTTGGATTGAGATTGTCTATGGAACCAACATTGATTCCCGCCATCTTAAAAAAATCATTCCACACAAAACATATTAATATAAAAAGTTTGTAAACAATGAAAATATAGAACAAGAGTATATCTATGTAAAATAAATGAATCTGAACTATACGAGTTTGAAAAACTGATTCTGGAAAATAAGAAGAAGAAGAATTCTCTTCTGAATATAATTGTAAGATTAATTCAGAGGTAACCTCCTTTGATTCCAATTATTGAGATGGTATGTGAGTATGATATAATCTATAATACCAAATGTAGGATCGAATATGTAATAATGAGATGATCAAATATAGGGGGTGAATTTTACACTTTAAAAATCCCTAAGAAAATTTTAAATAACCAGAAATTCACAACACCTCTAAGTTCTAATAACTTGCTTGATTCTAGAAAAGTGATTTCAGAAATGAATCATAACAAGAGTTTACCATAACTATGTTTCTACCTTAAAGAATATAGAATCTTAAATCATCACAATACAAGTATACAGAAGTATAAGAAGATTATACTTTCATGAACAACTAAAAGTACAGTGGAAAACAAAATAGAAATAGTACAAGAAACAACTAGTAAATCTTTTAACCCAAAGAGAAGGGTGTTTAATAACCTTGGATAAAGGTCCATTGATTTGTACATTCATGAAGGTCTTTCTTAACCACACCAGGGTAAGCCCTCGATATGAATATTAGAGTCTGTATTTCTATCCCCACAAGCCCTTGACTTTCAGGTAGTCAACACCCATTCCTTCCTCAGCTAGGAGGACCTCATATTCAAGGTAGTCGACACCTCTGTCTTCCTATCCTTGGAAGTCCTTGATTTTACACAGCAACAATCGAAGTATCACAAAGACAATCAGAACAAGTATTTTAGTATGCACTAAGTAATAAATATTATCTCCCTAGAAATCACTTCAGTAGTATGTAATATCTATATTGATCAACTTGTTCATCAAACTTATGAGATCTTTCAAATGGGATCCAATTTATAGGCACGGATTCAACGGTCGGCTCCCTCCTCCAACGGTCATATTTTTCCATGAATTTAGGATAGACCTATACACATGTCACTCAAACAATGGTTAGTTAGTCACTGAAATCGTGAAATCATTTTATAACAAAAAAAAGTGTTAGAAAAAATATGGTTACATAACTAGAAATCCAATATTCGGAGTGTAAGAAAATGAATGTTCGGACTCTAACAAAAATTTAATTCGTAGTCTCTAATACAATGATATTCGAATTCTTTTTTCTAGGAATTCGGAAACTAAACTCTATATTATTCTAGATTCTAAACTTAAAAAACATTCAGAATCTAGAGTCACAAGTATTCGGAACCTGATCTCACAAAGTTCAGAGTCAGAGTCCATGAGAGTTTAGAGTAAGAACTTATAAGAGTTCAGAGTCTATATTCAGATAACATAGAGTCAGAACTCAGATAAGTTCATAACTATTATTCATATTCTGAATTTGGAGTCTGAAATCAGAAGATTTCGTATCCAGAATTCGTAATCAAAATTCGGAGTCAGAACACATAAGAGTTTGTATCCAGAATTCATAATCAGAATTCGGAGTCAGAACATAGAAGAGTTCATATCCAGAATTCGTATTTGGAATTCGGAGTCAGAACTCAGAAGAGTTTGTATCCAGAATTCATAATCAGAATTCGGAGTTGTAACACATAAGTGTTCATAACCAGAATTCTGAGAAATCGGATTCTAAAACTGGATGCTTCAAATCTAGGTATTTATAGGATTCCGAGGTTTTGGATTCAATCCGAATTTTACACATAGAAAAATGAAGATATGGACAATAAAACATCGTAAGGATACATTTCCTTGGGGAAAGAAATTTTTCTTTATAGAAGTAAAATATAGGGTAAAAAGAGTTTTTCCTTGAGATAAGGTTTTTGTGACTTTCAAAACAAGAAGAAATTATAAAGTCATAAGGAGTCCTTATTAACTAAACAATCTCCCCCAAGTATGAAGGGATGGAAAATTCATAAGGAAAACCTTATTGACTCAATAGGGCTGTGTAAATTGGGTGTTATAGTGGAAAGTGAAATCAGTAACATTATTTTGAAATGAATATTTTAAAATGGTTACTGAGTTCTGATGTTTAGAGTAGTTTTTTAAATAAGGTATGGTTTTATTGAAATGGTTTTTTGAAGATTTATTTGGGTTTTTATTTCCATAAATTGATAATAATGAATTGAATGGTATATATAATATTCATGAAGTACCACCATCAAAGGGGAAGGTCATTGAGTTGACGATCCACCATCAATTGTAACATTAAGCGTGTGTGGTTGTTTGGTTTAGAATATTTCTATGTTTTTATGTGAAATCTAATGGATTATGCGAACATATAAATCTATAAATGGTAAATTGACTTTTTTGGTGTCTTTCTATGGAAATTTTTTTAGTATAGAAAACTTTTTTAGTGTAAAATATATTAGATTTTGAAAAAACTTTATTACTTTTTTTCTATTTTTATTTTTTAATTAAAAGTGATAACATTTTCTAACATAGTGTAATGTCTAGGTATTTAATTTTGTGAAATCCTACATGGTATCACTACTCACATCTGCTTTGGTGCGTTTTTTCTTTTTTAGATAATGTTTACTAAGACACAAGTAGAGGGAAAACATAAAATTTCTCAAGTGGGGCATCATGATACATGTTCCAAAAAAATTTATCCTGATCATGGAGTATTTGGGGAGCTAATATGCATATATTTTGGACTCATTCTGTTTTTTGGTTTAGTTATCTACTTTCATAGTCTAATATTGGTTATGGTGTAGTTTGGTAATTTGGCCTTTTGGTTTTACATTAGTTGTATTAAATTCTTACCATGAATCTTATATTGGTATTGGTTATGGTATGATTGGTATTAGTTGTGTTATTTCTAAGGGTTATGTTTTACCTCAACTGTATTGATGCTTGAAGCCTCTATATCTAGCCTCTAGAATGTTCGGAAATTCTCTTATGGTCGGGTAGTAATCCTATCTTAACTCAAGATAATGAGGAGTGGAGAGAAGTCACATTTGGGGTCATCTTGTTTGGTCCTTGACTTACAAGTGGAATCTACTTCTTCTTTCATTGGTCATCTGCTCTTTCAGTGATGAATTTAAAATTTATTTTGTTCTATTCCATTTATTTGGTTAGTACAATGGCCTACGATTTTATGAACATGAAATGAATAGCTTAAAAATCCATAACTAAACTATTTATAATGAATGACACATTTCTAAAGATTTCAGAGCATAAGTGTTTTGAAGAAACGTATAGGAGTAGTAATATTATTTTCCTAGGGTTATCCCACGAGAAGAGTTGAACATGCATTGTAAAAATGTCATCCCATTTGGATATCATATTTAATTTTGAGTAATGATTAATGATTTTTTGAAAATTGATAGTTTTTATTATAATTATTTCAATTTCCTTCTAATGTCATATTTTGAAAAGTGAATTATTATGGTATTTTAGAAATAGATTGATTTTCAAAATCATGATTTAATTTCCTAAAAGTGTTGAACATGAAAATGATGAATGTTTGAAATCAGTGTTGTGATATATATTATGTGGTATAATTTGAAATTTTTAATACTTCAGCTTCTAGATAGTGATAATTATGTTGTTTGTTTTGTTTATAAAAAATGATACTTAGTAGGTATAATAGAAACTAACCAGAAAACGTTGTTGAAAATGTGGTAGCACCTGAGCCATAGATGAACCCACTGTAGGTTTAGATTATATCCATGATATTCCTGATGTGGATTTGGGGAACGGAAAGGTGTAACCCAACAAAGTTGATCATTCAATTTATTTCATGAAAATGAATCCACTCATATTTCAGGGTGATTGGATCCAAATATTTTATAGACGTGGTTTAATAGGATCAATAAAATCAAATATTTACTTATCACAATAGTAGAGCTGATATTCATGTTAGTGACATATATTCTAGGGGATCATACATGTTAATTGTGGTATATAGTAGTTCATGATAAATTAGAGCAGGTCCTTAAATGAGAGAATTTTGAAAATAAATATCAACAAAAAATTATATCCTCACATGTCCATGGTCACAAGAACAATATATTTCTTCATCCTGAAAAAAATCCTCTCTATGATATTGTATGTGGATAAATAAATTAATTTAGTTTTATTTTCACTTGAAGTTATTGATATAGTGCAATTAATGAAAAAACTTCTTGAATTAGGAATGAGTCAAGAGATTCACTCAAATACTTCCATGATTTTTATATTGGATTATATTGTGATGGTAAATTGAGTGATGGTGGGATAGAATGATATCTCATGAGATATGAGTGTATGAACGATGTTAGTATCTATGGGTAACAGTGGGAACTCCATTGATGGGAATAATATGAAGGGGGAAACATATTCCCAATGTTGTGGAATGGTTTAGAATCAGAAGAATAGATTCGTAGGCCTTCAACCAGATCCTATGAGTATGAATGGAAGGTTAAAATGTGAGTCTATGGACTACAATAAGCTGTATTGTAGAGAATAACTCATATCATAAAAAATTGTAAACATATAGTGCATCATCATATATATTTTCATAGCGCTCCATGTTCAGGTGTCTGGGACACTTCTCATGTCTCCCGGATGTCATATTTATTGATGGAATGACAGATGTATAAAAACAATTTTCAGTATAGCTGAGATAGCCATGAAATTTCTTGGAATTAATGATAATCTCAATAGGGAAGTAAAAAAACAGAGTGTAGTGATTAGGCAGTTATATAGAGCTATGAATGACATTGCGGATGGTCAATTTAGATCATTGATGTTTAGCGATATGATTATTTTGAATCATACTCTTATGAAATATTTTTTTTATGGGTGCATCCCATTAGATTATTTTTTCCTACTCAGTTGATATTCTGGTTTTAAATGTTGATATAATTATATCTATTTTGAATCATCAAACACCAGTTGGTCAAAGAGAATATCGATCCTTTTTAAGTAGGAAATATTCTATGACTATTAATGGGGATGAGATGATATGGGATTTCACTATGAATTAGATGGATGTCTATGACATAATATTATCGGTGTATTGGTTTACATCTTCCATGTATTATATCAACTATTATACAATAATAGTTAGTTTCATGATATACGATGGAATAAAACATCTCTTTAAAGGAGACCAAAATGTAAATTCATGTTCAATGGACATGTTGGCTCAAGAAATTTATATGATCTCATTCTATTTGGAATATTTGAATTTTCAATCGATGGAAGATAACTAGAATTGTAGTTTATTAGTTTGTAGTGATTAGTTTTAGGATATTACTCATGAAAATTTATTTGGATTTCCACCCAAAAGAGAAGTGGAGTTTATAATTGATATCCTCCAATGGAATAATCCAAATTACCACCCATATTACTAGATGAAAATAATAATGTTAAGGTAATTTCATGTGAAATTTGAAGAGTTTGTTTGAAAATGGATCATTCAGACTAACACTTCTCCATGGGATGCACTCATCTTGTTTGTTTAAAAGGTCATTAGAAATCATCATCAATGTCAGTATTATTGAAATCCTAATTTTTTTGATAAATAGTCATTATCTAATTCAATTCATTGATGATCTAATTGATCAATTTAGGGTGTCCCACTACTTATCTAAAATTGACTTGCCATCAAGATACAACCAAATTGATGGTTTGGAAGAGGGATATACTATAGACAGATTTCAAGAGTATATAAGGCCATTGGGAGTTTGTGGTTATGCCTTATAGTATTATGAGCTCACCGGTATTCTTTTTCAAATTGATTGATTAGATATTTCATGGATATCTAGATTATTTTTTTGGTAGTTTTTGTGCATGATATATTATGGTATTCAATGAGAATACTTGAGCATGAATGAGACATGGATATAGTGCTAGGAGTCATGACGTACCATGGTATGTATGAAAAATTATCAAAGCTTTAATTTTAGATATAAGAGGTATGTTTACATGTCCTTGTAATCTATAAATGTAGTGTATTTGAGGATCTATAAGTTATAGAGGCTTTTACATCATGGAAACTACCATGGAATTTCTTCAAGATAAGCAGTTCCCTAGGATTGGATGGTCATTATTGGCGATTTTTACATGACTTTTCCAAACTTGCTTCACCTATTAAATATTTATTGATGAGTAATGCTCCATTCATGTAGAATGTTTATTTTCAAAAGAATTCTCAAGATCATCACGTTCTCCTTACATCAGCACCGATCCCGATCTGTATGGAATCAAGATAAGGGTACGTTTATCATTGTGAGTACATGGGATCAAAATTATTATGTGTGCTTCTATATGGAAATCATGTTGTTTCTTATGGATCAAGTAATCAATAGTTTTAAGAGAATATCTACCAAAACATGATTCAAAGTTATCATACATAGTCTATTCCTTAAGAACGTGGCATCATTACCTCTTCGGTGAGAAATTTTTTGTGTTTACATATAATAAATGGTTGAACAGTATTTTCTTATAACGAAATTTTTATCAATGAAAAAAAAGATACATGGAGTATCTAATTTTTTTTACATAGTCTTGATGTATACACTAGGTTGAGGAAAACTGGTTGGGAATGAATGATGATGAAAATTATATGGTCTATTGGAAAAGGAAGCATCAAATCAGTTGCAATTGTTTTCAATGATAGATGATAGTCACATGGATTTGGAAGAGTGAGAGAGTGAAATGGGTGTCTTCCCATTATATTTTGTTCTTTATATGTTGAACATGGTTAAATTTTCATAATCATCTTATTTAGAATATGTTGTTATGAGGTAAAAAACTCAATTATGGGGATACTATTTAGGGATGGAAGCTGAATTGGATTTCTGTTCTATAGTTTCAATATAAATTGATATTACTAATCTCAATCTTGGAAATGTTTTTCAATGCTTACAAGTATTTCAAATAGACTATGTATTTTTTTATAAATAAGATGTAAAAGGCATTGAAAGAACAATTTTGTTGGGATGATATGAAATGGAAGGTATCAATTTTTGATTCAGGATTCATAACTTTTCACCAAGTTAAGGAATAACATCAGATACATCTGGGGACGCTGCATTATTTACATATTTATATTTTGAAATTAGAGAAAATAGTCTTTGATTTTTTAACATTTCTCCCATTAATAGTTTGAAAAAACAATTCCATATGTGTGATTGTGGATCAAATCCTCAAATTGTCGAATTTTAACCTCATTCATGGATATCATATGGTAGAGGAGATATCAAAAATCTCTATCCCATAAGTAGTAAAGAGTAATGGGAAACTAGTTTTTATAGTATTATACATATATATGTGATTTACATATTATTTATTTAAATAATTATAGTAATCCATAGGGACATGTTTGATAATTAGGACAACCTATCACCATCATATGGATAGAAAAAAATGACCGAATGAAATAAATGTTGGAAGACATGATGTTTGATTGTATAATAATTATTAGTTTTACATTGTAGGATAATATATCATTAGTGGATTTATTATATTATAATATATATGATACCCCAATATATAAGGCTCTTTTTGAAGAATTGAATGTGTTTCATGGTCATTCTCCTTTTTTTTTGTGGAAACATGTGAGACATCAATAGTTGGGCTAAGCCTTGTCCATTATCTAATAGAGAAGGATTATTTTAATATGATGAGAATGGAAATAGATCAATGTCATTTGAAATAAAAAGTGGATCATCACCAACACATATTTTCATTCGAGCTAAGTGATCATGTGTTTTTAAGAATCCCTCTATGTCTTGCACATAATTATTTTAGGAAAGAGGGAAAGTTATAAACTTGATACATATTCCCTTTTAAGATACAAGATTTATCTAGTGAGTTCCAATTTTATTTGTCTTTTCCAAATTCATTTAGTGTAGTGTATAACATGTTTTATGTATCTCAAATGAAAAATAATCAGCCTGATCCTGACTATTTTATTTTATTGGATTACGTTGACCTGGAAACAATTTCTACATTTGTTCATATTATGGTATAGATTATTGATAAGAAATACAATGTATTGAATTGAAGTTAATTTGTATAGTGTGTGTGTTGTTGATACATTGTTTATATGAAGAAGGGACATGGAAATTTAATAATGAAATGGTCATGAAATATGCCATAATCTTAATGGAAATAAGTGGTTTTCAATTTTATGAGGATAGAAAGACAAATTTTCGAGAGAGTTTCCCTCTATCATTTTCATTTAAGTAATTAATTTTATGAAATATAACTATTTAATGTGATTTTTGATGTTGGGGAGGGTTTAGAAGACTATTGGAACCCTTTTGGTGATATTCTGGAGGTGTACGGTTTGAGCCTGGTTAATAAGAACTTGGAAATGCCTAATTAATAAAATTAAAGGTGATATATGGGGATTTAGGTTGGTTCAATGTTAATTAAATTTTCTGGAAAAACCATGAAGCCACCCAAGAGATACCATGCTTTGGGGATAGATTTATTTTCATGGTCAGCCCATGGATTTTCAAATCATGTGACTAACCCTACACAATTTTTATTTGATCATAAAAAGAGGATCTCGATCAATTATTCCATAAATCTACTAATTATTCTCTATTTGGGCCCCAAATCGGTTTTTCATCCACCAAATAGTTGTAGAGACATTCCTTAATGATCTGTCAGTGGAATGTGTGAAAATATTGTTATGTTGAAACTTGATTCCATTTGTAAGTCTTCATTTTCGTTAATTTTATCTAAATATACATCTCATACATATCATGGACTCATATATATTTTTCATTGTGACTATATATATAATATTGGATGCTATTCATGAAGATATATATTTGATTTGGTGTTAGGGAATGTGATCTAAGGTAGGGTTTTAGAGGTTTAACCTTTTTTTGAAGTATTATTTCTAATATTTATTTCATCCATAATTTCTCAGGCATGTTGATTCACTATTGACTCTTATTATTGAATTATAATGCTTGATTTCGAAATGATATTTTTCATGAAACTGATTGTGAAATAATTTTTCAAATTAGTATAAAACCTCTTTTTATGATGGGTTGTTGAAAATGGGTATTTTAGGGTAATGTATTATTGGTAACATGACATAAAATGACTTCATTAAAATGGAGATTGGGTTAAGATATTTAGACAAGTGTTTTAAATAAATGTATGATTTTGGTGAAATGGTTTGGTAATATTTTATTTAGATTTTTAATTTTCTTAAATTGTTATGAAGGAATTTAAAAAGATGTATAATGGTTCTAAAGTACCACCATCAAATGGATTGTTTTTGGATTTGATGTTACACTATCAATGGAAATGGTAATATTCAATAGTGGTGTGCTTAAGTGTGTGTGTGGGTGTGTGTGTGTGTGTCAATGGTTATATGAAATATAATGGGTTTTTTGAACATGGAAATTGAGTAATTATTAATAGAAATTTTCATTTCATTTCCATGGAAACATTTATTTGTATGGAATTTTTTTGGTGTAAAACTACTTGGCTTTTGTATAATTTTTTTTCCAGTTGCCATATATTAATATTTTATATAAATGTGCTAATAGGTTCCTTGCTAGTGGCATTAATAGGAAATTCATTTTCAAAAAAGATAACCAGTTTCATTACCCACCCCTTCTTTGGAATGTTACTTATTTTAAAGAAAATTTTTACCTTGACATAGGAAAAGTGAAAACATTACATTTTTATCGGGGATTCAATATTAACGGGAAATGATTGTGGAGTTGGAACATTTAACATGTTGGGAGTTCCTTTTTGATATTTTGAATACTTTATGTTTTTTTATTATTCTTCTTCATTGGTACTTTAATATTTTTTATGGTATAGATTCGTATTTTCATCTATTATTTTTACATGAGTTGTGTTACATCATTATAAACCATAATATAGTGGTTTTTTATGGTATTCTTGGTTTTGGTTGTTCTATTTATAAAGGGAAAATGGTCCCCTGATTTTATTAATTCTCTTTACATTTATTTCCATCATTTGGCATCTTTTGGATGTTTCCTAAGGCCATGTATCAATTCTTCTTTGAGTAAATCCAATGATGAGGGGAAGGATGTTACAAGAATCACCATGAAATTCTTCACCATTGGATGTGATTATATTCAAAAACTGAAAGATGAATCTCATTATATATATATTATTTTGATTATTTATATTTTTATATTATATTTTTAATTTCATTAATTATTTGTGTAAAAAAATCCAACTGGGATTATATTTTATTTTTATACATTATTTTTAAATCAATACAATTAATATTTTTAGGTAAAAATATTATAATAATCAATCAGTGTTGAGGTTCTGATCATAAGAATATTTATAAAGAGTTTTTCAAATTCATACAATTAAAGATAAATTAATTATTTTTATAATAACAATCATGATTCTTATCTGAAGAATTTGATTCTTATTATTTTATGAATCTTGATTTATATTAATATAATTGATTAAAAAATATCCCTTTTTATATTTTCTAGTTAAATAGGAATTTAGATAAAACAATATAAATCTTTGATTCATTAGATGTATTCCTATCAGTTGAAATACATTATTTTTTACAAAAAAAAAGGTAATTAAAAAATAAATGAAGCCACACTAAATTTCGAAAAACTAAAAAAGGAAATAAATTTAATAATATAATAAAACATATGTTTCCCTATAAAATAAGTTTTTAGGGACAATATTTCAGATTAAATTTGGTAAAAATAAACCATTTTTTTAAATCATCACACATACTCATCGAAATAATTTTTAATTTTATGAAAATATAATAATAATTATTTTTTAATGTTATTTATATAAAGCGTTTTCATTCATGATTGTGAAATTTAGTTGACCAAAAACTCATTCACATTGAAGCCATAGAAGAAACTAAAATAAACTAGGAAATTTATATGTAATTTTCAAAAATATCCCTACCCTAGTATATAAAAACCCAATGGATAATATTTAAAATTGTTGTGTCATGAATATATATATCAATAATTTAATTGAAATTAATTATTATGGGGTATATCCATATAAATTGTCAGATAGGCATTGTAACGCCCTGACCCCAGTTACCTAGAGTCGGTGCATTATTATATAACATTGGAATGATCACAAGAAAGATCAAATCTCGAAAGACTGATTGGTTTAGTAGCCTTGGAAACACTAGATATATTCATAAAGTATTACATTACATCATAAGGTGAAAAACTACTACAAAAACATATTGTCTCCATATTCCACACTATTATCCCCTCATAATATCCCTTCAGGTCATTCACAATTTACTTCTTCACATCCTGGGAAAAATAAAACATAAAAAATGGGTGAGCTCAAATGCCCAGTAAGGATAACAATATAGTGGAAACTTTCATAAATAAGAATAAAAATTTAAGGTAATGTATAACTAAAACAAAAGCCTTTTAAACTTGAACTTCAACATAGTATGGCAAAAATAAAATGAAATAATGCCATTTACTTATTCACATGGATATTATACTAATCGAATAATCACATGCAATATCAATAACCACATTCATAATGACGGAATGCATAATGCCAGACTATCATAACCACATAGCCAAGGCCTCGTGCCAAGACTACAAATAAGATTTTGTCAAGGCCTTGTTCCAAGACACTAGTTTGTCTCATAAGACCTACCGATGCATCAATGAGCTGTAGCGGGCTCCACCCGTCACATATTAAGTCCAATGCATTCCCATATGAAAAGGTTTAAACATAACATAAACATTCATATTAAAACTAGCATAAGAAATGTAAATAATTCATCTATAAACCATGAATGGTATAAAAATAACACATCCACAGTCAAACATATCACAAAACCTTCAATACAATATAGATGTTTCGAATCATAATAAATCAACATCAAATAAGCGTAAAATCCATCAAAGGATGTTGACATAGATGAAATCAAAACTCTTTTTAGAGAAATATCTCTTTTTATTTTGAAATAATTTAAGTGTCATATAATTATAAAATAAAACATTTTCTTTGAAAATATTCTTATAATCTTGTAAGGGAATCTTTTAGGATTTTATAATGGCAAAAAATAGTTGCACCCGCCGTATAAGTAAAAAAACACTCTTACCTTAATTTTGTCGAAAAGGATAAAAAGAACCCTGTTTGGAAAACGACAGAATGATTTCTTCCTAAACTTCTTATAAAAATTCAAAGAAGGGTATAAATGACTTTAACCCATATTCTGTAAAATAGTAAGAATGTTTTCAAATACATTTTTAAGAAACATGGATGTGGTTGATAAAGAAGTCCTAGTATATTATTATGTATAAACAACCTCGGAAAACGAAGAGATTGCAAAATAAACCCTTACCTTGTACATTTCATTGGGTGGTGTAGTTTAACCTCCTGTATAATGGTGAAATAATAGTTATTAAATTATAAAAGAACCATATACAATAATATGATATCATATATGATCTTTTAACATTGATTTGTTAATAATATCTTAGTATTATCGTTGTTTCGGGTGTTAACTTACTCGTTTTCTTTTATATGTTTTGTTATGTAAGCTATGTTTGTCATGGATAGGTTTTATCTTAATTATATCCATAAAGATATCAAGTCCTTAGATACTATTATTAATCATCAAATGATAATTATACTTGAATGCATACGATGGAGAATTAATCTCATCGCGTTCTTGGAGATGGTAGTCCGTACGTACGCACCCGTGACAATATCATTATTTTGATAGTAAAATAATATATAATTGGATGGTATATCCTATATAGAGAATAATTATCATGTTATAATTATTATTTACATTAGTTACACATCATTATTACACCCATCTAAATAATAATTTATTGAATAACAATTACAACACGACATGGAGACGGTAAGCCGTACGTACGCACGTGTGGTGACATGTTATTCAAAGGATGGATAGAATAATGAATATGGTTATACCATATTTATAATAATATCACAGTATATATAAGATACTGGATTTATTATTTTATAATGGTAATAACAAAGAAAGAAACAAGTGGAAGAAGAAACGAACTTGAAAAAGGGTGGTGAAATCATTACCTCTTCTTCGGGTTCTTCCTTTTGACTTGATCAAAAAGTCTCTTAGGATGGATTTATGACTAAAGGAAGTCCTCTATGATTAAGTGAGGGAAGTTGAGAGAGT
Source organism: Viscum album (assembly GCA_963277665.1). Taxonomy (NCBI): domain Eukaryota; kingdom Viridiplantae; phylum Streptophyta; class Magnoliopsida; order Santalales; family Viscaceae; genus Viscum; species Viscum album. The sequence continues at coordinate 81,742,187 of OY728157.1, forward strand.
ATTTTGGCAGAGTTTGTCCGAACCAAAAGGCTTTTCTGGTGTGAGTTAATGAGAAGGGGGAGTGACGTTTTATAAGAGGGGTGAGGGGCACCTTTGGAAAAGCTAGAAATATTATTTTACAATAAATTCATATTCGGTTTATAATGGCTCAAAAGTAGATTATTTAAATTTTAACGTGGTTATAGGTCTAGTACCACTCATCCAATAGAATTTAGACAGGTTTGGGTCATTATACTAACCTTATCTTTAAGTATTAACTCTTAGTTAATAGTTTCAATTTTACAATGTCTCTTGGTATTTTTATATTATATGGTTAATAAACATACTATATACTTCCAATAGACCCCAAAGTGGTCCATTAATGATACAACTATCATGATATAAGTCTCTTGGCCAAACCATATATTTTTAGGAATTTAATATCAATTAATAATATAATATTTGTTTTAAAAACTCTTTTATGTCAATTTTGAGACTATTCAATAATTGATTTTTGTAAAAATCATAACAGAATGATTACTTCGAAAAAAGTCACATAAATCAATCATAATATGTCATATTATCATATAAAATTGGTTTAATTCATTGAATGTCTCAAATTATATTTATTTGGATATTTAAAATATCAATTATTATAATTTTTTAATTTTATGGTAATTACTGCATCATCATTGTGTCATAAATAAATTAAATTATTTAATGGCTAAAAATTAGAAATAAAATATAATTATGTAAGAAATCATTTTAGATTTCTAATTAATATTTATAGTTGAAATTAGAACATATATAACCCTTTGTAAATTTTTTTTCCTAAAAGATATATGCTTTTGTCATTTTTGTATTCATTTTAACTTAATTAAAATAAAGTGTCCCTATCACGTACAAGTGGAACCATGGGGTCCCAAAATCGACCCAAAGATGCCCATGGTCGGAAATGTATCAAACAATAAGGTTAGAACACTTTTTAGGGTAATTTTTTATTATTATAACATTATTTTTTAACCCTTATTTACCGGATTTACCCTTTGACCATGGTAAATAAAATATTTACCGAAATAATTATTCAAAATATCAAAAAATAAAAGTTTCCTATTTACACAATTTGAACATCCTGATTCCAAATATGGAATCCATTTTCCCAAATTCAAAACACAGAAGTGTAAGAAATTAATTTAAAATTAATTCCCGTTGTCAAAACAAAAAGCGTGTTTTAAGATATAATAACTATCAAAAGATTGATACTTGTTTATGTTCGGTTTAATTGTGAAATTATTTACAATGACCAACATTGTATTAAATGGTAAAAGTATGTTGAAAATATACTTTAAAACCACTCAAATTCATAATTTATCACTATTATTTATTTTGATTTAAAAAATTGTTTTTAAATAAAATTTAGTAATTTCCCCTATTCATCAAAATAGTAAAGTTATCTGAAAAGTACCAAAATTTCACCTTAGGCTAAATTCGATATTCCGAATCCAAAAATGAAGTCCATTTTGAGAGATAAAATCTCTAAAATTTTAAAAAGTAGGTATTACTATTCATAACGGCTAGTTTGATCAGTTGTGGTGTGTGTTAGAACTCGATGTTGCGTACAACACATGCTATTGAATTATTCAAAGAAAAACGTATAGTAGAAGCATGTGGTGTTACATTCTCCCCTACTTCAAATAATGTTTCCCTAGATATTTCTAGAATACTACCGCATGAAAATACTCGGGTGGTTCTTCATCATAAGTTCCTCGGGTTCCCACGTTGCCTCATCCATCTTATGATTTATCCACAAAACTTTTACCAAACGCGTCATCCGGTTTCTCAGTACTTGTTCTCTCATATCAAGAATCCTGATAGGCTCTTCAAAATAAGACAGATCGGGTTCCAGTTCTAATTCCTCGTAGGGGAGTACATGCTTTGGGTCAGGCATGTATTTCCTCAACAGAGATATGTGGAACACATCGTGAACTTTAGAGAGACTTGGCAGCATTGTCAATCGGTAAGCTACAGCCCCAATTTGTTCTAAAATTTCAAAAGGTTTGATGTACCTGGGACTCAATTTACCTTTCTTACCAAAACGTATGACTCCCTTCCATGTAGATACTTTTAGAGAAACATGATCACCGACTTGAAATTCCAAATCTTTCCTTCGATTATAGACATAGATCTTCTGCCTACTTTGAGGTTCTTTAATGTGATATTGGATTACCTTCACCTTCTCCATAGTTTCCTCCACCAGTTATGGGCCTATAAGATTTCATTCACCAACGTCATCCCAACAGGTTGGTGTGCGACAACTCTTTCCGTATAACGCTTCATATAGTTCCATTTGAATACTCGAATGGAAGCTATTGTTATAGGATAATTCTACCAGAGGTAAATATTGATTCCACATACCCTAAAAGACAAGTGAGTAGGATCTCAACATGTATTCTAAGGTTTGAATAGTCCGTTCTGATTGTCCGTCTGTCTGAGGGTGGTAGGAAGTGCTCAAATGAAATTCAGTATCCAAGGCTTTCTGAAGACTTTTTCAGAATCTTGATGTAAAACGAGGATCACAATTAGAAACAATCGATAGGGGTACTACATGAAGTCTCACAACTTCATCAATATACAGTCTTGCTAGATGTTCCAGTGGTATATCTTCTTTTATATCAAGAAAATGTGTTGACTTGGTAAGACGATCAATAATAACCCATATTGCATCGTTCCTTCTAGGAGTCTTTTGTAGTCCCATGACAAAGTCTGTCATGATATTATCCCATTTCAAATTTGATATGGGAAGAGGTTGTATGACTCCTCCAGGAAGTTTTCTTCCAGCTTTCACTTGTTGACAAACCATACATCTTGACACAAAATCAGCAATTTCCCTCTTCATTTTGTCCCACCAAAAATGTTCCTTCAAATCTCTATACATTTTGGTGCACCCAGGGTGTATAGAGAAATTGGAACTATGAGCATCATCCAGTAATTACCTTTTTAGATCAGGTATATCGGGAATACAATGTCTCTTCCCAAATTTCAAAATTTCATCTTTATACAAAAAGACTCTCAATCTCCCATCATTCACAGCTTTAATCTTCTTTTGAAATTCTTCATCATCGGTCTGAGAACTCTTAATCCATTATAGTAAAGATAGTTTAGCAACCATTTGAAAAAAAAATTATGTTCAACCTTCCATGGTTATTCCCATGTCCATCTTCACAAGATACATGAATATTGGATCCCTTTCAATTATCATATTGTTAAAAACTCCATGGTATTTTTTGCTCAAAGCATGTACCACCTTGTTTGCCTTCCTCGGGTGGTAGTGTATCATGAAATCATAATCCTCAAGTAATTCAAGACATCTCCTTTGCCTCATGGTGAATTTTTTTGTGATAAAATATATTTCAAACTCTTGTGATCATTATAAATCTCACATTTTTTACCATAGAGGCAGTGCCTCCATATCATCAAAGAAAAGATCACAGCTGCTAACTCAAGATCATGAGTAGGATAGTTTTGTTCATGAATTTTCAACTGTCGTGATGCATAGGAAATAACCCTATCATTTTGCATAAGGACACAACCAAGTCCTCTCTTCGATGCATCACTATAAATAACGAACCCATCATTCCTCGATGGTAGAGTCAGTATAGAGCATTTACTAATCTTCTCTTAATTTATTCTAAACATTCTCCACACTCTTTTTTCCAAACAAATTTAACCCCTTTACGTGTGAGCTTCGTTAATGTGTTAGCCAATCGGGCAAAATTTTGGACGAAATGTCGATAATAACCTGCCAAACCAATAAAACTGCGTACCTCAGTTACACTCGTAGGTGCTGGCCATTCGTGGATTTCCTTGGTCTTAAAAGGATCAATAGAGATTCCATCTTTAGAGACAATATGGCCAGGGAAAGAGATATCATGAAGCCAGAATTCACACTTGCTAAACTTTCCATATAATTCAAGTCTTCGTAGAGTCTTCAGGATAATGCGCATGTGTCTTTCATGATCTTCGTAGCTTTTAGAGTATACCAAGACATCATCAATAAATACCACCACAAATTCATAGAGATATTCCTTGAAAACTCTATTCATCAGATCCATGAATACAGATGGTGAATTAGTCAATCCAAAAGGCATTACAGTAAACTCGTAATGCCCGTACCTAGTTCGAAATGTTGTCTTCAGAATGTCTTCCTTCTTTACAAACAACTTATGGTATCCAGATCGAAGTTCAATATTTGAAAAGTATTGAGCTCTATGCAGTTGGTCAAATAAATCATCAATGCATGGTAGGGGATACTTGTTCTTTATTGTTATAGCATTGATCTCCCTATTTTCAATACATAACCTCATAGATCCATCATTTTTTTTATCAAAAAGAACAGGGGATCCCCATGGAGAAACACTAGGGTGAAAAATCCCTTATTACTCAATTCCTCTAGTTGTTTCTTTAGTTCAACTAATTCTACAGTGGCCATTCTATAAGGGGTCTTCGATATAGGCCTTGAACCAGGAATTAAATCCATAGAAAACTCAACTTCTCGTTTTGGAGGATGCCCAGGTAAATCATCCGGAAATGCATCTACATATTCATTCAGAACATGTACATCCTTTATTTGAACACTCATTTTTTCACCCATAGTCATTTCATTCTCTTCTTCCCCAATAATTGAATTTAGTTGAGCTACTGGGGGTGGATCTAGATAAGAATTAGGTGGCGATGATTCTGCTCTAAAGATAAGGTGTTCCTCATCATCATCATCAAAAATCGTAACCTACTTCTTCTTATAATAAATATTCACATCATAATCCGAAATCCAATCCATACTGAGGATTATATCAAACTCAATCATAGGTATGAAGATGAGATCAGCGGATAGAGAGCATTTATGTGCTCTAATGGGGACTGATTCACAAAACTTTGTTGCAATGGTACTTCCCTTAAGTGATTTAACTGACAACTACCTTATTAAATCAAATTGTAAATATCTAATTTTCTTAGAAAACTGGGATGATTTGAAACAATGCGTTGACCCAGAATCAAATGATTCATTTTCTAATCTTGAGGAAACCATTAAATTACCTGCTAACACGTCTTTTGGATATTATACCTCAGCAGTAGTGATAACAAAAGCTTTGGCCTTGATCCCTTGTCCTTTTATGAGGTAAGTTCCCCTGACGATTAGGAAATTCATTTGCATAATGTTTCATCTCACTGCAATTATAGCATTGAACATTGGTAGCTTCCTTCTTCCCTTTGCAGTGACGAGCTTGGTGGCCTTTTTCACTACACTTGTAACAGACACTCATTCCCTTCAAGGAAGTACCGAGGTGTTTCTTCCCACATTTAACACAGTATGGATATTCAACCATTCCCTTATTTACCTTATCTCCATTCCCAGATTGATCAGTAGATCTCTTCTTCTCTTGCTTTGCTTTAAAGTCATAAGACTTAAAGAATTCTTTTTCTGTCTTGATAGCACATGAGACAATGTCTGCGTACGACGAGAAGGATTGTGAGACTAATGCTTGACAGAGAAATGGTTTTAAACCATAAAAGAAACGATCAATATTAATTTTGGGGTTACGTATATAATCTCCAGCATACCTTGCTAACCTTGTAAAGTTATCCTGATACTTTGTGACATTCTCATCCTCCTTTTGTCTCAGACTCAGAAATTGCCTTTCCATATCTGCTCGGTGGTCGCGAGGAATGTATTTTTCTAAAAGAAGATCTTTGTACTCCCTCCATTCCATATTTGATACTTCATCATCTTCTTTTTTGTTTTGAATCATTGACCACCATTGATCAGCTTCTCCAGTGAGGCGGTAAACTACCATGATAACTTTTTCCCTTTCACTACTCCCCAAAGCCTGAAATATTTTCTCTAGGGAATTTATCAATTGCTCATCTACTAAGGGATATGTAATCCCATTGAACGTTGGTGGTTGTTGCCTCATGAATCGATCTAACATTGATCCTCCATGCTACAGATCAGGGTGCTCCATATGGGTAAGTTTTTTATTCATAACCTGAGTGCTTTGTCCCAGTATGGTGATTAGCTGATCGGCACTAGTTGCATCACCATCTCCACTATAATTATCTTGAGCAGGAGATCAATCCCTACATGGAGTGTGTGCATTGATACAGTTTCCATTTCTTCCACTAGGTACCATTTCTAAACAATGTCATAAACTAGATCAGTTTATGAATCAAAATACATAATTACATACTTATAAAACACTTAACATAAATTGAAATATAAATGGATATAATCCATAATCATAAAAATGTTTTCTTTGAGGAAGTATATACTCATAAACACTTCATAATGATTTGTAAAGAAAATGAGAGTTATCCTAAGCATATACCCCGGGAGTGTCGTAACCAAGAGTGCAGCAAGGCCCGTTGTCGTGCACCAGTTCCCGTTCGAGTCTAGTTCAAAGCGGTGTTTTCGGGTTTTACCCCAAGGTACATCTGTGCCAGAGCCGCCTCTACCTGCTCATATCCAGACAGGGATGTATTGCTCGGAAAACTAACAAAATCTCTACAACACCAGAATTATAGGATGTTCTTCTATACTAATCCTCAAAGTCCATCTTAGGTCTATGTGCTCCGATCAGAGTTTATCTAAATCTAGCTTCCAAGGTTTGTACTAAACTTCTTATGATATCAACTGTAATTCCACGACCCCAGTTACCCAGAGTCGGTGCATTATTACATAACATTGTCAAGAAAGATCAAATCTCAAAAGACTGATTGGTTTAGTAGCCTTGGAAACACTAGATATATTCATATAGTTTTACATTACCTCATAAGGTGAAAAACTACTACAACAACATATTGTCACAATAGTACACACTATTATCCCATCATAATATCCTTGCAGGTCATTCATAATTTACTTCTTCACATCCTGCGAAAAATAAAACATAAAAAAGGGGTGATATCAAATGCCCAGCAAGGATAACAATATAGCGGAAACTTTCATAAATAAGAATAATCATTTAAGGCAATTTATAACTAAAACAAAATCCTTTTAAACTTGAACATCAACATAATATGGAAAAAATAAAATGAAATAATTCCATTTACTTATTCATATAGATATTCTACTAATTGAATAATCACATGCAATATCAATAACCACTTTCATAATGATGGAATGCATAATCCCAGACTATCATAACCACATAGCCAAAGCCTCATTCCAAGACTACAAATAATATTTTGTCAAGGCCTTGAGCCAAGAAACTAGTTTGTCTCATTAGACCTACCGATGCATCGAGGAGCTTTAGAGGGCTCCACCCGTCACATATTAAGTCCAATGCATTCCCATATGAAAAGGGTTAAACATAACATAAACATTTTTATTAAAACTAGCATACGAAATGTAAATACTTCATCTATAAACCATGAATGGTATAAAAATAACACATCCACAGTCAAACATATCACAAATCCTTCAATAAAATATATAATTTTTGTATCATAATAAATCAACTTCAAATAAGCATAAAATCCATTAAAGGATGTTGACATAGATGAAATCAAAACTCTTTTTAGAGAAATATCTCTGTTTATTTTGAAATCTTTTAAGATTTGTATATTTATAAAATAAAAAATTTTCTTTGAAAATATTTTTATAAGCTTGTAAGTGAAGCTTTGAAGATTTTATAACGGCGGAAAATAGTTGCACCCAGTGTATAAGTAAGAAAACATTCTTACCTTAATTTTATCGAAAAGGTATAAAAGCACCTTGTTTGGAAAACGACAGAAAGATTCCTTTATAAATTTCTTATAAAATGTCAAACAATGGTATAAATGACATTAACCCATATTCTATAAAATATTAAGAATGTTTTAAAATACATTTATAAGATACATGGATGTTGATGATAAAGAAGTCCCAGTAGATTATTACATATAAACAACCACAGATAATGAAGAGATTGCTAAATAAAACCTTACCTTGTACTTTTCCTTGGTTGGGGTAGGTTAACCTCCTGTATAATGGGGAAATAATTGTTATTTAACTATAAAAGAATCATATACATTAATAATATATCATATATGATCTTTTAACATTGATTTGTTAATAATATCTTAGTATTATCATTGTTTTGGTTGTTAACTTACTCGTTTTCTTTTATATGTTTTGTTACGTAAGAGATGTTTCTCTTAGATAGGTTGTATCTTAATTATATATAGAATGATATCAAGTCCTTAGATACTATTATTAATCATCAAATGAGAATTATACTTGAATGGATATGATGGACAATGAATCTCATCGTGTTCATGGAAACGGTAGTCCGTAAATACGCACGAGTGACAATATCATTATTTTGATATTAAAATAATACATAATTGGATGGTATATCATATATAAAGAATCATTATCATGTTATATTTATTATTTACATGAGTTACACATCATTATTATACCCATCCAAATAATAATTTATTGAATAACAATTACACCACGACCTAAAGACGGTAAGCCGTACGTACGCACGTATGGAGACATGTTATTCAAAGTCTCAAATTATATTTATTTGGGTATTTATAATATCAATTATTTTAATTTTTCACTATTATTGTAATTACTGAATCATCATTGTGTCATAAATAAATTAAATTATAAAATGTCTAAAAATTTTAAATAAAATATAATTATGTAGGAAATCTTTTTATCTTTCTAATTAACATTTATATTTGAAAATCCAACATATATAACCCTTTTTAAAAATTGTTTTTCTAAAAGATATATGCTTTTGTCATTTTTGTATTCATTTGAACTTAATTAAAATAAAGTGTCCCTATCACTTACATGTGGCACCATGGGGTCCCAAAATCGACCCAAATATTCCAATGGTCAGACATGTATCAACCAATATGGTTAGGACATGTTTTAGGGTAATTTTTTATTATTATAATATTATTTTTTAACCCTTATTTACCGGATTTACCCTTTAACCATGGTAAATAAAATATTACCGAAGTAATTATTCAAAATGTCTAAAAATAAAAGTTAACTATTTAAAAAATTTGAACATCCTTATTCCAAATATGGAATCCATTTTTCTAAATTCAAAACACAGAAGTGGCAGAAATTAATTTAAAATTAATTCCCGCTGTCAAAACAAAAAGTGTGTTTTTAAGATATAATAACTATCAAATGATTGATACTTGTTTATGTTCGGTTTAATTGTGAAATTATGTCCAATGACCAAAATTTTATTAAATGGTAAAAATGTATTCTAAATATACATTGAAAACACTAAAATTCATAATTTATCACTATTAATTATTTTGATTAAAAAATTTTATTTTAATTAAAATTTAGTAATTTTCCCTATTCATCAAAATATTAAAGTTATCCGAAAAGTACCAAAATTTCACCTTAGGCTAAATTCGATACTCCGAATCCAAAAATGATGTCCATTTTGAGATAAAAAATTTCTTAAATTTTAAAAGGTATGTATTACTATTCATAACGGCTAGTTTGATCAGTTGTGGTGTGTGTTAGAACTCGATGTTGCGTACAACACACGCTATTACATTATTCAAAGTGAAGCGTACTGTAGAAGCTTGGGTTGTTATTAGAATGTTATATTAATGAAAGAATTTTGAGTAAATCCATCTCACTAACTTTTTAATTAAAATAATGTACCCATTGCATATAAAAAGTTTTGGTACATTAGAATATTACAATGATAATTGGAAAGAAAATTCCCATTTTTAATATCTAAGGGGACCTTACCAAATATAGTTTAAAATTGAGAAACCAATTATCCTTTAGTCTCTTAAATCTAATTCATATGTTTTATTTTATTATAATCTTGTATGAGTTTTTGTAACATTATAATAATATTATAGAATTATTATTTTTATAATATTATTCAAATAATATATCTTTAAATTTTTTTATATCATAAAATAGGTTCAATTTAATTAATCACATTTTAACCCCTGTTCAATTTTTTATATGTTTAGTTTATTCTATTTTTATAATGTATTATGATTTATGGTGCACAAACAAATTATCACGTCGTGCTGTTATAAATTAACCATATTAATCCTAGAAATTATAATTAATCACCTAAACTTAAAAATAAATATTCCATTTCAGATAATATTAATTTTTTGTTATTATGTTAATAAGAGCTATGTTCATGTGATCTTTTTTTTATTAATAGTATGTATATCAAATATATATGTCACGAGTAAATGTGTTGACTATTCTTCATATGGATTTCAGGGAGAATATTCACAAGAAATAAAAATGATTCAATGTATATTAAATATTTATTAAAATTATTAAATAATGAGAAATTCTAATGGAATGTCTTGGATGATTAAATAAGTAATTGTTGTTATCTTACCAAAATCATCTTGTGAAGTGGATATTATTTTTAATGTATTTTTTACAAACCTCAATGATATCATATGCATAATTATATTATATTTAATTAAATCAAATCCATATTAGATATTTACAAAAAAAATTACTATGTGGCTAAATTTTAAAATATCCATGAACAAAACCCCTCCAAATAAATAAATGTAATTGGTTCCTAAAACATTATCACTATTTTTGAGTACTTTACAGATGTCATACTATACATATTATTAAATACGACAAGAAAATTAATGATAAATTATAAATAATAGACTATGATTAAAAATGGTACCATTGTTGAGGATGGTTTTATGTGGATCATTTTTTTCAGGATTTTATTATAAAAAACAAACCGTAAATACATTTATAATGAAAATAAATAATTAAGAGAATATATAACTCCACTAAATTTATTAAAATAAAAAAATAATATTTTTTAATTTTAATTCATAAAAATGTTCAATAAAATTGTGTGAATACCTTATATCCTTTTCAATAATTAATAAATACTATTGAATCTAAAAGAAAACTTGCGGTCAGTAAGAATATGGGGAGAACTAAGGGTAAATAATCATGAATCTTTAAAAATCACTTGTCTAAATCTAGACAAAAACTATCGTAGTTAAAAATATTAGATAACACGAAGGCTTATATTTTAATGTATAACATCTGAGTAATCATTATCTAATCATCATCGTATATTTCTTACTCAAATTTGGTTTGATTCATGTCTATCCTCAATTTAATTGGATGGCTAAGAAAATCCTAATCTTCGTCCAGTTAATTCCATGTCATTTTTTCCACTATGAATCCTTTGGAAATTAATTACAAAAAAACCTACATTAAGAATTATTATTCTCTCTAGTTGGCCTTGTAATTTCTTTTATATACTACCATAATTTTTGTTTCATAAATACATTAAATGTTGTGAATAAAATCTTCATGTAAAAATTATTTCCCTAATCTTGAACAACCAATTTTTCGATAGAAATTAGTGGTATTCCAAAATTCTTAATGGTGTCATTCCATGAGTACTGAGAGAGGTTAAAAAAAATTAAAATCTAACTATCTTGTTTATTTACTTATAGATCAAATAATTTTCGAAAACATATATGAGGGGTTTTTTACAATTTTGTAAACTATCATAGATGATTCAATTTGGGTCTCACTTGTTGTTAAAAATCCTATATATATGAGGGATTTAATATGAAATATTCTTATACACATGAATAGATTATGAAACATCAAATATTATATAAAATATTTTATATCCTTAAATTATATTTCATATGTTATATATATGTATTATTTCGATTGAATTGACATGGAATATAAAATAAATCATTTGAAATATAGATTTACTACGAATAATATTTTTTCTTAATAATGATTCATATTATTACATAAAGTGAAATGAACATTTATACTATATAAATTATTCTGAAAAATAATTAATCAAAATGAAATGTTAATATTTAATTAATAATATTCTCATCAATTTTATTGTTTGTTTAAATATTATTAATACAATTATTAATATAAAAAATATTTATGGTTATTTATTTTTCATATATTATTAGTAGAAAAATAGTTTCCATTATATAAATTAGAAATGATAATAAATTTTATTTTTAATTTTCACTACATGGAAAATAGTAATTCTTTAAAAAACATATCCTTATTCATTTTATTTTTTTATACTAAAATTTAATAATTATAAAATATCAATTTTATAAAATAAATAAAAAACATTGATTGATCACAATAAAATTTGATTTTTGAATATTTATTTTGTATTTTTTATAACTAGATTAATTTGAAGTCATTTGGTAAAATAATATTTTTACTATATAGTAATTAATATGAAATCTTTATAATTTAAAAATAATTAAATAATTCCTAATAAATTTTTAGTGAGATCATATTATTTTATATATTTTTTAAAATGAATAAAAATCACTAAATGATTAGTAAATGTTTTCAATTATATTTTTAAAAAAATTATTTTTTTTCTAAAATTTTCTTTTTATGTTTCATATGTTTTATTTAAATATATATTTTTATAAATATCATAAATGAGTTTTAATAAAATTTTCTCTAAAATTTCAAGTAGCTAATAATTTTAATGTCATTATTTATAAAACATATAAGTTACTATAGTAAATTATGGCATAAGATGAAAAAGGGTTGAATGGGAAAAATTAATGTAATTTTACGAATTAAATATATGTTGAGGTCAATAAAAACATACAGTATTACATGTTTTTTTTTTTTGAAAATTTCAAGAATTTTTTTCTTAAATAATACAAAATGATAATTTTTAAAATGCATCATATTCACACTTGTAGAAGGACCTCTCCACCACCATTTCTAAAATATACCAATAATTACAATTAATATATATAAACTTAAAAAAATATATCTACATTTAATAAATTACACATTTTATATGTTATTATTTCCAAAATATTCCCAAACAACTCGAAAATTAAGATGTATTCAGATGGAATATATGGTTTCTTCTTCTTAAGTAATGAGTTCATGTCCCTATTTTTACTTTATTTTTACAAAATTCATACTATCATATCATAATTATATATTTTATATTATCATACAAATGTTAATTTACTTATTGAAAAAAACATTATATTAAAATGTCTTTATAATCATAAATATCATTCGATTATAGTATGTTCTTATTTCTTATGGTTTAACCGCCAATAAAAATGATTATATATATATATTTAGAATGGATGGTTATGAAAAATTAATTACATATAATATATTATAGAATTATGAAAAAATTCATTTTTAGTTATGGATTTTTAATAATATGATTTCACTAGTTTTTTATATAACACCTAATGTAAGATAAAAATTAGGGAAACATGTATGTTATGGATTTCATCAAAGAGATCAAAACAAAAAAATACATGGGATGAGAATGGAATATCAAAAATAAATATAAAATAAACATTTTTTTAATTTTAATAATTTTTAGTCCCTTAAATCAGGAACTATAAAATATTTGCAAGACCACTATACAGAAATACACCAGGACCGATTGAAAAAACTATTAATTGATGGTTAATATAAATAAAAAAGAAACCCTTAAGTTTAAATGAATTTAAAATTATAATATGAATGAAAAAAATATTAATGAGGTTCATATTTGGATTATAAATGAGTTTATGTTTATCATAATGGATTATAGAGTGCCTCTGAGAAAGGGGGATTCAAGGTAAGGATTATTGTTTTTTTAATATAAATTAATTTCAGCACACAACTTCATATTTCACTATGATCTCAAATGATCAGAACATTATACCATATGATTTTATTATAGTTTATTTAATATATCATTTCATAGGGTTTATATTACCTTCTAATATCCTCGCTTTCAATAGATACTTAGTTCATAAAATATGATGTTTATATAGTCATCCATCGATTTGTCTCTTAATTTGACATTAATTATCTCTTACAGTTATTGGGGAGATATATAGGACTATTACATATAAAACTTCATATTTCATATCCTTTTTGTAATTTGGGTTATAAATGTTATTTTAATTTATTTAGTATTTTTTATTAATATGTCATTGGGATGTGTTAATGGATCCCCTATAATATAGCATCAATTAGACTTCAAATCCTCAAAGCCCCCAATTTTAGGGAATTCATAGATGACACCATGACACAGTGGTGTTGGACATTTTTAGGTATGATTCTATAATATAGATAAAAAAAATAATGGTTAAAACTATGACTTATGAGGGTGTGTCACACTCTAATGTATTGTTGTGGGTGGGTAATTTCAAGTTTTATAATAGATCATCGATGATAATATAAAATTTGAATCATTCTAGGAATCTATAAAAATGACGTAAAAGCATTAACATAATTTATGAGCACTAAAGTGAATAAATGATATATATAGTGTGGTGATGGGTGAAAATAACTAATATTCGCCATTATATATTAATCAATTAGGACATGTAAAAGTTGTCCCTACGGGTCATGAACTGTATCATGGAAATATAATAAAAATAGTTAAAATTTGAATTTTTTCTATCATGTGGTGTTTGAGGAAAAAAATATAAGTTTATCTATACATGATATCCCAGATAATTTTATGGCCCAGTCCATTCATCCCATATAATTTGTTTTAAAAAACGTTATCAGTTTGGTGGAATTTTGAGCCATTCGAATTTTAGAGGATTATTTAATATTTATTAATTTAAATATTATTTATTCATGAATTTTATTTATGTGATATCATCTATTTGAATAATTTTTATATAATTATGCCTTTTTTGATTCTATAATGAGGTTTTTTTCCTAGGACATTCATGACCTCATGTCAGGAACTCGGACCGGGCATGGCTCTTTTTTTCTCTCTCTCCTCTTTTCATTGACTTTTTTTATTTTTTTTGACCTTCTACATTCAGTTTTACCATTTCCTTACGATTTCATCATGTATCCCCCACCACCATGTGGATCCCAATAGACAAAATAGAGGTGGGAGATACATAAGAGGGACATGTGAAGGAGAGAGGGAACGATGAGTTTTTACAGAGCTTGGGTTACAATATATCCTCATGTGATAACTGAGGATCAATAATTGTATCAAAGATTTAGCTATTTCCATACAAATATAGTATTTTTTAATGTCAACCAATAAATCTCCGTACATTAATTTATTTTAAGTTTCAACATTGTCCTTGGATTTTTGGGGACCCCTATAAGGTCAAACTTGAAGCTTTTATATGAATAATAGTGTTTGAGGTGTTTTAGGGTGTGGGGGGATTTTAATTTAATTACTACTATCCGAAAATGGGTGGTTTTCATGAACACAAGTTCTGTGTTCTTTCAATTATGGGATGGTATACATTATAGAAGTACATGACGTGTACTTTAAGAACACATTGTGAAATAGTATTTTTTTCATATGGAATCCAATATAGGAAGTTTGATTCATTGTGACTACAAGTAATATACCATAATCACACTCTGTGTTGTGGTTCTTATCCATGTATCCATGTACTTGGTCAGCAGTTTGTTTTTAGGATACATGTGATGTAATGGGAGTATACAAAATATAGTTGTACCTAGCCATTTGGTGATGTAAATAGGGAGGCACTTGGTGGGAGGGGTATATTTCCATGTAATAGTGAATATCTAGATCACATGTATGATGTTCAATGTGATAATAAATAGAAATACAAAACATGTTCCCTAGACATGTGGAAATACATGGACATGTGCGCATTTTCTAGTAATTGCCATGAATTTTTTTACAAAGGGTATTTTAGTGTCTTTCTTCCCTAGTGTCATAATTTTTATTGTGAGTAGTCTATTTTGAGGGGTTTTTCCCAAAGTTTACAATGGTGGAATCCATTTGTATTATAGATAATTAGTTTATGGTGTTATGTAATGATATAGAGTTTTTTAAAAGATTACTTTTGAGGTTTTGGACAAGAATCCTCTTGGGGGTTGTTATGTGAGTTGTGAGGCCCATTTGTGGGTGTTTACTAATAGATAACCATGGAATAAAGATTACATGTTATCATGAGTTAGATTATTTGGATATATTCTAGCTATAAGAATCATGTTTTTTACGTAAGATCAGTAATTCGATTGTTTTATGTCTAGATTCATAAACCTATTGTTGTGGACGGTATGAGTCCTTTCAGTGGATTAAAATGGTGGGATTTTGGATATGTATGGGATAAATTGAGAAGAGATTGAGGTAGGTCTGATTAAAATATTTATTTAATTTACTTTATTGTGGAATTACCTAAGTAGTCATTTTTGGGAAAGATGATTTCTTGAGGTATCTGTTCATGTGGGTAGTATGTGGGTTTGAGATATGAGATGAACCATGTGTTTCATTATATAGGTATGCTATAAGGATTAATTTTTCTAGAGGATCCTGTTATATGGATTCATTCCTAAAATTTAAATATTTGATGGAGCCCCTTGTAGGGAATCCTACTAGTGCTGAGGTATTTGGAATCATTATGGTTTCCAAGTGTATGATTTTTCTCCGATAATGATGTTTCTAGTTTTAGTGGTATTGGATGGAGGGTGTGGATTCTAGCTAGACCTAGTGTTGGATCTGTGTCATGGAGGTTTTAGGTTGTTCATATTTAGCAATAGTTGTGAGATTAGAATTATGAGATATTACTAGAGTGGGTGTATCCCAAAGATAGATGTTCTTTCTCACTTCTGTTGGTCATCTAGTCATTGAGAGGTGGGGATACAGAGCTAATGGATGGTCTATATGAGTTAAAGTATACATGTTTAGATCTTCCCCTTGGATAGGTTTTGGGCACCCCTAAAGAAACAATTCAACAAGGACCATTTTATTTGATTTTGGTAAACATTCAATGATTTTTTTGCTGCCAATATAGTTTCATTCTTCCCATATGGTTTGACAACACTTTTGGGCATTTTAGTATGCCTTGGGGGTCAACTGGATGTCCGAAAACCATGTTCAGATTGTACCATTATATTTCTAATTACTGGAATATGTTAATCTCTTTTTAGACACCCGTAATGAGATATTGGGGTAAAAAATTCAAGCCAATCTTGTGGGGGAATTTGGAGCTCCATATTGATCAATAAGACGCTCTTTTGTTGAGGATACATCTTCCATTCTTTATAATTCCTTAGAATAGGGTCATAGTGAGTGTAATTTTTTCTATGCGTGTCTAACTAGAACCCAAAGTTGGTTTGTTTCCATTTGTATGCCACTGTTTATTTTATTCTCTCTTTTTTATCATTTTTGTGGGTAGTTATGTTCGGCTAGGATATACATTATGTTTTTACATGCACATGTTATGACATCAGATGTTTGGAACACCATTAATGGAGGACTAATGATATTTTTTATCACACCCTACACCTATACTTTAGTGTATGTTTATACCATATGTATAATTTTAGGATGAGAACAAGGTAAAATGGATCATAATGATGCTCAGTGCTTCATAACTCATAGTGATGGCTTCTGTGATGTTTGAGGCTCTTGATGGTGTTTTTCACAAGATTTTTATACATGTTTTCTGTTTCATCTTGGATTAGTAGTAGATAATTGGGTATTTATTTCCAATTTTTTATATGTTTAATGTGTGGTTAGTTACGTGGAAGACTAGTTGATATATGTTTTTTTAGTTGAATGAAAAATTCCATTTTTAATGTTATTTTATTTATTTATTTATTTATTTCATTATAATGTTCATGGATATATATTTTTTGTTTTCCACATTACTAAACTCTAATAAAATGGAATGGTCTCCCCATTGTATAATTTGTTGGCTCGCTTTTAGTTGGGAGGCTTCGGTATATATTGAGGCAATAATGAGGCCTTGTTTTGGGCTGTATCTGGTGATGGGTCTGGTTGACGTAGATAGGCTCATGACAAAGTGGTATCGATGAATAAATTTTCATTATTTATATATCTGTAAATTCAATAGAAATATGATATAGAGAATTTTCATAGCTCCATGTGGATATCATGATGGGGCCTCATGAACAATTTTTATATTAGGAAGACAAAGTTAATAGTGTTGTGAGATTAATATTCTTGGTTTTTTGATGTTATGGTTTATTTATTTCCACCTTGAATGATAAAATTGCGTTTATGCTTCTTGGTTTTATGATTTATGAGTTTTTGGATCATTCCTGATGGAATGGGGCCTAGGATCATTCACCATTCATTGACCATAGGATGCATTTTTATAATTATGTTTTTCCAAATTACATTGAAGGTTCAGTTGTTTATTATGTCAAAAACTATATATATGGTTTTTTATAATATAATTTATTATTGGGACTATACTGAACATGACTATGGGTACAGTTATTTTGATGATAAATCAAGTGTATATTTTTTTGGTTTTCTATAGTGG
Organism: Viscum album; assembly: GCA_963277665.1. Lineage (NCBI taxonomy): Eukaryota > Viridiplantae > Streptophyta > Magnoliopsida > Santalales > Viscaceae > Viscum > Viscum album. Next base: position 81,760,499 of record OY728157.1, read on the forward strand.
TAGAGATGAATTCACATCATCGAGGGATACATTTAAAGCTTCTAGGATTGTGTAGGATTTGGGATTCCCTCATGCAATTGGATGAGGTTTTCTTGATGAAAGAAAGTATTCCTAATAATGTTTATATCAGAAACTTGTTTCCCTATGGTTTTAGTATCCCAGAATGTTTTTTGTGAGTATGAGGTTTTCAAATGTTATTGGGGTGGAGTATTTGGAGTACTCATGTTCTTCTGGTTTTATGGATATATTTTTTGGTTTCTTGGTTGTTTTGAGATGGTGGGTTTGGTTGTCTACCCATCCCATTTATTTATTCACTTTAAGAGTTGTGTTGAGAGTTTGGTTATGCACTCGATATTTGAATTGATTTCATGTAGAGGGTGGTCATGTGGTGTATCTTTTCATGGGGGTGATACAATTTTTTAAAGAGGCATTTTGAGGGTGATCTGGTCAGTTGGAAGTGGACGGTTTGAAGGGAATGGTCATTGTGTTATGTGTGTTAGCCATGGTTTTCAATGACATGGATCCTTAGGGTCTGAGATTCTGAGATATTTTTTATAGATTTCATATACCTTGAAGTGGATATTGGTTGTTGTAATGAATTTTTTGAAAATTAGTATTGATAAGTTATGAAAGTGTGGGTTATGCACAGTGTCATATGCGTTGTTTATGGATTCTTTGAAGGATTTATTTGTCTTATATAAGCCTTATGGTTTATAGCACAACACATACCATTATAGGTTTTGAATTTTATTATAAGAGTGTCATGAGTGTTGTTGATGTCATTCCTAGAGATCCAATATTGGGTTATGATTGGTGTTCGGTGTTCCATTCAGATGTGATAATTTAAATAGTGAATAGCCATTTTGTTACTTAGTGAACATAATTTCAACCATTAAATTAGTGTTTGGTTGTGGGGAGATGAGAAAAATACTTATATGGTTTAGAGTACCATATTTTCCTTGGTTGAAATTCCATTCAAATTGGAGAGTTGAAGGTGTTGTGTGATTGTTCAGTGGATAGTTGTGGATATTTTAATAGTACATGTTCATGTGGTAAATCTTGGTATTTGATGGAACAATGGATTTTATTTAGGGAGAGAAGAATTCATGGTGGGGGAGTGTGTTATAAACCAAATCTTGGATCTTTTAGAAAAAGTGGAGAAATTTAAATTTCTTCACTTTTGTGGTGTATGAGGGAAAAATGTTAGTTTACTCTATAATGATATCATAGATTAATTTTCTAAACACTTTCGTGGTTTAAAAATAGTGTTTTTACCCTACAAAATTAATATGGTGGAATTCCGATCCATTCAAATTTTAGTAAAATATTTAAAATTTAAATAATTAAATATTATTTATTCATGAATGTTTTTTGATGATTTATTATATTAATATATTATGAATGTGATTCAAAAAGTATGATTTATTTATGAATAGTTTGTTTTCTTATGGAGGAAAATCATCATGGAATGCACTGTGACCAGGTCATGCAATCTTCTTTCTCTACAATTTTTTACTTTTTTAACATTTTTCTTATTTATTACATTTTCCTAATAAATGTGTAGCCTATCACCTCCATAAATATTCCATCATCTAAGAGAGAGGATATGTAGTGGAGAGGGAGTGAAGATAGAGAGAGGGGAGGGTTAGTGCTGCCGAGAAACTCGGGTCATGAAAGATCATAGTTAGATTGCAGAAGATTGTGAATTGGAATGAATCATCAAAAGAATTAACCTAGAGGTAATACCTTTATAATTTTTTCATTTAAAATCCAAATATTTTATTTTTTTTGTTTTAATCATGTTCTCTGGTTGATGGGGACACCAAGATGGATGATCATGTAGATTCGGGAAAACTTGGAGGTTTTCGAAGATCCGGAGGGGTTTTTTGGGAATTCATGACCATATGACATGTGGTTGGATAAACCCATGTTGTGTGTTCATCATGTTTGGGGTTGATGGCGTATTTATTATTACACACCAATCATATAATGTAGATGTTATTTTGTAGTGCATGTTTATGTGGTTGTGTAAATGTGTTGGTGGAGTGTTTAAGACTACAAGTTTTATATCCATGGTATACCCTATGCAATGGTTATTATCCATATATCCATGTTGTGTCATTGTAAATTTTGAAAATTTATGTTGTGTACTAAAAATAAACAATGTGCAGTGGAACCATGCTATATGTCACGGTACATGAGAATACACCCCATGGTAGGGTAACCATCCCACATAATATAATATTAGAAGACCCCATGTAATCCATTTCAATATATTAATACAAAAGCAAACCCTAGGTGTGTCATAACCATAAGGAAGTACATGGCCATGTGCACCTTTGATAGTACACATTGTTAAATTTTTATTCCAAAGGGTTTTGGTTGTATTTGATATATAGAGTTCTAATTGGATATTTGAGTTGTCTATTATGAGTGTTTATCCACATAGATTGTGGAATCCTTTTAAGATTTAGATGATATTTTGAGATTTTTAGAGTAATTGTGAGTCGTAGTGGAGGCTTCCTTTGAGATTGTGGTTCTATAATCCTCATAAGGGATGGGTTATGAGTTTGGAGTCTTATATATGGGTGCATCCAAGTTTATCACCATAGATTAAGGACACCATGTAAGCTTTATTGAGGTAATTTGATAGATTTTGGGATGTGTAATATTGTTTTTATAGGATGAGATCGTTAGTCTGGTTTTTAATGGTTTAGTTCTGGTATCCTATGGTCTGGCCTATAGGATTATTTCGGGTGGACTAACATATTGGGATGTAGGGCATGGGTGGGTGAAGTTGAATAATTTTTTAGATGTTTTTAATGGATATTTTGAGGAATTATCTTCTACTTGACGTTTTTTGAGGTTTCCCTTATGGGAATGGTGTTTCTTCCAGTTTTAATTCTTGAAGGATCTCAATGTGATTGAACTAAAAGACCTGGCATGGTTCCATTGAGTATGAATGGCCCGAGATTTGTTTTTTTTGGATGGTCCCTTTTAGTTTATTAAAATTATATATGAATTGTTTTAGGATCTCGCTTTAGTTTTTCTTATTTGTGTTATGGTATTTGGATTTGTGGTTCTTTCCATGTGTTTGGTTGGACTATGAGATTGTTGGTCATAATTTCAGTGTTCTACATTAGCTACTATAGGTGTTAGATTACCATTGGGTTTTCTTCTATTTTTAGTGGGTTTGAGGATGTTTTTCTTCATGATGGGTTATGAGATGATTCATTCGGAATATTATAGGATTATTCACTGTCCCTAACATTGATTTTGTTTATCTCCAATATTGGTTAGTTGGTTGTGGTGATGTGAGGCTAGGGAGACAATGTATTTTTTTAGATGAGTGGTCAAAGGCCATTATATTTTCTTCTATGATTGGTTTCATGGAACATGGATGATGTAACATTTCTAATTCATAATATATATGAGTATTGGGCTTAGAACTATTAGCCCAGTGATGTGCTGATAGGTTTATTATTCCCATCATGTTCTTCCTTACATTGGAGGATGGTTTAATACTCCCAATTTCAACATAGATCCTAAAGAGTAGTCAAAATAATAATATTGTAGTTTTAGTTCCCAGTAGTTGATATTCATTTTTTAAAATTCCAAGGATGCGAATGATGATTTTAGTATTTTTTCAAATCCTTGCCCTATTCGTTGGAGATCCTTTATGATTAGAAGTATGTGTTTGTTGATGTCATTTTATGTTTAATGATTAGTAATTTATTTTTCTGGGGATTAGATTCATTCTATAACCCCACATTTTTCCTTTATTTTTCCATTTTTTCCGTTCCATTTTTTATATTTTATGTTTGTATTCACTGTCAAATTGGTAGGAAATAACTATTGTTTCATGAACATGTATTGAAATTAGATTTTATGACCAACAATGGAGGTGTCATAAAAATATTTTATTTTCTTCCCCTACATGTGATCCTCAGTGTAGCTGAAGTCCTTAGGTTTATTTTCATATTGATTACAAGATAAAATATATCCAAAAAAGGCCTACGATTTAATGATTATGTGGGGTAGATCATGTAGAGTTTGAAATTTTTTCTAGAAGAGTTCAGTTTTCATGGAGAATGTGTGTGTGTTTCGGCTCTATGAAGATATATATCCTTGTGAATTATTTTAATTTATTTTATTCTATATGAAGAGAGTTTAGTGGGAGACCAAATGTCTATATGTTCTCTTTTATTCATTAGACAACATTCGATTATTTTTAGTAATTTTAGTTATTTATTTATTTATGCTCACTGTAATTATCATGAATTTTTATATGTTTAGTTAAATTTTGATATAAATAGTCATTTCTACGAGGTAACAGTATCCCACCTCCCTGTATCATTTTAGTACCTCTTCATTATTAAGAATACTCTAGTGTATTGGGAGGCTTGATTGAACCATTTATCCAGGACAGATCAAATGATGGGTTAGGTCAACTCGATCCAGTTTGTGACACTACAATCCATGGGTGCCTCATAACATGTAATGGGTTCCCCCAAAACTATATAAAAATGTGTTTTTTCTGTCATTAATATAAAGGTGTATAACCCCATACCATTTTGAATTTAATTTTCCCTAATTTGAGGATACATAGGGTTTTCTAAAGTGGATGTATCTCTTTGGGGTTAAAATGTCTTCATCATTCTCGTTGTTCATATAACATTAATATTATGACCTATATGAGTAAATTATAATATTTTATCCTTTATATTTACTATTTCTTATTCCTCATCATATTGAATATTTCTAAATCTGTTATACATTACAATGAATAATGTCCACAAGGATTTATCATCTCAACAATATATTGTTTTTCTTTTTTTCTTATATACACAAATTTTACATTATTGAGTGTATATACAACCCTATTAATATACTATAAAATAATATATATACCATTAAAATTATTTTAAATTCCATTTTACACTCTCATCATCATTTTATTATGATTCAAATATTACAAAATATATTATATTTTTTGGTATAAATCTTCAATTATTTCACCATACTCATCTTTTTTTGGAGTTATTTGAATAATTTTTAAATATTATACCACTCCACTATATTAAATTTTATTTTAAATTTATTTCAATGGTAGCTAAATTCTTATATCAAAACCATATTCTTCCATTTACACATTTCCTAATAAAAATATAATGTTTTTAAATATAATTATCTTCCATTATATATAATATTTCTCCTCCATCACATCATTATTTCATATAAAACAATTATATTTTTGTCTTAAAATAAAATAAAATATTATATTGTATACCTTTAATACATTACTTCAACTCTTTCCAGTTAAAAATTAAAATTATATTTTAGATGATTTTATCATTAGAATATTATAAAAAATTTAAAAGGTTTTTTTTCACTTTTATTTTTATTCATTCACTGTATATTTAATTAACCTTATATTTTATAATTACTTAATGGTTGAAATATTAAAACATAAATATTAGAATAAATTATAAATATATCAATGACCCCATTTCTAGAGTAATTTTGGTTAAATCAATAATTTCATTTTTATGACGATGTCATCAAAAAGTTATGGAAAATGTTTTTTTGAATATTAATATATTTTTCTCTATTTGTTATTGTGGATAATTTTTAGTGAAATTAGCTTCTGTTATAAAATATTTCAAATATTTTTAGGTAGATATTGTTATCTTTATGAAATTTATAGAAAAAAATATTTATGTCATTATTTATAAAATAATGATTATTTCACCATTTTGTAAATTTGGAGACTTGTCTTATTATCTTCCCATAAATAAATTTACTTATATTATATATATATATATATATATATATTCTTTATATTTCTAATCATAATATATTGGCATATAAATTATTAATTTATTGGGTTGAATTCATCCTGGGATTTACTTCTCAAATTCATATGTATAAATAACAATGATGAAAAAAATTAATCGAAGTGGATTGATTACTCACTAAATATATATTAAATTATTAGAATAACTATAATATAATTCTAATACCATTTTAAAAACTGGGGTTTCCTTTCTAAATTGATTATTATTCACTTAGTTATACATTAGATTCAATTAATATTGGAATTTTTTACTGAATGTTATTTCTTTTCAGTTATATATATTATAGATACACTATTCACCCTTATTTTAATTCAATGGTATATACCTATATATCATCAATCATTTTTTATGATTTACATAACTCATATATATTTAAATGTTACACCTTTTATATTAATGGGTCATCTATGGTATAATATTTTATTATTTCACATAGAATATATAAGTATGTTTTTTCATTATGTGATGGGTCAGTAATAAATTACACAATGACTAGCTGCATTGGATAAAAATTTATATAATCTGATATTTCTATGGTATAAGGGTAGTGATTCCAAATAAAATATGTTATATATAGACATTATACAGTTATTTATGTTTATAATGGTATTTTTGTCCGTGATATAGCTATATAACTTATATAAATAATGATTATTTAGGGGTTAACCATGAGATATATTATTATTTTCTGTAATTATAAATTCCCATGTTCATGATTTCTCTCATGATTATTTGTAATTTTTTTATATAATTCCATAAATTTCATTCACTGTATTTGTTTTGTTTTTATATATTCTTTAGAATTTATATTCCATAATCTACAATTTTTCTATCATGCCTCACAACCACATCATATAAACCCATTATAATATACATTTAATTTATTTATCTCATCAATGTTCAGGTATCTCAATTATTTATAATATAATGATTAATTTTCTCTGTCTCATTGATTTTATTATGCATATTAACAAATTTTTTAGTTCACTCTAATATTCTTTTTCATCTTTTTCTTAGTAATTTATATGTAGAAATATTTCAAGGAGGTATTTGTGTCTATAAAATTTTGTGTAAGATATTATAGCCTTATTATATAATATGGTTATCATGTACATAGACTTCAATGAAACTAAACCCTAGTGTTTTGAGATTGTGTTACAATATGGAGAGGAAATGGATAATCTGGTGAACTGATACGTGTGTTTTCTGCTTTATCATAGATGGTATTAGAGAGTTTGTGTTAATTTTTTATATATAGATCCAAATAAAGAAGAGTGGATTTGAGTGGAACTTTAGTGTGTATAAGAATAGGGTAAAAATATTTTAGTGATTTTGTTAAATTTAATTTGATGGAAATATATATATCATTCAAAAATTAATCAAATATGTTCTAAGATAAACTAATATTCTCAATGTTGAAGCAAATGTATTAATGTATGAATTAAATGTATAAAATAATATGGTATCCAAATAATGATAGATAATATTCATATAACCGTTTTCTATGATATTTTTAGATATTATAATGAAGCTCATAACCTTTTTGAATATAGTTTTTTTTTTCTGGAAATTGATCATTTAAAGAAATGGTGTATTCAACATCTCCAAAAAAATTCTCAACATAAAATGTTATCAACATTTAAATACTCAATTTTGGAATAAATATTTATAAAAATAAGTCTCTACAAATAATATTTCAATATTATTACCAACATATAATAATTGTGTTCAAAATAGAACTTTTATCTGATGCAATGCTTCCCTTAATGATATCCTGAAAAAAATTTCATCGATGAGTGAAAAATAAAATTATTATAAAGAAATATTTTATGTGTGACATTGTGACATACCATGTTCGGTTCATAATTTTCTTTCCCAAAATTTTATATCCCTCATTATTATGTGTATTTATATATATTTTCCTCAATAAAAATGGTATTGTGTACAAAATAAGAAACAGACAATATCAAGAAAACATTTAGAATTATTTTTTCATTAATGTAGATTATTAAAACCTAATATAAAATAAAATTAATTCAATAAGAAATATAATTGGATGATATTAATAATAAAATTAAATGTGAATAATTTAATGGTAAATATATCAAAAAAAATAAAATTTGAATTAAATTTATAAAAATTTGGTTAAAAAATTTATTATTTTATAAATACATTAATAATTTAAATGTAGTATTTATTAAAGAGATTTATAAATGAAAATAGAAATATATATTCATTCTCTATACAAAAAAAAATCATATTTTATGTAATCTTTAATTGGATTTAATTTTTTTATTGATTAACATCTCATAATTTTAATTATAAATTTTTAAATTGATTTCCAAAATTTAAATTTCCATTATGAAATATTCTCTTGGTTATTTAAATTATAATTTTATGAAAAATGGATGAACGATAAATGAATAGTGAAAATATAGTGTTGTTTTCAAACAGATAAGTATTATAATATGCATTTGTAGTAGGTATGAAAAAATATTATAAATATTTTTTAATTATTTAATATATATATATATATATGAATTTATATTCATGGAATTATTAGTAACTGGTGGGAAATGCCAATAATATCACTTACTATTAAAAGAGACAGTTTTCCGAAAATTTATTTCCTTGAATGATAAATGTTTTATTTTAAAATTAAATTTTACAATTTAAAAATTGAATATAATAAAAATTATTACACATTTCAAATATGTTTATAATATATAGGAATATATTTGAATATCATTTATTAAAAAAATAGCGTACCATGGTGAATAGTGAGTAATGATGTTAAAGGGTTTAATAATATATACAGTTCTTAAAATTTATAGCATTTTAAAAAGTTATCCATATCATGTTCTATAAATTTATACATGAATTAATTCGTGTAATAAAACATTTAATTGTATTTTTTGAGTCACTAACAAAGATAAAATATTAGGTAATAACACAATGAAATTGTTATTTTCCATAATGAGACTCAATCTCACTTATTAAAAGGGTTCAGTAGTAAAATTTCAAATGCAAACAGACAATTAAAATTAGTCAATATAAAACTACCATATTATATATAATATTAATCAATTACAATGAATAAGGGTTCTGGTCTTAATAGTATTCTTCAAATCATTCATATTTTTGGAGGTGTTTCAGAGAAGATATTTTTTATTCATTAAAATAAATTAAGTATAATATATATTTTTTGTTTTATTTCCACATCATCGAGATTATTTAATTTGATTTAAATGTTTTATAAAATCATAATAATATGATTATAACTCTATAATTAATATATTATAATAAAATCACTCCATAATCATACGGATCTATTTATTATATAATATTCTTCATTGATCAAGTTTAACTACATATATGGATAAATTTTTAAAATTTATATCAAGGGTGGAAATGTACAATTTTTTAATGGTTAGAAATTATATAAGTAATTAAATAATGTTTATTTAATTTATGGTTAATAAAATAAAATAATATAAATTTTCTCAAAATTTGAAATCATTTTTTTGGTTACAATTTAGAAAATCATAAGAATTAGGGATTTTAACAATAAAAAAATCTCCAAAAAACATGGAAATGAACATAAAACATCAGATAAATTATGGTACTAAAATTAAACATTCATTGTAATTTATTAAATTATAAAAATTTTAATAGGTAATAATGATCATGTCTGTCATACCAAAATAGACAAAGAATAGTTGAAAATAATACAAAACAATGATCAGTATAATTTAAAATCAAAATAATAATTATATAATGAATGAATATAAAATTTCATGAAAAAAGATTAAAAAAAATTAATTAGTCTATAAAATATATTATATCCGAGTCTAAAAATATTTCATAGTATTTTATAGTTCTTTTTTGGAAATTAGCATCCCATGTTAAGGGTTTTTTTAATCACTAAACTTCCAAAATATTTTTATGAATTCTTAATTAACTATGTTATTATATTTTTGGTTTATGGATTCCTTATTATTGTGTCATATATTACTTCCCATTGATTTTTTATTTACCTTTTCTTCTCATAATTAAAATTTTAAATGATTTTTACATTATAAAATATGATGATGTAATGTGCTTTCTCTTGATATACCTCATTAAGTGATATTCCAAAAACCTTGTGGTTATTAAGAGTAATTATATGATTATTATATAATTTTACTTTTATTTCCTCCCATTTTTTTTATTTTTGTTAAATTGAAGGTGCTTGATGTTTTATCACTTTATTTATTCAAATTTTATCCATTTAACGGTTATAATTGTTATATGTATGTATTTTATCCCTTTTGGGTTTTAAATATTCTTATAAACAGTTATTTATTTACATTTATTTGAAAACTATTATAATATATAACACTAATATATATATATTTTATTTTTACCCTTTACTGAGTTCACTATTCTCTAAAATATAATGAATTATAGGTTTCAATTCTTATAAGGGTTTTTATATCAATGTAATATCTTTTATACATGTGTCTTATTACGAACCAATTTTCCTTTATATATTATTTAAATTATATTTATGAAATTATTTACAAAAATTTAGATATTATTCAGAGTATTTATGATTCCACTACATATTATCTCCATTATTTTTTGTAGTTCATATATTTTTATATACATAAGGTTTCTCTTGGATCAATATAATATTAATATATACTACACTCCATTTGAATTTTATAATTTATTATTTTTCTTATTATCCCTTAACTAACTATGTAACTACCAATCTCTAACCTGTTGCATTGGGAAATATTCAAATTATATTAGAACTAGGTGTACCCCCAAAACAAAAATGGTTGGATGAAAATTACTAGGTATTTCAAAATCATTATGGGTGATTTTACCTTGCATATGGAAAATCCAATAAGACACAATTTACATTAGAATAATAAAAATTTGATGACTTATAAAAACTATACCAAACATGAATAACATAAGTAATAATACTATATATCATGGTATCCAATAATAACACAGAATGAGTCTATAAAAAAACATTGAAGATAATTATGTGTTAGAATAGAGAATTACACCAACATCCACCCCAACACAACCAAAAATCTTAAACCTCTATATCACATTTGAATGGATTTAATATTCTCTAATAGATAAGATATAGGACATCAATTTTTAGACATCATGTCAAAAAAACAATTATACAAATACACTAAATCATATACATGGTGTTAGTATTTAACCTAATACAAAACATGAAACTCATCCTAAATCAATAATTAGATAAAAACTCATTATATCACATTTTAATAAAATTGGAAAAAAGAAAAAAACTTGTGATATATATCTTACAATAGTAAATAGCTCACACCACAACACACAACTACATATTTATCTTATTCACCCATGAAATGCACCAAAAACTATCCATTGGTATCCAAAATTCAATCATTATTCATTACGAGTATAATGGATCTTATGAATGGACTAAACAAAAGAGAAGAATATCATCCCTACAGACTAAATTTGTCATGTGGTGGAGCACTACATTGTGAACCATTTTATAATGGATTTAAATTTTTAATCAATAATTCCATTTTCATATTCCAAATGAATAAACACAAAAAAAATTAAAATGTACTATTTATTTATTTATGTTCAGGTATTTTAGAAGAAATTATGTTACACACACTCCTTGGGAAAAAAGAACACATAAAACATCCTATAAATGGTGACCCCCTATGAAGCTATCGAAATACTATTTTAATTTCTTAGAAACACACAATTTGAGGTAATATCTAACATTTCACTTGAGAATAAGGCCCTTATATAAATCATGGGATGCATCACTATACACATGGGTCTAGAACCATGCATATATCATCTCCAATGAAAAAATCCATTAATATCCCCCAAAATCACCTATAATTGAGGATGATAGGATTTGAAACATTATAATATGAGAAATTTATGAGGATACATTACCAATAAGGAAGTACCAAATTATATTACATTCTTAACCACACCATAAATCATTCATCTTTTCCGAAAACAGAATGCATGAACTATTCCAAACACATTGTGGGGTTCACCGAGAGTATTTATTAATAAAATCCAAACCATGCCAAGATAATAATAAAAAAACAATTTAAAAATTATTTTCTATTAATAAACACAAGAATAAAAATTTAAAAACAATAATACATCATTATCTAGGTAGAAGTATATTGAGAGAGCGACAAAAAATCTCAAATATAATTATCTCAAAGAGTAATACCTCAAAATTGTACAATTAATCATTCAAAACCATTATATAGTATACAAAAATAAAATCACATAAAATAAACAACCTAAACTAATGATATTTTCCATTATTCCATATTCAATGTTATATACAATAAAAAAATAAGAAGATAATAAAAGATAAATATATTTAAAAGCCTTTCAACATTCTTAAAAAACATCTTCATGAAGCCAAGTGAAGAATATCTACAGTGAAAAGAATCATCAAATTTAACTAAGGGATTAATCATATTGTATATATCTATAAAAACATGAAACAATGATCATTTTTTGGGTAATTTTTTGTTGAACACATGATCATTGAATGACAATAAAGGTATGTATTTTTTTTGGAAATATGGTTTGTAAAATAGTCCACCATCCATGAAGATAACATATTACAAAAAATATATAAATGTGTAAGGGTTAAGATGAATAATTTACCCAAACCATGTAAAATCATGCTCCTACCCTCAAAACTCGACATCATCATGACATTTTACCATATAATTTTGTATGGTTTCCCATAAAATAACACAAACCATGAACCCATAAAAACACTAAACAATATTAAAAGACATCTGTAAAATGATAAAATAGATATAATATTTTCATAACATAAATATATTTAATATATATATTAAAATACTATAATAAAGGAGTGTATTGTCCTCCCCACTATTGATCATTACATACTTGGAAAGATAAAGGTTGGAAATGTGTCTGAAAGTGTCAATCCATTTCTTTTTTATAAGTTTCTCATATTCGTAAGTATCTTCATTAGCTTATCCATGAAACTATAAAACTCTTATCAAGGGAATATGATATCATCACAATTCATTTCATTATATTTTAGAATATGAATTATGGATTAAATCAATGTAGTATCTGGTACATGTGTAATGTGATATTAACATATAACATTACTAGGGTTTGGATGGTACTAAGTTATTTGAGATACATATAAATCCTTATAACATGAATTGATTCTTGGAAATTTGTCCTGTAAATTATAAATTTCACTAAAATATTTAAGAATATAATTTCGTTCAATATTTCAATGAAATATGTTCCCTTGTATAACTGAATGGTTGTTCCCAATAATGATGATACCCATAAAAATACATGATAACACACATAAAATGATAGTGTGAAATGATGATGATCTAAATAAAAATTATAATGGATTCAATTACATGACTCAAAATCCACTAAACTAGTTACCTGAGAGGATTGGACATATAGCATAAATCAAACCTCTTCAAATGCGATAGGGTACTAACATGAGGCGACAACCTATGCAATTATCATCATGAGACTATTCCCCTATTACCAATGTGTGAATCATAAATAAAAAAAATAAGATAAAAAATAATGTCAACTAAATAATTGAAATTTTTCAGTACTAATCTACAACCCATAAAATATCCTATTGATTCTACAAACAGACAACAAGGTAAAACATAATAAGTTAAGAAAAAACAATAGAACAAAAGTAATTAAGGGAGATAGAATGAGTAACATCATAATTTCATGATGTCTCAAGATCCCAGCATAGCCCCAATCTCTCAAGCATCAACCTATTCACTGAATCATTAATAATTAGCTAATGGCCTTTCTCTAAAACTATAATGTGTGTTGATGAGTAATCTATTGTAATATGCTTGATCCATAGCTACTTGAGCAGGGTCTGTGAACCACATCATATTATATAACCAACTATGATTAATGAAAATATAGTACATGAGAATAAAATATAACAGAATTTCATAAATATATAAACAAATTAAAAATAATACTAAACTATGGATGCAAATATAGCCTAGTCTAAGCTATTTTTTAGGGGACAACTCTGGTTTACTAAATATACTCCATCCATCGCTGGTATCTCTGAAAAATATGGTCATATCATGTGATTACACATTTTCAAGGCTCAGCTTCAAGAAAACCAAATTTAAATATCCTAAGGGGATTCCCTATTGATTAAATGAGAATTGTAATCTATTTATAACCACGATAAATCATATTCCTGACCTATACTCAAGGGAAATCCCTGGAAATTCCGAAGCACAACATGACGGGATACTCTAACTCATACCAAACAAATTTCATACAAATAATAATCAATCCAAATATGAGGATATCATATAACATAATTAAACAAGGTATGTCTATATGAATCAAAAGTATTAATCAATTTATATCAAAAAAATTAGTGTACTTCCTAATTCTATGGGGGATATATGCTATGAAATTTATTGCAAAAAATCTATGTTAAATAAAATGGCTCACATAATGAATTAAATAACATTTGACATCATTGAATCCAATTATTTTATACTCTAGAAAATCACGTTAGATTCCTTGTCAAATTTTGTGATAATCTACCGAATTTCATGATAATAAATTCAATTTGGAATTCAAGTATCATAAGAAGGAATTATAATTTTCAATTAAATATCCTATAATATTAAACTATCCATTTATTATTATTTAGAAATAGAGAATTATAAATTTCAATCCAAAATTTACCATTTAATTTCATTTCATATATGAATAATAATTATAGTTTAAATGATATATCTATATAATCCATTTCAAAATCCCAATTAAAAATTCTAAACTCCAATATTATTATTTATTTATACTTAGAATTTCAATTTATAATTACCAATTACATAAGAACTAATGGTTCCAAAAAATCGACGTAATCATACATCATTTCATTTACAACTATCTTAATTCAAATATTATCCATAAACAGCCTAGTTCAGTTCATTAAATACCAGATTACTATCCAAACCCACCACTAATAATGGTTCCCAAAAAATATCTACCTTGGGAAATATATTTATCTATCTTCGATGTATTTTGGAAGACTACAATAAGAAAACTAATAAATTAATTTAATTATCCTTTCAAATACCCAATAATTTAAAAAAAACATAGAAATGAAGATTTTTTATGATAGAATGCCTTTTATTAAAAATCATTTATGGCATCTTCCTTATCCATTAAGGACTAAAATCTTATAATATTAAAGTTCAATTAAAGACAACAATATAGGAATCAAAGAACTAGTAAAATTAAATAATAATATATGATAACACATACATATGGTTGAAATTAACTTTTATAAGAAAACTATATAATAACAATGATATGTGTTATACTCATAACATAATTCATGTTCATATAACACCATGAAAAATATACTATAACTAAGTGTGATTTATCAGTGTTCATAATAAGGGAGAATGGATCTCAAACATTCATAAATATTAACCCTAATAAAAGATGTCATTAGGTTACATTAAATGGGACTATGGGTTTCAATGGTCCTTTTCACCATTTTTTAAAAAGGAACTAAAAAACCACCTACAGTTTGGTTATCCCAATTAGATCCCTAATTCCTCTAGTAGGCCACTGGCTAACTTGTGAAACGTCATCCCCTTGGGATCCTACTTTAGTCATATCTCAATATTCTTAAACACACTTATGTTATTTTTAACACAAATAAAATCTCAAAGTATGTCCATAATGTATATTGAAATGTGTTTCCGCACTAATAATTTGAATCAAAATGCTGATAAAATATTGACACCTTCACTAAAATAGAACTCAAACTATTCCTCAAAAATAAAACTCTTATACAGAAATGGGTTTCATAATCATCTTATATTTTTTACATTTTTTGGATAAATTTTATTTTCTTAATATTCCCACAAAAAATATATAGTCTAGTAAGTGATGTTTCCCAAGAATATATCTAAAAAATTGGTAAATATCATGAATAGCCATACAACACTTCTAACAAATAAATATATATCATGGTTTTTATAAATAATAATATATTAAAACAAAACAATTGTTATATAGTCTCTCAATAAATCCCCAATGTCTATCACACATTCTCTAAAACTATATTATAAATTTGAATTTAACACTCTTATTTTCCTAATATTCTATAATGATATATCATAATCCGAGCCATTAGTTTTCTAAAAACTAAATTTATGGACCGTTAAGTGTTTGAGTTGAATATAAAATCATATTGAAAAACATTATAAATAAATACCCCATGAAATATCACCTCATCCTATCTTTTTTTTTCTTACTCCTCTTACAAATTAGTCACCATGATCGTAAATATGTGTAATTACATTGTGAGTGAGAAAACAATCACCTAGGTGAAATCATTTTTATAAACTATCTTTAGAAATATTTTAACAATATACATAGTGATTATTTTCATATTTATAATGGTATATGCACATATTTTTACATTTTATTAGGTTATTAGTTATTTTATTTAAGAAAATTATATTAGTGAAATTTCGTAATATAAACTGCTGATTTTTTCTCCAGACCAAATAAACAAATATGTTTATTCATGGATCATAAATAATATGACTACATTTGTAGATATCCCAATTTTAATGATGATGATAATGAATGAGTTATTAATGGTATAATGGATCAACTATGATGTTGTCTCCAAAATGAAATATATAATTTTCACCCTTTGTCCTTCTTTCAATCATATCCAACCATTTAGGTTTTCTCCAATGGTAATGAAATCAATATAGAACTATTTGTACTTTTTTTATTGTTCAATACTGTAAATAATTTTCGATATGATAATAAAACCATTGAATCATTATACTCAATACAATAAAAATTCATTCAATTGATTAGAACTTATAGTTTCTATTTAACTAAGTATTTATTAGCCAATTGATTATATGAATCATAAATGAATTAATCTGTCCCTAGATTTACTTTCATGGGAATATAAACAAAGTCAAATCCAAATTTTTTGAGTTGTTTCTTCCAAAATTGATTCATAAGGATTAATTAACTTTTTTAAATGTAGTTCTTCATGTTTTTTTGATTAACGAGAACATTAAACTTCTCACTAATGAGAAAGTGTCAATATGGTTTTAACATATAGACAATAATGGATAACTATAAACTATTCATTTGTCAGTTGTTTCCATGGACACATTAAATTTATAATCTCTAAGATTTTATGTTGTTTTTAAATATAATAACACAACCCCATACATATTCATATGAATTTAAAAAAAATTATCACTTACCTTGTTCAAGTAAGATAATAATAGGTACCCAAGTATGTTGATCCATTATCTACCTAATGAATTCCAAATAATCATTGATATTATTGAATGGGATACCTTTCTCAGTTATTGAGTCATAGAAGAATATTGATCTAATATAATATAAAAATGTTATGGTAATTTTCTACTAATACTATAATGATTAATAGTTCAATGATAGTCTTCGAATGCTCCCAAAACCTCACTCTTTGTATAGTTGAATTATAAAGTATTTTTATATATTACTCACAAAATTAATTAAACACCCTTTCTCCAGAAATAATATATTTTGTAATTTTAAATATTTTTTTTATCACTAGTTATGATCAACACAATCACCATGTGCCTTTTATTATTGTCCCTAGTGTTATAGTATACTAACATTCCATAAAAAATACATCAAAAAGAGTAAAGGTACAAATGAATGACATGGCTACAAAATTCCATAATGACTTTAAATGAATTATTGTGAATTGATTTCATAACCATTGCATTATAATGACGACAAAGAAATCTAAAATCGGCCTTTCATATATCCTCCTTCTTGAATTATAGATATTGATACCCTAATCATGGTTTAATTTTAGAAAACCACATGGCACCCCTAAATTAAAAAAATATTTAATTATAGGAGTAAGGTATCAATCAATGATAATTTAATGATTATATCTCTTGAAATTAATGTAATGTTGAATAGTTACCACTTTTATAATTATAATGAAAAATATTGTGGGTCAAGTTATTAAACTTCTCTAATGAATCCCTTTAATTATAATCTTACAACTGGACCTTCCTATCACATATTTCAATTAGAGACACATTATATGATTGAATATAATTTATATTGATCTCATAAGATGTTAGATTAGAAATTTCACTTTTCATTAATGTGTTTGATAAGATAAATTAACTGAGGTTTCATCAATATATCAAAATAAAAATGTTTGGTAGATCCCTATATTAGATTTCTTAAATTTTCCCAACATATACTATTTCCAAATGATAAGAGATTTTTTGTTATAATTTTAAATGAATCCATGTTATTCTATAATTTATATCTGTTTCTTAATTAAAATTAACTACAATACCATTAGGTGATGTGAAGGTAAATGGATTAGATTGGTGGTATATATGATAATAGAATTCTATTAACCAATGTATTCACAAGATAATATTCAAAAATATTCTTCTATAATATATTAAATGTAAGAACAAAAAAATTGAAATAATTTTAATTGAACATGATATATAATTAAATACCTTGCACTGAAATTCTCTATGACATTTCCGTATTCATTTTACTTGAGAAATCAATTCAACATGAAATACCATTTTATTTTAACATGTGATAATAAATAAGAGTGGGTTAGCCTAGTGTCCAAAAAAAGAATGCATTTTGATTAAACTAGAATAGTTAATCACAACGTCATGATACATGGTTCATCATTCTTCATAACATTATTAGCAGTCATAAATTTTTAATAATAACCTCCAAAATGATTCCTACACCCATTCTAGGATGGATACAATAGGGATTATGGGGTATTCATGGAATGAATGAGACTAAATAAATTTTTAGGATTATATATTATAAAAATAGATTATTATAAATGAGTATGATAGGGATAATAGATATTAAAACTATTACCCCTATTACAATTTTGAGTAATTAAATAATAATTATTGATATTCCCAGGTAGACCATAGATGTGAAATTATTGAGATAATGTCAAACATTTACATTGTATGTCCTCAAGATAGCCACATTTGAAGAAACAAAGTTTATTATAATGTATGGGGGGAAATGAACTAACCATGTAGATTGATTAACTAGTAATCTACATCCATGTGAGAAGATTTCCAATCAATTCATATTTCCATGAATGGAGTCTCCACCATTATACAGGTGAAAAATGGTGTCCCCTCCAACAAGGTTCCATTTATCATAAATTTTTAAAATCCTCACCTTTTTTACTATACCATTGTACTATTAAATAAATATAATCCCAATATTATAGATAACCAATAGTTATATTCCTTAATAAACAATATATACTATGAGAATATCACTAGCCTCTACTTATGGGTAAAAGAGGAGAAGTTAGTTAACTAATATCCATATTAATTATCCTATGGATCATATTGTATATATTATAAATAATAAATGGAGGTATCATGATAAAATAATGATAAATAAATTCCCCATATTCATCCCATGTATTTCCGTGATCGAATTTATATTGGACACCTAGAACATATAATTTTCTGGATAATACTTTGGGAATATATGATATTAACTGCAACTTCTTGTCAACTAATGTTCCAAGGAAAATTTATATCTGATTCATCATTCCAATCCATACCCCTATATGTTCTCGTCCCTTGATTCCTTGAATTAATTTTCTGCTTTTTCATTAAAATTTTAAGGATGGGTCAGCATAAAATTGTTCCTTGGAAAAATTTACCTTTTCCATAGCCTAAAATGTATCACACCTAGATTTTGGTGTATATTGCTTAAAATATATACTCTGCTCAATTTATTTTACCACAC
Organism: Viscum album; assembly: GCA_963277665.1. Taxonomy (NCBI): domain Eukaryota; kingdom Viridiplantae; phylum Streptophyta; class Magnoliopsida; order Santalales; family Viscaceae; genus Viscum; species Viscum album. The sequence continues at coordinate 81,780,295 of OY728157.1, forward strand.
ATAAAACCAATGTAAAAACATCATGACATATCTATTGTTTTTAATATTAAAAAAATACTATTCAACCATTAAATAAAATAGTACTATCAATTTATAAACTCCTAAATTATAAGGATACATAATTAATATGATTTAATATATATTAGGATTTTCCATACTAAAATAACTTTTCATTTTGTCTATAAATTAAAATAAATAAGTTATAAATTTTTTTATTGGAGATATAATATTTTAATATAATATTTAACATGTTGAAGACATTTATTGTGGAAATCGTATGTGATTCTACTACGAACAATTTATTATAAAAATATGTTTTTTTCATAGAATTAATATAATTTATATTACTCATTTAAAATATAAAATTATAAATTTTTGAATTTTATTTTCACAAAATGTACTTCCTTTTATAATTTCACATATAAGTAGTAGTTTAAGTTTACTTTTGCAATTTCTCTAAAAATATTTATTATTTGGAGAATAGTGAAAAATATATATTTTACAAATAAAAGAATTTTTATAAGGTTATTACTATATAATTTTAAATTATAAGTTCATAAAACCTTTTCTAAAAACCAATGTTTTTATTTCATAAGTGAATTTATAATTTTAAAATTGTTAATTTTAATTTATAGGTCTATATTTGATTTTTTTTAACATGAATTATATTTTATAATATATATATATATATTGAAATAGTCATTAAGTATTTTTTAATTATTTTTTATCACTAATAAGATATTTATTATAAGAAAATACATCTCACGTTTGGAATAAGTAACTCTAAATTAAGTTACATTGAATATTTTATTTTTTTCATAAATGAAAAATAACTTCGTTAAAAACTAGATACCATGGTGAAAATATAATGGTTTAAAAATGGTTTAACCAGACGGAAAATACCAAAAACATGTTTAAAAATGTGTTTAAGTGGGGTTGTTAGGACTTAATCAACCATATCCCATAACATTTCTGTTATTTTAAAATTTTAGATTGACTTTCCTTTTGAGTGACATCCAATTGTTAATATTTGTTTGGTTTTTACAAAAAATGACTTTTCACATGGTAAGGTGTCACTCATATCCTCACATATCCCCATAAAAAACATTCTTAGTTCCATATTAACTCCACTAACAACTGTACCAAAAATATATTGCCATTTTAATTCGGTTATGGTCTTATAAAAAATTTCCCCTTGAATACTTCACTTCCTTGTCAATGGATATAATACAGTATGTAATGTATCAATTTCTATCCAATAATATTTAAATTTTATATCTTTATGTGTAATTATTATATTTAGAATTCCATTAAACCATATTAATATCCTAACATCAGTGTCATTATTGATTATTTTTGTTTTTATAATTATGTTACACACATTTACCACCTTTCCATTTGATATAATGATGAATGAAACATGTATTTGTGTGGTTTGTGGGATACTACCTCTTTGAAGCAACGTGTTTCATTTTCCTTCAAATCATTACAATCGTGGTCAAAATAAAGAATTTAAATTATAATTATGATATATATTGAAAAGATTATATTCATAAATGGTAAACCATAATACTTAGTTTCAAAAAATTATTTTTTCGATGATTTTTTTAGGGTGTGCTTTCATCTATGAGGACATGCTGGATGTTTCCCCATATTCCCACTTTCTAATGGTGGGAATCATCTGTCTCTTGTTTCTGGATATTTTCTCCTTGATCGTAATGGGATGATAGAATGCCAGTTCACCCTTTACTGGATTCCTCTTTATAAATTTTCGCTTTGTTCAGGGCTCCCTCATAGATTTCAGCCACTTCTCATGAATCTCTTTCCTGGTGCCATATCATTGTGGACACCAATTAATTAAAGTACTTTCATTAAGACATTCCAAGGGGTATTGAAAGGGTAGTAACCTTTAGTCGGATTACATGGTAAACGTAGGCATGTCAGGGAATCATTGAATTCATAGGCATTTGGGGACGTATATGATTTCTCATAAGAGGGCATCCCAAGGAAGCAGAACCCATGGAATACCCTGTCAGTCTCAGGATATCTTATTCTGGAGGAATGCCTCTGAGGTTTCCCTCATCTTCTTATGTTTAATACAAGGTATACCATGTGTTTAATTTCTTGTGGAGATGGGAGACTATGCCATGGTTTCTGGGGTTTTCCTCATAAAAATCATTTTTATCATGAGGTAATTCACAAGATTAATGTCTTGAATAGACAGAATGAGAGTGATCATAAATACCTATTGAGGAGGATCATATTGTTACATCCTATGAGGATGTTCTTAAAAGGCATACAAAATGGATGGATCGTGATGCCCAATATGAACAGACCTGGGATTGTGTGTCCCATAAAGAGATGATGTCACACCATAAACTCTGATCTGAACACCACTGAGGGAGGATCATGGAGAGTGTACCGTATGAAGGGGACACAAATTGGATAGATCAGAATGCATGATGAGAGCATTCCCAGTGTCTTGTTTCCTAGAAAGGGATGTCTTCACACTATGAAGGTGGATCTGGACACCAATGAGGTTGGATCAGGGAGATCGCTCCCCAAAAGGGGGATACCAATGTTTACCATTGGGTAGTATTGAACCTCATAAAGGTTTCATATATACCCTATGCAGAGCATAGGGATCAAAAACCACATAGTTCTAAGGGGAGATGAATCAAGGTGTACATAAAGGACAACGACTAAGAGACATGTTGGGCCATTGGAATGGTTTGTAGACCATCACAAGTGGGACAATATTGATTATATGGTTATGGATTGTGTGAAGACTACACATGGTTATCAATCCATCTGAATGGAATGATCCCACAAGGAAGTGGCAGCCTGAGAAAGAATCAGGATGGATGATGGATGATCGAACGAAGTGTATGTGAGGAATGGGATGGAACTGGTATGAATATAATTGTGATGTTGGGATTTTTCCATGGATTGGATTTAAATGTTTCCATGTGGTAGTGAATCAAATTCCATGTAGTTCAGTGGAGGAGATAGGACACCCAAAGAGGCTTGATGTAAGAATGGATGCATGGATGGGACCTAGATGAAGTTGAACCTCGTGGTTGGGGCATGACCTTCCAGAAATGAAAAGTCTCAAGGGAGAGACTATGATGGGACATGAGTGATGGGAATGAATCTCGAAGAGACCTACTCTATATTATTATTGTAGAGAATCAAATTCCACATATTTTAGGATGGACCATGGAATCATGGTTTATTGAATGGATAGTGACCCAACAACTTTTGGGGATATATGTGTTGTAAGATGCCTAGTAACTAGTTGGATGCCACTTATGGGTGGACCAATGATGTGGGTGCCAACAAATGGGACACATCTATTTTCCAGTGTTTGGGGTTAATCCTCAAAGAGGCTTCTTATGTACCCTGCATAGGAGACATGGATCAAAACCCACATAGTTCGGATACATATAGTTTAACATCAGGCAGTGAAGAAATCAGTATATTTTTTAACATCATGTGAGATGATGGTGAAGAAATGTAAAGTGGTCGGAAGAAATGGGTGTCATTCTGGAACCTAAGTGAGGATTTCTCCATACCTTGCCTATATACGGAAAAGATCAAATTCAATGTAGTTTGGAGCGATTGGGAATATGGATTACACACTAAGGCAGACCAATAATGGATGGAATTGTCGCTATTTTCTCTAAGATCATATGATTCATGATCAGTCTGAAAAACAAGAAGAAAAAATATACCCAAATATCGTGGCACAAAGATGTGTCCATTGAATGTGGTAAATGGGGATTACACATTGTTAGTGTTCTATAGAGGATGCAGGGGCATATGCATGGACACTGCCTAGGTCTTGCTAAAGAGAATCAATGGTGGATGTGGCTTAGGCGTGAAATCTACACATGTATTGCTATGGAGTGCAAATGGTGGATGGGTATTAGGCATGGATGTAGCCTGGGTGTCACTTACGAGAGGCAATGATGGATGAGATTAATACATGGAAGTTGCATGGGTGCTGCTAAGGAGCAAAAATGGTGAATGGGGCTTATGCATGGAAACTACCTGTGTGCCGCTATGGAGAAGTGATAATAGATGGTGAATACAAATGGAAACTATAAGTAAAGTCTTCCTCAGGTCTGGCCATAAGGGAAACCCAAATCACTGTTGGGTTGAATCATATGAATGGGGCCCACAACAATGCACTAGTGCATATGAAAGATATTACCAAGGGAAGTAGAATTAGTCTAAACAAAGGGAGATGAAATATGTGAATCAAATTCCTAATATTCGGATCACAATAGGGGTGGCATGAAGAAGGGATATAATTACTAAACATATTCAAAATTTAGAATTCAGATTGTGTAATACTATGAAAGAAAAAAACAAATGAGGTCCGACATATGATCATATTAGAAACGTAGGTCCAAACTCGAAGTGTCATCTGAAGTCATCTAGGGCATTGGCCTAGAATGGTAGGTGAGCTGATGCGGCCGGAGACTAGGTCTTTAGGGGGTCCCTTCAGACATAAAGAGGATGAAGATCTGAATTAATGACATGCGAATCATGAGGTGAAGTGATGGAATGTTTGAATGGGGTCCAACGCTCTTGAAATTATACCACCAAAATCATGGAATGAGGTCTCTTAGGCTTTTCAAATAAGTATCCTCTTGTTTAAAACAAGAGGAATCATATTAGTGAATGATAGGGAATACTATAGTTTATAGTCATGTAGTGAGGACTATTGGAATCTTATTTCTAACATATAAGGAATCTCTTATATGGATCAAGAGGCATACTATGTTTTTCATATAGGGTATACAACGGTTTAAATAAATATAGATAAGACTATTGGAATTTTATACTTTGCACATAAGGTATATATTTTTTAGAGAAAGAGGCATCTATTGTTTTTTCATATTAGGTGTACTATTTTTTTTACATCGTGTAAATAAGGCTATTGGAATCGTATTCTTGGAGCATAAGGTATCTCTTGTTCGGAGAAATAGGAATCCTATATTAATCATATATGCTGTACTATAGTTTAACGACATATATAGATGAATGTTGTTATCTTATTCTTGGAGGATTACGCATATGTTATTCAGAAAAAAAGGTATTCTATGTTGGTCACATAGGGTGTGCTGCAGTTTAAAGTCATATAGATAAGACTATTGGCATATAATGAATGGAACATAAGGCATATCCTATTTAGATCAAGATTCATCCAATGTTTTTCATATAGGATGTACTATAGTTTATAGTCATGTAGATAGGATTGTTGGAATCTCATGCCGGGAGTATATGGTATCTCTTTTTTAGAGTAATATGCATTGTATATTTTATCATATAATGTGTTATATAGATTAATGTCATGGAGAGAGGACTAATAGAATTTTATGAATAGAGCATAAGGAATCACATATTCAGAACAAGTGGTATCATATGTTTGTCACATAGGGTGTAGTATAGTTTAATTCATATAGATAGGACAATTGGAATCTTATGCATGGCACATAAGGCATATCCTATTTAGGGAAATAGTCATCCATTGTTTTTTCATATAGGGTGTTCTGTAGTTTATAGTTGTGTAGATATGACTATTATAATTTCGTGCATAGAGCATAAGGCATCACTTGTTTGGATCAAGTGGCATCCTATATTTATCATATAGGGTGTACTATAGTTTAATGTCATGTAGAGAGGAATTTTAGCATTTTATGCTTGGAGCATAAGGCATCTCTTATTTAGAACAATAGGTATCCTATGTTGGTCACATAGGGTGTACTACTATTTGAAATCATATAGATTAGAGTAATAAGAAAAAATCCCTTAGCAATAGAGTGTGTGGGGACATACACAAGAGAATCCATTTCTGGTTCAACCTGGCATAAGAGTTAGGTGATAGTGTTTGGATGAGTTACTTGGGGAATGGCTCGACTCAAGGTACTTAGGTATTTGATGATGAAATTATCAACTCACTACATGGGAAATGGAAAAAGATGAATACGTCAACTCAATGTGTGTCATGGAGTTTAGAGGAGTATCGTGAATCATGGTATTCTAGAGGTGGAAGGGGGATGTGCATAATTAAAAGGTAGAACACGTTGATGTCCTGACATGAGAAGTTCATGGTGTGACTCTTAATTTTTCATGGGGTTTAGTGACAGATGCTAATGGTCCGGCCTGGAGGGCCAGGACTGACCGAGAATGGGGTGTGGGGATGCAGCCCATGCAGAAAAGACCAGTGGGTGTAGGCCTAGTCATTTTTTCCCGTAATATGGGATACGCACAGGATGTTATATGTGTGATATTGGGCCGTGCAAAACATGTGTGTGCATGATTGGTTAACATGGGATTGTATCACACATGATTGAAGTCTCACACACAAGATTAGAAGATTTGGGTGAGTGAATGGATTATTTAGTGCAAGATAAAATATTTCACGCACATGAATTAAGAATAAAATATGATAGACAAGGATCAAACAAATATAAGATAGCTTAACAGCAGGCCCTTATGGGACATGTCTCGAATGATCTCCCATGGAGGGTTGAATTCATCCGTGATGGCATGGAAGATGCTGTCTTATGGACTGTAGAGCGATGGCCAATCTCTGGAGAGCTACCCCAAGGGGATGGGTGAACTTGTATTTTTCGGGGAAATCATTAGCAGTGACATGTAAGATCTTGAGTGTGGAAGAGATCTTCCATGCACCCTATGGAGAGTGGGCACACAAAAGAGTGTTTGACATTTCATTAGGAACAAAAGAATATTTTGTGCAGATGTGAATCTTGTGAACACATCCCAAATCATGGTAGCACCTTCCATGGCTATTTTATAATGAATTTGTAGAATATTCTTGTCAAATGTCGCATTGGTATCTTCAGAATCATGTGTATAGATGTCGATCATGACTGTATATCTTAAATCCTGTGCACACATTACAACATTATTTTTTGGGTTTCCATAGAGGAAGATAAAATAACATTGGGCGCATAAATGGATTCTGCGATGGGTTTTGCCCGTAATTTTATTCATGCATTCAATATTTCATTCTTACACCCAAAACAACCATTCTTGTGCGTCAAATTTCAATTCTTGTTCCCAAAACATACATTGCACGAAATATGTCATGGGTGGCCATTTTTCACAGTCTTACTTCGAATGACCACATCTTTTGATCCCTTACTCTGTTTGGTCTCCATAACCAGTCTAATAAAAGCCTAAAACATTTTCTATGATCTAATGGAATGTTTGGAAGCATTCAATGAATTACATGGACTTGTTTCCCGATTCCAAAAAAATTCTAAAAAATAAAAATATCCATCTGTGGGTGTGGACTAGCGCCTCGCTAGAATGATAAATTTCAATATTTATTTTCATGATTTAATTACATCTATGGTAATCAAAATTATTTTAATGGATAATTATAATATTTATTATATCATTAAAGGTTTATAAAGATAAAGTGGACAATTTATTAATAATATGACCGATAAAAAACGGTGGTAAATTCAAATGTGGAAAAGTGCATTCTAATATGAAAAAAACAAATTCCTCATATTATATAATAACATTTCATATGATCTTTTGTTTTTATAATTATAATTAAATATAATTTTTCACACTAATAAAATCTAACTATGATAATAATTTTTTTATATAATGATATTGTAACTAAATCACATCAATCCGTCCACTAATTAAGGCATGTTCTTATTTGGGATGCTTTAATAACCTACTTGAATAAATATATAAATTTAAATCCTAAATGAATATAATAATTTAATATCTATTAGTATATGATATAAATAAATTTTTAATTAATTTTTTCCATAATATTATAACAAAAAGTTAACTCGTTCTTTAAGAGAACACACTTCGATCACCTAGGATATTAAAAACATGTACATCCTCAAATTAACCTTTAAGGAACATTATAGGAAATCCCTTCTATGAAAATTAAAATGTAATTATTAATTATAAAAATATGATTGAACAACATGTTTCGTCCATAAAAGGTTAAATTTGGGAAAAAATGAAAAATATCACCTTTATTATGAGACAAGTTCAAAATGATTGATATTTCTCAAACCATTTATATAAAATATATATTAACTAATATAAATATATATTAATTTTAAATGATGTTTATAAAAAGATATACACATGAATATTTTTACAAAATAGGTAATTTATATGGTTATTTCTATCATGTTGTATGTTACTATGATCATGAAATACAGCTTTCAAATCATGGGATTCTCTACCTCCAATTTAATTTCTTCATATGTATTAATTTTTGAGAATAATGATGTCATTACAATATTTATATTAATATATAATGAATCAAATATACCCTAATAAATTAACTCAGTGGGTTTTAAAATCCATGAACTATTTTTTATCAAATGAATTATAATTAAAAATATACCTATGATGAAAGTGTTTTTATTAGCTCAAATCAATTTCTTGAGTTATAATTATTATTATCAAGATTTATTTTTTCAAGATATTTTTTTCCACGTTTATATTATATTAAATTTTACATATAATTCACTCAAAGTATAGTAATTTTCAATCTAATGGTCTTACATTGAAGATTATCATTCCAAAAAAGGTTTTTATTGTTAAGAATAATTCTCATCATCCTTTAAGGTGGTTTCCCCACCAAGTGTATATTTTAATTTCCAAATTTTTTCTACATTATAATTTTATAACTATGTATGATTTCTCTAATGATACCACTATATATTCATTCATTATTTTTAAAAGGATTTCCTTCCACAGATATTACATTGGGAATTTTCTTCAAAGATATTATAAAATTTTTATAAAGGTTTTCCATCCTCATAAATTTATATAGAAAAATTTATTTATACTATAATATATATTATTAAATATAATTAATAAAATTAATAATTTTTTTGATAAATTATATCCTCACCTTTTCGGTAGGGCCTTTTTTGTGCGGCCATATTATTTCTTTTTGTGAAAAATATAAATCTATTTTCTAAAAACTCATTGATGATTTAACCAATCTTTTTAAAATTTTCTATATTTAATTTTTCCTGTAAATTTTTATTTAAATGAATAAAAATAAAAATATTCCTATAAAATACAATTTTTGGGTGATTGAATGTTGGGTATCAAAAATTTAATTGCTTTCGCTATTGGAATTTGATGCTATAACAACACATATATACAAATGGATCCCTAGAACCATTGATATAAAATCACATCCAATAGCCTATACCAAAGGTTTCTAAGAAATGTTGGTATATTGTAGGGAGAGATGTTTGATTACCCCTACTCATGCCACCCCCAACCAATATCTTGAGTCATTTCTACCATTTGTGGCAGCCTCCCATATCTTCTCCCACTGAGATCTCACCACAGTCGTTGAATTTTTTTTTTTGATTTTTTTCTTCCTCAACATAATTATTTTTTGATTTATCAATCCATATTATATTATTATATAATTATTTTCATTTTAATCTAGATATTAAAACCAAAATAGTTCAAATTAGGTCATAATCATTCTAGATTCATAAAAGAAATATTTTTTATATTAATTTGTTATAGATATGCATAATAAATGTGATTATATAGGATATAAATGTTTAATAAATGTATATATTCAATGTGTTTATATAAATCTAATATAATTTTTTTTAAATATATATTTATTTTTTAATTTTCATATTAATGTGTTGGCGGGTTATGAAATATTAGTTTTAGTTGTTTTTTGAACCATTATTGATAAAAAAATTATATAATTAATTTCAATATAATTTAATATAGTAGTTTTCTCACATTCCATGTGTTATACTTTTTGTTACATTACTTGTATACATAGAGTATAGAATATTTAAAATATTATTCATTCTTTTGATACCTATTAATATGGTTCTACGAATTTCATTTCAAAATATGTAATTGAATAGTCATTTTGGGAATGATTTATTGACATGGGATAATAAATCATGTCTTGATGTTATAATGAATGTTTCCCTGATTAAAAATATGTATAAATGGTATGATTTTTTATTTCAACTGACACATTATTGTTATTATTGAGTAAATGTTTTCCATGATAATTAAAATAGTATTTATTAGGTTTATGTCGTATTCAATATATGGTAGTTTACTAATCAACAATTGTTTCTTAAAGACGTGATTATTTAATTTGATTATTTATTAGTTGTTTTCCACTTGATATTATATACATTTTTTGGTTCAATAAATGTATTTTATGGTTATAATATATGTCATTTATCTTATTCGATATGTCAATATACTACTATTTTTTGTTGGCATTTATATTAAAATTCATATTTGGAAAATCGTATTGGAAATCAATTAAAGAAATGTGATATTAAATTATTTCTTAAATATATTTTCAATTCAATCCGGATAAAAAGATATATATCATATACAAGGGTTTTCGCATTGGGTGGTTCATTATTATATGAATATTAAGGAATAAAATATTATTAAATAATTACTCTCTACTTCAACCGTACCAAATAACATGCACTACTTATTTGATGTTATATGTATTTACAATAATATTGGTTATGATGAGTTTTTTCATTATTGTTTATTGAGTTAATATAAATTGTTTTCCCTATAACAAAATTAATAGAATTGAGATGTATCTTACTAATTAGATCTCAAAGGATCTTCAAAAGAGTTTCTTTTTTATATTTTTCATTAAACGTTCACTCAAATAAAGTTATAATAATCTTTCCAGGGTAAAATTATATTAGAGGGCCTTTTTAATCACATAAATAAGTTATCCACATATAAATGATATTCTATTTCAATAAAAACTATTATTTTTGGCATTATAATGGAGATATGAAACCATATTAAATAGTTTATAAATGAAATGAAATTATTGGTTTGGGGATTTTGAATTTTTTGTTTATATTTTATATACTCATGATAAATATAGTATTAAAATTCAATTTGAATGTAATATCAATACATGTATTGAAAAAACTAAAAATAATGATGTCACGAAAGTGAAAAAATTAATATCAGATTCTATTACTCTTATATATTGAGAGTGTACTCAAATGGGAAAATATGAATTTTTAATGTGTCCATATCATCGAAAACCCATTTACAAAATTTATAATTCCACCAATGATTATATTCATAAATTTTTAAAGGACTTACTTCCTAATAATTTATATATTAAATCAATTAGTTATATGGAATCCATGTTATTTTACAAATGATGATTTTATACAAATAAAATTTTAGCCTAGAAAAAATATTTCAACTTATTCCAAGAGTAATCAGTATACCAAAATGAAAATAATAAATGTGGTATTTAATTATGTAATCCATATTCAGATTGAAAATTATATCATGTTCTATAAAAAATATGGTCGAACATGAAATTTATTCCTTGGATCAAAATAAATTCTAGTCTGATAAAATATCAATAAATATATGAAGTTAGGATACTATAATATTTAGTGATAAAAATATGTTTTTACAGCATAATATAAGATTTGTAAAGAAAATATTTTATTCATTACGTCTTTATTTTATATCTTATTTATATAATTTTAGGATGGAAATTTTCATTGATAGTTTCAAATAATTAGGTCATATTTATATTTCTCATTGCATGTGTCCTATTTTATACATATTTATACTCATAAACTATATATGTGATCAAAAAATGCATTCAATTTCTTGATTATACTAATATATAGAACTTATAATACTAATGATTATATAGATTTATATTTTAATCCTTTTATAAAATAGTTGAATATTTTTTTGAATATGGGTGACATGAATCTAATGCTTCTTCAATAAATACTTTAATGATGTCTGTTGTGCTTTTTTAGACAATAAATGATTTCCGAATTATGCAGTAATGTTTGGTTAGAGAATAAAGGGAAAAATATCTTATAATTTTTTTATGAAGATTAAATTATCCTAATGAAATAAATATTTCATTAGATTTAGTTTTATGTGGTTTAAAAAATTCATTCCAATGGATCATCCATAAATGGTGAATTCTGATAGGTTTGATAATGTTATTGAATATGAAAATACACCTCAATGTTTATTAAAAACTATTGTGATTAAGGAATTCCAAGATAAAAAAATATTCTATTGTAAAAGGATACATGAAGTAGTAAAAATTTATTCATAAATCCCCTAAATATACATAATATTATTAAAACTAAAAAGTCTTTATTGAGTTTATATATTTTTCAACCATTTTATCACGTCATTTTTTAATGTAATGAAAATTGAGAAAAGGTTATGTGAAATGATTCTCTAAATTCTTATAAATTTAAATGGGATGGTAAAAAACTACATATGATCTCATTATGAAAATTTGGATTTGATTATTTGACCAAATTATTCATTTGTGTGTATTAGTGAAAATAAATTTAAAGATCCTCGTGAATTTTATGTGATAATTCTTTCCAAAGGAAAATTAAATTTCTAGTACTACTTGAGAATATCAATTTTTTATGGATATTAATGCAACATATCAAAATGAGGAAATAAATGAGATTTGCATCTAAAATTGCTAAAAATTATGATTAGGAAATCCATATTCAATAATTAATTCCAAAATAAATCTATCATATACATTCAAATATTGATAGGGTAAGAATGATTTAAATATATAACATTTTTATAGAATTAAATGGGCAAAAAGGATATCCATTTACAGAGTAAATAAAATATAGGATGGGGTTCCATTAATTTTTTATCAGTTAGATCAATTTTTTCTTCTACTGTTTTTCACTTATATGCTACCCCTAATAGTCCATATTCCATATCAAACAATTATTGGGGGCCTATTTAGTTTTTTTGGATGACATATAATGGGTATCCCTATAACCATATAGATGGTGGAATTTTATATCATATTAAGAATATATTTTATCGTATACCTCGAAATTTCATATATACATTCAAATTTTGTTATCATTTTATGTAGGGGAAAATATTTTATAAGTATAGTTCATCGTTAATGGCATTTGATAAAGAGGAATCCATTAAAGAAAAAAAATTTCCTTCATAATTAAAATTCATGGCACTCACATTAATTTAATCATCTAAATATAGATTTATTCATTTTATTTTTTATTCATATATATTATAGGTATTGATATTACCTATTAAAATTGTCTCTTAAGAATTAATAATTTTTTCATCCGGTCCCAATTCATTTTTTTGTGAGTGACAATATTTAATAATCAGTGATTATAATTTTTTATAACTAATTGATTAGATATCATGTTAACACAATGTTATTGTGTAATGCTAACTACAATAATGGAATATTTTTCGAGTGCATCAGATATTAATGCATAATATGAAAATATGTCTTATTATAGAGTTGTAGAGAAAAGACTATTGTTGTATTAGAAAACTCATGGTTGATACAATATGAGTAAATATAAGATGATTTCTATTGTGACACATTATGGTGAATTTTTTACTGAATATGGATTAAGTGTTATTAACATGATTTTCTTCCTAGCTACCAATATACCACATATTTTGGATCAAATAGAAAATGTGTCTAATGTGAAAGATCATCTGAGATAAAATTAATATTTAATTGTCAATGTAACCCCAATAAATATTTATTATGATGGTTGGGACGATATTTACCCAATTTATTCCCCATTGGTGATTACAATAATATTTTATTTTCAAACTAAAATTATCCAATTTCCAAAATTGATTTTGTACCATAATTATTAGTGGGTAATATATAAAATCCACCAAATAGGATCATAGTTCTCTTAGTTAAGCTTGATATAGGTTTCCAAGGACTAAATTCTCGTAATTAATTTAATTAGGATTCATTTTGGAATTATATGTTTCTTATATTTTTTCCCATTTTATTTAATTATATTCATTTTATTTTCGAAAATAGTTTTTAAATCAATTTTTTTTAAAAATATATTTGTTTTAATATTAAAATTTATTAAAAATATTCTAAAAAACGTCTACCAACTTATGTTTAAATAAAAAACATTTAACATAACAAATAATAGTGAATTTAAATAAAAATTCACATTATAAAATTAGTAATTATATTTGAAGTATATATTTTTATAGATTAAAGTCGTCATTATTACATAACATAGCTATATATTATAACATGAAAACTATATTAAATAACAATTTTTTTTATAAAAAAAATTCATTTAAAAAGAAAGATATATTACTTTCATGACATATATTCACCATTTTCAACATTACCTCTTCCTTTACATTACTTAAAATATTACAAACATATGAAAATGTGGGATGTGTAAAAAATGCTCAATAAAATAAATTAAATTATTAAAATAAATTTCATGTCTATGAATACTTATAAATTTCTTTTCGAAATAAACTTCTGGCCCAAAACAATGATTTTCATAGCAATGAAATGACCTTCACTACCCAAATATTTTAGTACAAAATTACATAAAATTAATAATAGAATAATAATATATATAAAGGATTCACTAAAATCATAATAATATCATGAAAACAGTTTTCACAATGTAATAATTTTTACCCTTAAGAAATAGCATATATTTATTTTTTAAAATATACGCATTTTATATATTTTTCAATAGTAATATTTCCATAAAAAACTTATAAATAATATATAAAATATATGGGTATCATTAGGTATCATTTTCATAACACTCATACATATAGAATAACCATCACAATTATAAATATAATAATCATTAGAGTTACACTTGAAAGACCCATCATAGTTATCCTTCAGATAACTATAAAAATATATTCTCATATTCTCTGATGAGAAACATAACCAGTTAACTATGATACATTTACCAATGCATTTGAGATATATTATATTCTTAAGAAACATTGTTTTACCATGGATTCACCTTTCCTTTCTTAATAAAATAACCACCCATCTATAGTTTCTAATAGAACCGCACATTATAATAAAAATTTCTAGAACCATCATATAATAATAAAACGTAAAACTGTGTATTATAAAAATATTATATTCATAAAAACCAAATAATTATCAGATATTAATCTATAAATTTTTATATAAAACGAATTTAAAAAAATAACCCAAATAAAGAGAAATATGTTTCATCATTGAACAAAACATTAAATCTTATAATTTAATACAAACATAAATTTTTTTATGGTGGTGGGAAAAGTCATTGTGACTGCATTTGTTAAAATAAAACATATTTTTTCACTTGTTTTAATAAAGAACAAAATTTCCATAAATTAGATATATATTATTCTATAATAATTATAATAATAATAATGAATTAATTTATTTATATAGTAAAAAATATTACTCTAAAATCAAACCATTAAATATGGTTATTAAACTTGAACAACATTATAATCCTGGTAATGGTGGGTCGTGCATACTCATGAGTAACATTTCCTTTTTTCAATGTTGTTTTTAGAAAGGAGTAATATATTATTTTATCTATCTACAATGATAACAATTCATTAAATGTAATATTATTTATATTAATATATTTAAACATATCATCCATGTAATGTGGTTATTTAAAACGATCCACATCATTTTATAGAGGTGGTAGTCCACACGTAAATACGATTAATGTTGTCAATTTTCAGTGTATTAAAAGGTAAAATGTATTATGATATATTTTTTCTTATTAATGATAACTATTTCATGGTTAGAAAATATAAAAATTAACTCCATCATTATTATCTAATCAAGATATAATGTAGCACCCCGTGTTTCTAGTATGTGACCATTAATTATTCATTTTTTGTATATAAATTATATGGGTGATGATATGGATATTTTGGAGAATTTTGGAGAATTTATGGTATATTTCTATAGAAGGAATTTTTTTCTGGTTTGGAAAAACATGATACACTTATTGGAAACCATGCACAGTGACACATGGGAAAGAGGGATGGGTGGGTGGCACACAATTTTCCAAAACCATGCATCCACTAAGGAGAAACCATGCATATTGAAAAATGTATTAGAACATTTGGAGGTAGTGGATTTGGGAAGGATGGAGAACAGTTTACAGAGTGTGTGAGGAAACTATATAATGTCTCCATTATGGTAGATTTACAAGCACAATTAACACATAATTCGTCAAACCATACGATTAAACTTGGATCTGGTCAATGTATGATCCTTAAATTGTATAACATACTCATTTTTAAATATTTGCGCCATATTGTTTCACCAAAACCATCCTATAATATTATTTTGGTCTCTCAATGGTTTTATAACCTTGCCCAATAGAATTGGAATCGATCTAGAACATTTCCTTAGTTCGATGAATCTTGATTCTCATTGTAAGTCATCTTTCTTGATTTTTCTTATTCTTTTCTTATATCTAAGTTTCCCTCCCTCTCAGTTTCATATATCTACACAAATTTTGAATAGATATATAATTATTGATGCCAAATTTTCATATATTTGGTATTTTTAGGTATATGGTAAGATATCTATGCTATGTTAGTGAATATTCAACTTAGTTTTGTAAATTTTTTTTAACATTAATCAATTTCACCAAATCTATCGAGGTATGTGGATTCACTCAATACTCATATAATTTTGTAACATGATTGATTAATTTTTAATTTCCATACTTGTTGGAAATTGATAATTTATATATTATTAAATTAATGTTAAACCCCTATTGAATGATAGTTTGTGGAAATTAGGGATATCTGTGTGTTATTGGAATTGTTTGGAAAACATGATTTTAAATTTTTTATTTTCATATAATTTATTGATTATCTTAATGGAAGAAATGTGATTCATTAATAAAAATGATATTTGATTGAAATGGTTTGAATAAATGGTTTTAACCTGAGTTTTTAATGGTTGTGTGGTGTGTGTTCATGTGAATTGTGATGAATAATTGTGTGTTGTACCCCTATCAAATGGTTGGGATGAATAAGGGTGCGAAGTACCCCCGTCAAAGTAGTCCACAAATTAACATCTTAGTAAAAGTATGAATCACCACTCTAATTTATAGGGAGGACCATGTATTCAATACATTTTTATATTTTTTGATATTAGATGTATAGAATGGAAGAGGGTATGCCAATGTGGAATGTTAAATGAATTAAAGAATTTTTTATGTGATTTACAAGGGAAACTATTTACAATGGAATTGGTTTTTAATATTTTACAAATTTCATTATAAATTATTTTATATATAGTTTTTTCATATATATTTCTAACATATTCTATCATAATTTCATCAATAGTGATGTCATTGAGGAAAAACAATTGTGTTTTAGATCTAACCCCTATATTGGTACCTTTTTTATTTTACATATTTCATGTACCGAGACATTGGGAAAGGTAAATTATCACTCATATATTTTACTAATTCATGATAAATGGGATATTTGTGCAGTTTGAGTTTGGAGAATGTGAAGATTTGGTGTCTTGTAGTTGTCTTTGAGTTTCTATGGTTGCCATTATCTGTTCAATTTGATATTGTTGTCTTCTGTTATGGTACTTGATTCTAGCATGATTTTGATAAATTTGATGTGAGTTTTCTTTCATTGTTATCATGAATCATATATTAAGATGATTTAGTATCCATTGTTTGGTTAATTTTTTCATTATTAAAGGGAAATCCTCCACCACATGTATTTAAATGCTTCATTAGATATTTCCAGCCATTTGGCCCTTGGGTATATCTCTTAACACCTATGGTAGTCATCCATAATCACGAACAATGTGTTTGTTTCCCATTTCAAGGAATAGGATGCAGATATAGGTTATTCCATTAACATAGTACCGTATTAGTATATGTTGGATAGTGTTGTTATTTTTTTATCATTAGGGAATAATATTTTAATGATGTTTAATAAGAAATAAAATTAAAATGTAGGGTTGTGACTATACATATTATTTTAAAATTCCCCTTTTCATGAGGCAATAATGCCATTAAAATTGGTGTTATTACAAATTTTTTTCTATATAATTTGTGTAAGGTTTTTATTATGGGAGTTTGAAAAAAATGTAATTATTTTTTTTATGTTTGAGAAAATGAGAACATGTAGGTCAATCCTATAAGATACATGGGACCCTTCAAATTCCTTAAAATATTATTTTAATATAAATTAATTGTATAGTAATGTTTTTTAAAAATTAATAATATTTTAATATAATAATAATATTATTTTATATATTCTCATTGAATAAATATTCTAGATTTTTTATGACATTTGTTAATCTATATTTTGTATTTAACCCCCATTACTTCTTTCAAACATTCAGTGATGATAATTTTTTTTACCCTATCAGATTCATGATAATTCCTATAAATTGACCATGGATGGTAATTTCCATTATATAATATAATATTTTCTAATTATATAATTTTTATGAATTTTATTTCTTTTCATAAAATTTTATTTTCATAAAATATCATTAATGTCAATTTTTGAACTATTCATTCACGTAGATAATTAAAACACCATGGAAGCATGTTAAATACAAATTAAATATTTTAATACATCCCCAAAATGTTATCTTTATTTATAAAATTCATTTGTCACTTAATATAATTCAAAATATTAATCATTTAATATTTTTGACATTAATTATTTTATTCTTTTAATTAATTTAATATGTTCTTCCCCAAAAATGTATTAGAGTTTATGGTAATTATATAATTATTAAAAAAATTTTTAAAAATTATTAGTGACTATAAATCACTTATAATTAAAAAAATAATTTTAACAAAATATATTCTTTTCTTATCGCTTTGTTAAAAACATTTTGAATATTAAAAACAAGAGTGTTACATTTGTTACTTTTCATAAAATAATTTAGCATATGGGTATAATCTTAATAAAATATAGAAAATGACTTAAATTAAAAGTTATTATGAATGTAGATGAAATATGCTCATAAAATATGATTTTAGAAAGTGTAAGGGTAATATAATAATCTTTTTCATTATATTTTTACCATTAATGACCTAATTAACCATTTATCAGGTGGACAATATTACAATGATGGGAATCAAGATTAATTAAAAATAAAAGTAAAATATTTACAATATTATGATATCCAATTTGAATATATATAAAAAAAGTTTTATTATTCAAAACAAAAGATTTACTGAATTTTATTTAAAATTAATCTGAAAAAACGTGATGAAACCTTGATTTCTAAAATTTTCTTTTATAAGAATAATAATATTTAATACTATATGATAGTTCACATTTCATTAAAAGCAATAAAATATTATTTTTTATACAAATTGAAAAATAAAATTTTTTATTTAATAAGAAAATATTGTTTTTCATTGAAATTACTTTAGAATGAAAGACAATTTTCAATAAATACATGTATTTTAAATATTTATTGAAAAATAAAACATTATAAAATAATTTATAAATATAGTAATTGGATAATTTTGATATGAAAATTTAAAAAATTTGTTATTTATTTTATATAACATAATTTTAAAAGGTTCTAGAAATAAATTATATTATTCACTCACTAAATATAAAAAATCCCAATTTTGAAAAAAAATGTATCCTTTAAGGATAATATCGATTTACAAAAAAATAGAGTTCTTTTTTCATAGAAATTAATCAGTACAATTATATTTCTGAAAAACAATATATATTTTCTAAAATTTTGTAAATCATATTTATACTTGCATTTAGCTTCTCACCTAGACCACCATAATAATTTTTTAGGATATAATTACCATATACCATTTATATATCCTATAATGTAACCTTATTAATTTTTTCCATATACTTATGTGACATAGTTACCTATATCTTCTACTCAAATCCATCTAGAATATGATGACTTTTACACTTAAACTTCTACTCCACAACATATTGATGTCCCAAAGCGTGAAATGGAGCAAGAGCATCCTTCACAAGCTACTACTCTAGAATATTACACAGTTCTATAAAATTCTATTAATTATCCTACCTATGGTTTAAATTTATTAGTGTTTTAAACTGTATGACATGAATTTTTCATTTTTGTACCATTTATTAATTCTAAATTCTTATTTTATATTATTTAGTGGGATATATTAATGTATGATTTAGATGAACTCATACAAGTGAATCCTAGAACCCTATAACACTAAGCATCGTACATGATAACGAATATTATAAAAAGATGGATAAAATTCATGAGAATATTAAAGTTCCATAGTGTCTTTATGCTAGTATATAAAAATAATTATAGTTCAACTAGAATAATAAATTATTATTAGTAATGAAATAAAAGAAAATGCATGGGATGTGATATGGATAATTTTTTTTTACATTTAAATCAATATTGTTTTTCCATATATATGAATTAACATGTTAATCACAACATTCATTTAACATTACCAATAATCATGCTCGTAAGTTTACATGGTTGACGGATCTTGTGGAATGGTTTAAATCAAATAAAAAATGTAGATGTTTTTTTGGATTAGTAGATTCAAAACCATGTTAGAGGATATATTAATCATCAATGATGGGACAACTATGAAATTCTAATAAATGACCATTTATAAGATGATTGATGAGTTTAACGTATTCATTAACTATAATGATTTGTATGTAATATTTAATTATTTTTATTTTTATTGTTTTTTAGGATTAAATATAAATACACATAAAGAACAAGGTTTTATGAATTAAATTCACTCAATGTGGAAAAATACAATATAGAGTCATGAGAGATGTCAGATGCTAGTTATGAATAATCCAATTTTTACAATAAACTACCACACCTGATTGAAATGACATATTTATTGTACATTATAAATTAGATATTAATTTATTTAAATTGAATATAATCAAAACAAACATAACCAAATAACCCATAAAGATTATAATAGAATAAAACAAACTAAAACTTATAGAATAAATTTTAATTTAATAAATTAAACATTATACAATCCAAATTTTTTCCAATATTATCTAATGAAACCCACACAAAAATGAATTGGGCATTACCAAAACAAATATACAAGTACAATATTGAAAAAAAATATATCATCATCAATTTATATTATATAGATCTAAAAATGATATAGAAAAAATTATTACCCATTCCATAATAGAGCAGTAATCACCTATACAATATCAAATAATTTGAATTTTCCAAAACAAAAATAAACTATATCTAACTAATATGATACACTATCCTACCGCCAAAATATTCAAACCAAATGAAACTACATTTACATGAATTGAATTAAAGTGAAATGATTTATAATATATATAATCAAACTAATATAATCTCAAATTAGCTAAGTTGAATAATCATAAAATTATATAATGGTAAATGAACCAAAAAATATTGTCTAAGACTTGTAAAACACATTATATTGATCTATAAAATTCCGAAAAATTTAAAACTGGATGAATTAAACTGGCACAATTCTGGAAAAAAAGAAAATATAACTCAATTATGAAACAATTGATTGAAATTGTTAAAAATAATTTTGGATTTAATTTAAATTTATTGAACCCAACTAGCACATTCAAAACATAACCAAGGAATAGAAATTCACATTGAATTGTGTTGAAGAAAATCAATCTAAAATTACATATGATGATCCAAACTAATTAAATTATAAACATACATCATTCATCTTGATATAAAAGTGGGAAATCATCGTAGTAAATGTTTCTTTAATATGATCTAAAAAACATGTCAAATTTATAAAAAATGGACAAATTCATTAAAAAATAATGGAATTTACAATTTTAACCCGACCCAATAAAAAAGTTTATATAAATTATCTGAATATACCTAATCCAATGCAATCAATGTTCAATAAAATTTAATTGATTATATTTTTCTTGGGTAGTGAGAAAAAATATGGTTGTGATGTAAATAAACAAATAAATGAAAATATTGTAAGTCTTATTATTTTTATTTATAATTTTGATACTAAATTTATAATCTAATTTCATGTTCATATATTCAATAATGTCCCTAGAGTCCTCCAGTAACAATTAATATGACAAAATGGTTCTAAATGATCATTTAATATATGTATTATGTGTGGCCTAGTACTACATAGTTTAATGACATGGAGGCCGCATAATTGATTGTGAATTTAAATCATTTTCACTAATAAGAAAAATATTCTACTTCCACCATAGTATAATGTTGATGCAATTGAAATAATTTTTCTCATAAACTAGATTATTAAAATAAATTTTGTACTGATCACATCCTTCCCAAAACACCCTTTATGCCTGAAAGAAACATTACCCTTCAAGAACCCACACAGTTTAATGAATATTCCATCCTTCTAAAAGAACATAACCTTCGTGAATCTCACAATATTCATGAAGATAAATTTATTTTGTGAGAAAACATCCTTTTCATAAGACTAATTCATCACAGAACCCCTAGTCATAATAAAATAATTTTTCTAAAAGACCCTGAAATTAGTCAAGATGAAAATATACTTTTAATAATTTACAAGCCCAGAATTAATTTCTTATCATAAGAGTCTTTGCCTTTGAGAATACACAATGAATATTACTCTTCTCGAATTATTATTATTTAAAATGAAGTTGGTGTTTCCTCCTATTTACTATCTCAACACTTCATGATGTTCTAAGATCTGAATATCCTTTTTATAAACCGTTAAATTAATATTCATTGATCAGCATGTAATCATGGTGATAAATTAAAATATAACCCATTTTTAATGCTTCTCTTAGTCACAAAGAACAATGTCCATCCATCCAAAATTCATGGTGCTAATTCGCAATGATCCACACGATATCAAATGTCAAACTTCATGAAACCCAATCTTGATAAACCTAATTTCTTTACCATTTTTAAAATGTGTTAATTGATAAAAAAACAATATAATCTCAGTTACCATTGATGAAAACCCATTATTCCAATAGGTAGTGTCACGCATCAAGTAACTCTTAAATATATGTTAGAACTAACATAAAAAATTCTCAATAAGAATAATTTAATGCTAAAAAATAACTATAAAAGAGAATGAAGGAGACAAAATCATCCCAGATAATATCCAAAAATCTTTGACCGTACCACCCGGATGTGTTTTAATGAAATATTTTAATTAAATAATTCTTATTCATCAGTAGCTACTGTTGTAGGTAATCATGAGTTTAAATGAACAACAAGAAACCCTTATTATAAAATTACAATTATATTCTTACAGTTATGTTGTCATTAATAACTATAAATAACTTATGAAAATGTGCTGTGAATTTTTTTCCTATCAATTATTTATGAAAAATTTTAATTTAATATTTTTATTTATGAAGTAATAACATTGGGTGATGAAATTAATGAGATATACATGTTTTGAATACTTAATAATATATTTTTTATATTAATCTAATTGTTTTTTTAGTCATAGGATTTGAATAAAACCCTATTTGATGTATAATTTTTTTAGAGGTTCATTTATACACCTCTAAACTGAGAACCACTTTTAAAATTATATTTTTGCATATTAATAATTTATATATGGATAAATAAGTATTTTATTTTTAATAGGGATATTAACATTTATTTGGATGAATTTCTGATATTTTTCTGATAACATCCATGTTTTGATGAATAGTAAAATGTACTAAATTTTAATTAAAAAAATCAATTCATCATTTAAATAATTTATATGGTTATATTATATTATTGAATAGATTAAAATTTTATATAAAATATATTTTTACCATTTAATATAATGTTGTTAAATGGAATTAATATTACAAGAAATCCAAATGTATAAACATTTCAATATTTTGCAATGTTTAAAATTTAAAAAAATGTTCCCTCATCCAAACAACAATATTGATTTTAAATTAATTTATGCATCTTTTTTGTTTTGAATTTATAAAAAAGGACACCATATTTGGAATCTGTAGTTCAAAATTAAGTTAATCAACTACATTTATTTTTGGGAATTATGAATAGTAACATTGTTAATTATTTTTATTTCCATTATTAAAGGTAAATCTGGTAATTAAAGGTCAAAATAATGATATAAAATTCCCAAAATAGCTATAAGAATATTATTGGAATCCTAAATTATGCCTTTATCATGCACTGTTCTAAATTGAATCACATTATGGACAATGACCTATAAAGAGGAAATAAATGTAATACAAAATAATGAATGTGTCAAAATGTAAAAATATCATTTTATTTGTGTATATTAATTTTAATATTTGGATAACTAGGAGATAATATCAACTATAGATAATATATAAAAAAATATAAAATAATTACCTATATAATAGAAATTTATTTATAATTATTATATACAAAATAATTACAATTAATGATGACACAATATTTATGTGAATGTTATTTTATTAATAGAAATATCAAATGAATGGTTTTAAAAATAATAAAAGAAATATAATATGATCTAATTAATGTCCTTAAATAACTTATATAAAAGAACATCCTCCCTAAACTCTTCACTTCATTTTGATCATTCATGATCAGACAACCGATACCGTTTTCCCTTTATCAACATCCCTATTTTCATTATATAGGTTCTGGTCATCTAGAACAACCAATCCTAGGGATTTAGAGGAAGCACATCTAGGAAGAGGTAATTTCTTTTATCAATTCATTCAATCATATTTTTTCATCAACTTCATCTTCATTTTTTGATTTATTATAATCTAATAACATCAATATCACTCATATACTTACATTTTATAATAAATATGAAACAACCATAATTCAAGTTCCATCCATCCTTTGAAAAATGAAATCACCGCGTGTGCGTACGTACAGCTTACCATCTCCATGCCATGGTGTAATATTTTTTTTACCACCACCTTTCATGGATAGGTATAACAATATAAATAATAACTATATATGATTATTATAATGTGATAATAATTAATAACTTTCCTACACTATCCATATCAATACCATTCAATAATTTTTGGAATGATTTCATTGCTCGTGAGTACGTACAATCTACCATCAAAATAATGTGAAGTGTTTCATTATATATGCTTTTAATTAAACCATGGTTATATGAATGAATTGATTGAATAAATATCAAATTTATTATACTAATTCAAAGATAAATGTGATATAACAATAACTTTAAAAGAGGAATAATATCTTCTCCGACAAAACATGCCCAAGAAAATAAAGGAGTTAATACACAAACAACATGTAATAATGAAATTTTACTAAGAAATGGGGGGAAATTTCATCATTAATTATATCATAAAAATTATTATTATTATTTTATTTGTCATTAACATTATTTAAATCATTATACAGGATGATCAGATAAATACAAAGTATGTCAAACCTATGGTAAGTGATAATTTTGAAATCTCATATTTACCCGAAATTGTTATATACGTAAGTATTCAATATGGTATATTTATCTTATATATACATGTATTATAAGTATGTTATATTATTAATATTCATATTAAAATTTTAAAAATAATTTTACCCTTTTTTAAATTTTATTTAAATGAATGAATTGAATTTGTTATAGTTATTTCATTAGAGGTACTTTTTGACATTTCCAGCATAATTATGAAGAGAATGTTTTTTTAACATATATGGAATGAATGGTATTTACTGGTTCCCTGAAACAATAACATTATGAAGCTTCCTCTATATAATTCCATGATTATTTTCAACTAAATATTTAACTTTTAAAATTGCATGCAATTTTGAGAATCAAATATGTTTTTTTAAATAAATTTTATTTTCCTTAACAAATAAGCTCAAGTGGATTATCAATGATATTATACATCTATTTTTCCATTGGATTATGTTTCAATATCTATTATTAATTTAGTTTTATTGTGTTTTTAATTGATTTATTTTTGTGAAATATATTTATTTTATAAGGATTGTGATGTAATGGTGTTTAAGAAACCAATTTTATTTCATTGGTTATTCTATGATGAATGATTTCTATTTTTGTGGAACATGTAAGAATGATTCCATTATTATATGGGTGGGACCTATATCTACCTTCAATTAATTGG
Organism: Viscum album; assembly: GCA_963277665.1. Lineage (NCBI taxonomy): Eukaryota > Viridiplantae > Streptophyta > Magnoliopsida > Santalales > Viscaceae > Viscum > Viscum album. Next base: position 81,806,317 of record OY728157.1, read on the forward strand.
ATAAAAAATTATATCTTATTATATAGACATGAGTAGAATGACAAGTAAATCTGGTTTAGTAATATATGGTTGGAACATGGAGTGAACTCTGTTCAAAAATGAACTTTTTTCTTTATGATTGTCTTGGAAAATGATCAATGAATCATATGAAATGATTTTCTATTCTTATGTGTGTATTGAATAAAATTTAATGTCCCCTATTATGACTATTGGGATTATATTTAACTTTTATGATTTATCACATGACATTATATTATTCTCTTTTATACATAGGATAATATTTTTAAATTTTATGTTCTTATGATTATGTTATGATTGATATTTCACTCATTTACCTCTACTAAGCATTTGATCTCACACTTTCATATTTTTATTTTCAACAGGTCAAGAAGAATGGTATTAAGTATGATATGTCAAAAAGGAGTCATGTTATGAAGAAATAAGTAGGAGACAATATGGATGATTTATGAACTACATGTTTGTTTTTCTAATTTTCTAAAGACACTAAACATATATGGTCATAGAACATTTTTCATTATGTTATATAATAAATATTAATCAATGTGTAAGTAATATCTATATGTAAAGTATGATCTGTTATAGTTGGTATAATAGAAAAATTATTGATAGCCTTTGGAAACTAGGATGCAATAACATTATTAAGAACCATAAGGATATGTCTTAGTATACGATTCAATCCAATCATAGTGTTTTAGAGATGTTAATTAATATCTTAGGATAAAACCTAATGTGTCAAAAATTGAAATTGAATTCTTTAATTATGTTGTTTCCCCATTATTATTAGTGTTTCTCACACTATGTTTCTTGGTTTCAGTTAAGGGCCAGAACACAAAGGAACTGTGTTAATGCTGGATGTGATGAGAAATGAAATAATTTCCCCCCTAATTAACCAAATGTTATGGTAGATGGAAGAAAAATTCTTGTGTCCAAGATCCCTAAAGATTCTCAATATGTGAATCATTAATGTCTTATAAATGAGCAAAGGAGGGATAAAAATTATATAGAATCCTTCTTGAGGTAGAAACCAACTTCATACAATGGGTCTTCTAATAAAATAGTGTCATAACAAGGGATCATTTCCACTAAAAAGATATTTTCAACTCTATAACGTTCGAAACATGATAAAGTCATCTTAGTAGAACATCATTTAGAAGGTTATGCTGATCAATGGTGGAATCATATCAATAATACAATTAAAAGATATGGAATTGAGTCCATAGAATTAGCTGACATCATGAATTTTTTTTAACACGTATAATGCACATATTATTTGAACGAATATAGAGAAATAATTCCTTGAACATAAGGAATATTATGATGAATCTATTGGAACCTTCAAAGTAACTTTTACCAGACTTGCAAGGTATTCTTATGAAATTTTTATCCATCCTAAGAGTAAAGTTGATCAATTATTTAGTGACTTAAAACCATATATCCAAAGGGCATTATCCATAAGGGAATTCCATATATTTGAAGAAATTTTTTTATGTGTTCTCATAGTTTAGATGGAGACTGGAGTAACCCATATTTCATAAGGATTTGATATTAATAAAAAATGGAATTCAAAGGAAAATCTAAAGACAACACTGTATAGAAGATGATTTTCCCCTTATTCTAAAAGTGAGGAATAAAATAGGGAGGGAATTTCATTAAAGGATCTAGATATTTTTTTATTTGACTAAATTAATTTCATTAGGCTGTTGAATGATGACGTGAGGTGAAATAGATGTCTAATGAAGAGAACATAATAAAATCAACACAAAATTAACCTCTTATACTTCAATGTTACATGTACATGGAAATAGTGCATTATTACAATCAATTCCCTGATACAAGGGATGTTGATGATGATCTACTTAAATAATCTCTTAAATTTATAGAAAAAGGAAAGTCGCATGAAATCACTATTAGCAACATGGTTTACGATAATGAAGTGGTGAAAGGAACAATTACAATCATCTATAATGTATAAAATATTTTATTTTACTCTATATCCACCAACTATTTTATTGTTGAAAAATTTTCTAAGGGTATCAATGTATTACTCATCAATTAGATGTTTAGTTAGCTTTGAAAACTCCTAATGGAACAACAGTCAAATGAAATATTTATATTTCTTCTCTATTTGATGTTCATGGGAATATTATACCTACATATCTTGTGATCCTTCTTATAATGGAATTTGATGGGTTTTGTGGCATGTATTTTCTTTGTCTATTTGGATCCCATATCGATTTCCAAGTAATGTAAGTCACAATTCATATTCCGGATCAATCTATGATCATCTATCTATGAAATAATGAATATACCCTTCCCTTATAAATTTCAACCATATTATCAGTCTCGATTCTTATAAATTAATGATATTTATCTCCATTGGTTGGATATAAACTCACAATTAAGAATACACCCATTCAAAGGGAGTTTGATGATGTCTTTTCTAAAGAATTTCTAGGTTTTCCACCAAATTTTGAAGTTGATTTTTCAATATGACTCCAACCATGTGCTATACCTATTTGAAAAAACCTTATATAATGGTCCCAATTGAGTTGCAGGAATAGAAGAAGAAACTCCAAGATAATCTTTATAAGGGATTCTTACACCATAGTGTATCACATTGGGGAACACCTATAATATTTGTTAATAAGAAAGACATATCAATGATAGTTGACTATGATTATTGAAAACATAAAAAGATCACTATAAAGAAAAAATATCATCTTCCATGTATTGATGACTTATTTGACCAACTCCACATAGCTCATTACCACTCCAATATTTATCTCCACTCAGGAAATTATCAATTACAAGTCAAAATGAATGATATATAAAAGTCTACATTTCATACAAGGTATGGAAACTATGAATTTATAGTGACACCTTCTTATCACACTAATTCCATTACTATCTTTATAGATCTAATGAATAAAGTATTTAGAGACAATCTTGATCAGTTTGTTATATTATTTTTATACAATATTCATGCCTATTTTACTATTAAGAAATAATATCAAGATCACTAGAGGATTGTACTGAAGACCCTAATAACGGGTAATAATTATTACTAATTTTTCATGTGTGAATTTTGGCTTCATAAAGATTAATTTTTGGGTCATATAATCTTAACAGAGGAGATATCTTTAGATCTAGAAAAATTTGATGGTATCGAAAGATGGTCGAGACCAAAAAAATTAAATCAGATCCAAGTATTCTTGGTTTGTCTATATATTATTTATGGTTTGTGAATTCTATTTCATGATTATCTAATCCACAATCCATGTTGAATCATAAAGTAGTTATGATCATTTGAACAGGGAAGTGAGAAGAGAATTTCAATGAACTAAAAAAGGGTAGTCAGTGCACCTATGCTCACACTAGTTGTAGTGGAGAAAGGTTTGTTATCAAAAGTGATGTATAAATTAATAGTTTGGGATGTGTTATCAGGATAAATTATATGGTGATATGTTATGTGTCATAGCACTTGAAAATTCAAGAGCAAAATTACCAAACTCGTGATTTGAAGTTAGTAGTAGTGATCATTGCATTAATGATATCGATGCATTATCATTATGGTTAAATGGGTGATATTTATACTGATCATAAATTATTAAAGTATTTTTTCACAAAAAAAAATTGATGAATATGAACCAATGAATGTTTTTAGATTTTATTAAGGATTATGACTACTCAATACATTACCACCCCAGGAAAGCGAACAAGGTGGCAGATGCATTTAGTTGAAAAGACCATACTACCTTATCCAATATGAAGATAAAAAATTATCCAATATATATGGATTTGAAAAGGATGGATATAAAAATATTAATTGAAGTGTAGAAATGTAACCTTTCTTAAATGAATATTCAACCATCTATAAATGTGAAGATTAAGGAGGTTCATAAGGAAGATATAGTTTATCGAAAGTAGGTTAGAAATGTTCCTTCATTCGACATTGATTGTGTTGGAATAATTAGGATCATGAAACATATTTTTATTACTATCATAAAATAATTAAATATGGATATATTGTATGAGTCTCTTTGTTCCTCATTCACTATTCATCATGGCAGAAAAAATATTTATAGGGACCTGAAAAATTATTTCGGGTGGGATAAAATTAAAAGATATGTTGGTGAATTTGTCTCTTGGTGCTTGGTTGGTTATAAAGTTAAGGGTGAGGAAATATGTCTAAAGTGAGGTAACAACTATTACCTATACTATAATGGAAATGGAAAAACATCCCTATGGACATTGATATCAGAATTCCCAAAACATATAAAGGCCATAATTCTATATGGGTTATAGTTGATCGCCTTATGAATTCAGCACACTTCATTTCTATTAGATTTTTTTATCTCGTCATTTACTTGTCATGATATATGTAAAAGAAGTGGTAAGATTGCTTAGAGTACCACATTCCCTTATATCATATCAGGATAAAAGGTTTCCCTTGATGTTCTATTGAATTCTTCAGCATGCTCTGGGTACAAAGTTAAGTTTTACCAATTCATATCATCCTCAAAAATACAGTCAGTCTAAGAGAAAACTTCAAACTATGGGAGACATGTTGACATCATTATCTATGGATTTAATATGTTTTTGGGATCAACAACTACCATTGGTAGTATTTTCAAACAATAATAGCTTTCACAACAGTATTCAGATGGTTCCTTATGAATCCCTCTATGGGAATAATTGTAGATCAATTACTCACTTAGATGAAGATGGGGAATAAAAACTATTAGGACCTAATCTTGTTGATGAAATGGAAATAAATTTTATATCAATTAAAAAACACATAAATTAGCTCACATTCGACAAAAAAAATTTATTCTTTCAACCTATGAAAATACATATAGTTTTAAGTGAGTGATAATATATTTATAAATATATCTTCATGGTTGATATTAATGAGATTTGGAAACTATTTCAAGATGATACCTAGGTATATCAGTCATTTGGAAATTTTGTATAGTGTGGGGAATTTAGATTACCAAATGGAACTTCTAAAAAATCTCTCACTAGTTCATGATGTGTTCCATGTATCTCTCTCAAGAAAGTACATACATGATACTTTACATATACTATGCATAGAAGTCCTACCATTTTATCATGATCATTCTTATGAAGAACAACTGGTAGTGATTTTGGATTCTAGCGAAAAAATTCTACGAAACAAGACCAATCGCATGGTTAATGTTTTATGGAGAATAACCAATTTTTAAAAGCTATATGGGATCTTAAGGGTATGATGAGGGAGAGGTATCTACATATTTTTTTTCATGTGAATAATTTTGAGGTTTCATTTCTATATAAGGGGGTAGAATGTAACACCTTAATGTTTTTTATGAAATATTTTCTTCAAATACTTTTTTAATCTTTATTAGCTTGTGTTTCCTGAAGTTGATAGTTTCAACGAACCACATGACGCCATTAGTATACAATTATTGTTATATCCTAGAAATTATGTTATCTGGAATAATTATATCTATATTATAAAATGCATTGTGAATTCTTTAGATATCAATTATTTATGATAAATATAAAATAGATATTTATATTTTTTTGTAAATTACTTGTAGTGATGAAATTAATTATATATTCATGTTTTATATACTTAATAAAATGTTCTAATATTCATACAATTGATATTTTAGTGATGGGCTATGAATGAAAACATGTTTGATGTATAAAAAACTATTTCTTTAAAAAGTTTATCTTTACTCCAATGAAGGGAGTACCCCTTTAAATGTTATATTTTCACACAAAAATAATATTTATATGATGAAATAAAATTTTTATGTTCATTTGGGTTAAAAAATTATATTCGATAATTTTTTGATGTTTTTTCGGAAAACGTTAATGTCTTGATGAATATTAAAAATATGTTAACTTTTAATTGAAAATATTTATTTTCCATTGTAATAATATACATGGTTATGTTATATAATTGAATGGTTTAAATTTATTAATAGAATATAATTTTAGAATTTAAAATATTTTATTTTATTGGAATTAATTTTATATTAAATTCATATATAAAAACATTTCAATCATTTGCAATGTTTTAACTTTAAAAAATCATTTATCTCATTCCAAAAAAATGATTGCTATTAAATTAATATTTTAAAAAATTTGGTTATAATTTTTAAAAATGGAATCCATATTTGGAATTATTATGTCAAAATTATGTTAACATGCTACTTTTACTTTGGGGCATTATGAATAGTTACTTTGGTAATTATTTTTATTACCATGGTTAATGGTAAATCATATAACTAATGGACAAAAAAATATTATAAAATTACCTTAACACATGTAAAAATACTATTGGATGACTAAAAATGTCCCTTATCATCTATTCGTTGAAACCTAATAACTTTATGGATGCTTATCTAGGAATATGACATGAATGTAATAAAAACTAATGAATGTGACAAAATGTCATCATATCATTTTATATAAGTATATTAATCTGAATATATGGATAACTATATTATAATATCGACTATAGATAGTATTTGGAAATATAACATAATTACCTACATCATAGAATTTATTTATAATTTATAGAGACTAAATACTTACCATTAATGATGACACAAAAGTCATGTAAAAAATATTTTATCAATAGAAAAATCAAATAAATGAATTTAAAAATATTAAAATAAAATTCATATGAACTAATTTATGTGGGTCATCAATTTTATAGTTGACTATGAAATTTTAGGAGTGTATTTTTTATTTTTTTTAAATTTATCTTCTGTTTGGATTGTAAAAAAGTCTAATAAATGATTTGTCTCAATATTGATAATATTGATATTTTATGAAAATAAAATTTTTTAAAATTATTTTAGAATAATAAAAATATTATGTAATTACAAATTGATAATTATAAGATATAATGATTCATAAAACATCCATTTATATTCAATTAACAACATATAAGTAAATATATATAACAATTATTTATTTAAAATATTATTACCAAAATTAAAATTAAAGAGAATAACTATGTGTAAATTGAAATGACATGGTTTAAATTGATAAAATATTTTGTCCAAAATTTAGTGTTTCAATATATCAAAACCCTATATCACCAATATTCGAAATTGGTATGTTTTTCTAGTTTTAGGTATATTTTTATTATATTATAAATTATTATTTACGGACTTTCCAAAAGGGCATTTCACCTCAATTATTAAAGGGAACAACCTCCCTCACCTATTCACTTCGTTGTGATGCTTCAATATGAGAAATTAATTGAAACTTTTCCTTATAAAATTATGTAGTTTCATTCGAGAGGTTCTTGTAATCTTATACAACCATCTTCAGTGCTCTATGAAGAGATTTAGAGAAAGTGTGTCGAGGAAGATGTAATCTCTTCTACCGATTCATTCAAAAATATTTCATCTATTAAATCTTCATCCATATATTTTTCATTATAATTAAATAACATCAGTATAAATAATATACATATATGTTATTATAAATATACTACAATCATATTTCACATTCTATCCAACCTACAAAAATGAAGTCATCGTGCATGCGTATGTATAACTTATCGTCTCCAAGTCATGGTGTAATCTGTTTTCACCACCATCTTACAGGGCAATGTATAATGATTTACATAATAACTATATATTATTATTATAAAATTATACTGATTATGAATCATCATACACCATCAAATTTAATACCATTCAATAATTGTGGGAATGATATCATCGCTCGTGCATAGGTACAACCTACCATCGTCACGATGTGATGCGATTCATTCTACATACTATTCACAGAATAATGATTATATACATGAATTGAATGAATAAATATGATATATATTACACTAATAATGTGCTATAAATGATACTACTATAAATTAAATATATTAATAATAACTTATCTGACAAAACATGGGTAAGAACAAAAAGCAGTTAATATCCGAATAACAGGTAACAATGAAATATTAATAACAAAAAGATATAAATATGGACATAAATGTTAGAATAAAATATATTATTATTAATTATTATATCAGTTAAATTATATAAATAATTATAATGGAGGTTCAGATACATAAAAAGCATATTGGACCTAAAGTAAGGGATAATTATTCAATCTCATTTTTATTTGATATTGTTTTATACGTAGGAAATCACTAGAGTACATTTATCATCAATATACATGTTTAATAATTTTATAATATTATTTCTATTATTATAAACAAATTTGGTCTAAATTTACCCTTGGTTTAATTTTTATTAAACGGTATGAAATGCATCTTTTTTCATTATTAGATTTGATGTATTTTTTGACTTTTCAGAAAAAAGTAAGATAATTTTTTTTAACTTATACAGAATGAATCGATTTTTATGGTTTCATAAAACCTCTTTACATGAATAATCCTAAAAAACATTTCAATATTATATTAAATTAAAATCATCTATTTTAAACATATGGGTTATTTTGTGAAAAAAAATACTTTTTGAAAAAGAAAACAAATCTTATTCAGTAATTAAGTTCAATTGTTTTATCAAAATTATTTCATATATAAGATGAAATAGGGTTTTGTTACTATCCCTATTATTTAATTTATTTAATTGTGTTTGTAATGGAATTGTGTTTATCAAATACATTTATTTTATATGTATTATGATGGAATGGTGATTAAAAAACCAATTTTATTTCATGGGTTATGCTACGATGAATGATTATGGTTTTTTTTGGGACATGTTAGAATTATATAATTATGATATTGGTGGAACCTATATATCCCACCAATTCATAGGGTAAATAATTATATCTCATGATATTTTCATGACTGAAATGGCTAATAAATACGGTTCAATAATACAGGGATGGAATGAGGAGTGAACTTAGTTCAGTAATGGACTCTTTACACTATAATGGTCTTTGCAAAAAAAATTTGACTTCTATGAAATGATTTTCAATGCTTAAGTGTGTATGACATAAAATTTCATGACTTATGTTATGACTATAAGGATTACATTGACCATTTATGATTTATCCAACGAAATGATATTATGATCTTTTATATGTAGGATAAAATTTTCAAATGTCATGTTCTAATGATTATGATATAATTCATATATCCCTTATTTCCCTTACTGAGTATTTTATATCACCCTATAATATGTCTCTTTTCCCCTGGTCGTGAATAAGGGTAGTAAGTGAGATATGTCCAAAAGGAGTCTAGTGATGAAGAAATTATCCATAGATAATGTTGATTCTTTCTGAACCAGTTTTTTATGTTAACTAGTTTCTAAAGACACTAAACGTATATGATGCTACCATGGTTTTTATTATGTTTAGTAATACATATTATTCAATGTTGAACTAATATCTATATGTAAGGTACGAGACATTATAATGATATATTTATTTCAATCACTTCCATAAAATGATACTATGGTTTTCTATTTTTTTATATTAATAACCAACTCATTATATGATTTAACATGTGATAGAAATGAGAAACCTTATGGCAGTATATGTAATGAAACCTTAGGTGATGATGATGATGATAAATATAATGATTTTAGTGATAATTTTACAGAATTTAGTAACAATTATGATGGAATTGATGGGGTTGATATAGATATGGATCTAGTACCTTTTGAGTTATATATAATTATTAAAAGAATTGTGATGCTTTTTAATGGCTAAAACTGTTAAATTATGGGGATTTTATATCTATGTTTTAGAATTGTGAATGGTTTCAAAACTATTGATTCACTTATTTGTTGGTTAAGTCATTAATATACAATATATGTGATGAAAGGATTGTATAATGAGATTATAATTTTTGTTTATTGGATATTTTATTGATTGTGCATGTTTCTGGATGGGATTTGGTGTTGGATAGGGTGGAAAACCATTACAAATGTTTTATCTAAACCATTGGTAAATATCTATAAGAGAGGTTTACACAAAACCATTCATAATAAAAATCCCCCATAGGATATAACATATATATAAATGAAAACCATTTGTAAAATCCTTATAAAAATTACTAATTACACCAAAATTCTTAAAACTATTTGTATACCCTATAAAAATGGTTTTATGTCATATATAAAATATTAAAATTCATTAGTTATTGGAACATTTCAAATATTGTAAAGATAATTTTTTTTGATACCATATGGGAATGTTATGTAGACTATTTTTCTTTCATTAGGTTACTTAATAAATTATTATTATCGGATTTATATGGACCACATATTAATGATAGATGTTAGATTGGGGTCCTATATCCCCTTCTAATTCTATAGTATTGTTTTTTTGTCATGAGATCAAATTATTATATAATAAGATATATCTAAAGGAAAATAATACATAGGGGGATTTAACCTAAGCCAAAGGGTTAATGTGAGGATTTATCCCTATACCAAAGACTAATCATGGGATTTAACCCATGTATAAGGATACACTAGAGGATTATCCCATACATATAATGGTACACTAGTGGTTATCCCAATCCTATGATATATTGATTTTCATGGTAGGTAGCCATGGAATATAGTTTCTATACATATATTCATTGTATACTTTTATATCGTAATATAGTTTCTATAATTATACTAATTTAATCAGGTTTAAGGGATCATGAATCCACACACATTTTCCATGTTATATGATTGTTTACATGAGACTATATTTTCTTATATCTCAATTTATCGAAAATAATTGTTATTCTTTGTTTATTATAGTAATAAATGTTTCCAATTCCGAAATTTTGTCATATTATTATGATATAACCGTTAATGATATGATGATATATTTTCCATTAATAAAAAAATTTATCTCAACCTAGTTGTAAAATCAAAATTCCTTTTAATATAGTAATCTTTAAATAAATTTAATTTCTTAGAAAACAAGTGCTATGCCAAACACCATGTTTAAGCGAACTATGATATATTACTAAAATATTTAAATGTGACTATTATAACATTATTATTAAAATTAGTGGTATAAATAAGAGTAAAAAGGTTTTGAATACTATGTATGACTATATTAGACAATGAAAAAATATTTGTAAATAAATATGAAATTTTTAGTAATGAATTTACATGCTTCAAAAATAAACATTTCCAAAAAAATTATTTTTTTCTTTGAGAAAATAATATCATTGATTTATAAATATTTTAGATATTTTTTAATAAATAAATATTAGATTTTTAGTCATCATTTAAAAATTACCATTGGTTGAAATTTTGTTATTTCTATAAAATATTTATTTTTTATTGAATAAATAAAAATAACGATTTTTGTAAAATAATCATTTAATTTGTTTGAAAAAGACATAAAATTTTTAAATTCATTGAAAATTAATATAAATCTCCTTTGCTTATAAATATTCTAATTAATTACATATTAATCGAAATTATACATGATATTGGTTTAATGATACTTATAAAATAAAAAATGAATATTTTTCAGAAACCGATTTTTATCTGGCATTTTGGGATATTTATAAAATTAAATTCTTCCACGTAGATATAATAAAAAAACATAGATAGTGGTATATGATAAACTTATTATTCCTTATAATACATTTATCCCGTCCATAATGACTAACTCTATTACATGTAGTTACCCACAAGAGTATCATATACCTTTTTGGTGATGTCCTCCACTACCACACTCTATTTTGGGTCCCGAATGATGGCGACCATTACAGGGATTACCTCGACCAGATCGATCTCTTATTTATTAAGGAAAAAATTGGTCTAATAATACTTATATATCAAAAGAGGGGCCGAACCTCCCAATACACATTAACAAACCCAATCATTTAGTAACTAATCCTAATGGTTTCCAGAACCCCCCCCCCCCCCATATGCATAGTGTGAAAACAATAAACATATCATATATTATCGAGAACCATTAGCCCTAAATGTGTGAAAAATATAATTTTATTGACTCCAAGATGATTAAAACATAAAAAACCATGACATACATGATTTATCTTCATGAATAACAACTCATCATTATTCCATATTTTTTATTTCTCATGGCCCTCATCCCTAGGATTTCATACTTTCAATAAGACCTACATTCTTCTCAACCACTATCAACAATATAAGTGTAAATGTGGTGACTAAATATCTCACCTGTTGGTATAATGCCTCAACTATAGTTTGTTCTCTGTATTCCACATCTGAGAATATACAAGAGCTATTTAAACATAATCCTATACTCTCTCAATCTTTGTCTACCCTAATATTTGGGGAGAATCTTCTGTATAATTTCTATCATCCCTACCAGTGATAACAAATCCAAAAAAAACATTCACATGAAGTCATACAATGAAATATATTCATCCACTTAGTCAGTGAGACATAGAATCCACCGCAAATGTTCCCCCCCTTACATCTAACTAACCAAAAATGTAACCTAAAAATCATCTGGGGATAAAATTAGAATCAAATCACAATCTCTTACTTCTAATGATCCATATCTAGAGAGGATAGTTTTTTCACATACTTAACTAAACATTTCCACTAAACAATTATGTTCACCACTCTTACATGCCTCATAATCCTCTATCAGATTAAACTTCAGATGATCATCTGGATCATCCTGTAAAACATCCACTACTTAAACATCTTGATGTTTACTATGAGGAGCCACTCCTAAATCCATAAGGTGAAACCTTAACCTAATTTCTTGTAATATCTTTATTCATCAAATTAAATTCATTTTTAACATCACACAAGAACCACATTCAAACAAAAGAAAAAATATTCAAGATGCATGTACCTTACATTTATATCTACCCTTCATGTGGAACCCGTTCAACTTTTTTTTTCAACAAGATCAATTTCCATTCATTGGATCATAGATGGGCATAAAATCTAATATCCTATCAGGTCTCCCTAGCATGTATCATGAACTATTCTCTAGTGACACCAAAACCCCACTAATCCATCTAGTACTCTCTTGTTCCTAACACCAAACTCTATTTTATCTCCCACCCTTACCACAATAAAACATTATCATGAACTCATCCCTCCAAACATACCACTCTTTAAATAATAATTAAATTAGAGAAATTATTACTCTTAATTATTATCTAAATTAATCCCTTGGTTGTTCACTATCACAAAGTGTAAATATAAAATCATGAATATGGGGGGAATTACCCAGAGATAAAAAGTACTATTGGGATATGGTACACCATCCACCAAAAAAATATATCACATTATATAATCCAAACCATCCATAATTCATAAAAAATATAAAAAATACAACAAATTTATCTTATTGACTACCAAAAAGACAAGTATTATTGTAGAAATCCAATAGTAATTCCAATATCTAAGATCATAATGTAAAAATCGATCATTTATATCCTCATTAAAACTTAATAAAATTCATTATATATACATAGGGTGACTGTAACTTATATACTTGGTAGAATCATACCCATGGACTGATAAGAAATTCGAATAAGAGTATACTAATTCACTAGTGACAATCAATAGAACCTATAAGCATCTAAAAAGGTCATTAATTCATCCCCAAAATAACCATGAAAATATCCACCAATAATGTATCCATATATAATAAAACATCATTTATAAAATATGATAATGGATCCCCATAACTACTTATCCACTTATTTTCCACTATAACACCCCAACATTAAACATCTTCTGATTATATTCCCTATTTGACATCACATTATTTTGGAATCCATATATTACATGGGTCAAAATGGATATGTACCTACCATATTCGTGGGAAAGGGCCAATATCCTATGTTATAATCAGTCACTATCCACACATCACAACCTCATCACATCATCTTGTCTCAAATCTATAGTTTTATGTTATCATAAACCTAATGAACACAATCTTCAACCACTAACACCTTTAGATTTTGAGGAATATTTTTCCATGAATTAATTTTATCTTCTGATATTTTGATTTTCATGAATCACAACATTAGTTTTATATATTAAATAACTAATATAAACATTCATTTCACACAGAACATTAACATGGAATTTGTTATACACAATATTGACATTGTACATGTTGCACATGACACTAAAGTTTCAGTGAAACAGTATTTTATTATTATAATTATTTCAATGAGATCATTATAAAATAGATATTAGAAATAGAATTATGAATAGAAATAACTAATTCTTTAATAAATTAATATGGTTTTATATTATTAAAACATATTGACAAAGAAAGATATAATTATTAGTAATATCCTTATATTTTTTAAAATATTATTTTCTCAAACAAAATACATTTCATGTACTTAAATAAAATATAATAATAAAAATTTAGAAATATTTATAAATTTTATCTGAAAATATAAACATAATTTTTTAATTAATAATTTCAAAATTATCTTAGGGTGATTTTTTTGGGTTTTTTATGGAAACTACATTTTTCAAGCACAAGTGGAAAATAATCGATTTAAATTCAAAACACATTTTTCATATAATATATTAATGATTATAAATAATATTTAATATTTTTTTAAAAATTCAACTAGGTCATATTTTTTATTTAATCCCATTTAATTTATTTAAATCAATTTAACATTGAATTTTTTTATAAAATCCAAGAAAACATTTTTAAATTTTTACTTTAAAAATATCAATGTCACAATGTGCGTGGGTTTAATTTTTAATTATTTTCTTCCAATAATATGTTTATAATATGAAAACATGGATTCCATGTTATGAATTATTATAATTTATAATTTCTTATAGGTTAAAAGTAGTCTTTGAAAAAAAAATTTATTGAATGTGATTAAAATTAATTATAATGGTTAAGAAAAAAATAGGTCAATAAACTATTAAACCAAAAATTTATGGCCAATAACGAAATATAAACTTGTACAACACCCAATTTATGGCCATGAGACGTCCATAAACCATTAATTATTTAATTGGATTGATATTTATGTCTTTCTTAAGGTAAAAACATGGTTTAACCTAACTTCTTCTCCAAAATTCCATCTATGTCCTTTATCTACCCTATATAAGGCCACCACCTCTACCTTTTTTGTAAAAATAATCAAACAATATAGGTTCTGAAAAGAACTTTAAAATAAATTTCCAAAAATCCATAACTTCCTTCTATAAACCACATCTTAAGAATAATGCAGTCCAACGAATCCATTTGTCACAAACCAAAATGAGTAACCTGATTTTTAGGTAACATATTCTCTCACGCTCCTTTCTTTTATTTTCATTTCTCATCCCCCTGCACAATATTTATTCCATGATTTTATAACAAAAATATTATAACATATATACTAGTATTTTATATTCTATGTGTTATACATATATTTAGAAGCACATATATCAAATGGGTAAAGAACAAAATGATTATGTGTATGGTGAACTACCACCTCACAAAATGATGATTGTTTGTTCTTAAATTAATAACATTAATGGTGGATATTATTATAGATAAAATATTTATAAATAATTATATTAATTTTTTAGGTATTTAATATTATTTAATCCATTTACAACACATATCATTACACTTCCCATTTGGTATAAATATTATAATTCTATTTGAGGAAGTGTGGACTACCACACACTCAAAGAGATGAGATTCATTCAAACAGTTTATAAAATCTATTAAATGAACCTATATGATATATGAAATGTAATAATTATAATTTAATGATAATATATATATATACACACAAATATATCATATTTACTTACATTATTTAAATATGTTAATAAAATGGAAGCAACGTTTATGTGTAAGTATGACCTACCTTATCCATGAGCAGTGTCTCCCATTTCATAATAATAAATATAATTATATAACAATAATAACAAATATTAATGATATTTATATACTTTATTAAATGGTGGAAATAATTTTATATGTATAATGAAATATGATATAACAAGTTAAGACACATGCGACAATCAAAGAGGATATTACCTGAAGCGTAATTTTAACATAGAATTGTTAGAAAGTGTGTAAATTAATGTCATTATAAAATCTTATATGGAAGTATATATAATAATTTATTTCCAAAAAATATGAATAATAAACTTATATTTATTATATATGAGCTTTTAATGAGCATGAATTACATCATGGCATAAGTAAAGGGAATTTCAACTCACATTTTATTTCTGTTCTATACATGATTTATTCCAAAATCATTCCTTTTGTGTGCTATGTATACTTCCTAAGGAATTATTCTATACCGAAATTTATAGGTATTTACATAACCATTTAATTTTATTTCATTTGTGGGGCCTATGTTTCCAAATTTACTAAATTCATAAAATGATTTTTTTTCTTAATTTTCCATCATTGAGACACCTGACATGTTGTGAAGATATATTTTTCCAATAGGTGTATATATTGTATTTGATATGTTATATCATGAATATTGTTCTATTAAAAATGTTTTATTCATAATTTAATTTCATATTCTTAAATGGGGAATATGGTTTAATATTACCAAGTGGTAATATTTAATTAAAAAAATATCATCGCTTTTCAAAAAAATTTACGATCATATTTACATTAATTAAATATTGTTATCTATATCTCAGTGACAATAATTAATTATATTATACTATATTTATTGATGATATCCTAAAATATTTGTACATTTTTTCACTACTCAGAATATAAGATAGTTAACTATGTTTTTTTTAGGAACTCTAAATTTACCACTCTCTTTGATTAGAAATATATGTTTCATTTATTATATGTTTCATAAAAAGGTATTCAATGATTATTCTCCTATTATAATATATTATTTAAATGAAATTTTAACCATTTTATCTTTTAACAATTATTTCAAATGA
Organism: Viscum album; assembly: GCA_963277665.1. Taxonomy (NCBI): domain Eukaryota; kingdom Viridiplantae; phylum Streptophyta; class Magnoliopsida; order Santalales; family Viscaceae; genus Viscum; species Viscum album. The sequence goes on from OY728157.1 coordinate 81,823,188, forward strand.
ATATTATTTTCTCGTTCTGAACCCTACATATTATTAACTCTTTAAAATGAAAAAAATAAATATTTATTTACCTCATAAAAAATATATAGATTTACACTTCAACATTTATATGAATCATTGATTATATGTTTAATAGGTTAATGTTTATAAAAAATGTTTATATTTGTAATTTTAAAGGAAAATTGTTTTCAAAAAGATAATTATTTATTCATATATTTTCATGTAAAAAGGATTTCATGATTTTTTTCAATATTTATTCATATATTTTCAATGTGTATTCAATAAAATGGGATTCAAAACGATCTCAATCATTATTCCAATTTTATCAGTTTGTTTTAAATGATTTTTTTGAAGCCTATCCAGTATTGTTTCAGGTAAAAATTATTTATAAATTATTTAATTTTTTCCTTATAATATTTCAAGATATTTTAGAAGAATATTGTTTGACCATGTTTTCATGCATGAAAATTCCATTTTTATAAAAGAAATGTTATTTTCCACATGAAATTTTTTGAATGATATTTAAAAATTATATTCTATATATGTTGAAATATATCGATTTTACTATTTAAATTCTTGGAAATGATCTAATGGTTCCATTCATATTCACTCTCTGAAATGGTTACTCATGATTTCATGATCTCTAGGAAAATTGTTTCTCTTTCATGGGTTGTATGCTTATGAAAACTATATCTCATCCATTGGTTATGTGTTTATGAAATCAATTTCTACTTAATGGGTTATATTTTAATGAAATTTTTTTCTATTCTACGAGATATTTTCTTTTGAATCCGAATTATTTTTATAGGTTATGTATTAATGAGTTGATATAAAAACCTATATATTTTCCATAAGATATAATGTTATGAAACTTTAATGATACCAATTACATTTCATGGGTTATGGTTATTTTTTTATGAAGCCAATCTCTTTTTATAAGTCATGATATGATGCATGTTTTAAATTACTGTGGAACATGTATATTTGAATTTTTAATGTGGTATTTATAGCCCATATCTCCCTTCAATTTATTGGATAATGTTGGATGAATCATGAGTATAAATATTTTGTGTGAACCTGATTACATGTTCAATATTTTATTTCTTGACACGGTGTCAAATCAGTAATCTTATGTATGAACCTGATTATAATTTCATAGTTTTATTATTGAACCTTATTATGTATTCATAACGATATGTGTAAATATGATTACATTATCAAAATGTTTTGAAAAAACATGGTTTCATGTTGATAAGTTTATATGTGAACCTGGTTGTGTTATCACAATGTTATGTATGAACATGATTTCATGTTCACAAAATTATACACAAACCTGGTTGGATAATCATTATTATATGTTAGGTCCTAATTTTAATGTTTTTAATCTATTGTGTGAACCTGTTTATACTTATACATGTTCATGATGTTATACATTGATTTATATGCCTCAATTATATGTCTTATTCATATGTTATGCATTAATAGATAATATTCCTAATTATCTTCTGATTTTTGTCTTATGAACAACTATTCATTATGATACATTTAATGTTTATTATCTTTAATATGCATGATATGATCTTATAAGAATACGATTGTGTTTTCAAAACATTAATTTTATGTTAGGCATATGTAAAAGATTTAATTTTCCATACTAAGCATTTGATCTCACCCCTTTCCTATTTTTTTCATTCCCCATGTGTTAAGTAATGGTTTTTAGTGGAATTACTAATGGAGAAGATCATTGGGGAATACTATGAAGATATTTCTCTATGTTAGAATATTTTTGTTCGCAGTTTCTTAAGGAACTAGAATTATAAAGTCATTGGGTGAATATTTTTTTAATCAATTTAGTATTTTTCAAAATTTATTTACTGTATACATTGTTTAATACTGACTTGTTATAGTAGGTATTATAGAAACTTTTATGTTATCCTTTGGGAAATATGGTGATAAAACATTAGTGTGGACCCTTAAAAAATGTATAGGGTTAATCCAATGGATAAAGAAAAATATATGAAAATGTCGTAGATTTTATGTAATGTATAAAGTGTATAATTTATAAGAAATATAACCATGTCTAGATACTACTAGTTGTGTGGCTATTTCATAGACTAACCTTGGAGTAATAACTATGAAAAGATATTTTGAACTAGACTAGGGATAATATGGTACATGACAATCGGCCTTGCAACACACCTAGTTTGGCACTCCATAGGGTTATTCTTTTGTAATTCATGAACTCGTCACTAACCATCATGAATTATTTAAATATAATTTTCCAATAAATAACATAGTATGAATCTATACTATCATAGATTAAATAATGTTTCAGGATTTAAACATCCTATAAATAATTACATTCATGACTATGTGGTTTTATGTTATGATATGTAATTATCAAAATATATATGGTTTTAGTCAATGGAAGTTACTAGAACTATCTGGATTAATGATTCATGTGATTTATTATTTTACAAATAGTATTCATGTTGGATGATCACTGTAGAAAAATATAGTGAGATCATGTAATATAATTTTTCATAGAGAAAGGTTAAATATTTGTGCCTTAACGAACTCTTAGAAAAACCTTGGAAGAGAAATAAGGTGTTCTTTGAGATTTAAGGTAATGGAGACCATAGTGGAATGAATATTTGGTTTCCTTTATGTCATGAATGTCGAATGATTCACCTAAGAGAATGTCTTAGGGGAACTAGAAGAAGTATTTACTGTTGAAAAAAAGTACACATAGAAACTAACTGTAAAGGGAAAATTTATGAGTTATGTTAATGAAATTTAGGAGGATATTTCCCCTCTAATACATCTTTGAATGTTATGTGTTTTTTGTGTGGAATAAATGGGAATTATTAAACTCAAATTCACAAGAGGAAATATCCTAAAGGGATTTAGAAATGTTGTGTGAGTAAGGGTTACATTGATGATGATGAAAGAACTACACATGAAATGTGAAAGGAAATAGGTTTTAAGTAACAAGATGAGGTAGTATTATTAATGTATTTCTGATAATGTATTGGAGGTTTTTATGTATTTGGATTCATTAATTATGAATGGTGAAATATACAAGGACTTTCTAGATTATGTTTTTCTCCAATGATTTAAAATAATATGTTGAATTGATCAAGTCGAATAGATAATAGATTTAATGGAAAGGGGATTTCCATATAAAACACATGGTTACGTGAATGGTAACCCTTAATATGTGCCTTATCTTATGATATGATTGTTTATATAATGATATGTGGTATAAGAATAAGTAAATTGAAAGTTATTGACTACCTTGTAACCAATTATGGACTTATTGACAAGTAGTTAATTTTATAATTGATGAATTTTACATCTTCATTAATGTATGGAATATATCTAGTAATCTATTGAATAAGGAGGCATGAATGTTTTAAAAATTCTTTATGGTAATTCACGTTATTACCATATTCCTATAGAATTTACCATGAGTGTATTATTTTTTTTGGAATGTGACGACTGAGAGCTACATTGTGATATATGCAGAATCAATGTTAATCTGATTTATGACATTCATTCTATAGTTTTTGAATATTATTTTTGATAGGGGTTATAAGGTGTACCAATACTAGAATTTTTATGTTAATTTTCATAAGAAGTATAGATGTGATGATATTGTATTAAAAACCATGTCTAAAAATATATTTAGTGAATGGCCATTTTGTCAAGGAAGTTCATTGTGTTTTTGGAAATTTTATTAGTATGGATTTTTGGGGACATTATCTATTTCTAGTATCAAAAAGTCTATTCTAGAACTTTCACAGTTCATGAACCCATGACCGAAATATGATAAGGGTTTTTTGCCAACCACTTGCCTATGATAGGTATTTTATGGGAGATAATATCTTCAAAATTTGTATTTGAGTACTTGAGGTATTACAGATAATTTCGATACATAGATTAATTGAATTAATGGATTAATTAAGAATTTTTAAAATAACAACCAATGAATGAAATATTGTTTATATAAATATATCAAGAATTTATATTTATTTATATTCATGGTCAATAAAAGAATTACTCAGGGATAAGATAATCAATAAATTTTTTGTCCTAATACCATAATTTTTAGCCAATGGCCTTATATATCATCAATGATTTATGAAATTAAGGCCCTATAGTTTTATTTTATCATTCCCCTCTTGGTAATTGATTGCATTAATCACTCCCTATAAGTATTTACACTTTCTGAATGTTTTGAATCAGTAATCCCAACATATGTTCACCTATGTGGAAGAATAGTTATAAGATACATAGTGTAACCATTGTAGTTCAAAATTTCCATTTTATGGCTGTTTTTGTATAAATTATGATGATGTTTGTTTCTATGAAATTAAATTTCATGTATTGAACCATTAAACACCCTATGGAATTTCATGGCCAAAAATCATTAGGGGTGGGGGTAGAATGTAAGGCCTCTAGTTTTTGGGAAGTATATTTTCCAAATTAATTTCATCATCTGATATTTTTAATTTCAAAGAATAATTCTAAATTGAATTTTTATATATAAATTTACTAATTAATACATTCCTTTAACATTGACACTATATGTTTTACATGCAACAATGACTTGGTGTACGTTGCATGCAACATCGATGATTCTACAAAACATCATTTTATTATTATAATTATCTAACTGAGATAATTTAATTATAGATGATAATAATATTAATAGTAATAGTAATAAATAATTTTAAAATAGTTTCTATAATGTTTTTCTTTAAATAAAACATATTCATAATGAAGGATAATTTTTTTGGTAACGTCCTTATATGTTTAAAATACTATTTTCCTAAATGAAGTAATTTTCATGTCCTTGAAAAATAATAAAATTAACTTTTTAAACATTTATAAATTGAATTTTATAAAATTAAAATCATTTTTTAGTTTAAATTATCATAATTATCTTAGGGTGAATTTTTTTATATTTTGGAGAAACGTTATTTTTTGATGAATAGTGAAAAATCTGAATTTTATTTCAAAACTGCAATTTAATCTAATTTAAATAAATAAATAAATTATCTTATAATTTGGTTTAAAATTTTAATTATTTCATATTTTGATCAATTAAACCATTTTTGGTCATTTCAGTCAATTTCACATTGAAATTGTGTGTCAAATCTTAGTAATCCTTTAGATTTTTTACTTTAAAACTCTACAGTGTCGTCTCATCATTGGGAATAATTTTAAGTTATTTGATTCTAATTATGAGATTCTAATTTCAAAAAATTATTCCATATTTTTAATCATAATAATGAATATGTTATAACATAATTAATTTTTTTAACAAAAATACTTTTAAAAGTGATTAAAATAAATTAAAACATTTAAGAAAAATATAATGTTAATATGGTACTAAGACTTAAATATAAGACATATAAATACATATAAACCTATAAAAACCCATTTTAGGTCCATTAATATTTTTATAAACATCCGTTATTTTTTGGGTTTTTTTTATTACTTTTTGTGGTAAAAATGTGTTTGCACATAACATGTTTTAAAAAATTCCATGTGCGTCATTTCCCTTCCCTATAAAAGCCACCATCTATCCCTATACATAATACATCTCAAACTACATATGATTAGCCAATATATTATAAATAAACTTTCCAATAACCATTAATTCCACCTATAATCATATCATTGGAATTAACACAATCCAACAAAGCTTTTTGGATCAAACCAAAAGTAGTTACCCGATTAAGAGTAAACGTCTTCTCTCAAGCCCGTTTTTTTATCTTCATTAATTACCCCATAAACTGTAAGTATTCAATTATATAAGAAACATATTTATCCTAAATATAATAGGAGTTTTATATGCTATATTTTACACTTACACTTACACACACCTCCATAAAATGGGTAACGAACAAACTGTTTCTGTGTATGATAAACTACCGCCTCACAAAATGATGACTTTTTGTTCTTCCTTTACCTCTTATCATGGTGGTAATTATAGTGTAAATTATATTTATATATATAATATATTTAATACTTGTAATGTCTTTAATATTATTTAATCCTTTTATAATATATAACATTATACATTACATTTAGTGTAAATACAATAATTTTTCTTAAGGAAGTGTGGACTACCGCCTGCTCAAAGATATTTGATTGATTCACACAATACAAAGAATGTATTAAAAGAAAATATATTAAATATATTACATAATAATGATAAATTAATTTTATTAGATACATATAGACACACACACACACACAGATATATATATATATATTATTAAATTAATTTCCTTCAATATGTCAATAAAATTCAAGTTGTGTTCATGTGTATGTATGGAAAACCATTTCCATGAATGGTGTATTCCATTTAATACATATATATATTATTATAAACTATAAATGTTTAATTTTGTCATATTTATATCATGATAAAAATTCTGAAAATCATTATATAACAATAAATACAACTGATATTACAAATTAAAACAGATGAGAAAAACGAAGAGAATATTACCAAAAGGGTAAATGTAACATAGAATTGTTTGAAAGTGGGTTATATAAAGTCATAAAAACCATATAAGGAATTACATATCAAAATATTTTTTATTTGAAATTTATAATAAACTTATATATATTATTTGTGAGGTTTATAAGATTATGATGAAATTTAATACACAAACTAATGGAAATTCATCTTACTTTTTATTTCCATGAGATACACACTTTGTTCACCACCCATTCCTTTTTTTTTGGTGTTTATACATCACATGTATGTATTATATACTTAAATTTATAATTATTTAAATATCAATTTGATTATATTTCTTTCAAAGGGATTATTTTTTAAAAGATAGAAAATCAATAAAATTATTTTCTATCATGTTTCCTTCAGTGAGACACATGCAATGTATGCAACTATATTTTTTCAATTAAGATTATATATTTATATTGAAATTTTATATCAAGAATATATTTCAATTAATGATACTTTAAGCTTTATATAAATTCATTTTATTAAATGGGTAGTGTGGATCATGTTTAAAAAGAGGTAAGAGTTTATTGAAACAATATCATGGCTTTTCGAGATTATTTATGAGTATGTTTCCATGGAAGAAATCTGATGATCCATCTCTCGAGAAAACTCATGAGTTTTTATATCCTTTGGCAGGTTATAATATGAACATATATTGGTACCATGTTTCTACTATTTGGTAGAGAAGATAGTTAAGAAGGTTTTTTAAAGGATGTTTGAATTTGCTGCTATCTTCAGTTGGAAATTTGAGTTCCTTCAAAACATTTTTTTCCAAGAAGTGTTACGCATAGTATTATACTATGCTACTATAATCATTAATATAATTTTGTAAACCATTTTTTACATTACTAATGTTTTAAAAGGAATCTTCATATCGCTTTCTAAAAAGGAATTTTTATTAGCCTTTTATAGTGAAAAAGGAATATATTTCTTTACCACATATGATATATAATTATTTAACCAAAATAATTTATATGAATAATAAATTCCATGTTTAAATGGATAATTTTCAAGGAAAAATTTAATTGAAATTATTTTTCATGAACAATTTTTTTCAAAAAATATTCAATATTTATTCATAAATATTCAAGTAAAATGTTTTTCCAAATCTATTGAAGCTTCCTTTAGAATATTTCAATATATTTTTAGTTAAATGGTTTTCAAAACGTTTTCTATATTATATTTAAGGATCTCAATTTGTTATGAATGAAAAAAATCAAAATGGTTTGATGGTTATATTATACGTTTTCAAAGAAATAATATTTCCAAATTATTTAATTTATTCTATATATGTTTTTAATGTATTATCTATTAAAATGATTATCAAATGGTTTTAGGAATGAAAGAGCCTTTTTAGGGGAGAAATAATATTTTCCTCAAGAAATGATTTCCAAAGATATTTTAAAAATATTTTCCCTCTAATGTTATATCTTTCAATTTTACTCATTCCTTTTTTGTAATAGATCGAATGGAAACCTTTATATTCTTTCTTTGAATGTGTTATTATTTATGTCATAGACTTTATGAAATAAATTTACCTTTCAAAAGTTATATATTTTTGAACCCTATTTCTCTTTCATGTGTTATATGTTTATGAAATCTATTTCTCATTCACAAGTTCTATGATTATGAAATATGTTTCTCTTCCATGTGATATATACTTTTTAATCCTACTTATTTTCATGGGTTATGAAATAATTAAATTATTATAATACTTAGATATTTCCCATACTATATGATGTGATGAAATGTTAATGGTAAACTTTAATTTAATGGGTTATGATTTTTGTTTATGAAAAAAATCTCTTTTTATTGGTCTTGTTTAGATAAATGTTTTATTTTCCTGTTAAATATTTACGTATGAATTTTTATGTGATGTGTGGGACTTATATCTCCCTCTAATGAATTAAATAATGGGTGATGAATCATGACTATAAATTTTTTATGTGATCCTGATTACATGGTCAATATGTTAGTCATGGACCTAGTTCCATTTCCATAAGTTTTTGGGTGATCTTTATTAAAGTTTAATGATGGTGGGGGTGAACAATATTATATAGTCATAATGTTATAGATGAACCTAGTTACATTTTCACAATGTTATTTATAAACCTGGTTCTATGTCTATATGTTTATGCGTTAACCTGATTACATATTCACAATTTTATACGTAATCCCGATTCCATTTTCACAACATTATGTGTGGACCTAGTTGCATGTACATAAGTATTTTTGAGGTCCTTATTTCATGTCCTTAATGTTTTGTGTGAAATTTTTATAATTATATATGTTTATGATTTTATATCTTTATTTTAAGGCCAAAATTCTACATCTTATTCATATGTTATTCATTAATGGGTTATGTTATTTACTATCTTATTATTTATGTCTTATAAACTTTTAATCTTTAGTTTAGGATTTATTTTTATGATATTTGATATGTATGATATGATCATAAAATGATATGGTCATGTTATCTTTCCCTTATGTTCATGTTATGCTTATTCATTTTTATTATTAACCATTACTAAGAATTTGAGATCCACCCTATTTTATGTTTTCCATCCCCACATTATTAAAAAATATTTTTATATATAATCTATAAGGGGGAGATCTTTGTGGAAGAAAATTAATATATTTCACTATGTTGGAATATTTTTTTTCCATGTTTACAAAGGCACTAAACTAATATGGTATTTGGACTTCTATTTTTGTAATGTATTATGTATTCCATAAAAGTTATATGTTTTATATGTATGTCAAGAACGATTCATTACATGATCCCTCCTCCTAACAAACATGACCCCCACCACACATCACATCCTAATCATTAATGGGTGACATCTAACACAAACCCATCATCACTACGTAGTCTCAAACATCAACCCACTATCACTAAAAATTATACGACACAAACCCATCATTTTTAACACTATTAAATAAAAAAATTTATAAAGGGTATACAACCATCCAATTCATCAATATTCATTATATTGAATAAAACTCATGGAACCAATTTTTTTTTTGATTTGGATGATTATTGATATTTTTCGGTACACATATATAAAAAACATGAAAATGATATTTATATATATAACACACAAAACCTAACCTTGGTGTTCACATCCAAGTCTATTAGTACTTCACAATACCCCACAAAAAACTCATAACCCCAACAATAAACTTCTGCAACCGCAAATGCAACACACAAAAGGAAAAATTTACATATAAGACATATTTATTATTCTATTTTAATGATAAAAAATTTAAAAAATTATTATTTACCAAAAAAACTCCACTTATTATTTCACTTATCACATATTTATTTCAATCCAATCTCCTTTAATGTTTAACCACTTCCATTTAAATTTCACTATTATCATTTCATTAAATCACTATTGGGTATATAAGTCAGTATAAAAAATAATACTTTGACCACCTACCAAAAAAAATCAACATTTTAAAATCTAATCCAACACATTAACCAAACTGTCTCATAATAATAACCACACATCACAACCACAACACATAATCTTGCATCATATCTTATTCCAACTAAAAATAAATTTACTTCCTAAAAAACTTATGACTCGAACCTGGTCACCACCATTACTCATAGAATCCTTACAGGTTCTACACTCATAATACAAGATGTTTTATAAAAAACATTATCACATAGAAGCACATTTTATCTTTCACGTCTTAAAAAAATTCATTTTAAAGGAATTAATTAAATCATATCATCATTATCATGGGTATTATCCCTCAATTCAATATTCCTATGAGGAACTAGTAATTAGACCCTCACAATCCTCCCATTGATTTTGATAATAAAATATGACCTATATATACACTATAAAATGGAGAAAATAGTGTTACTCTATCTATATTGGAGCTTCAAATTTAACCATCCTCACAAAATAATTATTAATGGATCAACAATCAACAAACTGAAATGGAAACTTACTAGAATAAAACCACATGACCCCATTTCTTAGCCATTTTTCAAAATCATCCATAAAATATAGGGATTAGCTACACTAAAAATCCAAAAACAATCGGGAATAATTAAAGAGTGAATGGGGAGAATAATATACTATAAATCAAAGGGAACTATATTCTCTAAAATCCAAAAGATAGGACCCTCAAATAATTTGATCAAAGGGAACCAAGGGGGTTGGGAGAAATCAAAATCTCAAAAGAATATAAAGAAAATACCAATAAGGATGTTTGGGGCCCTTATTCAATGATAATCCACAAATTTCCTCTCCATTTCATAGAGAAATCACATTACACTTTCGTCTCCCACTACCAAATGAGATCTAAAAATCAAATGATCATTTTTATAATTTTCCCATGTTTTAAAAAAATAACTATCCCCATAACCTCATCCATGTAAAATTAAAATATTTGTTTGATCTTATAATTCATTGCACATCTATCCATTATGACAAACCATAAAAATATTGGGTTTTTTCACACTACACACATGACCATGGAATGGTGATATCTCACTATTAGTGCTTCACTGGTGGTCCTCCAAAAAACTACACAGAAGACCATGCCTTTTATACAGCATTTTAAATTTTAATATATTACAATGGTAATCAGTGTAAACCCCATGCATCACTATATATCCAACCATGCCATTTATTTTAGTATGGTTCATCCTGGTGCCAAAATAGCCATTAATACAGCCAAACTCCAAGTAACCTATGAAAAAATAGCTACCACCATGTCTTATATCATGGTGTTGTGACACTATAAATGGTGAATACTAATTCCTAGCATCAATAAAAAATCCAAACTCCATAAAACCATGAAACCATGATAAATTTTAAAGGGTAGCTTTATGGAATTTAAACACTCAAAAACAAAGTGATCTATAACATTCCATCTTGTGTAACCCAAATTTAGTGATTACTTATTATATTGGTATTATATAAACGGGATCAAACCAAAAATGATAAATTATTTTATATTATTGGGAAACAACATACATCCTTGATTTCAAGATTATATAAAAAATAAAGTAATGCATGACAATATTTTTTTGTATCCATGATGATTATAGTGACCCATTATCAAAATCACACAAAAAATACAATTGATTCATGATTTAGATAACACATCTCAAAAAATATCCCATGAACCAAATGATCTAATGGTATTGTCTCTTAGTATACATTTAAACATTCATTCATAATTAGCAACCTATAGACCCTTCTTGAGACATATGACATTATATAATCATCTTAATAACTGGGGGATTGGAAACATTTGAAATGTGTTAGATCATAAAGTGTCTAAGGGTAAAATACATAATTTCAAAATTAAGAACGTAAAGAAGAAATAAATGTCATAATAAAATATGAAAAGACCTTAAATGTTAATACTAAGACAATTTATAACTACATAAATTCACATAAAGATCATTAAGGAATCATAAAACATATTTTATAGATCAAAACATGTCTTAACAATACAATAACATGAGATAATGACCTAAATGTGTATAATATATTAGAAATAATTTCTAATAGTTTGAAATAGGAATTTCAAGGAAATAAAATTAAACATAAAAATTTTCAAAGACGAAATAATAAACGTGGTAACATTTTAATCCCATAATCATAGGAAAACCATTGTTTTAAATTTCATTCTCTCTATGTGATAATATTTTAAAAAACCCATCTTGTATACAACAATGCGAACAAAATCATTGTGTTTTCTATTGTCTATAACAATAAATATAAGTATAAAAAACTTCATTTTAGGATGATATATGATGAAAAACATAATCATACATACATATGTGGGACACTTAATTTCAATCATGAATAAATCCTGTTGATCTCGTGGAAATTGAATGAGTTTCATTAAAATTATAAAAAACATACATAACATAGTATTAAAATTTAATAGGATTTGAAAATTTTCATTTTTAAATGAAATATAGTCATAATAAAATATATAAGGTGATCATACCCATTCTTCATGTGAGGTTAATCATTAAATAGAGATTACATTGAATATATAAATATTTTTAAAAACCATACCAACATAATTTTTAAATATAATATAAAAATGACATTCAGATACACTTTTTACGAGGGAAAGGGAAGACTTTTGAAAATAATTTTATAAATATTTTTAAATAGATTATCTAAGAAAATAAATAAATTTTATCAAAAAAATTTATTTAGAAGATACACAGTTTGAGTTTGAAAAATCAAAAAAACTGTTTTCATAAATATTTTGAGATTTTTTTAAAACCCAAATCAAAATTGATTATTAAAAACTGATTTAGAAAATTTTTAAAGGTAATTATATGAATCATATAATTTAATAAATATTATTTTTTCCAAAAAGTGGATAAAATTTTATGGAAGGAAAATATGGTCATGGATGAAAATGATTCATTTGTATGAATCATAGTTATTTATACCATTGGTAAGATTTTATTTTAGACAATATTTTTTTAAATAGTTGGTTATTGATAAACATCGGTATTTACCCTAGATAAAAAAGTTAATTCCAAATAAATTATTTGAATTTTAGGATTAATGATATTTTCAAATAATTTATTTATGTAAGAAATAATATGATCTAATGATTCATAAGTAGAATCAATGATAACCTTTACCAGAATTTGTGTTTAGCTGATCACATTATAACCTCCTAAACAAAAATATTAAATATCATATTCTCCTATTTAAGAAAATTTTTAATATACATAACCATTTATAATAATAATTTAAAAGGATACCCATGAAGGATATACGAGTTGATTATTTACAACATGAAGATGTAAAAGCATGTAATATTATTTATGATATGATGACTATAAAAATGTGGTTATGAAATAGATTAATAAGGTATATATATTAATGGTCATAAATATGGAATAATAATCATTTTAAATGATTTATTATTATAATTTTTATGTATAATCACTTATAAATTAAAAGAATTATAACAATGATATTGAATTAAAAAAGGTGGGAGGGAATCAATGGGTGATTTTCGTAGCGTAATGGATAAAAAAAGTTGTATTGATTTGTGTCTCTACTTAATAGAGAATCATTTGGAAATTTAATGGATTATTATGAAAATAATATATCATAAAAAATTAAAACACAAGGTTCTAATAACAAAATAAATAGTTGAATAAAAAAGAGTAGGAGAACACACACAATCTATGTAGCTTTTTAAAGATTACGAGGACACCGTAAGGACATAATAACTCCTTGGGGATATAAATATGGTTAGGGAATAAAAATTTATGATTAATTACTTTTTTTTGGATATAGATGACATATTTTATTGGAGTGATCTCCTTTTATATGTGAAAATGATTGGATTTCTCATGGAAAATTGGTATTTTTGTAAGGGCTAAGGTTAGATTCAAATGGGTGTTTGGTGGGTTTGGTGTGTTAGGTGAATTGGGATAAGATATTTTATGCGATACATGTGTGTACAAATTTAATAACAAACATGCATTTACCAAAGGTTCAGGTTACCGATAATTTATTAATAATATGTGATACCTCATTTAACCATTTTACCATTTTTTATCTCGATTAAAAACAATCTAGTGTAATTATTTTATTTTTAAAAATATAGTATGACCCTTATTGCGAAATATAAAAATAAAAATTTGAATTTGGGATCCATTTTACATCATTTAATTTGTAAATAGTAGGAAATTATGTTTAAAATGAAGACAAAAAATAGGTATATTTACCATTTTATAAAATTTGGTATTTTATTTATTAGGTGTCATTAATATAATTTAACATTAATTTCCTGTTAAATTTGTGTAGATACACACACACACACAGAGATATATATATATATAATAATATTTTTAGTGAATTAATTGAAAATTTATCAATTTAATTTAAAATAAGACAATATTTTGAAAATAATTATTCCTTAAAAAATAATCATTTAGTCATGGTAGCTAATATTTAACTAGGTAGGAAAATTTTATTCCTACAAAATAAAATCGAACATACTTAACAGAATGAAAATTTATACTTGAAAAAAATTGTGTCATATAAAATTTCTCTAGGTTACAATATTTATTTAAATGTTACTTCACATAACAAAAAAAAACAATTTTTAGAAAGATTTTCTTCTCCTGATTAATAATAATATAGTATAAATTTAATAATTTCATTGACATGAATGATTATAATTACATTATTGTAAAACTAATATAAATTATGTGGCCTCCAAATAAATCCAAAACATCATATTATGATTAAAACATTTAATTATCATAAAATATTGAAAATATTTATAAATTTTTATAATATGGTTGTTAACTCTAAAAATGATGAATCGAGGTTTCTGGAGATCAAAAATATATCTAAAATTTTATTTTTTATTATATAAATAAATTTATATTCAAAAAATGTTTTATAACCTTATATATATATATATCTGATTAATTTATAATGTTGTAAAAATTATAATCTTTGTAAAAAAATTAATTTTCATTATTCAATAAAATATATAATTGTTCAAACAAAATTTGAAAAAATAACCTAATATTTATAGGATAAATTCAATAATTAATTTTATTTTGGAAAATTATGGATTCAAAATTTATAAAACTATATTTTAGATGATAAAACATTGTATAATGAACAAATAATTTTCTTGAAAAAATGCATTTTATTGAAAAATCCCATTTTAAAACAAATTTTCTCTTAATGTATTTTTTTTATGAATATAATATTGGTGAAAACCCTATTATCTATTATAGTATTTATAATTCTAAAACTTTCATAAAAATATTCATCTAATATCTAACAAAATTTTTAGTTTTGTTCGTCATATAGAGAATTTTTTTGAAGGTAGTAATATTTTAGAAAAATATATTCCAATATATCAATGTGTATCATTATCCATCATTATATAAATTATTCCCTAAAAATTTTAGTTTTTAATAAAAAGGGAATAATTTACGTGGTATATAATAAAATCATGACATTTATATTACTATGATTTTCACATTAATTATCCTCATAGTACTATGAATGTATTTATGCCAAATATACTTCTAATGTGTTCTTGGGGACTTCCCATGAATATATTCAGTTTCATGATCCAGTTGAAAAAAATAATTCCATTTAAAATAATATAATATTTTTCAATATAATTAGAGTAAATGATTATACAGATATAAAATATCAATTTTAATATTTTTTTCACATATTCCTTCATTTCTCCCAATGATACATCCATTTAAATTATGTCTTATTTTGTTTGACCTAAATTGAATCTTTTATTTTACTAAGTTACATTAAGTTGTCTTATTTTATTATTCTTATCCTAAACCATTAAATTAGTGTAAAAATTAATATTTCACTATGGTTCATAATTATAATATGATAAATAAAATAATATCCCACATAATTTTCAAACCAGGTCTATTGTTAGGCCTCTTTATCATGCACCAGGTGATGATTGAGTTGATAACCAACATTCCCTTTTTCAGGGTTATAACTCCTTTGTAAATTTGCTCAATATCCAACATCCAATTATACTATAAAATAAATATTTTATTACTAGTTAAAACAATATAATCTAGAAAATAACAATATTATAGTATATCACCATACACATATACTCATCTCTAGGGTTTTCACAATGTTTCTCTAAACTATCCCCCATAAAAAACTAAATTAATCTCTAAAATTACTAAAACTTATTTTTATAGAAACTATATTTACCAAATAAAAACATTACATAAATAATAAATTAATATCATGATTTAGATAACACGTATAAAAAGAATTCATGCTCCATAATGAACTAAATATTTATTATCATTGAGATTAGAAACATAAAAAACATATTCTACAACACTTTAAGAACTCTTAATAATCATGATCCATTTGATCATTTTCTGTATATATCATGTGATGTAACAATCATGGAAACCTAGGGAATTTAATTATAATAATGGGGTAATAATAAAGTCTTCATAAGTCTAAAACATATTGTAACATGAAAAAGAACAAGTGGGAGACAAAATTTCATAATAAAGTTTCACTAGAACTTAAATTATAATCATAAAACATCTTAAAGGTAGATAAGATCCCAAAAAGATATTCGTGTAATAATAAAATATATTAAATGGATCCAAACGCATCTCAATATACATATTACATGAGATCATGCCACAATATTACTAAATTCTGTAAATATAAGGCATCATCCTAAAACAATGTTATTTAATGCAATAAAATCTCTTCTTGAGAATTTGGTATAACTTGGTAAAAACATGTGAATGTGGAAACAATCATAGGAAACAGATTTTTTTATCAAACTCATTATTAACATTCTTATGTGAACGTGGTTATTATGATCATTCCTAAAAATGTGAACAAAACCATCATACCAATGCTCGTTTTAACAAACAGATTCTTTCAAAACCAGACTATATCAAGTGATATAGGCTTAAACCAATGGATTTGGGGAGAATATAAGACCACACCCATCATCATCCATACATATTGTTGACACTTATTATAAATCATAAACATACTTTAATGAACCCATTGACATTGAATGTGTTCCACACACATTATAAATCCATTATATAAAATAAACATAAATGATCAAAGGATTGAAAAATTATACTTTTAGGGATAGAATAATCATATAATAAGATATATATTATTATTAAAGAAAATTCATAAGATATAAATCATGGATGAAAATAGAGGGGAAAATACAAATGTTTCCACAAAGCGACACAAACATTTTAATAAAAAATGTTGTGAAAATACATTGAAACCCATTTTTTTGGATAAAAAGTGATGAATTTACAAAAACAAAATTATAAATTGTTCTTCAAAAAATATCATTGGAAATATATAATATTTATATAATATATTTGTAGTGGAGGATAAAACATTTGATTTTGAAATTGTGAAAAATTATTTTTATTTAATATTTTGAATGGTGTTTTCTTAAAACCCAGTATTATAAAAAGTTCATTAAACATGTTATTTTAAAAGGGTAAATTAATTTACTAAATTAATATAAAATAATACATATTATATTTCCAAAAAAAATTAGGATATTATTGGTGATAAGTATAATATTTTCATGGATGAAACGATTCATTGGTAATAATGGGATTAATTCCTACCAAAGGTACACAATTATTTTGGAAACCATTTTTATAAAATATTTTGTTATTCAGAATGAAAATAAATTTATAGAGTGAATAAATGAAATAAAATAGTAAAATAAGGGAATATTTAGATCAATTAAAACATAAAAAAGTATATTCATGTAATAATTTATATCACTAAAAGAATCATAAATTTAATTGATAGAACCCTTATATTGAATACCTGATTAATTGATCACACACTATCCTCATTTTCTAAAAATAAAACTATATTATAAACATATTTAATATAACTTTTCATTTATATAACTATATATAAAATTAATTTTTATGGATACTATTTAATTAAATTGTATTTGTGTATTTAAAACATTAAGACATAAAATCATTGAATTTTTCATTGAATAATGACGATAGAAACGAGATTGTGAAATGGATTAATGTTGGAGAAAGAGAGTATACCATTAATTTGAGAAAATTAAAATAGTAAATTATTGATTATTATATGTTAGAATCATAACCAATTCGAAATAAAAATCATTATAACCCAGGAAGTGGTTGAATTGAAAATAATCGGAGTTAACCAAAGATTGATTTCAAAAACAAAATAGATGTACATAATGTTTTTTAGAGTATATTTTTAATGATATATTTGTGGTATTTGAATAATGGAAAATAATTTTTATAATCAATTTTTTGTCATGAACCCGGGAAATATTATTCAATTGAAACAAAAATGGATAATCACAAATAAACTACTTTAATCAAAAAGTGGATGATGAGAACAGTTACCCTACTTAGTAGTTTTATAATGAGTTAGAGTGGACTCCTTTGGTTCTTGGAAAAGAGGGTATTTTAATTGAAAAATATCGTTTGGAATGGTGTATGAAAGAAATCACATTGGTGTCAGGTGTGTATGATGTGCTTCATTAATTGGGTCTATAAATGGTGGGAGGTACATCTGGTAATTAATTTCATAACAGAGAAGGATTTCTAGAATTTTTATTTGACCTTTAAATTATTAAACATTATGGATACCACATTTACTACTTTACACATAATAATTTTTATTAAAATTAACCATAATAACAATTTTATGGAGAACGACATAATATGTATGTTATTATTAACTTTATACATCATGAACCAAAATTAGGCTTCCATTATACCTAATTAAATTTCTAAGGAAAAGAAAAATATCTTTAAAATCTAAACATATAATGTCATGAAAACCCATTTTTATATAAAGAAAATGTTTTGATCATTACGATTTATTCCACATAAATGAGTGATAATTTATTTATATATATATATTAAAATTAAATATTAGTGATTTAGTTATAAATGGATTATTTTATTTTCATAATTACATAATATTTTTAAAAGTGTTATTCTTCAATAAATAAAAGTTTTATCACATTAAATAATATTAACTTTTAAAAAATAATTTAGTAAAAAAAATGAAATAAAAAATGAATAATATTTTGATTTTTTTGACATAAAAATATGTTAATCATATAAAATTTATAGAGGGTATAATATTAATTTTAATATTAGCGCACATAATGAATAAAAACGATTTTAAAAAATCATTATGCTTACAATTTATGTAGTATTAAATTATGGATATCATAGGACATAATGATTCAAATTGGTATATTATAAAACTAATAAGAGTTATATGTCTTCCAATTTATTCAAATTCTAAATGTTACTGTTAAAAATATTAATTGAGATGAAAGAATAATTTTTTTTTAAAATTATAATAAAATGTTAATTATATTCTAAAATGATTAACAGATGTTTATTAATTAAAAAATATATATAAAAATAAATAATTTCACTCTAAAAATAAATATAAAATTATTTAATAAATTTTATATAAGTTCATATATTGATAACTTATTGATAAATTCCTAAAATTTACAATTTTGGTAAAAACTATACTTTTCACAAACCACTAAAAAATAAATTATTTCTAAAAAATGAGAAAAAATATTAAAGATATTTATTATGAGAATAATTCAAAAAATAAATTCATTTTATAAAATTGTAAATCTAAAATTTATACTTTTGTTGATAATACATTACATAAAAAATGTTCTTTTATTGAAAAATGACCCTTTAAAAATTAGTTGTTCCTAATTTATATTATATTAACATACAATTTCATAAAATATTTTTAACTATTCTTGTTTTATTATTATTTATTTTTCGTTATAGTATTCATATAATATGTCTTGTTTTTTTTAGTTTGGTGTTGCATTTTGGAAAAGCTATCGAGCATTGTATTAATTTATAAAAATATATTCCAAAAGCTCATGGTGTTACCAATATCTTTCAAAATATCATTCATCATATCCTAGAAAAATGAAAGAAATAAATGGTAATCATATATTCTTTGTAATGGTTCTATACAGTGGAAGCTATCATGAGTAAATAATGTATAATCAATATGATAGATCAGAAAATAAATTAACATTTCATTCTTTCAATAACATGACCTTAATGGACATTCATGACCAATATCAGCATAGAAATCACTTGGGTAATGGGAACTAAATTCTCATAAAAGTTAATATATCAATCCAAACATTAATAATAATTTCTATACGGCACTATCCATGATATCATGTCACTTTCCATTAAGGAATATAAACTAAAGAATATATCTTAATAAATTGATAGGAATTATAAAAACACATTTATGTTCACAACAATTTTTTCTCAAGAGACATGATAATTCATCAAAGAGCTATATATAATCAGTCCTCACCCATCACATTCACATATTATGCATTAATCATATGTTTAATGATCTCAATAAATAAATATTAAAATTTCATATATATCAACAATTATCTATTTGTAATCATGAAAATAGAACATCAATATCTCTATTGTATATAAACTAGCATAATTAATAATAATTATTCAACTTATACCATATAAAGAAATGATATATAGTTAAAAAAGTACTTAAAATTTGAAATTATACAATATTCATATGAAATTATAGAAATATGGAAATTGCGGTAAAAATAATGACTAATGAAAAATATATTGTGATAAAAAAACAAGATCATAAAAAATGAATGAAAAAAATATTATTTAGTCTATTATAATTAAAGGGTAATATAATACCATATTTTCATAAAATATAATTATATATAGTAAAACCAATACATTATCAAAAATGATAAAGGCAATAATAAAATAAAATATTTGTTTCTTTATGTAAGAATTGAAATCTAAATCATCATTCAAAATTATTTTCATTACTTTAAGAATATAAAACCAATTTATTTTGATGTAATTTTTAATAAAAATTCCATTGATTTTAAAAATTATATTATTTGAATATGACTATGTGTGCTTGTTAATAAATATACAAATAAAAAAATAGTCACAATGAAATGAAAAATCATTCCCTTCGTATACATAAAAAAGAGAAAGTTATTTTCAATCATCTTTAAAAAGTCTATAAAAATAATTCTTGAGAAAAAATTAGAAATAATTACCCTCAAAACATGGAAAATAAATTCAATGTATTTAAAAAATATTTATAATACTTATTTTTTTCTAAAAAATAAAATTCATTATTCATTTCAAAAACAATAGAATGGAAAAAATAAAAATTAACCAAAGAGGAAATAATATCATCTTTTCTTTAATAACATGTGCATAATATTATTAAGTACCAAAGAGTGGAACACGAATTTAAAACATGTAAAAATAATAGATATTTATATTAGATAAAAATATATTAATTTATATATATAAATAACTATTAATTTCCTTTATTTTTAATTTTAGAATAAAGTGGTCAAAATAAAAATTAAATTATAGAAGAAACACTTATGACATTATTATCTTTTGATTAAGTCCACCTTAAATTTTTAAACAATAATGGAATAATTAAATTAAATTTATAAATATGAATTTATGGTATAATATATAGACTAGTAATTATATACATCGTATAAATGAAATTATTTCTATAATATAAACATGTTTTTTTGAAGTGTAAATTCGACAAAATTACCCATACCACATGTCCACCATCCTTTATATGAAAAGATAACCTCATATGTCAAAAATATATAATTATTATAAATATATAAAATTAAAATAATAAATTTTCTCATAATATAAACTACTCAAATATAATATTATATCACTTATTTACTAATAATTAATTATTAAATTCTTCATCTCAAGTGTAAACTGTTTGGCTTTTCATATATGATTTGGTTTGGTACTTACAATCATTACATTTCGAAAAAAATTTAATAATATCTATAATATTAATCTAGATCTAAATATCTTTTTTATGTATCAAAAATTAAATTTATAATCATTTGTAATATTTTTATAAGAGAAACGAATCACATCCCATTGTGGGTGTGGAAATCCACAAATAAAAATGAATGGCATTATAATTTTATAATAGATTGATTAGTCAGAAGTAGGATAGTATATTATATTAATAAAATTATAAATATATCATAAATATCATATATATATATATATTCATTAATTACACATTTATTACCATCCATGAAAAGTTGTGATGAAAAATGAAATACACCGCTACTTAGAGACAATAGGTTGTAGATATGCACGAGTGATGTTTTCATTTTCATCAGGATGGTAAAGATGTGGGAATGGTTTAAAAATAATCCTAATCAAATCATAATATATTTATTATATTTTAATATTTTTTTTATGATACATAAAAAAATATTTATATGAGTTAAAGAATAAACATTTAATGAGTTTGGAAAGACTACTATCTCTTCCTTCATAGATCTCATTTTTATTACCTCTTAAGAAATATTAAGATGGTTTTAGGGTAAGAAAAAATACTCAATAATTTACATATGGATTTTATGAATGTATTATATTTGTTATTGAATGACCTGTAAGGCCCAATAATTTTTATATTGAATGAATGGTGTTCGCTTTTAATATGTTAAGAGAGGATAAACATGATGTTTAATTATATATTTAAATATAATTAATATTTTTATCAAATTAATTAATTCTAAATGTCCATTTCTTCCAACAAGATGTCTTTAGGGATGAAATATAATCATCAAATCAAATTTATATATATTATTATTCATTTAATACTTATATTTTTTAACCCCATCGCTAATCTTTTTTAACCATTACTATGGTAACACATTTTTTAGTCTTCAAGGTTTACAAATATACTTATTTCGTGAAGAGTGACTACAAAATTTTACATGTATGAGATTTTAGACCATTTCCCATTCCACATGAACTATTTTAAAAGAATTATTTTTATGTCATTTAATATTATATTATTTAACCCAAAATATCATTAAATCCATTTTTGGACTATTCATTTAATTTGAATTTAAATCCATCAACATAATAATGAATTTAATATTTCAAATATTTTACTATTAATTATAAATTATTATTGACAATAAAATTCTTGGAACAATATAATTCATCCAAAACAAATTTCTGTTAATTTTTTAAAAATTATTTAATGCCTTCTGCCTAGTGTTTTCATAATCACTGAGTTACTGTTGTGTATGAATTGATGGTATGTATGACATATTTTAATGACCCACCTTCTTCAAGATGAGGGAAGGGACAAAAGAGCACAAAACCCATCCTCCCTCAAGATGATGGTGAGGTAATGAACCCAGAGTTTAAGCTATAATAGGTACTAGAGTGGAGAATATCACCATGGGTATAGAATCTCACATAATATATAAGGAATTACCCTTTTTATAGAATAATACCAATAAAAAAGATAGTAAATCCGAAGTAACTCCTAATACTAAAAGTAAAAGAACGTCAGAATACATTCCCACATGCATGTTTAATATGTAAAGATGAAACATAGAACAATAAAACTCCAATGTAAAGTACCAAAAGAAAAGGAACTAAGTAGTAATAGGAATTTATCCTGAATATCTTGATAGTAATGTGTAATATGGTCCTCAAAGTCCTCTTATAATCCAAAAAAAAGTATTTATACGTAGGGTGAGCATACATGTATTCTTAGTAGGGAAAATAAATCTACATGTGCACAAGTGGGGGAACATAGTAATGTTCATGTGAGAAATAGTTGAACATAAAAGAACCTTCCAAGGAGTACTAACCAACCTAGCCTCAACAAGGCATGCTTACTAAATAACACATGAAAATAAAGGTATTATTATAAGCACATCGACATTTGGGTACCTCGAACAACTTTCCCACTAGTTAGCTAATCATACCTAATGCCTAATGTCTTGACGCTACTATTTTTCCCATATGCAGTCCCAATACCACAACATACCCGACCAAAACTCATTCTCAAGATACACACAAACAAGTCTATTGAAACCTAGGCCACAACAACCCTGCCACTCACCCAAGGAAACCTTGGCCTCATCCAAAAGACACTTTGGAAAACTATCATTGTTTGCAAACACCTAAGCCCCTCATCCATAAAAAACATTAAAGATGTATATGGGATTATAGTATGCCACAAACCTTTACAGCCTTCCCAGATATGCTCGTGTGGTAATAACCCAAAAGAGGGTGAAAAGAATGAAGTCAATTACCAACCATCTATCCACACACTAGGATGTTGGGTGAGACACCCTCCCCCTTGAAATGGAGGTGTTCGGTACATAGTTATTAACAGGAAGGGGTCTGTATAGAAATCACAAGGAACACCAATGTATAGATTTAGGTAATAAAAAACTCAACCCATACTACGATCTTTAAACAACCAACAAACATGCCCATTGCTACCAATTTTACTGCTACTCTATATATACCTCCACAACCTAGCCACTACAAAGCATAAACCTAACCCATTTTCATTTAAATATATACCACTTAATTATAATATTGGATTTAAAATAATTTATTCTTGAACTACTAGGAAACTACCAACCAATGCCATACCAAAATAACAAAAATAAAACATATTTGATGTCCCACTACACAACCACATTCAACCATAGACGACTATTGTTCTTCAATATTATATCATGAAATACTTCTCTCACAAACCAACCCTATCGCCCAACTACCCAAACAATTCTTAGGTGCAGTACCACTGCATAAAAAGATAATAACCAAACCATAGTCTTACTTCCCAATATCACTCTACAACAATTACATAAAAAAATCATGTCCCACTTCCAATAAGTCCATCCATTCCACAATAAATTTGTCTCTCAAACTGGGATACAAACACCACCTGTAACACACCAGACAAAAATCCCACAAGAACTACCATTTTTACCCCATTCCAAATTTATATCCATACCACTAGCTTCTCATTGAACAAACTACCTTTCCCACACCTTCACGCATAACCGTGCACCCAACAGTAGCACAACACAACTCAAACAAAACCCTACTAGACACAGTACTCTTCCACACATAATAATAGGATATATATAAATATATTTAATGTTTGTAAATATTTTTCTTTAATACACATGATACACAAGGGTGATCATACATGAGTTTTCATCCTGGGGCATACATTTCTATTAACCTAGTGGACGTGTTTTAGCATATTTTAGGGTATGGATGATTATGAAACTGCATGACAAATCAAAACAACATGAACAACCAAGAAAATACCACCAAAGACCATGATTCTTAGAATAATTTACACCAAGATCTTATAATTATATCAATAAGGCTAACAAAATAAAACAGACGATCAAAAATCATTTCACTCCCACTCCGTTATTTCATTACCATGTTATCTTTTAATCAAATTCCCTTCAAATTTATTTCTTGTTTTATGAAATTTTTTCATCTACACTTAATAAGGAATCATTAGTACGCACACCCAACATAATTCAAAATTTAATACATATAGAAGAAGTACCTACCTAGATGATCAAAGGATTGAAGTTCCTTCAAGATCTAAGAACAAGGGATCACTCAACAATCACGAGACTCCATGAAAACTGAGCCGTATGGTCTTTATCATAGGAACATCTCTTTCCTAGGGAGGAAATATATAGACACACCAACGGGAAACAGGAAAGAAAACAAGATGGGAAGATCCCGACATTGAAGATCCAGATCCTATATTAAAGGAAGAACGATATCTGAAATTCATTAATGTGAGATCATGGTCATGATCATGGAATTTTAGTATCATAAATCCCCCATAATGTTATTAAATTATTGATTTACATAATATCCATTTAAATGACCATAAAATTATCAAACATGTCTTAAAATTGGTTTACATCAAATAAGGTATAAGTGGGGTGAAACTGGACAATTGGGGAAAACTAGGAAATAAAAAAATGAGTCACTAGTGGGTGATTTTCCAATATATGAGTCACTAATAGGTAAGTAACTAATTTGGAGCCATTGACAAGAATGCTACAAATGATAAGACATCGACACCATTCTACCGAAACAATGAAATACTAATGCAATGTCCTAATAATACCTTGTCTTACCGACGTTCTGACCTACAGATGCCCCTAACTCACCGATACTAACTCCCTTGACTAAATAATGCACTGACATATTGACACACTGACATGTCGATGCACTAACATGCCAACATCGACACAGTAATTCACTGATTGAAAAATTGGAAATTTTTCCAACCCTTGATATGAGCCCCCATTACCTCCAAAGACACCCTAAATATAGGGTTTTCACAATGGAAAGGTCTAGGGAAATCCTCATAATTAAATAAGATACCTCTCGAACTACTCTCATCCTCAATAATTCAAAAATGACACAGAAGAAAAAGGTGTTCAAACTACCACCTTACAACATACCTTTCAATAGAAAACCACCTTTTTTAATTCTAAATCTGTGGCGAAACCCTTGACATCCATGAACACCTATTTTTCATCTATCACCACAACAACTACAGAAACACTAATTCCCCCACTTCCCCCAGAAAACCATGAAAAAATAAATGTCTCACCTCCACGACACATGGATTAGGGATCTCATTACTCAATATAAACATATTATCATCTTTTCGTAGCACTACCTCTCCTAGACAAGTTAAATCACATCTTATTTATGCATCTTCATTAGGGATCGTTACTTAACCTCAACACATGTATATAATTTTCACACACATTCTATGAATTGGGAAACAACTCATTTCATAAGGTGAAAGGTAAATCATTACATCAGAAGCAAGGTACATAGAAAAAACACAAGAAAAAAACATATTACAACACTCAGTAATGAGCACACACCTATGCCACCCACTCACAAGTGGATTCCTTGAGGCCACATTACCTACAGAGAAAAATAACCCATGGAATGGTCATCCACAAATCACCTTCTCCTTATGATCCTAGATTCTTACTGATCTTTCCCTGGACATCATGTTGTCCTTGATATCCAACTCTCCCATGTTAATGATGTGGTAGTCCTTGTTTAGATACCGACAGAGTTGAGATATATGCAAGACGTCATGGATCATCTATAACTGTGGTAGAAATTCCATATGATATGCCACCTCTCGAACTCATCCCATCACATTGAAAGTTTTTATGAACCTCATAGAATGATTACATTATTACTAAATATCAACTGCCCACATTGATGGAAAACCATCATGAAAACTTGGTACGGAACCTCCAACTCCAAAGGCTTCCCCCTTTGACAGCCATAAAACTTGTGTCGGTCTTGATCTGCATTCATCATCTAAAGCATTAGTTGGGCCTCCCCTATTGTTCTCTGCACTAATATAGGTCCCTGATGGGCGGATTCCACAACCACTATATAATATATTGGTGAATAAAAAGTCATTCCACATAGATCCTCGAATGGTTTCATTCCAATGGAAGAGTGCTCGCTATTATTGTAGTGAACCACTACTAGGGGCATGTGCGGTACCCATAATCCTATGTTATCCAGAACAGAAGCTCGTAACAAATCCTCCACCATCTGGATCATCTTATCTCACTTCCCATCCATCTGACTATGGAATGTAGTGCTACGACATAGCATGGTTCCAAAAGCATGTGACAATCCCCACCATACTCACGATGTAAATATTGTATCATGGTTTGATACAATGTATCTTTTAACTCCATGTAGACAAACAACCTCATCCATATACCTCCTCACAAATTCAAATACTACGCTTGACTCCTTGATTTCATAGAATTGAGATGTTTTTCTCAAAATGTCCACTCTTTCCTAAACAGCATTGTGTACTCCTTAAGTCATGGGTAATTTCAGGATGAAATCCATTGAAATGTCTTCCCACTCCCACTTGGGAATATCTAAGGGGATGTAATAGACCACCAAGAACACAGTGATCAACCTTCACCTACTGACACAAAAGGTTTCTTGAAAAAAACTATACCACAATGCGATTTATCCCAGGTCACCAAAACTATTCGTTCAACCCTCTGTAAATTTTAGAACCTCCCAGAGACACTACTAGGGTTGGGATTTGTAACACACAGAGAACTCTCACACCCATTACCACTGGGACAACTAGCTTCCCATGAAACAACACTTGATTTTGACATCATCTAACCAACCCTTTGGACCATTACCCTAGGCATCCTGATCAGGCATCATTTTAGTCTCTATGTCTCCCCACTGAGACTCATCCAGCTATCAAATTAAAGAAGACGACACGATCATTTGAAAAAGAAAGATTTGTCTATCATCCACTCTGGAATCTAGATTTAATGCAAAACAATCCTTTTTTCCCTCTATTTATTTTTGGATCCCCAAACTACCTCCTTCTATTACTTCCTTCTCAAGTCATCGACCACCACATTCCCTTTTCATGGGGTTTAAGAGATCTCAAAGTAGTAGTCCTAAAAAAACCCCATCAACCACCAATTCCACAAGCTCAGTTCTCATTGGGAAATGATATACTGTAATCTCTTGTGATATGTGAACAACACAAAGCGCAGCCTAATGAGGATGTTTTGTAAAAACATCAGTGCGAACATGACTACTGCATGATCCATGTCTTGGGTGGTATAGTTCCATTCATGAGGATGTAAATACCTATATCCATAATATATTACTCCTTGCAACTACATCAGCACACATATATATCCTAGACTCGAATCATCATAAAACATGTCGATGGATACCCCTTTCTCTACCAACCTATTCACTGGGGCACTGACCAACTTCCCATTCAAATAGTTGAAGGCTTCCTAACACTACTAAATCCATATGAAGGCCTGATGTTTTTTGGTCAATGCTGTCAACAATGATACAAATCAAAAGATGTGGGTTGGAATATCCAATAATAGCATGCCATACACAAGAAACAGTAAACCTCTACCACATTGTTGGGTGTTTCCAAAGAAAAAAAAAATTCAACCTTGGATGGGTCGGTCCACTGTTATCCTCTATTGGGAATCCACATTTCCATGGAAGTGCACCTCTCGTGTCCAGAATTTGTACTTGGAAAATTCTTCTTATAGCTAGTGGTATCATAGAATGTCCAATATAGTCCTCAGATGATTAGTGTGGTCCTCCACTAGACTTGTGTAGATTGGGATGTTGTTGTTGAACATTGGGACAATGTGGTATTGGAACTCATAGAAAACAGAGTTCATGATCCCCATATATAGGGATAGTACTTTTGTTAATGTCGAAGTTCTTAACCGTGAAATCGAAAATCACAGAATATCATATAAAATTATTCTTCCAGATTCCACCTTCCCTCACCCTCAAATGATGATATACAGACCATAGATCAATTTAAGAGAACCAACCAACACCCTATAACTGGTCAAAATGATCATCGATTGTCATGGGGGGAACGTTTATTGATTGTCACCAGATTCATCCTTTATTAGTGTATTCCAATTCAAAGACCAAAATATTAATTCTTCACGAACAATATTGGATCACCACATAATAACACACATGGCCCAATAAAACCCTTCTTCATCAGGTCATCATTCTGAATCAGCAACTTCGGAAACTCCGAAGGCGCCATCTAATAGGGATCCATCAAAATCATACGGGAACTATGTTGGAGGTCTATTCCGAACACAACATAATTTTGAGGGGGTAAATCCACATCCTTCTCTAAGAAGACATCCAAGAACTCACTAACAACCCACATAACTTCCACCATCTATAGGTCAACTAATTACACTGATAACTCGGAAAATAATGAAGGATGAGGTTCCACACGCTGGTTGTCCACCTAACAATCCAAATCACCAACAAAAGCTATGTGTTGGACATCCATATCTGAAAAAAAGACCCTCTCTAGAAATAGTAGATGACAGAGTGAATTGAAACAAAATTCAATGCCAAGGATGAAATAATATCTTTTCATCAGTAGAATGAAATGATCCCCACATGACTAATGTGGTCCCATTATCAGTCTACATCCCATAAAAGATAAAATGGATTGGTCAGACCTTCGATTGGAAAACTCCACACCATGGGTGTGGAATGCCTCTTTACATCTAAACCCATGGTATGGGCTAGTATTTGTGAAAAAAAGGGTGATAATATCATGAATCAAACAATTCACATGCAAGAGTACTAAACAGACTGATTTTAATTTGAACAACCTTTAGCCCTACTGGAAGTGCTGCCTCTACAGTGTGAAACTATATATTCCCAACACCTCTACCTCTCTTCTATTAACTCCCTCCCGGACCATTACTAGTTGAGGACACTAAAGTGATTCCAATAGTCGGCCTCCCCCAGTGTCGCTTACCCACGGTGGAGCAGGAGATTGCTGCCCCTACTGCTGGAATGGCCTGACCGACAATTGTTGTTGCTATGGTGTGCACTGAACCTGACCTCCCTGACTATACCTCCTTGGAACTGTTCATTTGTATCGACTATTTTCATGACCTCCAAATACATTGAACTATGGTCTCAGGACCAAGGGGAAAGGGTGAGGACTAATAGATTAGAACTAGAACTATTGAGGCCTACTTCCTACTAGATGAAACATGGAAGTCCATGACACTAGAGACCATCTACTAAAGGCCTCCCTGTTTGAAAAACATTGCTGGATCCCCTCTTTCTACAAAATTCCCATTGAATGCATATTTTACAGTAGTTCATCCTTCTTCTTAACCCCTAACTATGATTGTAGATTAAAGGGAGTGGTGACATACTAAAGAGATGGTCAGAGAGCCTCCTCTATGTGTCTTACTCGGTACTCCTCATCTAGAGAGAGATCTGGTGGAAGCATATGAGATCCTTGAATTTGATTCATAGTTCATTTCTAACATACACTCTTGTTAGAGGGATAGAGACTCCTACCCCTTCTCATCCTTCGTCATGGAAGAAATGATTTCTGCACAGAACTCCTTATCAAAGTCAGCCCATGAAACCTTAGTTTCCTTCCAATCCTTGAGGTAAATCATCCACCACAAATGTGCATCTCCTCATATCTGGATCACTACCTGAAGAACCCATAACTCTATCAGAGCCCATATCAGGCTAAAAGCAATCTCCAACTCTTTGAGATAACTCTCAATCTCTATGATTGAGGCGCTTCCCTCATAATTCCATGAAGTTTACTATTGGAAGGAACAATGGGTATTCTTGCATAGTTCATCTTCCCCATCTAGATCTCACCACTGCTAATAAACCAGTTCAAACTTCTAGGTTTCAACTTATCATACCACGTGTGGGTGACATCTAGACTCCATAGCGAAAAAAGTAAACAATGATCTCATATACCTGAGTAGTGTGGGTTTTTTTCATTTAAATTAATTTTAACTCTTCATTTATTTAAAATAATTATAACACCCAATACACACAAGAACACAAGTCATTATAAATCATGTACCGTTCATAGTGTCTCAACCCTATAATCAGCATAGGCTCACTTTATCATTCAGTAGGTGAAGGGTCCCTACATCAAATCACGGGGGGGGGGGTGAAATTCCTATATCATGGATAGTAATCCCAAGCCAATTTCACAGCCCAAGATTTCTTAACACACTTTCCCAATCATCCCATGAAATCATCAATGTTTCTAACTCTGAACTCCATCATATCTCTCAACGCTCCTCTAATACCATTTTTCCACAACCCACCATCTTCATGATGTGGGTAGGATTATAGAGTGCCACACCCTTCCTTCCTCAAGATGAAAGATATATAATAACCCCTGATTACCACCTTCGCTAGGACCAAAATTGGAGTATATCACCAATGGTATTGAATGTCACATAATATGGGAGTTGATACCCTTTTTATAGAACATGATTGGGATACAAGAAGGTAAATCCAAGGAAAACCCAAATACTAAAAGTAAAAGTGATCTAAAATCCATTCCTACATACATGATCAGTTATTAAAGCTACTACAATGTACAAAAAGTCACTATAGTAATGTACCTAATGAAAATAAACTGAGTACAATGGGAAACTAACCATGATGTCCTAGCTAGTAAATTCCATCACAGTCCTCAACATCTTCCTAGAAACCTGAATATAGGTTAATATATGATGGTTGAGCATACGAGGATACTCAGTAGTGAATCTAAAGATACCCCTACACATGTGGGGGAACATACTAATGTCTTTGTGAGAAAATAGTGGAACCTCAATGAACCTACAATAGAATAATAACAATCCTAATATCACCAAGGCACACTCACCGAATAACGTAAGTCAAGTAAGGTATTAATATAAGCACATTGACATTTGGGTAGCCCGCACCACATTCCCCCTAGAAACTGCTCATCCATAATGGCTAACGTGTTGACACTACCACTTTTACCAAACATATTCACACTACTAAAACATGCTCGCACACACTTAGGCCACGATCCACACACAGACTCACCTACCGACACCTAAGCCACAATAACCATGCCTCTCGCCTGAATACACCTAGGACTCATCCCAAAGACAAATAGGAAAAAAATCCTGGACTGAAAACACATAGGCCCCACATCCACATCCAATCTACCCAAAGTATTGGAGACTATGGAAGGCCTCCAGCCATTATAGCCTGCGTGGATATGCTCAAGTGGTAGGAACCCAAATTTCAATGTGAGGAAGAATATCAATAACCAGCCTTCTATCCTCCCACATGGATGTAGGGAAATACACTCTCCTTCATGAAATAGAGGTGTTAAAAGAATAGTTATAAACTAGTGTGTTGTGCATATATAAATCATATGGAACTAAAATTTTAAAAATATGTAATCAAATAGTTAGCCTAACCATCGAGTTTTAAACAACAAACAAATAGCCACACCAATACCATTTTTGCGGCTACCCCTATATGTACAACCACACAGAATCCACTACCAAGAATAAACTCAACCCCATTATAGTTAACCACTTAAAGCTATATAATTTAAGAGGAATCATCTTAATTTATTTCAGCACTATTGGGAAACTACTAACCATCTCCATACCAAAACAACAACAAAACCAGATTTGCAGTCCCATTGAACACCCCAATTCAACCACTTCCAACTATAATTATTCAATTTTATACCACACAATCCAACTATCACAACCTAGAAATGTATCCCTTATACCCAGAAAATTACTAGATGTAGTCCCACTGCAAAACAAGTTCATAACCACATCGTAGTCCTACTTCCCAACATGGATGTACGACCACAACACAAACAATTCTAGTCCCACTACCCATAAGTTCATCCATTCCACAATAAATTACTATCTCTGATTGGGATAATAACACCTCCTATAAGAAACAAACACAGAAAGCCCATAGTAACTACCATTTTAACCATATCTCTTCTACACACCCATTCCACTCCCTTCTCACAAAACCAAGTCCTTTTCCCACCCCTACACCCATGATCGTTGTCCCAACAACAGAACCAAACAACAAACAGAAAACCCAAAATGAAAAGACACTCAACTATACCTATGAACACGATATATAAATAGATTCATATTTTTCAAACACTGTTATTTAATCCACTTGATACCCAGGTGATATCATATAAGGGTTTTCAACCTGGGGCATCCCTTTAAAATAATAAAGTGCATGTGTTTTGGAAGATTTCATGTTACTGCTAATTTTCACACATCCTAACAAAACCATACGTCAATGGACCCCATAAAAAGACCTCCAATGACCATGATTTTTAGAGTTATTTACAACCACAATAGATCACAATATCAACAAGGATAACAAAATAAAATTGTCGATCAAACATCAATCAACTCCCAGTTTGTTATTTCATTACCTTGTTATCTTTTGAGGACAATACCATGTTATTTATTTCTTATTTTTATAAAATTATTCATCTATTATTTAGAAGGAATCATTAGTACACCCTCCCCATATGATGAAAAATTTAAGAGAGATAGTGGAAATCCCTACCTTGATGATCCAAAGATCAATGTTCCTCCTATTTCAATGAAATGGGGATCGTGAAACCACCACATGACTCCAAGAAAAATAAACAAGAGGGGATCTAGCATAGGTGCATGACTCATATAGGGAGTAAGTCTTTTAATACACCAATGGGAAATGGAAAACAAACTATGAAGGGGAGATCCAAGATTTGAAGATCCACATCCTATATTAATGGAAGAACATTTTCTAAAAGTCATTAATGTATGAAAGTGGTCATGATCACGTGGTTTGAGTATCTAAAATCCTAGAAAATGTTATGATAATAAATATATTCCTAATATCATTTGAAACTCCCTTAAACACTCAAACAAGGCTTCAAAATCTGTTTACATCAAATAAGATGTAAGAGTGCCAAAACTAGAATACATGTAAAAATTAGGAAATATGTAAATCAGTTACAGATGGGGGAGTCTCCAATGAAGATCCACTAACGGGTGAGCTATCGACGTGGGCAACCAATGTTGTGCCACTAACGTTGAGTTGCCGACGCAATGACCTAAAAAAACAATGACCTACAGATGCCTCAACCAACCGACCTTCTAACTTACTGACTCCCCTGACTCACTAATATTGACACCCTTGAATAATTGATACTGACTCCCTTGACTCACTGATGCTAACGCCCCTGACTCATTGATGCATTGAAATGACAATGAACTAACATGATGATGCCGATGAACTGAGTCATTGATGGAAAAACCAAAAAAAATCCAAATCATGAAATGAAACATTGTTACCCCCAGAACAACCTAAATACTTGTTTTTACAAAGGAAAGGTCTAATGAAATATAAGTTGTTACTTCTAACAAAAAAATAATAAAAATTTCCTTCATATAAAAAATATTTATTTTGAAAATAACTTTCTATATTTCTTTATAACTACTTTTATCCATATTTACATATATAAGATAAAATAAATCAAGAGAGTTTCTTTTATGTTTATCCTTTCATTAAAATAATATAAATTTCATAATCAAATAAAAGTGGAAATAAATTGTCATGTTTGGATATATAGAATTTATTTTTCAAAAAAAACTCATCTAATCAGATAAAATATAGTTTTAGGGATATCTTAAAAACATACCCATCAATTTTAGCACTGTTTTACCTATTATATCATTACCAATGTGCAAGAACAATACCATGTTACAATTCAAAATAAAAACCAAAATAGTTTCATATTATAGAAATATAATCTATAATAAAAATATGCAATCAATTTTTAAAAATTAAATTTTTGAATTGGTGGATTTTTTTTAATAAAAATCCGTAAAATAAAATGAAAAATAGTTTTAAGAATAATATATTTTCAAGACCAAAATTATACTTTTACTAAAATAAATTATACATTATATTACTATATAATTAATTATTTTATATATATTTAAAGAAGATTTACATTATTTTAAGATCAAATTAATAATATAATTGTAGATTAAAATTACATGATATAATGAAATGAACATGTATTTTCCAAAAAATATCAGTATTTTAACTATTTACGTAGAAACCAATATTTTTTAAAATAACCAAAAATTACTATAATATATTTTTACAATGAATATTTCACAAGGGTTGATCATTTTATAATACATAATTTCTAAATTTTGAAGAAATTAATTCTAATTACCCATTTTTAAATCTCATAAAAACAATTATATAAGAAATGTGTTTTTAAAGCATAAAAAAAATTCATTCTTATTATATATCTCGTAAAAAATTATGATAAAGTTAAATTTATTGATAGAATTAATAAATTTTATTAGTGATAATATCTCTTTAATATATTTCGTAATGTGGTTATTCATACTCACACTCGATAAAAATACTTCTAGGTTATAAAAATCATATTCAAATTATATTATTTTGTTGTTTTTTTATTCTTTGGGATATATATACCACATGAAATCAGACATAGTGTTACTTAAAATGCAATCTAATATATTGGGGTATTTTTTTCTTCCCTCCTTATAAAATGTTTTTCATCATAATTTTAGTTCTTCATTTCAAATCTGAATATATCATAACATATTAATAAAATTATATATTCATATATATTTCAAATGTTTCTATATTCGTTATGACCTAAAAAATTCTTATTCATGTAATCATATTAAGTCATACATGAAAATGTGTTTATAAAAATTTACCTTGGTAGTTCATTGTCACATTACACTAAATATTTTATAGATTTTTCTTCACTTTTCATGAGTTTGAGAGACTCCACTACTATTTGGATAGAAAATATAATAAAATTCCTTTAAATGATTTCAACTTACTATATATGAAATATTTCATACTTATATGGTAATACTAATGATCTTGTGGAAGTTTTATTTTCTAGATCACTAAAATTAAATTTCAATATACTATTATATGGAAAGATATTTATCCGATATAAAACCTAAATAGTTTTCATCAACTAATATAATACCAAATATAACTAAACCTACCAAAAAATTAATCCCCATATAACCATTTTCACTTATATATTCTGATAAAAATATATCTATATGTCATAATCACATCTCCTAGAATATAATTTTTCTTAGATAATCTATATGAAAAATGTAGTAACCTTTACCAAGGACCACATAGTCTGGTCACATAATAACCATAAAGGTAATATATCAATTCTTAAATAAATATCATAAAAATATATCATTTTTATGAAAATGACTCTTTATGTTTGTTGATACCATTACAAAGATGTTTCCAAAATTCACATTTTTTAATTGTATATAATGATAAATATTATTAGAATAATAATTATATGTTTTATCCTAATCATATTAAAAGTTCAATATTGATAAATAACACTTAATTATAATCATATGTTTTCCAAGTTAACTCTAATTACCCTAAATTCAATTCCATAAAGGTTACATTCATCCCTGAGAGATATTATTAGGTGTCCTTTTCTGTTAAAAGGATCTGTAGTCATTTCATTCTAGCAGACATTATTTATAAGAAAGGATACTTCCTAAAATATATATCCATAACCACTAAATTAATAATATAGTTTTTTATATAAATGATTCTCAATTTATTCTCATACAATTCAAAATAATTGTAGCATATTATTGATATCATTGGTAATAAATATCATAATGGTTGTCCATGTTGTTGGGGAAATGATTAACCTTATTCTATATCTCTAATTAGTTAAGGAATTTGGAATTAATAGACTATTTCATTCTCATCCAATTATGACCATGATGGAATTTCTATTTACACTTGTAATAAATTCCAAAAAACATTAAGAATTTTCTCAAATGAGTAATTCAACATATTGATACCTGGGATCGTGAACCTTTTTCCATCCATAGTCTATATCAATTCAACATTCACAAAACTCTACATCAATAATATTTTTTAGAAATTCAATCACATTTTAATTGGTTTTCATAAAATGATATCATTGGATAACAATAAAAATAATTTATTTCATTCTAGATTCCCTCTCAGTTGGTTTCTACATATGGAAAAGGATATTAAAAATAACATGATTCAGTTTAAGTAATCTATCTAGGATATGATAAACTCTAGCACTATCAATATTAACTTGTTCTGTAGGGTAATCCATACACATACCCTATGTGCAGGATACCTTTTTTCCAATATCCATCATCCAAAGATAAAGGAACTGACATTGTTATCCTAAACTCAACATTAATATTAATAACTGGAATGAAAATTCCTATAAATGTAAAAGTTTGTAAATATTATTAGTTATTTTTATTCTCATATTAGATATGTTTTCCAAGATGTAGTTTCCAATGGTCAGACTAAACCAACATTATGAATAAATATTAAAATATTTCTGATATAACCTAGTTTTGGTGCTTATATTTTATGTTTCTTCAAGACTAAAGGTATCAAACTAGTTAGGATTGATTAGTTTCTAAATTTTGGGATACTAGATACAAATATGATTTCCATAAATTTATATAAATATAAAAAATAATATGAAAAAATATAAATACATCATTTTATATAATTCAAAATATCATTTTTTTAACCAGGGAATGGAAAAAAAGGTGAGACTATATTCTATGTTAGGGTAACATATAATGGATTGTATCATGAAAAAACAATGAATAAAAAATATTCTACATTTAAAAATCAAAAGACATGACATTAAATAAAAAATATGAGTTCAATGAACATAATCAACTAATGTAAATATATCAATCACATGGATAATAAAAACAAAATTTTCAATAAAGGAAACTCATACCTATAATAATATTAGAACTTAGCCTCAATGCTTTGTGAAATTTATGAATCTTAATATCAAGGAATGTTAAACATGAAATCATTACTAATTAATTTTTAGGTGTAAAACAAATAACAATATATTGTTCCAACCTACTTTTTCACATGACATGTGGTTATTCAATAATGGGATATCAATAATTGTACAACATCGTTTGCTTTCATGTCCAATGAATTCCTTAAATTTTGAATTATTAAAATAATTCATTCTCAAAATTCATTATAAGCTAATAATTAACTATATTTAATGAATAAAAGAAATCATAAATATTTCCACAGTAAATGAAATAACAAACATAATAAGTTTCAATAAATAAAAACTATATATAGAAATGGTATACAGTTTAACTATCATAAAATTAGAAAATTGATTCTGAATTCATCCATGTATATGGAAATATTAACATGGGGTAGAAAAATAATGTTTAATGAATAATCATGTGTGACAAGTATAATTATACCAGGAATGTAAATTATCTAAAAAATATTGAATAATAAACTATACATTAAGGATGATAGATGACTATTGATTCATAAAAAAATTAATGTTTAAAAGTTAAAAAATACATTAGAATAGAAAATATAAGTAATAAATGAAAAATAAATTTCGTATAACAACTTTTAAGAAAGGATTTATGAATCACCTTTGAAAATTATTTTAATTAATATAGGAAAATAATAACATTTTTATTTGATATCATTTGTAATATAAATTCCCAATATTTTGATAAAACACATTCCATCGAAATTACCATGGAACCATTTAATGTAAGAATCAAATTAAATAGCAGTCATGGTGGACAGAAAATTTATTCATGTTGTATATATTAAAATAGAACATTCATTTAACAATTTTTTAAAATTTTAGTATAATGACTTTTTTCGAAAAGATTTAAAAATATTCCTTTAAAAATATTTCAAATAAATTAAATTCAGTTGATAATTTAATAAATTAATCATTGGATTATAAATTTTAGTATTCATGAATCAATTAAAATAACTATGATATGAATGAAAAAATTTATTAGCCAAAAATGGAATTAAATAGTATTTTCATAAAAAACAATAATGGAAATTTTAATTACAAAATATAGGAAAATTAAATGATTAAATGTAAACACCATAGATATATATCCATAAAATTACAAAATGTGTGGTGTTACAAATTGAGAGAGAATGTAATTTCCTTCAATTTAAATATAATCATAGATAATTCCCAATGAAATGAGATTCTAGAATAAACTCTTATAACATTAAAAAATTTATAATCAAAACCCATTACAAGGGAAAACCTGACCAAAATATTTAAACCATATGAATAGTGTGTAATTAATTTGATAATATTTTAATTTTTTATTATATGTACAATACAAATTTTATTTAGTGTAAAATATTTACACTTCTCATTGAAGTGTAAATGAGAAAAGTCTTCCCTTAGATCAATTCAAATATGATTAGTATGCACTCTAAAACTCATGTCAAATAAATTTAGATATATTATAAATATATAATATAACCATAATAAATGTTACCATACTATATATTATTCTCATATAACTTTCTATCACCTTTTTATTAACAATTATTTTTTTATCATCATCATCACGACAGTCAACTGTATCATTTTTCATAAAAGATTTTGTTCAGTATTTTTATTCCTTGATTATTGGTCATGGATAAATAATATAAGTATTATTATTCCTGAAATAATAATCCATTTTTATACATTAAATGAAAAATTTATAATCATTATTGTGATATATACATGGAAAATGAATAACCTCACTTTTTAGAGGTGATAGTGCACACATTCACATGAATGACACTATAATTTTCAATCAGATAGAAAGGTAATATGACATATATTTATATAGTAATTATTGCATAAATATAATATATATTCATATATTTCATATTTATTATATTCTTTTTAAATATGTGATGAAAAATTAATTTCATTATTATGTACTGATAGTAGGTTGCATGTACGTACAAGAAATGATTTTGTTTTCCATATGTGAGATAGGAAGTGGAAAATTAATATCCAAAAAAAATATTATATCAAAATATTTTTTATACAATAATAAAAAAATTATTAAGGATAAAGTCGGTTTAGAATATGTATATGAAGATATATTCATTGAAATACTTGCGTAATATGGTTACCTATTCTTTGAGGACCTCTATCGTTCTATACCATATGCCCTCTAAAATGGTATTTGGTTAAAAATGGTAGCTTAATAATAAATTTAAGGAATATTATACGTTATTAGGTTAGTCATTATACATGTGATATTATATAAACTTAATGAATAAACAAGGACATGAAGTACCCTTTTATAAGTGAGGAGAGGACACTTGTAAGATTATGTAAGAGATTTAAATATAAATGTTGAATTTATAAAAAAAATCCAAATTAGAAAATGCATTTGAAAAAATAGTATAGCTTTTAAATATAATCATACTATAAAATTTATATATGTTTTTATTTTATTTTAGACCATATATTCTGGTTTAAACCCTTTATTAATCTTTTTTAACTATAACTATGGTAACATATTTTATAGTATATAAGGATTATCAATCTACCTATAAAGTGAAAATATTCTCACAAATAATACATGTATAAAATTTCCAACCATTTAAATTTCTATATATCCTATTATGGTAGTTTATTTATATTTTAATAATTTAATAAAATATAATATATCATAAATTTAATTAAAATATATTTCAGAATATTTATTTATTTAGATTTAATGTTATAAGTTTAACAATGGGATTTTAATATGCATTTATTTTACATTAATTATATATTATTGTTAACAATAAACTATTTTGAACACCACATTCATCAAAACCATATTTCATTAATTTTTTTTTAAATAATTTACAAGATATTTCCAACTGTTTTCATATGCATCGAGTTACCATTGCGTATTCATTTAATTTAATTATATTACCACACAAACATGGAAATAATTTACGCTCATAAATAAAATTTATTTATGTCCAAATAACCTATTAAATTAATTCATATCTTTATTTCCTATTAAAATATATAATAAAAATTTGTATCAAGAGAGTGACATTTGTTTTTATTCTTTATTTACAAAAATAAAAATGGTGTAATCAAAGTAAAGAGGAAATAAATTATGACAACCCTTCTTTTATTACAAACATAAACATGATTTATTATATAAAAAATCACTTGATAAAACAAAGTAGATCGAGAGGTTTAGTGTCTTTAGGTCTTAGGATCATTACATAAAAACTTAAAACATTAAATACAACATCTTTATTGAAAACTTTCATTACATGACTACTACAGTCCCTCGTACTTAGCATTGCATGGGATAACCAGAGGACATGCATAAGAAAATGGTGAGCTATAAAGCCTAGTAAGGTAGTACACATGGAATAACTTGAGGAGTACAATATATGTTAGATAATAGGAATATCAATAGAGCATAAGAGAAACGGGAACATAAAGGCGTGATAAAGCATGATAATCATAACATGGAAATGTGGCAACAACACTTAACATGGAATTAGCATGAGCCAAGGCTCATTGCACATGGAGAATTAGTAAATCCTCATTGTGCATAAATCATAAGTAAACCCTCGTTTTAATTGAATTAGAATGAGTCAACACTAATTGCAGATGACGTATCATGACAATATACTTTACCCAATGCATTGGAGTTCTATAAGGGTGCACCCTTATTAAACATTTCTTTTCATGCATAAGTGTGCCACATGGATCATAAAACATGGATTCATAAAACATAATAATTTATTCCAGGATAAAGGAATGTGTAATTAATACATGAAACTTTATAATAAATAAGTAAATGTGTATAAAGGTGAATACCCTCGATGGAGAAATGGTCATGGTATTCACTACACAATGGCATTGGCTTAGAAAATCAGTGCGATTTCGGCAGCGTAACGGCGTGTAATAAGAATTCATAAAAATGGTTAATGAGAGTGAAATGGGTTCCTCATCATATTTAAATGTAATGGGAAGCAATGAGGTCATATAGATATATTTCCAAACAATTGAAATGCAATTTAGATTCATGATACAAAAGTATTGCTTGAATGTAAATGAGGAGAGAGAAGTTCCTTTCAGAATTTCAGAAAAGTAATGTGTGTACATGGGAGGAATTTAATGAAGTAGAAACGGGTATCCCATCATTAAAACATAAATAGGGCAGTATTAGGGAGGTTTGAAACCATACCTCAACATTCATAATTGAAAATAAAAGGTCCGAACAAATTAAAGAACATTGGACAAAAATGAGAAAGGAAGAAAAAACCATTACTTGGAAGTGTGCTTCCAGGCTTGAGAGAGGCTTATTGGGAGCTTGGAGCACCTTGGTAGGATTCAATAGATAGTAGGGCAGAGGTTGGACGAACTCAAAAGTATTTGAGTGAGAAGGAAGTGGGAGCTTGGGTGGGTTTATATAGTAAAGTTGAAGGAATTCTTTATTATTTAGGTTTGGGACCACTCATAATAATTTAATCTAAACCACTAACAATCACATGGTTTTTTCCCATGGTTTTTGGAAAAGGGAAGAGTAAAACAATATTTTATTAGGCCAAAGTCCGAGCTTCTTAAAATAATAGGTTTGTTTATGTGGAGGTGAGTCACACTCCCATGGAAAACAGTTTAAAAAGACAAGGTGTTTACTAAGTCTTGAGGGATCCATTAATGCTTTGAAAAGTAAGTCAAACAAACCCTAAATCAAATTGTTTTGATGGAAAAACATATATTGGCCGAAAATAAATATTATAGTATATTATTACTTCACTATTGGGTCACTATGATGTCATAAAACACATTATATATTTAAACGGTATTTATTTTTTACCCAAAAATTTGACTATCTCAGAAAATTATGAAAAATTCACCGTTGGATAATTTTAACATCCTGATTCTAGAAATAACAATAATTTTATATAAATAATTTTTCAGATATGTTAATTTTCACTTTTAAAATAAACACCGACATTTATCAAAAATTCACCAGTTTTTCCAAAAATGGCTTTCAAACCTTAATAAAAATTACAATTGCATTCATAAAATTATATGATCATTTATATATAATAAAAATTAATTTAATAATAATAATAATATTTTATTAAAATGTTATTTAATTCAAAAATCCATTAATTTAATAAAATATAATTCTTAATTAAATAATAACTAAAAACACTATTTGTACTTTAAAAACAATTGCAATGTATCAATAATGAAAAGAAAGTATATACATTATTATATACAAAAAATAATGTATATGAACATAGTACTATCAATTTTTTACATAACGCCTTAAAATAGCTGCATAAGACCTAAGGGTAAGTGCGATGGTGAGAGACTCTTGGGGTGGCTCGGATAACATCGTTCGACTGGTAATTTCTATCAACATCCACTTCTCCCATAGAAAGTCTCGTTTGAGCTTGACAAGATAAAGCTCAGCTTGGGCTTGGTCAATAGTGAAGCCCAAGGATGCCACCTATTTTCCGAGCTCTGACAAATGGGCTTCGTATAGAGCAATTCTAATGGATGAGGCCATCGCTTCTTTTGTCTAATTAAATTGGATTTGTTAAATCCCTATATTTATACTAATCATGTGATCACTATTCAACGGCTATATTAGAAACGGTCAAAATTATTAATATAAAACCAAAGAAGTTGACATTTTATATAAACATTTTACATAAAGTGACATTTAATTAGATCAAGTGTGATTTCCATTCATGAAACTTTGGGTCATTACAATATTCCCCCCTTAAGAAATTTCTCCCTCGATATTTTCCTTTTCCCACACTAAAACAGATGTGGGTAACTCTGCTTCATTATTTCCTCTAATTCCAAAGTCGCTTTGTCAAACATGTTGTT
Organism: Viscum album; assembly: GCA_963277665.1. NCBI lineage: Eukaryota > Viridiplantae > Streptophyta > Magnoliopsida > Santalales > Viscaceae > Viscum > Viscum album. Next base: position 81,867,438 of record OY728157.1, read on the forward strand.
TCGCCACAACACCTTGACAAGGGGCATTGTCTTGTTTCATAGATCTTTTTCTCTATGATATAAGATCTTCACTGGTTGCTTCTCATAAGAAAGATCATCTTCCAACTGTACCACCTCAGAAGAGAGTACATGTGAAGGGTCCGATAAGTACTTCTATAAGAGGTATACAAGAAATACATCATTTACTTTGGCTATATTATGTGGAAGTTCTAGTCAATAGGCCACAACCCCAACACGATCAAAAATCTCGAAGTAGTCGATGTACCTTGGACTTACCTTCCCTTTCTTTCCAAACCTCATGACCTTCTTCCACAGATATATGCATATAAACACCATGTCTCTAACATTAAACTCAAGGTCTCATCGACGATTATCTACATAACTCTTCAGTCGACTCTGGGATGCCTTGATATGATGCTGAATGGTTTACACCTTCTCCACAATTTCCTCGACCATTTCTGGTCCAAGAAGCTTACGTTCACTAACCTCATCCCATCATGCTGGTGTTCTGCACCTTTTCCCATAAAGGACTTCATATGGTGCCATTTGGATGCTCGAGTGGAAACAGTTATTATAAGAGAACTCAACCAGAGGAAGATGTTGATCCCATCCTCCTTTAAAGTTCATTGAGAATGCTCTAAACTTATCATCAAGTGTTTGGATAGTCCGCTCGGATTGGCCATCACTTTGAGGATGATATGTCGTACAGAAGTTTACTTCAGTATTCAGAGCATGTTGAAGACTCTTCCAAAACATATAGGTGAATCTTAGATCACGGTCAGACACAATAGATAGTGGTACTCCATGAAACCTTACCACTTCCCTGATATATATCCATTCTAGTTGATCAAATGAGAAATCCTCCTTTTTAGAAATGAAGTGTGCAGTCTTTGTAAGACGATCCACAATAATCTTTTCCCAAATCGCACGATTAGCTATGTGGAGAACAAAAGTTCTTTCTTTAGTTATGGACTCAATGGAACACATAGTCTTTTCCCAAATCGCACGATTCCTTCTTCATTAACATTAAAATATGAGGATTTCCCTTTTTTGATAGCTTCAACTTTTTCCTGATTTCCCACATCATCCTTTTGAGCATCCTTTAACCTTTCCAAAAGAGACAGTTGAGAAATAATCTATGAAAGGATTGATGATGTTCCCTTCTTTATGATTCCCATGTCCATATTCATCAAGTCTAAGAAGATTGGATCCTTCTCAATTCTCATCATTGATAGAATCACTGGGTCCATTCTACTTAGGGCATCTTCCACCTTGTTTTCATTCCCAGGGTGGTAATGTATTGAACTGTCATAATCCTTGATGAGATCTATCCATCTTTTCTGGTGCATATTAAGCTCTTTCTGTGTGAATGTATATTAAAGACTCAATTGGTCAGTATATATCTCACATTTCTCTCCATAGAGATAATCCTACTAGATTTTTAATGCAAAGATCACCGCTGCAAACTCTAGACCATGCATTGGATAGTTTCTCTCAAGGATTTTCAACTGCCTTGAGGCATAAGACATCTTTTTACCATTCTGCATCAGCACACAACCTAAGCCCTTCATTGAAGCATCACTGAATACCACAAAAAGTTTCCCAGTTGTGGGTAATGTGAGCACGAGCGTAGTGATAAGCCTCCTTTTAAACTCTTTGAAGCATTCTTCACATTCATCACTCCAAGAAAACTTTACTCCCTTTCGATTTAGCTTGGTAAGAGGGTTGGACAGTCGTGAGAAATTTCGCAGAAATTGTTGATAATATCCGGCTAACCCTAAGAAGCTACGGATATCTGTTACTGATGTTGGCCTCAGCCATCCCTCAATTGCATCTGTTTTGGAGGGATCCAAATATATCCCATTTCTTGTGATGATATGGACCAAGAATGAGACCTCCTTCAACAAGAACTCACATTTTTTGTAATTTTCATAAAGCTTCTCCTTACACAAAGTCTCTTGTACAATTCTTAAATGATCCTCATGATCCTCCTTGGTTTTGGAGTATATTAGAATATCATCTATAAATACTACCACAAATTTGTCGAGGTAATCTCTAAATACTCTATTCATTAATTCCATGAATATTTCTGGAGCATTAGTGAGTCTGAAATTCATTACTATGAATTCATAGTGCCCGTATCTTTTGCGAAATTCAGTCTTGGAGATATCTTCCTTCTTCAACCTTACTTGATAATATCCCAACCGCAAGTCCACCGTTGAGAATTATTGTTCTCCACATAGCTAATCAAACAAGTCATCAATTAGTGGGAGAGGATACTTGTTATTTATCATGATTTTGTTAAACTCACAATAATCGATGCAAAGGCGCATTGACCCATCCTTCTTCATGACGAAGAGGACTGGTGCACCCCATGGTGAAGCTCTTGGGCGTATAAACCCTTTATCCAGATTATCCTATAGCTGCTTCTTCAGCTCTTTATGCTCCATGAACGCCATTATATATGGAGTCTTGGATATTGGTAGAGCCCCTGGTATAAGTTAAATTTAGAATTAAACATCCCTTCTAGGAGGAAGACCAGGAAGTTATTCGGGAAACACTTCAACGTATTCCCTCAAAATAGGCATTTCTTCAATGATGGTTTCTTCCATGGACCCAATCATCTGATCCAGATACACTTGTTCATAGGGAAGCAATATCGATGATTGAGATGATGGATATAAAGGAGATTAATCTTCCTCTTTACACACGTAAAGAACCGGGAGTCGATTCTCCATATGGAGTGTGATTTCCCTCTCCCAACAATTTATGTTGGCTCTATATAAGAAAATCAAAGCCATGACAAGAATTGCATCAAATTCTACCAGAGGGAGTATGAAGAGGTTCTCTGGGAAATTATATCCACAGAATATAACAGGGGAGGACATATATTCATGGGATGAAATTATTTACCCATTTTCCAAACTCACTGGCATCTTCACTTCCATGATTTGTGGTGGTGCGAGGATTGTACAACAAAACTTTCCAGATATAAAAGAATGCGTAGAACCTGGATGAAAATAATGTTCGCTATTATTTAATGAATAAGTAGCGTACCTATCACTACTTCTTTTTCAGGGTTCACTTTGCAGAAGTGATGGAAACAGCTCTTCCTTGCTACCATGGAGGTTGTTGGTTGCCTCCAAAAACCCTTGGATTAGGGCACTGATTTGCAATATGCCCTAGTTATTTGCATTTATTGCAATGAAAAACACGTTGAAGTTCTAACAGAGTGTTCCTCTCCTCTGTCGCAGCCGCGATTCTTTCTCGCCGATAGTTAACAGCTAGGTGCCCTTCTCTTCTATACCTGTAGCATTTCCTCGTCCCTTTAAGGCAATTTCCAGGGTGCTTCATTCCTCACTTTTGGGAAGTGGGGTGCTGGATCTTCCTAGCACCATTGGATTTATACATCAGACCACCAACATTGAATTCTACCTTAAGCTTCTTATCCCCTTGATACCCCTGTGATTCTACGATCTCCATTTTGACCTTCAGGGCACATTGGACAATTTCCTCATAGCTGTCTAAGACACGGATCGCCAATGCTTTCCGTAGGCCAGGATTCATCCCACCAAAGAAGATGTCAACGTTGCATTCTGGGTTAATGACAAATTCGGAAGCGTATCGTGCAAGAATTTTGATGTTTTCCTCATATGCTCGAACAGAATCTTCATCTTTTTTGCTTGAGGAAGAGAATAACACTTTACATCTAAAGACGAAGGGTGCGCGGAAAATATTTATCAAAAAACATCTTCCGAAAATCCTTCCATTCTAATGCCTCGATCTCCTCCTCAAACTTCGTATTTTGGATCAACTTACACCATTGATCATCTTCACCCTCCGTATGATAAGCCACCAGGAGAACCTTCTCTTATTGAAAACATTGAAGGATGGAGAAGATCTTTTCAATGGAGTTGATCCATTGTTCAGCGATCGTGGGATCAGATGATCCACTAAAAGTAGGAGGCCTTTGTCTCATGAATCTCTCGATAGTGACTTGTTCATTATTAGGGGTGGTTGAACATTCCTATTGACCCGTGTTTCTATTAAAATCGTGAGTTAGATGAGAGAGAAGTGTGGAAAAGTTCATGATTCCCGCTCCCATTGGATTGGGCATCTCATTAGTAGAGTCATCACACTGATCTTCACAACGGTTGTTATCGAGAGTCCTCCTGTTACCGGAAATTGGATGGAATAAATGGAAAGTTAGGGGTAACACATAAAGGGTAATCGAAATACAAAAGTTGATGACTTATAAATAAAGTTTAATTTACTTATCTCATGAGTCTATAGGCTTCAATCTAGACTTTTCATGATCTACTTTCTAACATATATTCTTAGGGGCATTTTTTTAATTCCCTTAATAAGGGCTCATACTAGGCTTGTGAATTTATCAAAACATATCCTCCGGAAGTGTTGTAACAAAGAGTGCACAAGTCCCGTTGTCGTGCACTAGTTCTCGATCAAGTCTAGCTCAAAGCGATGTTTTCGTGTTTTACCCCTATGATACATATGTTCCAAAGCCGCCTCTACCTACTCGTATCTTGATAGGGGTGTATTTTCTTGATAACCAACATACTCAACACTCACCAAAACATAGGGACGTTTTATTGTACATAGTCTTGTATCTAAGGCTTTACTAGTGTTTTCTAATCCTAATCCCAGAAATAACTAAACCTATCCCTTGATACTAACTATGACAACCCTTATTTTATTACAAACTTAATCATGATTTATTACATAAAACTTCACTTGATACAACAAAGAAGATAAATAGTTTTAGTGTATTTGGGGATTAGGATCATTACATAAAAACCTAAAACATGAAATACAACATCTTTATTGAAAACATCCTTTACATGACCTCTACATTCCCTCGTACTTAGCATTGCATGGAATAACCTGAGGACATGCATAAAAAAAGGGTGAGCTATAAAGCCCAAAAAATGAGTACACATGGAATAACATGAGGAGTAAAATACATGTTAGAAAATAGACATATCAATAGAGAATAAGAGAAACATGATCATAAAGGCGTGATAAGGTATGATAATCATAACATGTAAATGTGGCAACAACACTTAACATGGAATTTGCATGAGCTAAGGCTCGTTGCACATGAAGCATGAGTAAATCATAATTGCACATAAAGCACGAGTAAACCCTCCTTGAACATGAATTAGAATGATTCAACACTCATTTCACATGATGTATCATGATACAATACTTTACCCAATGCATTAGAGTTCTATAAGGGTGCACCCTTCTTAAACATTTCATTTCATGCATAAGTTTGCCACATGGATCATAAAACATGGATTTATAAAACATAATCATTTATTCCAAGATAAAGGAATGTGGAATTCATACATGAAAATTTATAATCACTAAGTAAATGTGAATAAAGGTGAATACCCTTGATGGAGAAATGGTCACGGTATTCACTACACAATGGCATTAGCTTAGAAATTTTGTGCTATTTTTGCAGCGTAACGGCGTGACATAAGAATTCATAAAAATGGTTGATGAGAGAGAAAGGGGTTACTCATCATATTTACATGTAATGGATATTAAGGAGGTCATATAGATACATTTACCAACAATCGTAATGGAATTTAGATTAATGATACAAAAGCATTTCTTGAATGTAAATGAGGAGAGAGAAGTTCCTTTCGGAATTTCGGCATAGTAACTGGTGTACATTGGAGGAATTTAATGAGAGAGAAAAGGGTCTCCCATAATTAAAACATAAATAGGGAAGTATGAGGGTGGTGAGAAACCATACCCCGACATTCATAATTGAATTTAAAAGGGAAAAATAACTTAATGAACATTGGACAAAAACGAGAAAGGAAGAAAAAACCCTTACTTAGAAGTTTGCTTCAAAAGTATTGAGAGAGGCTTGAGAGAGGATTATTTGTAGATTGGGGAACCTTGGGAGGATTCTAGAGAGATTAGGGCAGATGTTGGACTAACTCCAAAGGCTTTGAGTGAGGAGGAAGTTGGAGCTTGGGGGGTTTATATAGGAATGAAGAGGGAATTCTTTATTATTTAGGTTTGGGACCCCTTTTATTAAATTAATCTAAACCAGAAACCATCCCATGGTTTTTCGCATGGATTTTGGAAAAGGGAATAGGAAAAAAATATTTTATAAGGCCAAAGTTCGAACTTCTTAAAATAATAGGGTTGCTTATGTGGAGGTGAGTCACACTCTCATGGAAAAAAATATAAAAAGACAAGGTGTTTAATAAGTCTTGAGGGGTCCATTAATGCATTGAAAAGTAAGTCAATCAAACCCAAAATCACATTACATTAATGTTAAAACATATATTGGCAGAACATAAAGCATATAGTATTTTATTACATCACAATTGGGTCATTATTATGTCATAAAACACATTATATATTTAAACGATATTTAATTTTTACCGAAAAATTTGACTATCTCAGAAAATTATGAAAAATTCACCATTGGATAATTTCGACATCCTAATTCCAGAAATAACCATTATTTTATCTAAATAATTTTCTAAATATTTTAATTTTTACTTTTAAAATCAAAACTGGCATTTATCGAAAATTCACAGGTTTTGACAAAAATGGCTTTCAAACTTTAATAAAAATTACAATTTCATCCATAAAATTATATGATCATTTATATATAATAATAATTAATTTAATAATAATAATAATAATATTTTTTAAAAATATTATATAATTCAAATATCCCTTAATTTAATAAAATAGAATTCTTAAATAAATAATAACTAAAAACATTATTTTTACTTTAAAGACTATTACAATGTATCAATAATGACAATAAAGTATATACACTATTATATACAAATGATAATGTACATGAACATAGTCCTATTTATATGTTACATAACCCATTAAAACCATTTCATAAGACCAAAGGGTAAGGTGTGCGATGGTGATAGACTCTTGGGGTGGCTCGGATAACATCACTCGAGTGGTAATTTCTATCAACTTCCACTTCTCCCATAGACGGTCTAGTTAAATCTTGACATGATGAAGCTCAGCTTGGGATTGGTGAAGATCGAAGCCCAAGGATGCCAAATCGTTTCCAAGATCCGACAAATGGACTTCATATGGAGCAATTCAACTGGATGAGGCCATCACTTATTTTGTCTGAGTAAATTGGATTTGTTAAAGCCCTATATTTATAATAGTCATGTGATCACTGTTCAATGGCTATTTTAGCAACGGTCAAAACTAATAATATAAAATCAAATAAGTTGAAATTTTATATAAACATTTTACATAAAGATACATTTAATTAGATCAAGTTGTATTTCCATTAGCGAAACTTAGGGTAGTTACATAAATTTCCATATTTTCATATTTGGGATAGATTTTCTCATACATAGATAATAAAATAGGATAAATGAATTTTTTGTTGATATTTTTATTTCATAATTCATATTTTTTAAAAACCTTTACCTATTTGACCTTGCATTGGAGTGTCATCCATATTATAGAAAAAAAATCATAAAAACCATAAATAGAAGGGAAATTTTTGAAAAATATAATGATCCTAATTCCAAATAATAAATCCATTTTTAATGATTAAACTTATACTAGTTTAAGAAATATATTTTTATATAAATTGGTAAAACCGCCATGAAATCATTTTTTAGAAAATGTGTTTTTAATCACAAAAATTTTCTTATGAAAATATAAATTAAAATATAGATTCCAATGTAATTAATTTTATTATTTATAATTAAATGTGTTCAATGTAAAATTAATTCAAACATAAAAATATGACGGTACATTAATGCACTTTATTTAATGAAAAAATTATAGTTTTTCAAAAAAACCTTATTTTCACTATTCATATGAAAATAAACATTTCAGAAATGTGAATAATATCTCCATAAAATACTTTTTACATGATTTTTCAAAAATGATATTCATTAGATGATAAAATTTATAAAATTTATATAAAAATTCTATTTACCCTTGTATAAAATGACAAACACCGATTTTTTATGAAATAATATTTTAAAACATAAAACAAATTTATACTTATTATTTGACTAATAATGAAAATTAGGTAAATATCCACTTAATTTATTAAATTATATATTTTTATTTAGAAAAAACATATAATATATATATATATTGTAATTTGGTTGTTTTAATTCAAACCCACCGACCCAACAACTATGCGATATTAATCATATTTAAATAACATAATTTCATGGTTAGATCATGACCATGGTTGAATATACTACTCATAATAGAGCATATTGTTCCTTCAAATATGAACAAAAGTATCTCACTAAAAAAATCTATCCTTCTTACTAATATTATGAACTTTTAATTTTATTTATTTATTTCAATTCTAAATATGTCTTAACATAGTGATAATATAAGATATATATTTTATCATGAACATAAATTTATAGGTTTTTACACAAAATATTATTATTCAAATAAATATATAACTAGAATAATAGTAAACAATTTTATAAAAAATACCTAGGTAGTGAGTGTTGTAGGACCCCGGGACACCCTCAGAGGGGAGGGGTGAATCAGGGTGTCAAATTTTTCTTTTAAATTGATAGATCTTGTTCACACATTGGTAGAAACTTGTTAAACTTGTATGATGGATATGAACAGAAAGAAAACATTCACATGCAAAGAGACGACACAACACTATTTACATGGTTCACCACTAAGGGCTATGTCCAATGAGCATACGCCAACTGGTTGTCGGTCGTACCAAATTCCACTAAACACCACTAGCTATTGATTACAAAGGTTTAGGCACAGTCACTCTATCCCTGGCTCACTACCTTTACAAAGATTCAGGGATAGCTCATTGCTTCCCTCGGGTCACTCCCTTTGACCCCCCTGGCTCACCGCCCTTGGTGATGTCACACTTAGTTTTTAGGCGTGAAGGTCTCATAAATAGATTTGCATTGAAGTATTCATCTCCTGTTCAACATGAGATGATTCTTGCATCAGAGTATTTAGTTTATACTCTTTTTTATTTAATCTTCTTCTTTAGTGCAATAACTGAATGCAGTAAATCTTCTTCTTCTCTTCCATTGATTCCCAATACTGACACCTAAGTGTACTGATATATTCCCCTATTTCTGTGTAGATCTGAGTTCAGTTTCATGAACCAATCTTCTTCCCTTCGCAAAGCACAACGAGGGTGTTAAACACTGGTCATGTGTGTGCGATTCCACTTCACTTCATAATACAAAATTGTTCACTTCTCTTCCGTTGTCAAAAATGAATACATTATCTGTTTCACTGAAGGTATCGAGAAATATTCGAAGTTTCGTGCAGCTCCAAAAATACGGCTGTACTCCAAAGCACCTGGCGCTCTTCCCCAAGGCCAGCGCACAAGTCCCAATACAGTGCACAAGTCCAAACTGGCGGGCTGGTATCACCAAACCACCTGCACGGCACCGCCTCCTTAAACTTGAAAACTGTGCGACTCACATTCTTTCACTCCTAAACTGCCTTGGGAGCACAACCAACAACTGATGCGTTGCCTCTACTTGCACGAACCAACTACCACTTGAACGGATCAACCAACTATGTGAAGAGATCTCAAATAATCTCTAAGTTGTTAACTTCTTACCAAATAAGGATGGGTGGTCCTCTATCTATAGAAAAGAAGGACACCATGCGCGGTGGTACTGAAGCCTCATCCCAGCGCGCAAGTTCTGGCGCGCAGCTCCATCTTCCCTAGCCTCTGTCGCGCAACTATGTACGACCAAACCAATACATGTGAAACCATATTTTCATTGCCATATTTTGAAGATCTGATCACGAAATTCATCTTGTCTGCAACATTCCAAACCACCTAGGCACCGATATGCTAGTCCCTTCATGGCGTGCAACTCACTTTCACGACCAGCCCAAAACCTTCACGACCCTTATCCCTTTGCCATTTTTCCATGTTCTGATCTTTTTGTACCACTTGAAGATCATCCATTCCTTTTTCGATGTTCTTGAATCAAATATGAATCATTAAACACAGCCCTTGAACTCGACATGCCACCATGGAATTTTCTTTGTCAACAAATTTGTATGTCATTTTTTTGATTTGTCCACAAGCACGATCACCTCAAAAACACTTATTTTTGGTGATTTTTATCCTTCATTAACTCTTCTTCATTCAACACAAACTCCATTATCATGATATATATACATTGATAGATCAGATTTAGCATCATCGTATTTTGATACAATGTGAAGTGCATGGCCATCTCAGAATTCCAATCCCTTGAACATTGTCTTCTTCTTCAACCATCGTTCTCTACTTCATGCAAAACATATGATTCAATTCTTCAAGAAGTCTCTTACATGGTTCTGATGCAATCACGAGGAATTTAATGATATTAATCAAAACCCCATTCTTATTTAATCATCTTCATATAGATTATGCCTCACATTCTTCACTGTTGTAAAGAATGTGTCACCTTTGACACATGTTCTTTGAACTTATGATTAGTACAACAATCATCTAAATTTCCATTCCTCCTTTTCATTGGAGTACTTCTTGAACTACTTCATTTTGATCTTCATTGACATCTATTGTCATCAAATACAACTATATACAAAAATTGGTCCCAAAAATCTCCCCCTTTGTATTTTGTTGTCAATACTGTACATATCATCTAAAATGAATTCATCAATGTCAAAACAGAAATCTTCTCTTCACTCAACTTTTTGTTCAAACATTCATTTCACTTTCTCTCCCCCTTATTGACAAGATATACAAATCTCATGGTTGAGAGGGTATCAATCTATACATAAGCAATGTTTCGTTAATAATTTCACTCCAAGTCCACTTGAGCGATGCTCGATGTAGAAAACAAGAGGATTTCATTTAAACAATAAGGTTGTCCATTATTCACAGATCATGATACCACGTTAGATGAGAAAAATGTATAGTTTCTTCAAGGGTTTACCAATTTCATTTTAGGCTAAAGAGATCAAATGTGATAGGGAATAATCAACCTGAAGCTCCTACACTCACATCAGCTAATAGATCAAAAACAATAAAGTGCAATTGGAAGGATAAGTGGCCTTGGGTCACTTCCATTCTTCTTGTGTCACTGATCAATTCAGTTACTCCCCCTTTGTAAAATGATCTTTGTTATGAATAACCATGGGATATAGATTGATAAATTACATACCTTCTCCAATGGAATGTTATTCATGAAATTTATAGAGTAACTGCATTTTTTACCAGTTGGAGTTGATATTGATTGAAACAGTGATTTTGGAAGCTTCTTTATTCTTCTCTTCCTCAAGGGAAACACTTATCATAATCTTCATCAAGAGTGATCCTTAATCATCTTAATATTTTAATATCAATTGAAGAATCATCAAAGGATAGAAACTCCTTCATATTAGCTATCAAGAGTTGACAACATTCACTGCTTCTTGGGTTCTCCCCCTGAGAGCATGTTTCACCTTCAATTCCCTTCATTATTAGCACAAATACAATTCACACATTATTAAGAGGATAAGGTGGTTCCTCCTTGAATCATCAAAATGAGCTGCATGGTTGAGGTGCTTTTCTCAACCAAGTTTCTCTATTCACTGTAGTCTTCATGCTTGCACATTTGAACATATCTTTGGATATATGTTAAAGTGGAATGGCTCACTTCACATTGTCTACTTCTTTGTGTGAAATATTGTTCTACTTCACAACAGTATTGAATGATACATACTTACACTTTTTGAGGACTGCTTCTTGCTCTCGTATTACGGGTAGACAGACTTTTTCAATGTGACCAGATTTCATGCATCTCTCACCCAATAATTCTTTGACATGTGTGTTTCTCTTGGTTTTAAATCTCTCATGCACTATGTCTTCATCGCGTGAAAGTTTATATTTTTCTTTACCACTATCCCAGGCTTGTTCATTTTCATGTTTCCTCATTCTTTCCAAATCTTCTGGCCAGATGACCAATATATCATTTGGATCTGTTGTAGCAGGTTTGGATCTTCCGCATCAGTTCATCAGAGTTTCCTCTCTCTTATATTCTCTTGTGGATGAATGACACTTCAATTTTATGGATCTAAAATCCTGGGTCTTCTCATCTTCCCTACTTGAGATCTTCTTGGGAAATTTGTGTTCACACTATTCTTCTGATTTCTTCTCAAGGTACATGCTTCATACTTAGACAACATCGTAGGTCTTATTTTCTTATCAACAATGAAATCATGTTGAGATGGGCCTGTACCTACCTTGTGACCACTGCCGTTGCATACTTCATAGATGTTATCAAACATTCCAAATCTGTTTGCTGTAAACAGATGGTTCTAGACCTGCAGATGTTGCTTCTTCTTCTCTGGGTTTCATCCCTTTGATACAGGCATTCTTTGTGCTCTTACATTAAAGGGATTGTACCAACAATCCAGTACACAATGCCCAAATCTGTTGCAGCACCAACATTGACCCACAAATATATTCTTTTTTGTATCTTCTTTATGAGGTTGTTGGGAATTATTCTTAATATTTTGTGCTCTATTTGGGGAACCAACTTCATCATTTTTCTTCCCATCCATCCTAGCCAGAGTGGTAGGTTTCTTATCTTCCTCATTCCTCACCCATACTTGTTTAGAATTTTCTTCCAACCTACACTTTTTGAAGGATAATATTTAGAAACAATAGTACAGGTTTTTATGGATGGTACCTTCACTTTCATATCTGATTGTGATAGATCAATGAGTGATGTCATGATCTTCTTATCACATGTTGGAGGTCGTTTGACATTAGAATCCTCTAGTGAGCATTGAGTACCAGCAACAACTGATTCTTGAGATGGATAATCAGGGGTTGTCATAATCTATTTTTGACATGTTGGAGGTATTTCAGCTTTAGAATCCACCATTGAACATTGAGTACAAGAATCACCTGTTTCAGTCTTTTGTGAAGTCTCAATATGTGTCTTCTCATGATTTTTCAATTGGGATTCCAATTTTTGTCTTTCAAAATTGATAATTATCTTCTGATATTTAATCATGATCATCTTCTCTTTACATGTCTTCTTCAATAATTCAACCTCATCTCCATGCATCTTAACTTTGTTCTGTAACAAAGAGTCAAGTTCTCTGAATTACTTTAAAGTTTCATCCATAAAAAAACTCTTGACTTTAGTGCTCTTCTTCATCTCAGCTTCTAGTGCATGGATATTTTCATTTAGAGTCTTATTGACTCCATATTTTTCTTCAAAGACATTAATCTGTTTGGGGAGCTATAAGCATTAAATAATTATTACATCCAAGACCTTTTCCAAATTATCTACTTCCCTTTCCAATTGATTGATCTCAACCTGCATGCATTGAAATATTCTGAAAATAGCAGCAACAATTTCTTCTGGAATATCACGCAGACAACTTATTAATTTCTCCTGATCACTTGAGATAGAAGTGTCTTCTTTTCTTATGGGAGGAACCTAGGCCACCTGCTCGATACTATAAAAGCATGATATTTCATCATTATTGGAAGGGCATTAAGAACAAGAAACTGTATCTTGTTTTTCCAAGAGGGACATCTTCAACTGCTTCTTCTCTTTCATTTTCCTATTTGTCATAGTCTTGCTGGATGAACGCTTCTGCTGAAAAATGACTAAATCTTCAACAAGACTACACTTCATTGTTGACTTTATGAAATAAACTCAAATCCTCTTCTGAATATAATTACTGTGGGGTATCTAACATACATGAACCTGGATCTGATACCATTTGTAGGGCCTCGATACACCCTAAGAAGGGAGGGGTGAATCAGGGTGTCAAATTTTTCTTTTAAAGTGATGGATCTTGTTCCCACGTTGGTAGAAAATTTGTAAACATGTATGATTGATGTGAACAGAAAGAAAACATTCAGATGAAAAGAGACGACACAATACTTTTTACATGGTTCACCACTAAGGGCTACGTCCAAGGAGCATAAACCGACATGTTGTCAGTCATACCAAATTCCACTAAACTCCTCTAGCTTTGGATTACAAAGGTTCGGGCATAGTCACTATGTCCCAGGCTCACTGCCTTTATTAAGATTCAGTAATAGCTCACTACTTCCCTCAGGTCACGCTCATTGACTCCCCCTGGCCCACTTCCCTTGGTGAAGTCACACGTAGTTTATAGACGTGAAGGTCTCTTCAATAGATTTGCATTGAAGTCTTCTCTCATGTACATCATTAGACAATTTATGCATCAGAGTACTGAGTTGATACTCTTTTGTATTCAATCTTCTTCTTTAGTGTAATAACTGAATGCAATAAATCTTCTTCTTCTCTTCCTTTTATTCCCAATACTGAAACCTAAGTGTATTGATATATTCCCCTCTTTTTGTGCAGATCTGAGTACAGTTGCACGAACCGTTATTCTTCTCTTCACAAAGCACAACAAGGGTGTTTCACACCAATCATGTGTGTGTGGTAAACTAAATTGTTCACTGCTCTTACGTCTTCAAAAATGAATACATTATCTATTTCACTGAAGGTATCAAGCAATCATCCAGCTTTTGTGCAGCTCCAAAAAGATGGGTGTACTACAACAGCACCTGGCACTCTTCCCCATCCCGGAAAGCAAGTCCCAATATGGCGCACAGGTTTTTGGAACGCAAGTCCAAACTGGCATGCAGGTATCACCAAACCACCGGCGTGACACAACCTCCTTCATCTTGAAACCTGCATGACTCACTTCTTTTCTCTCCCAAACCTCCTTGGGTGTGAAGCCAACAACCGGAGTACAACCTCTACTTGTGAGACCCAACTACAACTTGCACGACTCAACCACCTGCGCATCGAGAGCTTGAACAATATCTTAGTCTTGAACTTCTTACCAAATGAAAATGGGTGGTACACAATTTATAGGAAAAAAGGACACAATGTGCAGTGGCACGCAAGCCTCCCCTCGACGTGCAAGTTCTGGCACGCAACTCCATCTTCCCAAGCCTCTGTCATGAAACTAACCTGTCTGACCAAACCAATACTTGTGCGACCATCTTTCCTTTTCCATATTTTTAAAATTTGATCACGAAAATAATCTGGCGTGCAACATTCCAAACCTCATAGGTACCGATGCGTAGGTCCCTTCATGGCGTGCAAGTCATTAGCGCGTCCAGCCCAAAACCTGCGCGACCCTTATCCCTTTACCTTTTTCCATGTTCTGATCTTAAAAAACAAATTCTTATGTCATTTGTTTGCTTTTTCAACAAGCACGATCACCTCAAAAACACTTCTTTTCGGTGATTTGTATCCTTCAAAAAATCTTCTTCTTTCAACACAAACTCCACTATCATGATATATATACTTTGATAGATCATCAATAGCATCATCATATTTTGATACAATGTGAAGTGCGTGGCCATCTCAGAATTCCAATCCCTTTCACATTGTCTTCCACTTTAACCATCATTCTCTACTTCATGAAAAACATATGATTCAATTCCTCAAGAAGTCTCTTGCATGGTTCTCATGCAATCATAAAGAATTGCATGGTCTTCATCAAAAACCCATTCTTCTTTAATCATCCTCAGATGGATTGTACCTCACATTCTTCACTGTTTTAAAGAATGTGTCACCTTTGAAAAATGTTCTTTGAAATTATGATCAGTACAAAAATCATCTGAATTTCCATTCCTCTATTTCATTGGAGTACTTCTTGATCTCCTTTATTTTGATCTTCATTGACAACTATTGACAAAAAATACAACCATTTACACAATGTTGTCTCAACAAGTGCCATATACCACATAATACTCGATTGATTTAACATTTTGATTTATTGAGTCTGATAAATTCAGTTTTCAATGGGATAGAAAATATGATAAAATTTTGTTACATTATAATTTTCATTTTATATGATATATTTCATCATTAAATTGTTATAATCATGATCATCCTGAATTTTTCATGATTTAAGCATGGAATAAACATTTAATCAACCATAATACAAAAATTTATTTCTCCTCTCTAAAATTGAAATATCACAGAATAAAAGAATAAGAAAAATAAATAAACATTCATAATAATTAATCCAAAAACAACTATTTTCAGTAGTATATTCACATAATCAGAAATGTATATGACCCAATCAAATATTCCAAATTTAAATTTTTCTAATATAAAATTAAAAAATGCATTAAACTTCACAAAGGATCACATTATCATATCACATTATAATCATAATTTTGATATTTATATTTTTTGATAA
Source organism: Viscum album (assembly GCA_963277665.1). Classification (NCBI taxonomy): domain Eukaryota; kingdom Viridiplantae; phylum Streptophyta; class Magnoliopsida; order Santalales; family Viscaceae; genus Viscum; species Viscum album. Next base: position 81,883,662 of record OY728157.1, read on the forward strand.
ATGTATCTAAATTTTTTACGTCTTCATAAAAATTAATTTTTAGGGTCATTGATACAATTCAAAACATGTTTCTAAAATTAAAATTTTCCAAATTTCGCATATAACTGAATATTATATTAGAAATCCTTGGGTGTTTTTTATTAACTCTATTACAATAATCCTATTGATAAATTCCACCACATCATTATGATATATTATCCAATTTAATTATAATTAACATGAATTCAAATTTGTAGGGTTACATTCATCTACGAGTTATATTATTAAAATTACTTTTCTGATAGAAAAATGAATAGACATTCCATTCATGGACACATTTTTTCAAAAAAATACACATAATTAAATAAATATTGACACATAATAAATTTCTCTTATAACACCTTTTGTCTACATTTTTTTCTTGTGTTTCTCATTATCTTTATAATATTTAGAGTATTTTCAATATATCATTTTCAAAAACAAATTCAGTTCCTCAATTATGCATTGTGTTTTGTTTGGAAATATGTCTTATATCCCTACCTATGAAGAACTAGAAATTAATATATTCTATCATTAATTTGAAATTTTGAGCATGATTGAATTTTTCTCCACACATGTAACAGAATCCAATTTTCTTTAACTATTTAACGATGTTCTTCTTCCCGCATTCTTGTTATGTGGAAAGGTGAATATCTTTACAAACATGGTCTTTATCACCTGAACATTCATGAAACTAAACGTTTACCTTATTTTTATGAAATTTAGTTAGGTAAATATTCTAATCAAAACTTGATATATTTGGCTCGGAATAATTAGAAAATAATTCACTATAGATTATATAATGTTTGGTTACACTACACATAAAAGTATATCCGTCATATACAAGGTTAATTTCCCTAATAATAATTGAACTTCTTAGATATAACACCCATTGTATCAAATTTTTTATAAGGGTAATCCTCAGTATTAAAATGGGAATTTTTGTCATACCTACCAATTGGTGACATACCTCAATAATGGATAAAAAAATTTTACACTATAATCATCATGAATGTTTTCCAATGAAATAAACATTCCTATGAAGGTATATGTTCTTAAATATTCCAAGGGATAGAAAAACATATGTTGGTTATGTTTTTATAAAACTTAGTTCCTAAGGGACCTAGTAAACATTATTTAACACTAACTATAACAACCAAAACTGGGTATCCTATATTTTGTTCTTACTTATTACATAAGTAAATGATATAATGTATCACACCCTGAAGTGACAGCTAGTTTAGTAACCATGTGATACTAGAAATTGAAATCATTTACATTGGATGAAAATAACATGATAAAAACGCCCATTAATAACATTCAAAATATTCACTTTTATGTATTAAGGAAAGAAAAACAAATAAAGGGTCTGATCAGATGACTAATAATGTTTACAAACATCTAAATCAATCATGCATAAATAAGGAATAATAAATATAGATGATTGGAAATAAAAACACATTTCATTCATTAAAAAAAATTTCTTAATGAATGTAGTGCCTATAAAATTTAATACATGGTTACATTAATATTATTCTATGTGTCCGATATAAATTTACATATGAAACCCCAATCTGAATCAAAACACAGATATAATTATAAAAAAATATTTATGTGCTAAAATTAAAATATAGTCATTTAAATTGTTGAAATGAATAAGGGTACATATTTTTAAAAATAAATGTATGAAGAAAGTAAGTAAGAATTTTAATATATATTAAATCCAATTGGTTTAGCTAAAATGTCTAGTATGACCAATTTTTTTACTAAAAATGTATTTTTCAAAAAAAAATATATTATATTGATTTCTTAATCAAAAAAACATATGATTAATAGTGATGAAATATATTTTATGTGGATAATTGATCTATAGAAATATTTTAGTAAATAATATAAAATATCAAAGATAATGATCATTATACTAAAAAAACTATATTCTTATAAAAATAATTCATTATATCGTAGCTATTTATTTAATGTTAAATTCCTAAAATTCCTAATTTTACTCTTACAATAATGAAAAATATATTTGGAATCTACATGGTAATATTAGCTTGAGATGATTTTGTGAGATTTTTTCTAAAATTATTGTTTTAAATGAAAAAATTAGTTTTCCTTATATAGATTAATTTAATATAATATGATGATATTTATATTTAGAATCCATAAGTCAAAATTATTTTAATATGAAAATATTATTTTTTATTTTTGAAAATAAATTAAATATTATAAAGATTAATTTCCACGGTAAAATAAAAATGTTAATGTACAAATAATTATTTATTATCTAAAAAACAAAATTAATTTATTTTAAAATATGATTCTGATGTACTTTTTAAACAGAAAGAAATTATATAAACACTTAATATACTAATAATTAACATAAAATTAGAATAAATTCACTTAATACATACAAATAAATTTGTCTATAAAACATTTTTTCTATATCTTATGTCTGATTCTAAATGTTAATTTTCTCATATTTAGAAGTTTATTTTGTAAAATGAATACAAAATATGAATTAATATTTCCAGAAGATTGTGTGAAATTGTTTTCTTATATTTTTGGTAATAATATAATTACAATGGAAATTTTTAATCAAAATTAATATGGGTAAAATGGTTAAATAATGTATAATGAATTTTTTGAAATTAAAAGGACACATTTAACTTATAAGAATCCTTGTTACGTATAAAATTCATACCCACATTTCCCACCTACAATTTTCTCACCTATCCCTCATACTATTCAATTAGTATCTCTTAACTAAAATTCTTTCCAAGATATTTGTTCATATTTTCACCTACAAGAGGATCTCAGTTAGTCCCACATCTATACAAACATATAGATAGAAATTTCCAAGATACATAGAACATTTTAGTTCTTAAATAGAACGCCAAAATGTTTCTCATCCACCATAATCAATAAAAGTCTTCAAGTCATTCATTTTAAAAATATACTTTAAGTGATGATCAAAATTATCATTTTAATTATTACTTATGCTTTTAAATTAATAATTTACCCTTCCCTTATAACATTATCCATAACTACTCTTATAATATTTATATAATGATATCAATATAAATAATAAAAATAAATATAGTCTTATTAATTTTATTAAAATTACCTCTTTATATATAATTAATTCAACAAAATGAAAATATTTCTCATATGTGAGTGCGGGAGTGTAACTGCCCTGAGTGACACATTTCAGTTTTCACCACCACATTTTAAAGAAGGTTTTAAAAATGGGTTTATTAAATAATTATTTTATTTATCTCATGATTTATATTCATAAAATATAAATAAAAAATTATATAAAAAATATTCGAAACATGAGGTCATCATAACATTTTCCTTCTTAAAAAATCACACTATGAGTAATATACTTTTATTCGTAATACTTAATATTATCATATACATTAAACATTATTATAATCAATAGTTATTTTAATATATAAAACTATTAAACACTATATATGACCATTATGATTCAGTTATAATCATATTACAACAAAACCACCTCATAATAATCCATTAATCATGGTAAGTTCATGTTTATATCGATTGGACTTCTTAATCGAACAATACAATACATTTATATAATGAATGAATATGGGAAAATATTTAATGGTATAATACGATATAAATAAATATTCATTTTTCATTTCATTATAACGTTATATCAAAATATTACTCATCTATTAATAAATCACTCCCCATTCGTTGAAAATCACTGAAATATGCAAGTCAAATAATTCAACCTCCTATATCATAATCAAAGCTTATTGGAAATGAGATAAATTATTAATGAAATATAATGGAAAACTTATTCCAGTGCGACATATGGTCTAATAATGATGGAATTTGGTAAAATAATATATACCAATTCCACTATTATGAAACTAGTTCATAGCAATAATTATTACATACAATAGGTGTTTTAAATATGTAAAAATATACTAATATTTTCATGTATTTAATGACTGTAAATAAAGAGTATACCTGGTTATAGTTGATAATAGTTTTTCTTGGTATGTATTTAGTTACCATATTGTAATAATTCATGATGTTTTGTTCGTGTGCGTAATAAATTAGGACATCGGTAAGAGTTTTCATCTTATATTCCTAAATTCAAGTAATGTTTGGTATTCTGCACCTAATTTAATCTATGTTATGTGTATAATACCAAATTGAGATATAATATTAGGAATTATTATTTAATAATGATATTTTATATTCAATTACAAGATCGATATTTTATGGGGTTTTTATGAATGTTTCTACTCTTATTAGTGTTTCCTTCTTATCAATTCTAATTCCTTGAGGCATAATAGATTTTATGGACCATGTTTTATTTTTATAGTGTATTCACAAAACATTGTTATGTTTTTATCATAATAATTATAAATTATAGTATTTTCTATGAAAATAATTTCTCTTTATTCGTCTGTATATTGATTTAGTTGTTTCCCTAGTATTAATGAATTTTTTTTAACTCAACATTCATTAATTGAGTTAAGGTAATTCTATTGAAATTATTTGATATGAGTTGGGCACATTCTGATCATTGACTATATTACATTATATTATCTCGTTTTTTCTATATATATTCATTATTAACATATAAAACCATTGACTAATATTTCTAAAGTCTAGGGAAATATTTATTGTAAGAAATATTGATATCTCAAGTCCCATATCCTTATGTTATATTTTATTTTATAAAATTAATTCTTCCATGAGTGGGATCTCCCAAAATAATATTTCATTACATTTTTATTCATATACTGCTATAGTGAAATCATTATTTTGATAAAAATAGTATTTAGTGACTCTTTTTACCGGGTGAGATTTAAAAAAAAGTGTTTTGCATGATATTGAAAGGAGTGTTCCATTTCAGATTCAAAAGTGTTGTCTTCCTATATATAATTATCCCTGATAAACCATGTTTATTTTTAAAGACCTATTATGGAATATTGTTTACAAAAGTATCTACAATCAATTAATTTTCACTTCACTATAATAAACCATCTTTTGGAAGACACCTATAACATCCCCATTTTTGTCAATTTTAAAAATGTTTCCAAAAATCTCTTTAAGGTGTTCACTGCCATTTCCCATTTCATTTTCAAAATAATTTACCAAATTGAAATATGTTTTACTATTTATACTATAATTTAAATTTATTCTTTTGAGGCATTAAATGAATGGTATCACAAAGTTTTATTCTTTATAAATTCTTTTTTTATACCATACAAATAATTCTTTTATAAGGGGGTGTTTTTATTTATGTCAAAACCCTCTCTATGATTCATTTTTCACATTGGTATCATGTTCATTTTTATCCAAAATAAATAAATTCCTGGATGGAATGTTATCGTGTTATTATACAATTTACTTATGTATATATGCATTACCTTAAATAGTGTTACTACATCATTTTATAAAATTCTAATTAGTGGATAGTCCCCAGGAAAGAATTTTTATTTATTAACATGTTGAAATGTATTGAAATTTTATATATTGTTATTACAATATGAATGCTTATTTAAAAGTTGAAAATGAATTGTTTGACCATCAATTTTCTTTCTATGGTTGCTTAATGATCATGTTTCTCATTTAATTGTCATGTGGAAAAGTAATGGAATTACATATATTATTATTACATTATAGTTGATAATTTGAAAGTTGGCCATCTATTATTTTTCTATACATCATGTTTCTTTAGATCGGATATGATAATTTTTTCCCAATTTTTAACATGGGTTAAATTATTGAAATACTTGATAATTATTAGACCCTAACATAGGTTGATGTTATATTTACATTTCATATCAGTATTTACACATATAATAATAATTTTTTCTATAATAGGATTCTTAGGAAATGGTATGAAAAGTATTATAGATATTAATGGTGAATACATTAGAAATAATTGGTCGATGGGTGGGACCCAAAGTTATATATCACCTAAATTAATCTATAGGTCTCTTGAGGGAATAAAAATTGGGTTCTGGTGTATACATATACCCATAATAGGATATAATCATGAAGAAGTAACCTAAAAACATTTTTTTGATGTCTATCGTTATGAATTCCATTAGTATGATGTTAATTTTATTGATATAATTATTTTCCTTTTTTCATAAGGATATATAATACTCTAAGAGTATTGTATTTTATTTAATGAAGATGTTTATTTATTCCTAATATATTATTTATGCCATGTTTTTCATTTAATTTTTACGTTTTATGTTTTACTATACTGAGTGTTGGATCTAACCCCATATTTTTGAATTTCCCCATGTTAGGAGGAAAATTATTACAAAACATATTCATAACAACTTAGAATGTGTGGATAATTTTGTTGGAGATTTTGAACACACATTATGGATTAGTCAGTTTTGTATATAATAAAATAAATCATTATTAACAAAAAAACATGGGCTTTCTTAGTTACTATTTTTTCCTAATTCTATAAGAATCTAAACATGAAAATATTGTTAATATGTTAGAGATAAAATAATAATTATTGATTATGTAATTAAATTTTTTTTATATAAATACTTTTATAGTTTATTTGAATGTGAGTATGTAAAATATGTGTTTATGACCTTCAGATCCAAGAGATTGTGTCTATAGTGTCACATTAGTTTTTAAGGGATTGTTTTAGATAACTTTTAAGATTATAAGGTTATTAGGATTATTTAATAGATCGTAAGATAATATTGATCATAATTTTTTAGGTATATAGAATCATTTGGGATATAATTTAATTTAATGTTAATGTAATAATGGAAAATTAATATATCAATTAGTATAATATAGAGTTATTAAAAACCCTTGGAAAAAGTGTAAGAGTGAATTCGTTGTTTTGAAAAAAATACTGAATTTTTGGAATCTTTTGTGTATGTGGTTTTCCCTTCCATGAAATACATGTCTATATTTTAAAAGTTGATGCAGGATCCAACATAAATGTTTCTATGGGTAATAACCCAAAATAATACATGTTTGTTATTAACAAAATTGTCACATGGGGAACCAAAAAGAAACCCAACTATAAACCATGTTTAACATTTCAATAAGAATCCTTTAGTTATTTGACATTCACATTGTGGAAAATTATGGTGGATTTTAAAAAGATTAATTTAGATAACTTGATATGAAAGTTACCATGGATAACATAGTTTGAAATGTATATATTCATAAGTTAATGTACATATTAATTGATATATTATTTCCTAGATGAGGGATATGTTGGATTTTGATATCATAAATTTAAATAATTTTTTGATTTTTATTATTTTAGGAATGTGAGTAAAATATTGGGAAGTTTATTATGGGTCTTAGGTTAATAAGTGTTATACTAAAAAACAAAATATAAACTAGCACGAAAAATAATGATGTCAGTTAGACATACATTGATATATATTATATTTTGTTTTATACAAGTTGAGTTGTAAGGACAACATGCTAACATGATAGTGTTATAAAGAGAGAAAAATTGAGGATAAATTTTCATATGGTTATATATATTTGTTATATTATATTAATAATAACTCCAATTAATTATTTTGGATTTATTAAGAGATGGAAACTAAAGGAACCATTTCTAACATGGATTCAATTGAAAATATAAAAATTTCATAATAGAGGGCCTGATAAAAAATTTTCTAGAGTGAAAAATATGGTGATTACTCAAAATTTACAATCAAGAATTCTTAATAACAGTGTGAACATAGGTGAAATCTAAAATACACCAATGGAGAGAATGATTGAATATCATAGGCATTTATGTGACCAATATGGTAATGGAAAGAATATTTAATTTATTTTATTAAAAAAGGGTATGAGCATGGGCGAAATTTCATCAAAATTACATGTAAATTCTATAATTATAAATAAAGGTCACTAGAATCAATATTTCAATATAAATAGAGGACAAACAAAAATAGTTTTATTCAATTTAAAAATAGTTGGTCAATATAATACTCATTGTCATAATCTAAGGGTCGATGAGTAAAATAATCAATAACAACCATGAAAAAACAAATGGATTATGAAACTACTTATAATGTATCTGATCATGAGTTTTAAATCTATATTTACATTTTTTCTATGACATGTACTCTTTCTTTAACTACAAGATATTTTTTATAAATGAAACCCCCTTAATTGTATGATTATTATATAAATATTTTTTAACTTTTGTGGGAAGTAATTCTTTGTAGAACTATATTTTCATCCCGTAGTAGAATTATATGTGATATTCAGAATGGTTGAGCTTTATTTATAAAAAACATATAATATTTTTTCATATATATAAATAGCATTCATCATACTAAATAAGCCGATGATCCTCTAGTGTTGTGATGTTAACTATGAGTTACCTATAGAAATGTATTTAATCTGGTGATCTAATGAAGGGTACACAATTTATTTAAGTGTGGGATAATGTAACACCCTTAAATTTTAATACATCATTACCGTAAATTATGTAAATGTATTTGATAATTTTCTCTACATCCAAAAACAAACATAAACAAAACAATGATATGTTTGGATAAAATTTAATTTTTTAATTATGATTGTCAAGACATAGTAATTTAAATATAGGGAATGAATTTCAGAAACCTATATATTAAAAATATAGATATTAAAAACATGATACTTTTAATATGAATTCATTAAAATTAGTTTACCTAAAATGACTAATAATAACATTTATTTTTAAAAAAATTATTTTCCTAAGTATTCCCTTTTTTGGTAATATAAGATTATATTTCAAAAGACTTGTGATTAATGACAATATAATATATTTTATATTAATTATTGGTTAAAATCTACTAGATAAGTAAATAATATAAAATATAAATTAGAATAGACAATATTTTAAATAATATTATTTCTTATAAGAATATTTTTCATCATATCTCACCGTTTTATTTAAAATTATAATTTTTGAAATATATTTTTTTTCTTCTTATAATTAAATTTATTTTTTGTATTCATCATTTTAATATTAACTATCTATAAGTTGATTTTATTTTTTAAAAGAATTTCTTTTTATGTGAAAATATTAAAATTTATTTTTCCTACGAATAATAATTCTATTTTGTAAAATTGAATTTTAATTTATAATCATTTTGTAAAAATTATTGAACTATTCCAATTTGATTATTATTCTTTAAAATTAATTTACAAATTATAATGATTAATTACAACATTAAAAGTAAATTTTTTTTTCAAATTTATTTAATCTAAATAAATTATATTTATATAAATTAAAATATATATCTGATAATGTTCTTAAAGAACTAAAAATTTTATAAATATATTTTCAATTAATATTAATTAGGATATAATAATAAAAAACACTTAATAAATATTCCATCTTTAAATAATCAATTTTTATAAAATATATTTTCTCTTTTAAAATTTTATATTATTATAATTAAAAATATAAATAGGTTAAATGTATCCAAAATTTTATTTCCTCAAATAATCATTTTGTGTTATGGTTTATATTATTCATTTATTTAAAAAATAATAACCATGGTTAATTTTTAGTCATGATAAATAAGGGTAATATGGGTAAATCTAGTCTCATAACTTTTTAATAGTTTATAGATCACATAGACCTTATAAAAATCCTTATTATATATGAATTTTATACCCTCAGCTCTCTAATACATTTTCTATACCAAACACTCTTGAGATTCAATTCATTTCAACTACCTATCTTTCATTTACGGAGATTTTTCTCTCTTTATCATCCATAAAAGGAGCTTACTTTACCCCACATATATCCATATCTATATAGTTAAAATACTATGAAATTAAACCAAATTTACTTCTATATAGATCCCTATACATTTTTTTTATCCCCTATCCACAAAACGTTTCTTTAAGACATTTTTTTCAAAAGGATACTTCTTGAGAAGATTTAAATTATTAATAGAAATAAAACATACAAATCTAATTTTATTATTTATCCTTCCAAACCGCACTCATCCAAATAAATTATAAGCATATTTATATAATAACATACTCATAAATAATATTTTTTAATTTTATTATATTGATGTCATAAAAATTATATATTCCCCTCCAATTCAATCAGAAAAATTAAAACATTTACCATATGTGTTTGCGAACCATCGAGTCCAATAATGACACGTTTCATTTTTTGTCACAATCCCTCATGTATGGTTATTTAAATGGGTTTATTGAATTTATATTTTATTTATTTACTAATTAATATTATTTAAATATAAATAATAATTTTATAAATAATATTATTATTAAAGGATAGTTGTATCATTAACTATTTTAATAATGCATATATAGAGTAATAGATTTTAATCATATTATGTAACATATTAATATATCATACATATTTTTATACAAACAAATATAAAAGATCAGAACAATTAACTATAAATATTTTCATTATTCTTATGATATAATTATATTTCAACTAAAACACCTCATAATCTCTCATTAATCATGGTACAATTATCTTATGGTTGGTTCAACCACCTAATTGAAAAAAAATATAAATTTCAGTAATGTATGAATTTTTGAGTTTTTAATAATATAATATAATGTAAATATTTAATAAATTTTTTAATTTGTTTCTGGAAAGGTTATATGAACAATTAACTCATCAATTAAGAAATTATCATCTGTTCGTTAAGAATCATCGAAACATGGTCATCACTAGTTTCAACATCATTGATTGTAACAAAAAATATGATGAAATGAAATTATAGATATATAAATTATCATAGAAATATATTATAGAAGATTATATATTCTATGAATTATTTAATTTTGGAAAATAACAAATACCAACAACACTATGATAAAACTAGTTCAAAAACATAAATATTGCACACACCTGGGGTAGAAAATTGAGAAAAAATAACCAATATTCACATGAATTTAATTATATTAAATTAAGTGTATAAATATTTATATGTGTAAATAATTCTCCATGGTATTTATTTAATGAATTTTATTTAATTATTTATATAATTTGGTGCATGTTCAAAATTAATTAGGACTCGAGTAAGGGTTTAAATCTAAAATTCATGTCTTTCAAATATGTTTTGACTTATGCACCTACTTTTGATTTATTATCTTTATATTTTCTGTTATATATATAATTATAAATAATTGTATTTTAATAATGTTATTTAAAATTCAATTATATTTTCTTTTATTCAAAGGGTTTTGATTCGAATGTTTCTAAATACATAAGTTTTTTTTGTATCAATTTTGATTCATTGATACATAATAAATGTTTTAACCACATTTTATTTAAATGTAATTTCAAATAAAAATGTCATATTTTTATCGTAATATATATATTTCATGGGATTTACTAGAAAAATAATGTCTCTTTCTTTATGTGCATATTAATGTAGTTTTTTACCTATTATATTATATTTTTTGGTTACTCAACATTAGTTCATTGAGTTATGATAATTATCTTGATATTATTTCCCAATAGTCTAGAAAATTGTGACCTATCATTGTATTATGTGGTATTATATAATTTTTTCAATGTATATAAATTCTTACCCCATAATTCCTTTGAGAAATATTTCTCAATTCTTGGGATATGTTCCTCATATGGAATATTGATAACTCAAGATTCATATCCTTAAATTTTATTGGTTCTTCCTGAAGCTGATTATTTTAATATAGGGTTCCCCTACACTCATATTTTAATATATTTTAATTTATATAAATTTATAGGTAAAATAGGTTTTGATACAAATTTATTTTCTATTAATCCTTTAACAAGGTGAATTTTTAGCAATTTTATTTTTTACAATATTAAATGGCATTTTTCAGTAAAATTTCATATATGTTTAATGATATCCATATTTCTCCATGAAAAAAAATAATTTATTTTCAATGAAATATTATTTAATATATTTTTTATATGGAATTTATTTCAATGATTTTTTACACCACCTTTCAAAAATTAATTTTTAAAGTGACCCAGAACATCCGCTTTTACATCAATATTTAAAATATTTTTTATAAGATCTTGTATGGTTTCACTTCTATTTACCATTTCATTTTTAAAATAATTTAACTAACAGGTTTTATGTCTTATTATTTATAAACTAATATATATTTAGTTTTTGGTGGACTAAACTTGAGGATTCAAATAATTCCAATTTTGGTCACTTGTTTTGTGATATAATTCAAAAATATATGTTATAAGGTTGTTTTTGATTTTTTCCAACACCCCTATATGTTTATTTTGATTCATCAGGGTTATATGTTTTTCACATAATCCACATTATTTTTCATGATGGGTTATGATCAGGTGATTGTAGAATTGAATAATTTTATACTCAAAGCACTTTATGGTGTAAACATATCATGTTAAAACATTCTTATTTGATTATGTTCACCTAAAAAGAATGGATATTTATTAACATGTACAAATTTATTGGAAGTCCATATATTTTTAATCAAATAAGGTTTATTATTTGAAATTTTATTATATATCATTTTATTGTCTTCCATATTTCACTCTATCGGTTGTGTTCATTTTATCCTTTTTATTAACATGGGTAAAATTATTAGAGAATATTTTTGGAATGTGTAATCTCTATTGTTAGATCGTCAAACTCCATTCACGGTATGTGTTATGAACATGTTGTCTCATTTATTATAATGGGGAGAAGTATTGAAATTCTGAATTATTTTTGACTTCTAAATTCATAATTATTATGTATTAAAATTTAATATATTTCATTATAAAAACATACATCATTTTTTCAATAAAAGGTTCCGTAGAGATAGTATAGAATGTATTATTTACACTTATGGTTAATTAATTGGACATAATCTAGTGATGGGTGGGTCTTTGAATTATATATCTCATTTTTTCATAGACATGTCTCATGAGACAAAAATGGTTGGGCCTCTTTTATAACTCCTCTCATAATAGGATAGTGCAATCGACAAAAACATTGAAATCATGTTTTCTCTGTCTCTCATTATTAATTCCATTAGTATAAGACCAGTGTTATTGATATCCATGTTTTCATTTACTGTGTTGTCTATATAATTCCTTAATTTCATGTTGATGATGGTTCCAATTTTTACTTATTTCTTCCATAATATCACGTCCATGATTTCAACAATTGAATGTCTACCATTACAGAGTCATTGATCTCACATATTATTTTGTTTCGTGTTCATTGATTTATAACGAAAAGTATTACATGTGATAAAATTTACCCAATCTCAAGTGTGGAGAATTTTTTGGAATATATTTAATACTCATTTTTTATTAACATTCTTCATATATAATAAAGAATTATCCTTGATATAAGGAACATGGTATCTATTAGTTATTATTCTGTACTATTTCTATACATATTTAAACATAAAAATTACCATTTTATATAAGATATTATATAATTTTTATTGATATTTTATTTAATGATAGTTATATTTAGGATTTTACAGCTAGTACAGATTTGATTTTGTAAAGTATGTGTTTAGTATCCTAATATCTAAGAGTTCCCATGTGGGTCATCACAATGAACATCCAAATTTTATATCAATATATTAATAAAATGGATAATTAAAAATGAATTTTCAATAAATGAAATTCATAAATATACAAATTTTGGAACATTCCATCAAGGTCTTAGTTAATTTATCATGAATATTACTATCAATAACTCCCAACTAATACACAATTGTCGATACAAGTGTAGGTGTAAACAAAAAATTACTTCTAATGTGGACACGTGATTTATCTCAAGAGAAATTTCATTACTATATAGATCTATAAATAACAGATATCTACCAATCTATAAAATGTCCAATGATTTCCTTATATATATAATGACCAATATAATTCATTATAAAAATTCTATATAAATCAACATTTATTCATATTGAATCAAGAATACATATTCTCCATATTTCCACAGTAATTTAAATAAATTACTGAATAATATTCTTTCAATGGATACATTATATAAAAATGGTATAATATAAAAGAATCATCATTTTAATACAAATGATACTCAATCCATCCATGATTCTAGAAATATGCACAAGAGGAATAAAATAACGTCTAAATACTATTGGTAATGATAGAGAACATGATCATAAGAAAGTGAATGATCATAAAATAAGGTATAATCCATTATCTATATAGGATGATATAAGAACACCTTCATTATAATTAGAGGTGTCATATAAAAACCAAGACATTATAAAATAAAAATGGTGAAATAAATTTAAAATTACATCCTTCTAACATGTCACGAACCAACCCGGGTCAACCCTGAACCGGTCACCCAAGCCGGTCCGCGGCAAGTCCCGAGGGGCGTTCCCGATCCCCCCGGGATGGCAACCAGTGCCGGGCATTAAGACTTGATCGTTGGGAACGATTTCAGCCCAAAACAAAAGTAAATAGAACAGAATAAATAAACACTAACAGCGGAAAAGAAATAAAAACCACACAACCACGTACCTCCATGTGACCTCTCAGGTCACCACCCAACTAGAGAGCAACCTCGCTCCAACACTGAGCGACTCAAAACAGAAGACCTGCAACTGAAATGGTAAAAGATAGGCGTGAGCACAAAAGTACTCAGTAGGTGAGCCCAACAACAAGTCCCAAAGCACTGCCAATAAATATAGAATCTACATAATCCAGGTTTGAACTATAATGTATAAAAGTAATTTTTCATAATGTTTTACTTGAAAATCAAACACGAGACATTTCCCTTATTCTTTTTCGAAAGATAGTTCCATTTCATTAGTTTTGAACTCATTCTGAAAAGCAAAGTGTTACATTTTCAAATCTAACCCAAAGCGAATAAAACATTTTCATTTGAAAACCATCTTTCTCAAAGTCTAACAGTATAGGCTGTGAAATATGACTGAAGGAAAACAAGCAGGGAAAACAAGTGCAAGTAAAGGTAAACAGGCAAGGAAAACCAAGTGCAAGGAAAAGAAATAAACCAGAAGTTATCAGCAATAACCATGGGCGATCCTGAACATCCCTAGAAAACCCCTGGACGTACTCGGGTTCAGACTTCCTGCCGGCATGGTACTCCATAGTCAATAACCAACTGGCCGCCCTAACAGCCAACCAGTGGGACATCCCACCTGGCCTGTCCACAACTCCAGAGGGTACCAACCCGTCTAATCAGGGTTAGCAAGCAACCGTCACTCGATAATCTACAAGACGCCCAGGAACCCATAGTAGTTTTTGTAACACTGTGTAAGTGGGAGACCCGCGCACGCGTGACTCATCTCACCGCACTTTCCAACCCCTTACACGGACATCGCTACACGACAACCCTCGAAGGGAAGTCCCCCTGTAGAAATGCCCTCACAAGTACGTATATATATATATAATCACTTCACATTTAATAAAGTGCCAACCGGGCCGTCATGTCACTTACATTTTGATCATTTAAGACTAAAGCATTTTTAAATAGGGATGACACACGCCATTTCATTGAAAACCAGAAACGCACTTAGAAATTTATTTAAGAAACTCAAATCAGCATCTTAACCTAGAACACATTTGTTTCACAAGTAGAGTCACTTTCCAATCACCAAACGCACCCCACTTTTATCAAGAGCCAAACGGGCCTTTAATCTTTTTTTTTGAAGGAACACCATTCCCCAAATGAAATCCAAACTTTTGTTCGCGTAACAAAGGAAAACATTTTTCATCAACCAAGAGCCACACATAAAGTTTCCAAAACAAGTTCAAAGGTCACACGACGTTTTCTCTAATCAAGGTTCTATGAAAAACACCATTTTCCATAAACAATACATCTACTAATTTACACACGCCAAAAACATTTTGAAACACAATTTAACATGACTTTCATTATTCAGGAAGAACCATTTAGCAATACTACTATGAAATCCCACAATTGAAACCAAGAAAACACTTTTAATGAAATGCTGGAATTAAACAGATTGCATTATCAGCAAATCACCACAATATAAAAACTACTTAATATTATTTTTCTTAAATTTACTGAAATTCAATAAAAGGACAAGGAATAAATAAATTCTTAATTTAAAGGCAAATGCATAGGGAGACCTACCTCGGATCGAAACGAAGAATGACGCGACGCGAAACTCCTGTTGCGTAAAGGTTGCAGCGTCTTGCGTCGTCAAACTGGTCCTAAAACAACAGGCCGTTAAGCAGGCTCATTAATGACAACATACTAATAATAATAATAATTATAATAACGTAATAATAATAATAATAATAATAACCAAAAAGGTAGTAATAATAATGTCATAATAATTATTATTATTATTATTATGACATAATAATAATATAATAATAATACGAGTAACAAAATAACATAACAATAATATTAACAAAATAATAAGAAATTATAATGACATAATACTAATAAGAACAATAATAAATATAATAGCACAATGATAATGATAATAATAATAATATTAGTAATAATAAGAACATGATAATAATATGATAATAATAATAAAGTAATAATTTAATAATAATCATAACAATAATATTATAATAATATAATAATATTAACATAATAGTAATAACAATAATATAAGCATAATAATAATATAATTATGATAATGATAAAAATAGTATTAATAACATAATATAATAATAAAAATAACAACATAATATAATAATAATTAAAACAACAATAAATATATTCATAATATGTTATTAATATTAATATTAATAATATAAAAACATAATATAATAATATTAGTAAGGATAACATAATATAATAATAATAATAATAATAATAAAGATAATAATAGTAACATAATAACAATAATATTGATAGTATAATAATATTAATTGTAATATAATAATAATAATTATAATAAAACGAAACAAACAAAAATAACAAATTTAAAAAAAAAAGAACTCACGAAGGGGGGAAAATGGGTTGGCGACGGGATATGCAGAACGGGGAGCGGAACAAGGGGAGGTGGAGCGCGCAGGAGGGAGGCCGGGTGCGGCAGCGGCGGTTGCTGGTGGAGGAGGCCGGGATGACGAGAGGTACGCTGGACATGACGAGGGGTGAGGTGAGTTCAAAGGAAGAGGGCCTGGGTGCAGAGGCCAGCGCTGGGAAGGAAGCAGGGGGCGAGGCCGAGGACCTTGGGTGAGGGAGAAAGTGAGGGGCGAGGGTGGCCGGGCGCGGCGGCTTGGCACGGCTGTGCGGAGGGGGGTGAGCGGGAGCGGCGACGGGTCGGGATGACCGGGCACGGCTGAGAGGAAGGAGGAGGCGCGGCTGGGTGCGGCCTCGGGACGCCGGGACGAAGCGAGGCGGAGGAGAGGAGCGGGGAACGGGGTGAAAAGAGGAGAGGACGGCGAGGCCGGATGGGGTGGAGGCGGCAGGGCGCGGCGATGTCGGGGCGCGCGGAGGAGGCCGAGACAGGGAGGCCGGCGCGGGACGGGAGGAGCAGCGATGTGAGGCGGAGGTTTGGCGCCGGCTGCGGAAGAGGGGGGCGCTGGTGCGGGGAAGAAGAAAGCGGAAAAAAGGGGAGAAAGAGAAAGAGAGAAGGAGGGGGAAAAGAAGTGGCGGCTGGGTAGGGACCGGGTAGGTTAGGGTTAGGTTATAATATATATATACATATATATATATGATAAAAATAATAATATTAATGATAATAATAATAATAATAATTTTAATAATATTAATAATTATAATAATAATAATAATAATAAAACATTATAACAACAATAATAAAATGTATAATCTTAATAAAACCTTTTTAATAATAATAAAATTTATCATAACAATAATAATAGAACTTATAATAATAATAATAATAAAACTTAGATAATAATAATAAAACTTACAATAATAATAAATAATAAATTAGTTAATTCAAATAATAAATGTTTTGATCAAATATTTAAAATATAAATTTTAAAATAATTTGAAGATGTTACACACATATATATATATTTATACATATATAGATCTATATATATACACACATTATTATACATATATATATAGCCATATATAAACATATATACAATAATAATAACACAAATAAAAAGGTATTAATAATAAAATGCCAACATGAAAATTATAAAATTTAAAACACCGGGTGAACACACTGTCACCCGGGCTGAACGCACGGTCACCGCTAACGATGCGGTGACCGCGCACCGGCGCGAAACCGCCAATCGCAATTAATCTTCGAAAAATTTAAACCGGGACCAAGAAAAGAGAAAAATTACGAACGTCCGCGGTCGGGGTGTGACAATTCTCCCCACCACAGACACTTTCTGCCCCCAGAAAGTCACCAGGCCGCAAGTCAACTAAAAACCAAGTCTATGCCCAAACATAACCAAAGGAACCAGAGAAGATTGAGAAACTCGGGGATGACCTTACTCCACACAGGTCACACCCGACCGATTTAAGAGGAAACTGAGGTCCGAGATTGAGGGGAGAACACGAAGGGGTTCTCCCCACCACAAGAACTTAACTAGTGCAGAAAAGATGACCATTTAAATAGAAAACCCCGGGAAGGGGGGGTCGACGCGGGAACTCCTAACCAATTCAAACCAACTCTTATAGCACGATTACTACAACGCCTCCGTCGAAACCTTGTACCCACGACTAGAGTCATCAACTTCAACACCAAGGAAAACCCATAGAAAAACATTTAACCAACATCAAATTGGAGACATGATCCACCGAAGTCCACGAAACATAACCACATTTTAAACATAACTAAAACGAGGTCAACCCAACACGAGAGTCAAACACACTTTTAAGAAGGACACACGATTTAGAATATCACCTCCACACGACAAGTCTGCTTAGATTATCATAGAACCAGTCCATCATCACTTTATAGAAACGTTATGCATTTACAACGCTGTTGAAATTTCAGTAGCAGGAAAACAAGTATGGAAGAGGTTTCTAATTGCTTCACCGTCAACACGGAAGACAGAACATGGACCAAGGCTTCACAACCCTGAGAACTCCTGACTGTGCGCGAGCTTCACCCCGAGACTTGTGGCTGGGGCTCTAATGGCTGAAGCATCTTCTGCCTCACAGTCAGGTACTGACATTCTCCCATCACAGCTTCCTCTTCAAGCGACGCTTCTTGCAAAACTTCTCCAGTTGACCCAGACAACCGCATCGATGACACGTCTTCGGAGGGTTGCGACACGACGGCTTTAAATGGCCGAAACGACCATACTGATAGCATACCCTCGAACGATCTGACGAACTGGAAGCTGAGACCAAAGGGGATAACTCCTTAGAAACAAGTATCTCTGGCGCCTTTTCCTCACCAGAGGGGGAACTCTTACGAACAACAACAGGGGACACTGAAGTATTAACCACCCACACACCGGAAACCAACTCAGCCAAGAAAGCTTTCTCCACCAGCTTCTCGAAACAAAGGTCTTTAGAAGGGAGGACACACTCCTTGATCTCTGGACGAAGACCTCCAGTGAAAAGAGAGGCCTTCATGAGCTCATGCGACGCTACATCTGGAGAAAAGGAAATCAGTTCCTTGAAATGGTCAACATATGCCTTCACCGTCCGTTGGACTTGTTGAATATGCACAAGCTCTCCCTTTTTCTCCAGCTTCACTTCCTCAGGTACAAACCATTGGATGAAAACGGTTCTGAAGACATCCCACGTCATTTCACCTTGCGTTGACGGTGGGGTAACCATCTTCCACTGGTCCAGAGCTGGACCCTCAAACAACTCCATAATTGCACGAACCTTAACATTATCGGGAGTTCCCAACATTCTAAAGACACGTTCCACTTCCTCGAGCCATTCCACTGCCTCTAACGGACCCTGATCACCATGGAGAACAGGCAAAGTCTGAGGAGGACTAAAAACTGGGCATGACATATCCGAATCCTTAGAGACCTTTCTGGGCGGCATTTCCTGAGCGATATATAAAACTCAAAGCCAAAACCAACATCAAATCGAAGCAACATCAATAAAAGCGTCTTCATCAAAAACAGTCAGCACATGGACCAAACAGATACAACACAACCCAAAACAAAATCTCCTCTTTAAAATTCCCTTTTTATTTTTGATTTCAAAACCACCCTTTCTCAAGATCACTTTTCAAAAACCAACCCACTTTCAAACCAAAACTTTCCAAAACTGTTTCCCATTTAAAACCAATTTAGAAAACAAAGTCAAGCCTTTAACTTCAAATACACACCCAGGTACTCCCATGACCCGTTGCACATGTCTTTATTCACATTCCATTCATACGTGCATCCACACACACTTTCCATGCATTCTCACACATGTGCAAACGTTCATAAAGAGGAACTGAGGTTTCAACCCAAATCATTCTTATCCAATTCCAAGCAAACAACAGATTTTCAAATCAAGAGATTTCAGTTTCAAAACTCATTTCATATATTTAAAGTCCTTTAAAAGAAACCAGTCAAATTTTCCAAAAACCTTTTTCATTTCCAACAACGCACCCACACAAACCAAAACGAAAGCAGCAGCCAAATTTGCATCAACCACTGAAATGAGGGACTAGTAGTCACGCTCAACTTGGCGACATGGTAGTGGGCCATGTCCCAAGTCAACGTCGACCACTAGGAGGAATTAAAACCGTGTACTCAGACTCCACATGGGTCACTACTCCATGTGAAATCACGACGTAACATCGGCTTGCCTCCATTGTCATCTCTCAATCCAAGACAAACCAGAAAAGACAAGGACACAATTCCCGAACTACCCCTGGTAACTCGAAGATCAGTGCGAGAAAGAGTTCGCGACGCTCTTCCCGTACTTACTCCTTTAGTTCCGACAGTCATAATCTCCTTCTACCGGACAACCCAAATAACAAGAACCACCTCTGATACCATTTTGTCACGAACCAACCCGGGTCAACCCTGAACCGGTCACCCGAGCCGGTCCGCGGCAAGTCCCAAGGGGCGTTCCCGATCCCCCCGGGATGGCAACCAGTGCTGGGCATTAAGACTTGATCGTTGGGAACGATTTCAGCCCAAAACAAAAGTAAATAGAACAGAATAAATAAACACTAACAGCGGAAAAGAAATAAAAACCACACAACCACGTACCTCCATGTGACCTCTCAGGTCACCACCCAACTAGAGAGCAACCTCGCTCCAACACTGAGCGACTCAAAACAGAAGACCTGCGACTGAAATGGTAAAAGATAGGCGTGAGCACAAAAGTACTCAGTAGGTGAGCCCAACAACAAGTCCCAAAGCACTACCAATAAATATAGAATCTACATAATCCAGGTTTGAACTATAATGTATAAAAGTAATTTTTCATAATGTTTTACTTGAAAATCAAACACGAGACATTTCCCTTATTCTTTTTCGAAAGTTAGTTCCATTTCATTAGTTTTAAACTCATTCTGAAAAGCAAAGTGTTACATTTTCAAATCTAACCCAAAGCGAATAAAACATTTTCATTTGAAAACCATCTTTCTCAAAGTCTAACAGTATAGGCTGTGAAATATGACTGAAGGAAAACAAGCAGGGAAAACAAGTGCAAGTAAAGGTAAACAGGCAAGGAAAACCAAGTGCAAGGAAAAGAAATAAACCAGAAGTTATCAGCAATAACCATGGGCGATCCTGAACATCCCTAGAAAACACCTGGACGTACTCGGGTTCAGACTACCTGCCGGCATGGTACTCCATAGTCAATAACCAACTGGCCGCCCTAACAGCCAACCAGTGGCACATCCCACCTGGCCTGTCCACAACTACAGAGGGTACCAACCCGTCTAATCAGGGTTAGCAAGCAACCGTCACTCGATAATCTACAAGACGCCCAGGAACCCATAGTAGTTTTTGTAACACTGTGTAAGTGGGAGACCCGCGCACGCGTGACTCATCTCACAGCACTTGCCAACCCCTTACACGGACATCGCTACACGACAACCCTCGATGGGAAGTCCCCCTGTAGAAATGCCCTCACAAGTACGTATATATATATATAATCACATCACATTTAATAAAGTGCCAACCGGGCCGTCATGTCACTTACATTTTGATCATTTAAGACTAAAGCATTTTTAAAGAGGGATGACACACGCCATTTCATTGAAAACCAGAAACGCACTTAGAAATTTATTTAAGAAACTCAAATCAGCATCTTAACCTGGAACACATTTGTTTCACAAGTAGAGTCACTTTCCAATCACCAAACGCACCCCACTTTTATCAAGAGCCAAACGGGCCTTTAATTTTTTTTTTTGAAGGAACACCATTCCCCAAATGAAATCCAAACTTTTGTTCGCGTAACAAAGGAAAACATTTTTCATCAACCAAGAGCCACACATAAAGTTTCCAAAACAAGCTCAAAGGTCACACGACGTATTCTCTAATCAAGGTTCTAAGAAAAACACCATTTTCCATAAACAATACATCTACTAATTTACACACGCCAAAAACATTTCGAAACACAATTTAACATGACTTTCATTATTCAGGAAGAACCATTTAGCAATACTACTATGAAATCCCACAATTGAAACCAAGAAAACACTTTTAATGAAATGCTAAAATTAAACAGTTTGCATTATCAGCAAATCACCACAATATAAAAACTACTTAATATTATTTTTCTTAAATTTACTGAAATTCAATAAAAGGACAAGGAATAAATAAATTCTTAATTTAAAGGCAAATGCATAGGGAGACCTACCTCGGATCGAAACGAAGAATGACGCGACGCGAAACTCCTGTTGCGTAAAGGTTGCAGCGTCTTGCGTCGTCAAACTGGTCCTAAAACAACAGGCCGTTAAGCAGGCTCATTAATGACAACATACTAATAATAATAATAATTATAATAACGTAATAATAATAATAATAATAATAACCAAAAAGGTAGTAATAATAATGTCATAATAATAATAATTATTATTATTATGACATAATAATAATATAATAATAATAAGAGTAACAAAATAACATAACAATAATATTAACAAAATAATAAGAAATTATAATGACATAATACTAATAAGAACAATAATAAATATAATAGCACAATGATAATGATAATAATAATAATATTAGTAATAATAAGAACATGATAATAATATGATAATAATAATAAAGTAATAATTTAATAATAATCATAACAATAATAATATAATAATATAATAATATTAACATAATAGTAATAACAATAATATAAGCATAATAATAATATAATTATGATAATAATAAAAATAGTATTAATAACATAATATAATAATAAAAATAACAACATAATATAATAATAATTAAAACAACAATAAATATATTCATAATATGTTATTAATATTAATATTAATAATATAAAAACATAATATAATAATATTAGTAAGGATAACATAATATAATAATAATAATAATAATAATAAAGATAATAATAGTAACATAATAACAATAATATTGATAGTATAATAATATTAATTGTAATATAATAATAATAATTATAATAAAACGAAACAAACAAAAATAACAAATATAAAAAAAACGAACTCACGAAGGGGGGAAAATGGGTCGGCGACGGGATATGCAGAACGGGGAGCGGAACAGGGGGAGGTGGAGCGCGCAGGAGGGAGGCCGGGCGTGGCAGCGGCGGTTGCTGGTGGAGGAGGCCGGGATGACGAGAGGTACGCTGGACATGACGAGGGGTGAGGTGAGTTCAAAGGCGGAGGGCCTGGGTGCAGAGGCCGACGCTGGGAAGGAAGCAGGGGGCGAGGCCGAGGACCTTGGGCGAGGGAGAAAGTGAGGGGTGAGGGTGGCCGGGCACGGCGGCTTGGCGCGGCTGTGTGGAGGGGGGGTGAGCGGGAGCGGCGACGGGTCGGGATGACCGGGCGCGGCTGAGAGGAAGGAGGAGGCGCGGCTGGGTGCGGCCTCGGGATGCCGGGACGAAGCGAGGCGGAGGAGAGGAGCGGGGAACGGGGTGAAAAGAGGAGAGGACGGCGAGGCCGGATAGGGTGGAGGCGGCAGGGCGCGGCGATGTCGGGGCACGCGGAGGAGGCCGAGACAGGGAGGCCGGCGCGGGACGGGAGGAGCAGCGATGTGAGGCGGAGGTTTGGCGCCGGCTGCGGAAGAGGGGGGCGCTGGTGCGGGGAAGAAGAAAGAGGAAAAAAGGGGAGAAAGAGAAAGAGAGAAGGAGGGGGAAAAGAAGTGGCGGCTGGGTAGGGACCGGGTAGGTTAGGGTTAGGTTATAATATATATATACATATATATATATGATAAAAATAATAATATTAATGATTATAATAATAATAATAATTTTAATAATTTTAATAATTATAATAATAATAATAGTAAAACATTATAACAACAATAATAAAATGTATAATCATAATAAAACCTTTTTAATAATAATAAAATTTATCATAACAATAATAATAGAACTTATAATAATAATAATAATAAAACTTAGATAATAATAATAAAACTTACAATAATAATAAATAATAAATTAGTTAATTCAAATAATAAATGTTTTGATCGAATATTTAAAATATAAATTTTAAAATAATTTGAAGATGTTACACACATATATATATATTTATACATATATAGATCTATATATATACACACATTATTATACTTATATATATACCCATATATAAACATATATACAATAATAATAACACAAATAAAAAGGTATTAATAATAAAATGCCAACATGAAAATTATAAAATTTAAAACACCGGGTGAACACACTGTCACCCGGGCTGAACGCACGGTCACCGCTAACGATGCGGTGACCGCGCACCGGCGCGAAACCGCCAATCGCAATTAATCTTCAAAAAATTTAAACCGGGACCAAGAAAAGAGAAAAATTACGAACGTCCGCGGTCGGGGTGTGACATAACATCATGTAAAAATAGAGTTATAAATAACATTTGAAAATTCATTCCACTACTTTAAGAAAATAATTCCGATACCTTTTGATATATTTTTATATAAAAACTCCAAAAAATATTTATAAAAATTTATCATTGAAAATAAAATGGAAAAATAAAAAATAATATTAAAAAAATAGTCATTATAGTGAGAAAATCGTTGTTGTTGTATATTATAAAAGAGAACATTTTTCACAGTATTGTAAAAAGTAAAGAAAATGAATTGTTTGGGAAATATTTAGAAGTATTCCTCTTATAATACTATAAAGAAATTTTAATTTGTATTAAATTTATTGAAATAATCATTTGAATGTAATGAGTTAATTTTCTAAAATTTTTAAGGGAACCCCTACCTTTAAGGAAATGGTTATACAAAAAACAAAATTATGTCATCATTTTTAAAAATATATTCTATAGATCATATTATGTATGAAAGAGAGGAAAATGAATGAATATTATTTAACTCCATAGATAATCAGAGGAGAAGTAAATAATTATTTTAAGTGAACAATCTTCTAATTTACATCAATGTAAATTTTATCATAATCTATCCAAAATAAAAATGATATTGTAGAATAATAACTTATGACATTAATAAAATATGAATAAAATCCACTTCAAATATTAAATACGAATTTATTTTTTAAATAATGTGAGTAAAGTTGAATTAAATTTCAATTATTTCAATGATACAATATATATATTGTTTTAATTAATTTTTTTACATAATACAAACATGTGTAATTAAACTGAAAATGAAACAAAATAATTCATACCTCTAGTCTATATTTCTTCTAATGTACTATGAACCTATTATATAATAATGTAATATTTATTATAAATCTATAATAAAATATTATTCATTGTTTTCATACTATATATGAATAAATTAGAACCTTTCATCACCATATTATCTAATATTCATTATTAACATCACACCCCAAGAGTTTACTACTCTATTTTTCATTCAATATTTTGTTTGGTATTTTTGATCTGTCAATCATGTTCATGGATCAATCATATATATAATTTTAATAAATAAATTATTATAATATTTATAAATTAAATTC
This sequence comes from Viscum album, assembly GCA_963277665.1. Classification (NCBI taxonomy): domain Eukaryota; kingdom Viridiplantae; phylum Streptophyta; class Magnoliopsida; order Santalales; family Viscaceae; genus Viscum; species Viscum album. The sequence continues at coordinate 81,909,680 of OY728157.1, forward strand.
TAATTTATAATCATTAATGAAAGGAATCCATGGGAAATGAATCACATCCCAACATGGAGGTGTCAGTTCACATATACACCCAAATAATAATAATAATATCCAATCAATGGAAGGATATAATGGTAGATGTGATATTATGTTTAAATAGTAATAATAATTTCAAAATTTAATTATTTTTAATCATTAATTCCTCTTTTATAACAATCAAGTAAAATAGTTCTAAAAAATGATTTACACAGTTGTATTGATACAGTAGGTTATGTGTCCACATGAGCAAGGTTTTCATTTTTCCTAAGATAGAAATGAGATGGAAAATGGATGACCTTTAATCAAAATAACATCTCAAGAATTTTGGTAATTTCATTTCATTATGATGTAATAAATTCTATAGATTTAGATAATTTATAATTGTAAATAATCATTTAAAGATTAGAGTAAGGCTATTACCTCTTCTTTGAGAGTCCTCCTTTCTCTTATACATTATGCATTATTTGAAAGGTATTACGCTATGATCATGTGATAAGTAATGAAGTAAAGTAATATTGTAAGGTATTATGTTGTGTATTTTCCAAACTATTATTATCCATAATTATTAATAATGAAGTAGATGAAGTGACCTTATTTAAAATAATGAGAAGATAAATAAAAAATTACTTATGATAATTATATATAATTAATGTCTTTATTAAGTAAAACGATTCTAAATAAAAATGGAATTGTAGAGAATTATTATAAGTTCCTAATATAACCAAAAAATCAAATTTATTAATTTTTTGGGTCCATTTAGAAATTATAATTTTCTTTTAACCCATTCATTATCCATTTGAAATCTTAACTATAGTAACACATATTTTGGCCTTTAAAGGTTATAGATTTGCTTTTAATGAGAAAATTTGATTGAAATATTAAATGTATGATATAATTATTTATTTATTATTTCACCTATCCTATTTCATATTTTTTTATTCATAAATTATTTAATTAAATATTATTTAACACATAATATCATTAATTTAATTTCATTGAAAATTTTAATAATTTGACATTAATGGCATAATGATAATAATATATTAAAAAATTAATTATTAAAAAATTAATTTTTGACTATTTATAACATAAAAATTCATGTAACACCATATTTCATCAAAAACATATTTCCCTTGTGTTTATAAAAAAATTTCTATATTTTTTCGAATATTTGAATAACCACTATGTCAGTGTTCTGTGCCATTTATGGTAAATGTACCATTACCACGAATTTAAACTAAATAAAAATCATAAAAAATTATTTATTTTCAATATAAAAATCAATGTTCACTAAATACATGTTATTATTTCAGTCAAAAACATTTATGATAAACAAAATTCAATAGAGTGATATTTTTTTTTCTTTCTTTAAAAGAATGTAAATGTTATAATTAATGTAAAGTTACATGAAATTTCTATATCTTCATATCATTGATGTAGTTGTTCTGAAAACCACATCCTAAAGGACAAATTAAATTATTTTATGGAGCATTTAAACAATCATCCCATAGTTTTGACAGTGTTTTACCAATTTTACCCTAACTGAGGTGAAAAATCATTACCATGGTTATTATTGATAATGAATAAAACACGGAATTATTTAAAAAAATGAATCATTTATATTTAAAATATGGAATAATGTTTTTAGTAAAAAATTTATATATTTTTATTAAATAATATTTAAAATAAATGTAAAATATGTAGTGAAAAATAGTTTTTTGACCTGAGGGGTTTTAATCCCATAAATAAACATATACCAAAATCAACTATAGTATCATTTATTATATAATTTATTAGCTTAAATAAAAATAATGGATACTTATTTTAATTTATGATAAACATAAAAATCAAATAATACTTTTAATCTATTTTGTTTATTGAAATCATATGATGGTTTTTCAAAAAATTGGTATTTTCATTATTCAGTAAAAAATCATCCCTTTTCAAAAAAATCCCAAAAAGTCACTATAGGATAAGTTTTCTTGTTGATTTTAGAAAATCTATTAAAATTTGGAAATAAAATTTTAAAATTTTTCACTACTTAATTCTAATTACCCTTATATAGAATGTTTAAAATACATTTTCAAAGGAAATGAGTTTTTAAAGTATAAAACATATCTATTCTTATTATTTTTCTAGCAAAAAAAAATTAAGCATCTGTTCTCATTATATATTTAATTAATTATATTTAATAAGTAAAACATATCTTAAATATATTTTGGAAATTTTTTTACTCCAATTTATACCTTCTAACTTAATGTCTAGGTTATAACGATCATATTCAAATAATATTATTTTTTGTTTTTTTAAGCTCAGGGTTGTGTATACAATACGCAGCAAAACATTTATTTATAAAATATAGAATAATGTGTAATGGTATTACATGATCACCATAGATTATAATATATCCCCAACCCGTACATGAAACACAAAAATAAATGACATATCTTTATTCATAATCAACTAGAATTATAAAATGGTTAAGTTTAAACCACACTTCAATTAATCAACTAGTACGATACAATGATAGTTTTATAGAAATGTCACCCAATTAAAAGTGATCATAGAACAAGATGATACATTTTTAGATAATTCCATGAAAATAACATTTAATAAGCAGTTAAAACCATGAAGATATATACCTAGAAGACATTATTTGGTTATTAACTAGACATAACAATATTAACTTTTCTATTTTAATTGAAATTATTTTTTATGAAACTATATTTCCCAAAAATAAGAGTTCATAAATCCAAAATCTTCACATACATAATTTTTCATAAATGAGACAAAAAATGTAATTTTTAAAATGATAGTTTTGTGATTCCAATGTTTTAAATTATTCATGTAATAAACCAAAAATTACAACACAAAGATAAATATGAAGGTTTTTAGGTATAAAGGAAATTTTCAATTCATAATAACCATGAATACTGTAGGATCCTTGGTTAAACCAAACCAAATAACAAATTATTCAAAATGATCATATTTTATCTAAAAATAGTCTTGGAAATATCAATCATTGCACCCTTGAGATGGTAATATCTGGACTATATGTTAATATTCATAACTATATACCTCCATCATGTGATAAAAAGGTAATTAATGTTATTCGATGGGTATTAATTTTTAATGGTCACTTCATTTATTTATTTTAATTATTTCCTAATGTAGAGTCACATTTATTTTTATAGAAAATATTTTTTAAATAGACCATGAAGATACATGAGGATGAATAAATCCTTTTTATTCCAAATCATATAACTAAATATATTTTTATTTTAATTCTTATAGTGGGATTCAACATTACAGTAACAAAATTGGTTACATATCATATAACAAATAGTTAGAAAACATGACTTTCTACATAGGAGATAACCTCATAATGTAATCTAATACCACTCCAAAAAAAGAATTAATAATTAAGGATATTTATTTCCGAATTAATCTTTGTTATTCTCAACTGATGTATATTCCACCTAACATATGATGTTTCCACCCTCAAGAAATAGAGTTGTTACCTAAATAGACTACAAGTTCCATTCTCCTTAGAATGATTGATGGGCCAAATATGGATTAATAACGGTCAAAAATTAATGATAAAATCAATATTTCATTATATTTAGTCATCAAATACATCCATATAATTATATAAAAGATATACATCTCATGAATGAGGACATTCCCCAATAAATCTACCATAGATATTAATACAATATATAGAAGATATTAAAATTTGTTGTGCTTTCAAAAACTATGGGTAGATATTCCCAAAACATAAGAGATGGACATTTTACAAATAAATATACTTTCATATATTATGAAATAATAATTTTACCTTGCATAGTTTTTTGTCTAACTTTATATTCCCAGGGTACTTATTCCACAACATACAACTTTCTTACTTCATGGGGGTCCTGAGGCCTACCTCTAGAAGGAGTATTATCCATCGGCTAATTCTACCAAATGTAATAACCGAATATAACTCCACTAACATAATACCAATGGATATACTTCTTCAAGGATTCACACATAACAATATACCCTTATTAATGATGATCCTATAACAATATTCCTAATAAGATTCACCCAAAAGATATTTTATAGATTCCCAATCATCATAATGGGATGAAACACCCTGTGTGATTCTTAGAATGAATATTTTCATTAACGCCCTTATAAAATTTACATAATATAAGTAGTTAACTTCCAGGAATACTAATGATATAAATATTAATGGGAATTTGCAGCTATCATAACTTTTCTCTTATTGATTCATCACCATTAATTTTATTTTTTAGAAATATACATTCAATTACCCTATGAATGGAGGGAAAATTAATAATCCATTATATCTCCTCATGATTGATCACCACCATTAGGGGTTGATGTACCACTTCTTGATAATAAGACATGTCTTTATGACACATTAATTGATGATTTATCACATAAAACACAATTAATAAAAACACATAAGACCAAGAGTCATAGTGTCATTTTGGAAGTTGATACATAACATCATAATTTGAAGCATAGATATAGTAGAATTATTTTGAAACTCTATAGAGATCCCTTAAAATCATTTTATCTTCTAGCACTTCAAATGATAACCTTGGGATGTATATATGAATGGGAGGGAAATAAATCATGTTAATGTAATAATAAAATAATAACATTATGAAGGTAATATAAGAGATTAAATAGAAACATCCATGTGACATGAATGGGTCGAGAATCATTAAAATGAATATCATTTAATTATAAAAAAAATTAATATCAATGAAATGTTGGAATTTCAAAATATTATAAAACATTACATTATAATCATAAGAAATGGATAACCACTAAGACATAATAACATTATGTACCTGGGATACACACTTCATCACAGTATATGGTATCTCTTGAGATTAAATCCCTACCCAACTCATTAGAGGGATTTGTAATTCCAGGATAATACACACATTCATATCATTTACATTAATTTATCTGCCACATATATAATACCAAAAATGAACACATTTCAACAATTATAATGTCATGACCCCTCCCTTCAAAGATACCACTAATGGGATGGAAATGACGATAAAGTGATTATAACCCCAGGGTCATGCCTCTAATAGACATTGGGTTATCCATTAGAAAAAATGGTATACAGATCACACAATAAGGAAGGAATTACCCTTTTTTAAACAATATTGGTATATATGATGGATCATCCACACAAAAACTCCAAGCCAAAAAAATAATTAAAAAATATATCTCACAATTGTGTGTAAAATATAACTAAAACAAAGAAAATTTATCGATAGTAATGTACCCCAAAATAAAGATGATGAATAAACATAGCAACTATCCCATGTCGTGAGCTATTAATTCCCATCATGATCTAAATATTCTTCTAGAAAACCAAAATTATATTATATATACATATGGTGAGGATATATGTTTACTCAGTAGGAAATCCAAAGTCTCACTTTCACATGTGAAAGGAATATACTAATTCCCCCTTGAGAAAATTATATAACCAAACATCACCTAACATGTATACTAACCATCACAACCTCAACAAGGAAAACCCACCAAAAAACCCAAGTCATGTAATGTAATAATATTCAAATCAATGATAGGGTACCCCATAGAACTTCCCACATATTAGAAACTCTTGCCTAATATAAAACATCCCAGTGCTCCCACCTCTTCCAAAAGTACATTGTCACAAACCTACCACCACATTTGTTCCCCAAATACCACACCGCATCCCACCCACACACACATGTTCCCCAAAAACCACATTACATCCACCCTTTAGAAATCTAGTTCCCATACCACATCACATCATAGCCACAGACACCTGGGCCATATACCACGTCACAATATACCCAATGACACCTGGGCCACATACCATATCACACCCTATATAAGGATTCCGCCTAAAACATTACATAATCTTGAGTTAAGTCACGAATTCACATTGATGGTATTTTTTGGATTATATTTTTTGATTATTAGGTCATAACTATTATATTTTATCTCAAAAATTGCAAAGTAGATATTTATAACTATCCATTTTTTCCACAATAATAAACACCCATAAATAAAACTAGACATTTTCTCTCAATAAAAATATTATTGGATTTTGTTTTCTCTTTCCCTTCATTATACCATGTGATTTTTTTTCTAAAACATGGTATGAGAATAATAATATTAGTAAGGGATATAATATAAAGAAATAAAATATTAGTCCATCAATACATACAAATCTATAAAATCATATGTTTCACTCATAAAATATAAATATTTTAACATAACTTCTGAAATAATAAAATTTATGATTAAATAATAGAAATCATAAATCATAAAGGTAACTATTAGAATCCAATACATACTTACTTTTTATCCTTCACATCTAATTAGGGGGTAACCTTCATGGCAATGTTTGGATTACCCATCCCAATATATTCCCAAAATATATTCGGATAAAAATTAATGTTTATCTCTATCATGTTATATAGTGCATTGTAGAGCTATAATGGGATCATATAACCTTGGATTATCACAAAACAACCCATATACATCATAAATGTCCATGACCAAAAATAGAATCATAACATATAAAAAAAGCATAAAGGAAAAAAATAACATCTCCAGTTTTATGTCATAGTTCATCTTTACAATTTGCGTACTCAAAAATGAAAACAAATTAAACCTTTAAAGTAAGCATTAATAAATAATAGTGTCATAAACGTGAAAAATGTCATTCATGAAATATATAAAAAAATTTAATGTTATTGAAATAATCAATCCCCTTTTAAAACACAATTAAATAATATTAAAAGAATATTATTGAAACAAAGATTCACATACCACATTGAAACTATTCAATAGAATTTACATAGATAAACTATCATGTACATATAAATAAATACTTAAAATAAATTTGGATGCATGAAAATTAATGTAAAATATTTAGAATAAAAAATTATTAAAATATTTAAAATGATGTTTTATTTAAAGAGTACATTACCACTTCAAAAAATTCATGAATAATAATTAAAGAATAACATTAAAAACCAAATAATATCATGATAATAAAAAGATTAATGATATTTTTTGTAAAAGGGTAGTATATACACTATATAAAATTGAATATACGCATAATGACAAATAAGTCTTTGTAGAATGTAAATAGAGACATAATCCATTACAAAGATTGTATCTATGGATTAAGGATAAATAAATGACATAATTTTGTGTATAAAATATAAATAAACCCAATATCATTGGATATTCAGGGTAAAAAAAGAGTTCATTAACACATTTTCTTGAAAACACAGAAACAATGACACCGATATTTAACACAATGAATAGAGATTGAGTAAATATTTCCATTACAATTTTCATATAAATGTTTGTAAGAATTTATCAATAGGGTTATAATGTATAGAAATAGTTTATCAACAGAATGAGAAGTGTAAATTATGACATAAATAAATATACAGTGATTCCACACATAATCTTGGCATTATGTAATCAATGATTCATGTTTAAAACCCAATGAGTGTAAATTGATTTTAGAAATTACCTAATATTGCTTCTAACTTGTCTCTTTCATTATTTATCTTCCTAAATAATAATAATAATTTAATTTATAAATGATCAATAACCTTTTTAATTTTTATTATTTCTTTTCTATCACTTAATACAATATTATAAATAATTATATAACTATTTAAGTTCATATCAGATGTTTCTTTGATATGGGGCACTTGAATAAAAAATGCAGTTGTATCTATGTAATGATTCCATGTGGTAAAAATAAAATAATCGTCAAGAATTTTATTCATGATATAAATATCCTATATATTTATTATAAATGTATTTATAATAGTACATAACAATTTTATATAATAAATGAAATGAACCATTCATGGAGATGGTAGGCCATACATACACATTAATAGTACTTTCATTTCTTTGTCATATTAATGGAATGAAAAAAATATACATAGGTATATTATAATTTAATTATCATGTATATGTTATATATGTTACATATATTCCTTAATTCCATTATTTAATTTTTCCAGGCATGTAATGAATGAGTCTTATCACTTTGAGGCAGTGGAAGTCAACTCTTCCTCAAATGAAATTATTATATTTACACATGATTGAAAGAATAAAGGTATATTGTGAACAAAAAATAAGAATATAGACAATATAATTAAATTACATGTCATATATAAATATAGTTTCATCCTATTGGCCACCATGATAGGTAATAAGTGAAAATTTAACGGTCATCGTTTTGTGAGGCAGTAGTTCATTCTACACAGAAACAATATGTTCTATATACATTATATGTTGGTTTGTGTATGTGTATGTCAACCCCAAAGAAAAGAAATCATATTATATTTATAATACTATTTTTTTCTTATATAAAACAATTAATATAGGTTTGGGGGTTGGATGAGGAAATTAAATGAATAGAGCTTGAGAGAAGATGTTACCTCTAAATTGTGTAAGTCTTTTTTATTTTAGAAAAATGTATTTCATGAATTGAATTATGCCTAATGTAAATAATATATGTGGAAGGAAGGTATTTTTAGATATTATTTTTCCAGATTTTCACTGAGGATAGGGGCTTGAGAGGTGTGAGTAAGTGGGTAGTGGTCGGGGACTTTTATAAGATTTAGGAGGGGATCTTTTGGAATATCATGAAATATTATTTTATTATTAATTTATTTATGAATTTTAATAGATAAAAACATATAAATTTTCATTATATGACTGGAATGGGTCCAAATTCTTTAAAACAATAGGATTTAAGAATTTATAGGTCACAAAATTAATATTATCATTTAGCTTTATCCCTTAGTTAAAAACATTAACCCTTACCATGTCTTCTAGTATTTTCATAATATATAGTTCCAATATTTAATATAAATTGACAATCTAACCAGAAGTATATCATTAATAACATTTGTAACATTATATAAGTTATTTAAAAAAACATATATTTTTAAGACTACTTTATCATTTAATAAAAAAAATTTGTCCTAATAACTCATTTATGTCAATCTTGAAACTATTTAGAAATTGTTTTAAGTCATAACATCTGGATTACATCGAAAAAAACATTCTCTTCCATAACATTTTAATTTCATATTAGAAATTCTTGTAAAGGATAAACAAGTTCAAATTACATGAATTATAATATTTATAGTATCATTTATTTGAATATTTTATTAATAAGGTAATTGATGCATCATCATTGTGTCAAAAATATATTTATATTTAAAATGTCTATAAATTATAAATAAAATACCATGATGGGGGATATTTTTTTATATTTATAATGTATATTTATAGTAGAAGTGATAGACTTTATAGATAAAATTAAAATTATTTTAGTTAGGAGATAAATGTTTACGTTATATTTCACTTTTTAATGTAAAATATTATAAACTATCATTATCATGACCAAGTGGCTCCATGTGATCCTAAATTCGACCCAAGGATGATAATGGTTGAAAATATCTCATCCAATAGGGTTATATTGTGTTTTATGGTAGTTTTTTATTATTATAATATTATTGTTTACCCTTATTTTTTTGATTTTCCCTTTAACCATGGTAAATTAAAATTATTACTGCAGATACAATTCATAATGTACAAAAAATAAAATGTACAAATTTACATAATTTGTAACATCTAATTCAAAATATAAAATCCCCATTTCCAAATTCCTTACAAATAATTGGTATAAATTAAATTAAAATTAATTCATGTTTCCAAAACACGAAAGCATGTTTATAATAAATAAAAACTATGAATATATTTAAAGGTGTTTATATCTAATTTAATTTGAAATTAATTCTAATTACCATCATATTTTTAAATGAAATGAAAAATATCCAAAAACATATTAAAAAAATTAATAATACAATATATCAATATATATAAATTAGATGAAAATGTAGTTTAGAATTGAAATGCAGTAGTTTTCATGATTCATAAAAATATGAATTTTATTAGAAAAATAAAAACAATTATACCAAAGAAAATTTTGACGTCTCAATTCTAGATAAGAAGTTTATTATATTAAATATAACATATAAAAGTTAATATACTATTTTAAATATTTTTTATCTCTCAAAATATGGTAAAACGACCATTTAAAAATATTAGAGTATGTTTCGCTTTAAATTCAATGCATTTTAATTTTAATCCTATGAAATTTATTTGATAAAGGTAAAAAACATTTATTAAATGTGTGAAATTATAATATATTTTATTATTTTCATTCTCATAAATAAAATGAAAATATTTAAACTACCATTGAATGTATTCTCATTGTTGTGTGTCATGTATTCTATCATACATAGTTTCCCCATTAAACTAAAGTTAATAGTAAATTAAAAAAAGTAATATATATGAAAATGTATTATTCTATAAATACATCGGTTGTTATATCATTCACTAATTTTGGAAATTGTGTCCTCACAATATTAAAATTTGTCTCGTAACCTTCATTTAAAATCCCACATCGAAAAAAGAGTCATCAAAGCAATCACTTTAACAGAAATAAAGAAAGGTAAAAAAGTTCACCCAAGATAACACATACTATGATTCAATGTATGAAAAATTCTATTTAGAAGAAAAAATAACCAACTTGTTCTGATATAGAGTGATAGAAAACATGATTAGCAGCAAGTTATGGACCTAAAATCCATAAACATGTGATGGGATAAATAATGTTTGATTTCACAATAGTAAAATTAAGCGGAATGTGTTTTTAAATATCCTTTTTCATAAAGATCAGGAATTTATTTATGATATTGACTAAAGAAAAAAGTTATCATACTTACTTATCAAGAAGAGTTTTATCGTTTAATAAATATATACCCCACACTCATATTTCTCCAAATTATGATTATTCAAGATGACCTGGTCACACCTAATGTGCTAGAATCAACTTCTAGATAATCAGATAATTCAAAAAAGATGGAAAATATATTTCCCCTATCTTTAAAAATTATCCAAACCTAATATAAATACAAAAATAATATATAATCCCCAAAAATAATAAACCTTTATAAAAATAAATAATACTCTTAATCTCTAAAATTCAACAGTAATACCCAAAGATCAACATAGACCATTAAGGAATGAAATTTCATTAGAATTAATCAAAATAAACCATCCTATATTAAAACCCAAAACATAAAACAATGTGATATCATAGTATTATTAGATACATTTTAATGTGTATCTTCAAATAAAATTTATCACTCTTAATGTCTTATTCTGAAAAGTAATTAACATAATCACTTGTTGTCAAGGATAGGTAAATATATCCCATAAATAAATAAAATCTCCATAAGTCCACAATTATATTAATATATTCATCAAAATATATATTTAAACCATTACACCTCAATTAAAATACCATAGTATTTTATTTTACTCAATCATATAGAGTTCCCCAAAAGGGAGAACATCTTTCAAAATAACATTTATCACTTAGTGATAAAATCATTTTCCCACACTAAGGATATACATTTGACAAAAAATAAGATCCCCAAATCAACTTATTCATTCTTTTTAAAATCATTTAACTACAATGAATAATTCATACTAATAAAATAATTCAAATTGGACACTGGTAGGCAATACACCCTTATCTCCCTTCAGTTGTAGGTTCGATTCCCGTAGCCCTTTCAGATGTGTCGGGTTGTCACCCATCTTGTAGGTTTTTCCTTTTTACAAAACTCAATAATAACCCTAACATATTTTAACCTCAATTTTTTCTTTATACTTCTTATTTTCAACCTAACTCATAATAACCTCAATATTTTAATTTGTGAAGTCTTATATATATTTACTTTTTTATTTCACCTCCATTTTATAAAATAAAACTATTTCTAATAGAATGAACACCATTACATGATCTTGGTATCCACTGGGTTTCATCAATATTTTTTTCACATAGATAAGAAGGTCCATGCATTGAAACAATGATTTAGATATTCATTAAAATCATTTTCTTCTATTATCCAAATACACCTTGTGGAACTTGGGGTATATGGGTGTTCATAGGAAAATAATTTCAGAAAATAATCATGTATGGTATATAATCTCAAAATAAAAAATAATACTATAATTTTATAAAATAGTCAGATTGAGTTTGAGTTGAAACTTTCAGAAAATAATCCATTGAAAATACCATAATTATTTTTGGAAAGACTATATTTTAATGGAAAATATAAATATGTTTTGAAAGGGTCTCCTTATTCAATTCCTTTTTCTAAATCCAAATATGCTTCAAAATCATTTTATAAGTTAAAATTTTTGAATATTCCTTAACAATTTTTTACATTCTTGAAAATATGAGAATTTTGAGAAAACATGATTTGATTAAATACTTCCCATGTTCAATGATGGAATCAAGGTATAGAGGAGGTGTTTGATTGCATAATCAACTGATTTCAAGTTAGTTGTATCTTAAAAAATGTTTCCCGATCATCCAAGAAGACCTTTTCAATTATATTAACAAGAATGTTTTCTGGAAGAGATATGAATGTGGTTCGTGATCCTCCTGCTTCCATTTTTGACCAACATTCCTTGACCTGAAAAAGTTATATAAAAGGATTGAACCAAAATAATAGACATAGAATGTTACCACATGTTTAACTAAAACTCTAAATCACTAACATTATCTAAACTAACATCTGAAACCAACTATAAGGAACCAACCATAAAAATTTCATAATAATAAGTTACGTTAATAATTAAAATTGGGATCTTTTCAATTTTTTTAGTGAATTAGACCATAACTATTATATTACATCTCAAAAATTACACTATAGACACTTCTACTCTATACAGTTTTCTTCAAAATAATAAAACTCCATAAATAAATAAATACTGTTTTCATGATAAAAATATTCTTGAATTTTTCAATTTTTTTACCATTCCATATTCCCTATGAAAAACATTTTAGAAATATAGGATGAGAATAATAATATCAGTAAGGGATATAAAACAAGGAAAGAAAGAATTAGTCCATGAAAAAATAGAAATAAAAGAAATCATACTTTCCATTTATAAATCATAATCTCTTTAACATACCTTATGAAATAATAATATTAATGAATAACTCATAGAAATCATAAATCATAAAGGAATCTTGTGTAATACCTAAGATTCTTACATTTTATCTTTCGCGACTACTTAAGGTTTAACCATCCTGAGAACATTAAGAATACCCATCACATTATATGACATAAATCTCTTAGGTGAAACCATAACATTTACCTAGGTCAGGTTACCCAATTAATTGGAGATATATCATAGGCTCACCTGCCCATGGTTTATCCTGGAACCATCTATATACTTATGCAATTCCCATGAACCATAACACAATCATAACACATAAACAAATAATAAAATGAAAAACAAAACATTTACTTTGAAATTATAATTCATCCTTACAATCTACACACTCATAAATGAAAACAAATTAAACATGTAAAGTAGTAATGAAGACATTATAATGACATAAATGCAAGATATTCTTTTCATGATGTTTATAAAAAATATGCAATATTTTTTAAATAATCAATCCATTTTAAAACACAGTTAAAACATTTTAAAATAGGAATTTTGAATTAAAGTGCCCCACAAAACATTGAAACCATTGAAATTAATTTACCCATGAAAAAAATTATGTTAAAATAAATAAATCCTTAAAAAATTTGTGAAGACATGTCCATTAATGATAAATATTTAGAAGAATAAATCATTAAAACATATAAAATGATTTTTTGTTAAACTATCTGTTACCACTTGTGAAAATACATGAATAAAAATAATTGAAGAATAAAATTAATACAACATATAACATCATGAGAATAAGTCGATTAATGATATAATATGTCCAGGGTATGTATTTACAACATATAAAAGTGAATTGGTGCATAAAAAAATAAGTCACAAAGGAATGTAAATACAGACGAAATCCTATTCAAAGATCATATCCAAATCATGTGCATTAATCAATGACATAATTATTTTTGAAAAATATAAATGCACCCAATATAAGTGAATATTATGTTTAAAATAATAAAATGGCATTCAAACAAATTCTTGGAAAAACAAAAATCAAATCAGTGACATTGTTATTTAACTCAATGATTAGAGATTGAGTTAATATTTATCTTATAATGTTTGTATAAATTAGGTATGAATTTATCAATGGTGTGATTATGTTTGAAACAGTATATCCACACAAAGGGATGTGGAAATTACAAAACAAATTAAATAAATAGTGATTTCACACCTAATAATGGCATAATATTATTAATGATGTTTACATAAAACAGAATGAGTTGAAATTGAGATTAGAAATTCCATTACCCTGAGTCCGAATTATCTCATTCGTTATTTATATTCCTGATTATTAAACTTAGGTTAATTTATACCTGATTTAGAACATTTTTAATGATTATTATTTCTTTATTATCACTGATTACCATGTTATAAAATATTATATAACTATTTAAGTTTGTATCGAATGTTTTGTCCATATTGAGTACATGATGAAAAATGAACTTGTTTCGATGTAAATTGGCAATGTGGTCAGGATTCCATAATCTCTAGAATATTATTAATTATCTAAATATCCTATATATAAAATATATATCTGTTTATAATAGTCCAAAACATTTGGAGATCAGATTTGAAATACAGCATTCCTAGAGACGGTAAGCCATATTAAGGCTAGAACACTACTTACATTTCATTAAAATTTTAAATGAATGATGAATAAATGAAATATAGGTATATTATAATTATATTATAATATATTTTTCATATATTTTTCATAATTTTATTACCGCAATCCTTTATATGTTCTATTTATGGAATGAATGATTCATATCACTTTGTGGGGAAGGTAGCTCACACTTCCTCAAATGAAATTATCATATTTACAAATTATGGAAAGAATAAATGTTTATTGTAAAAAAATTTATAGAATCATTATCATGACCTGTCCCCCAGGGCCTGTTCCATGACTACCCCAATCCCACCCTCCACATGCCAGGGGCTAGCAACTAGCACCGAAAGGCGTATTCCCAAAAACTGGGAAGGCATTACCTTTATAATCTTGTAAACACACACAACGAAGCACACAGCTGGATACGAACACATGTAAACTATATAGTTAAAAGAGGGTGTACAGAAAGGAAAAATGGGAAATAATACAACACCAGCTAGAAAGTACAAGTAAATAGAAGAGTATAGCTAAAACTAAAACAACTCCTGTGAACACCCGCCAAGGATCCAACCTGAAGTGTAGGTACAACACTCCAATGGTCATCTCTGCAGTACGTGTAATGACCCGGAACTCTCGTGGATTTTTTTTCCTAAATACTTGGGAATTTTACAAGTCTTCAAAAATTTACAGTGCTTGGTTTCGATGTCCGGTGTCCTCGGAATGAATTTATGATGTTATGTATGGGTACGTTCAGTAAACGTACGAGCGAATTTTTCTATCTTTTGAACTAGTCATCATAATTGAAATCCAAGGGCACTATTGAACTCAAAGCATCGATATTCACATAAGAATACATTCACCTTGATAGTAGTTGGTTAACAATAGAAGTTAGTTTTTGGGTTTTCTTGGAAAAATAATAAAATTAAGTGAGCTACACATTATTTTGTTTAAGCTGCCATGTGGGTGACAGGTAGTTAAAACCTCTTAATGGAAGTTGGAGGTGGTACCACCACACCTGAACCTCCCATGAGAGGTTATGGGGGTGAGGCCCACCCTAAAATAACCTCATGTGAGAGGTTACGACGTGGGGACCACTCGAGACCACATAACCTCCCATTTAAATAATATGGGTGGAGACCACCCGACCCCTATTAATGGGAGGAGAGTATAACCTCTTAACTCTTACACATTAATGAAGGAGAGCCTCCTGAGCTTCCATTAATTTAATTTGTGCCAACTCTCCAATTAATTAGTGCCAAAACATGTGAATTAATGAGGTGGAGATTTTTTATTTAATTCAACCTTTGGAATTTGTGCCAATGAAATAATAGATTACCTAATCTATTATTTGGAACATCTATTTCACTTGGGTGATTGAAGAGATAGCTCTCAATGAGGATCCTCATCCTCTAACGAAGAACGCGTACTTACAATGAAGAATGCCAGTGAAGATCCTTCTTCAATTTCTTTCTTGGAAACCTATCAACATGGAGCGACATCCATGAGCCGATGTAGGTCGGGATTGGAAGAATGTGGCCGACACGACGAACGACGATTCTCTTCATCTACATTCCATGACTTTGTCAACGATTGAAGCCCGACGATGAAATGTAGGGGGTTTACATTGAGTGATATTCATTTTATTTTTCTCATCATTTTTAATGGAAGTGATGCGAAGTATTGTGAATAATTGTTGTTCATCATACTCCATTAATAAAACAATTGCTATCACCCCTAAACGCGGAGGGTGTGGGCCAAACTAATATGGCCTGACTCCCTCCTCTGATCTGTTTGTGATGTTTATTCAGCATGGTGATGAGGTAATGGACCGATGAAGGCGGGAATGGAAAAGGTCGTGCTACCCATAGCCTCCACAAACCGTGCTGCCCCGGCGACGCTCCGGTGCTCCAGGCTGAACCGCAGCCCTCCGGCCATGCCGCCATGGCCGCTCCATCTTCCGGCAAACTAGAAAAGCTCTCCTAGCCCACATCACTACCCGCTTCCCTGGACGAACCCCACCTGGCTGTGCCCCGCCTAGACACACCCCACCTGGTTTCCCCCCGCCTGGTTGTGCCCCGCCTGTCCGCCCGCGGCCCACCTGGCTGAGCCGCTCCCCTACCGCCCTACCGTCCTCTATGCGCGCCCTACACGCCTCCGGTGAACCAGACCCCTCATGGACCCCCAGCTGAGTCAGCGTCCCGGACACCTAGAAGCCTCCCGGCCACGCCGGCATCCCAGACTCCTCGCGACCTCGCAGTCGAGCTAGCATCCCGGACCCCTCGCAGTGCCCTGGATGAACCAGTCCGGTGACGCCCTCCGGGCAGAGCCATGCCGGGCCGAGCTCTCACATGGCACCAGGCCAAACCTGCCCTAAGGTCTGGCCAAACCGCTCTCGTGGCCTTCTGGGCTAGGCCCAAGAGGCCATGACAAACCGAACAGGCCATGTCGGACCCATCAGGTCAGCACGGGCGACCCGAACCGGGTCGGCCCGGACGAAGTCGGGTCAGGTCGGTCCGACTAGGTCTGCCTAGACCCTGACCCATTATCGACCCCATTACTTTCTTGGACATATCACTGCTACCAGACGACTTTTTGACGAACCGTCAGTGGCACTAGTAATATTGGATCATGACGGTCCCTTTTAGTATACCCCACTGGAGTTCGGGATAATGTTGACATATGGTTAGGTTTGATCGTACAAAAATCCAACCGGGCCCTCGAGACAAAAAATCTAATAACTCACAGACTGGGAGTCCGATTGACGCGCTGTCTATTGTGTTGAGACCCCTATGACGAGGCAAAAATTTGAGAAACTTCTACATGGGACTTCATGACAGTTAGTGTAAAAACCCGCAGATCGTGGAGAAGATCCTCTTGGAGATGACCGAGCATAGCGTAGAGACCTAGTAGCTGGCTAAGACCTGAATATTTCTCACTAATTCGAATTAGAGTGGCTCAACAAGCCTAGTGAGGAGCACCTTGGTGATGCTGCAGACCCATGGTGGGGAGTGCCTTTGTGTGACGTGACAGAACCATGGTAATCGACACATGGAGTACCTCAGCAGGCTACGAGGTGGAGCACCTCTGTGTGACACGGCAGACACGCGGTGGGGATTTCCTCTGTGTGACATGGGGGACCCTCGGTACACGACAGGAGGAGTAAATCAGTAGTCCAAGGATACTGGGAAGTGCCTCTGTGTGATGTGTCAGGCCTACTATACTTGATAGAGGAGGATTACTCAAGCAACCGAGGTTTCGACAGTGTTTCTGGGAATGTTACTTGATACTACCCCTAGAGCCAAATCCTTGATTGATCTGATTCAGTAACTTTTGTGTTTATCTCATTATTGAGATGGATTACTTGGTATCTTAGGTATATGTATGGGCATATAACTAAATGGGGTAATCTATTGACTTTATACTTTGTGGATTATCCTTGTTGGATTTTGTAAGACCTTAAGGGTCTCGAGGTCCCTTCTGAGTATCGTTATACTCAAACATGCACGGGCTTTTCAAACACCACATTGTATTGGTTACAGACGATGGATAGAATTGACCAAGGCTGAGTGGACATGACTGGACGGTGCCATGAGGTGGACAACATGGTGTGACGTTACACAGAGGAGACTGGCGGACGTGGAGTGCTGTGGAGGCTACTTTTATCTACCCTTCACGTAGGACTTCCTGGTGGACGATCTAGAAGCTATTTACCTTTCTCCAGTTGTAATTGTTTTCTTTTTCCTTGTACTTTACAGTTGGGCTTGTATTTTTGACCCCTTCACTTTTCAGCACTCCATTTTTATAAAGTTTTTACTTAGTGTTTTCTTCCAGTTTGTACTCTGATTGTATGTGTTTACAATTTTAAAGGCAATGCCTTCTCAGATTAGGGTTTTACGTATTTGGTGCTAGTCGATAGCCCCTGGCCTATGGACGGAAGGCTTCTAGTAGTCACGACACAGGCCCCAGGGGACTGGTAGTGATAAATTAGTAGCAGAGGAGTCCGTTCTACCATAGAACATAGGACTATGATCATTATTTTATTTGAAGAAATAGTGTTAAGGGTAATATGTGTGGTTTTCAGTTCAGGGAGTCTAGTATTGGTGTGGCGGCTGACGTATTCATACACCAGGACCCTAACTTCTAATTTCCGACTCAGTGCACGAAAACACTAATTATGTGTGTGTTTTGAAGAGTTTTTATAAGTGATCTCTTTATGTCAGCTCAACCATGTCATCTCACTAGGTATAATCTTTTGACTGTGTCACATCTGTTTTGAGGATAGCCCACTGAGCAACGAAGCCTCACTACAGGGCCTTCTTCATGTGGAGGCACCAGCGGTACTACTTCCCATTGGGCCATTGATGCCACCAGCCCCAAGAAAAGATTTTTCATGATGATTGAGCGTGTTGCATGAGTTCCAGCGCCAGAGGCCACCTAGGTTCATGGGATAGAGGGACCCATGGGTAGCTGAGGATTGGCTGGAGGTTGTGGTGGCAGTTTTCGGACTGGTAGGGACACCAGTAGAACTTATAGTGATTCTTGCTACGAGCCTTCTACCGGTAGTAGTAGGTAGATGGTAGAGCCTGATGCCCTAGATTCATGATGACATGATGCTACTATGGACATACATCGAGATCTTGTTTTGGGTGGAGTTTGTCCCAGCCACCCTACGTGTGGTGAGGATACAGGAGCTACTGCATCTACAGTAGGGTAACATGACAGTAGCTCAATAATCAGTGAGGTTCACCGACCTCTCGCGCTACACTATAGATATGGTACGAGACCCATTATTCAGGGTATGGACCTTCGAGAAGGGGCTCAAGAGGGATATCAGAGCTCTAATGATCTCACTCAGCATCCCAACATAGGAGGGGGTACTTGAGAGAGCCCTCATGGTAGAGAGATTCCTTGGTAAGCAGTCTCCAGCAATGTGACACACCACTAGTCGACATGCAGTGGAGTCTTCTACAGCTGATAGTAGATAGATTCCATAGAGGTCCAGGATGACCATAACCATGGGTGGATGAATCCATGACTCAGGATCGGTTGTGAACGACACTATAGGCAGAGAAACACATGCTAGGAGAAGGTAGTGTTTCGCATGCGGCGGACATGGTCACCTAGCATCTAAATGTCTGACCCACCATTCGGATGATCAGAAGACGGTCAAAGGACCGCCCATGCAAAGACAGATATTCGATTGAGGCAGTCCATAGGGAGCTGGCAGACGCGGAAAAGAAGCTAGTCATGCCACTGTCAGTCGGCGATGTTTCAAGGTGTTACAACCACCACCACCAGGAGGTCAACCCCGACTACAGGGATCAGGTGGACAGGAGAGAGCTCAGCTCTAGGGAGCTAAGTCTTACGATAACGACGCTCTGGAGATGATTCTAGGTACAATATTTGTCTACTCTACCATAGCTGCAGTGCTTATAGACATAGGTTCCAGTCACTCTTTCATTTCCACTACCCCCGTTCGGAGCTCGGAGATTCCGACGGAGCTTTTGGCTCGATCCTTACCACTAGATACTCCTATGGGAGAAGACTCGACGATTACACACTAGTTCCAGCACTGTGAGAATACTCTAGGAGGCGATATCATCGGCCGAGATCTCCTCTTAGCAATGTCAAGGCCTTATGATGTCATTTTGGGTATGGGCTGGTTATCTACAGTCCATTATTAGATCGATTGTTTTATGCTCAACGTGTGGTGTGTCCATAGGGATGGGATCTGGTTTTACTTCACCAGTGAGAAGGGAGCCTTTAAAGAAAAGGATGGACTTACTCGGATGATGGTGAAACCAATCACTCATCAGTTTGATGCCCTTACCCTTGGAAGTCTATATGTGGAGATTCTAAGCTATCTTGTAGTGTTGGACCAGTACAATGATGTTTTCCCTGATGATGTTCTAGTACTACATCCTCGGACAGAGGTGGACTTCTACGTTGACCTGTACATCGGTACGTCACCGATATCTACATAGGCATATCGAATTGCTCCCATGGAACTTCTTCAGTTGCAGGTATAGCTAGAGGTCTTGTAGGGGAAAGGATTCATCCAGCCTAGTGTTTCTCCCTAGGAAGCCCCAATCCTGTTTGCCAAGAATGAGGATGGAATCATGGGGCCTTTTTTTGACTACCATCGCCTAAACCAGGTGACCGTGAAGAATGAGTATCCAAATCCGAGGATAGATGACCTCTTTGATTAGAAAAATGGAGCATGATGGTTCTCGAAGATAGATCTTAGATTAGGCTATCACCAGGTCCGAGTTCGAGACGATAATATATAGAACATAGCCTTCAAGTGTCGGTACGGCCACTACAAGTACTTGGTTATGACCTTCGGTGTAACCAACACTGCAGCAGTGTTCATTGGCCTCATGAACAAGATCTTCCATCCATACATCGATTGCTTTGTTGTAGTCTTCATCAATGACATTCTGATTTACTCGGCTACTGAGGAGTGTCGTTCCTACCATTTACAGGTAGTACTATACACACTCTGAGATAACTAGCTTTATGGTAAGCTCTTGAAGTGCCAGTTTTGGATTCGAGAGGTTCACATTCTGGTTCACGTTATCTCAGAGGCTGGAGTTTCAGTGGATCCAGCGAAGAATGAGGTGGTACTTGCTTGGGAGCCACCCAGGAGTGTGACAGAGGTACTAAGTTTCACGGGTTTGGCAGGATACTACAAGAGGTTCATTGCAGACTTCTCCAGAGTTGTAACACCACTATAATCCTTGAAGAAGATGGGGAAACCCTTCATGTGGTCAGAGAGATGATAGCATAGCTTTCATGAGATGAGGAAGAGGCTGACTAGTGCCCCTCTCTTGAGACTTCCAGAGGAAGGCATTGTATACGTAGTCTACTGCGATGCATCTGGGAATGGACTTGGGTATGTCCTGATACAGGAGCGAGCAGTGATCACATATGGTTCTCAGCAGCTGAGACAACATGATAAGAACTACTATACCCATGACCTGGAGTTAGCAGCAGTGTTCTTCGCCTTGAATATGTGGTGGAAGTATCTCATGGGAGGACATTTTACCGTGTACTCTGATCACAAATGTCTTAGGTATATCTTCTCTTCGAAGGATCTAAACCTGAGATAGTGGTGATGGATTGAGTTCATCCATGATTATGACTTCGAGATTTTATATACTCCTATGAAGGGGAACGTTGTTGTAGATGCACTCAGAAAGAGATATGGTATATAGCTTCTAGGAGAAATGACAGAAAATATAGCTTCTTTACATATATCCTTTGTGGATAGAGATGGAAAATCCTTTCTGCTATCTCTTACAGTCACTCCCTCTCATCTTCAGTGAGACAGGGAGGCACATCATGGGGACGCTGACTGTGGGACACGACATGCTTAGATATCTACAGGACAAGCACCTGATGGATTTTTTGAAGTTTGGGAGCACATCATCCTCTTTAGAGGACGTACAATGGTTCTACTATCACTTCAATAGGAAATATTTATGGAGTTTCACACAGCCTCTCTAGCGGTACATCCAGGAGTGTCGATGATGTACCCAGACCTTTGATGATAGCACTGGTGTCTTGGTATGAAGAATGGAGAAGCAGATTTTGTCTCTCGAAGCCTCACTTGTCAGCATGTTAAGGCAGAGCACCAGGTACTAGCAGGATTGGTTCATCCTTTAGAGGTCCAAGAGTGGATGTAAGGTGGGATATCCATGGACTTTGTGACAGTACTTCCAGGTACATCCATGGGTCACGACTCGATTTGGGTGATTGTTGACCAAATCACCAAGTCAGACCCCTTCGTACTGATTAGAGTGTAGGCTTCTATAGAGAGCTTGGGATGCCCATATGTGCAGTGTATTGTGTGGATACATTGAGTACCTTATTCTATTGTCTCCAATCGGGACACTCAGATTACTTTCTAGCTATGGAAGGTGTTTTATGAGGCTTTCGGGATGCAGCTTCCTCGGAGCACTGCCTTCCATCCTCAGACGGATGATTAGACTAAGTGGACCATTCCGACCCTTGAGGACACACTGCGTGCTTGTGTCCTCGACTTTGGTCACAGCTGGGAGGATCATTTACCTTTGGTGGAGATTTCATACCAAAATATCTATCACTATAACATTGGGATAGAACTTTTGGGGTGTTATACGGGAGACCATGCATATCACCATTGTGCTCGAATGACCCTGGGGAGTCAGCACTAGTAGGACCAAAGATGGTACAATCTACCATATAGAAGGTGAAGATCATCCAAGAATGGATGATGACTGCACAGAGCAGGCAGAAGTCGTATGCTGACAAGAGACGGAGACCGCTGGAGTTCGAGGATGGTGACCACGTCTTTCTATGGGTCTCAGCCCGATGAGGTCGACAGAGATTTGGAAGAGACGTCATGTTATCCTTGAGATTTTCCAGACCATTCTACATCCTCAGTAGAGTAGGTGAGGTGGATTACTGCCTAGGTCTTCCACCTTAGTTGCACCGGGTGCACGACTTCATCCACGTATCTCAGCTGATGAGAAACTTGAACGACCCTTCTCACATCATCGACCATGGAGAGATGAACGTAGATGATGGAGAATCATACATAGAGGTTCCAGTGGATATTGAGGATTGATATGAATGGGTCCTACGTGGATGGTCGATACCTCTAGTGCGTGTACTCTGGTAGCACGAGAACCTACAGGAGAGCACATGGGAGCGGGAGGCTCAGATGAGTTCTCATTACTCCCACTTGTTTCCATAGTTCAGGTTGTAGCTTACGGGGACATAAATCCCTGAGGTGGGGTGAATTTAAAGACCTAAAATTCCCATTGAAAATTTTTCTCTTAAATACATCGTAATTTTACAAGTATGTGAAAATTTACGTCACATAATTTTTAGGCCCAGTGTGCCCGTAATAAATTATGGATATTTTGTTCAGGTACATTTAGTAAACATACGAGTGGGTTATTATAAATTTTGAACCGGTTCTGGGAAGTTAAATCTGAGGGCACTGCTAAACTAGCAGTTCTGGTATTCACATAAGAAGAATTTCACCTTGATGGTAGTTGGTCATGAATAGAAGTTAGTTTTTGGGTTTTCATGGAAAAATATTAAAATAAAGTGAGCTACAATTTTTTTTAAGCTGCCCTATGGGAGACCTGTAGTTAAAACCTCCTCATAGAAGTTGGAGGTGGAACCACCACACATTAACTTCCCTTTAATGGTTATGGTGGTGGGGCCTAACCAAAAATAACCTCTTGTCATAGGGAATGATGTGGGGACCACCATAGACCACATAACCTCCCATTTGAATAATAGGGGGGACCACACGACCCCTATTAATGGGAGGAGAGTATAACCTCTCAACACTCCCTCATTAATGAGGGGGAGCCTCTTGTCCTTCCCATAATGTAATTGGTGCCAACTCCCCAATTAATTCGTGCCAACACATGTGAATTAATGAGGTGGAGCCTTTTAATTTAATTCACCCTTTTGAATTTGTGCCAATGAAATAATTGATTAAATAATCTACTATTTGGAAAAATGATTTCACAGGGGTGATTGAAGGGAAAGATCTCAACAAGGAAACTCATATTCTAATGAAGAACACATTCTTCCAACAAAGAATTCCAGCGACGATCCTTATTCAACTTCTTCCCCAAACACCTAGCGACATGGAGCGGCTTCCATGAGCCGATGCAGCTCGGGATAGGATGTTTGTGGTGGACACGATGAATGATGATTATCTTCGTCTACATTCCGCGATTCCATAAATGAATGACACCTGACGATTAAAGGTATGGGGTTTACTTTGAGTAATATTCCTTTTCCATTTATCATCTTCGTTTGAAAGAGATTGATGTGAAGTATTGTGAATAATTTTTGTTCATCATACTCCTTTGATGAACCAATTTCTATTACCCCTAAATGCGGAGGGTGTGGGCCAAACTAACATGGCCCAAATCCCTCCACCGATCTCTTTGGGATGTTTTTTGGTCTTAGAGATGAGGAGATGGAACAATGAAGGCGGCGAAGACAAAGGCAACGCTCCCCATTGCATCCACGAACTGCGCCAACCTTGGGATGCTCCGATGCTTTAGGAAGAACCGCGGCCTTCCGGTCGAGCTTCCCTAGACATACCATCCGCTGACATACCAGCCGAGCTACCCCGGCCTGCACCGTTGCCGGGTTCCCCACCCGAACCCCGCATGGTCGTGCCCTGCCTGGCTGCACCCATCCTCACTGCACCCCAACTGGCCACGATCCAGCTGGCCGTGCCCTGCTTAGTTGCACCCCACCCAGCCGCCCGTGGCCCACCTGGCCAAGCCACCACCCGGCCGCCCTGCCAGCCTCTGCATGCGCCACCCCAAGTTGGACGCCTATCGGCCTCCTTGTGTGCCCCATGCACCTCCAGTGAACCGTTCCCCACGCGGCCTCCTGGATGAGCCGCCGTCCCGTCCTCCTCATGGTGTTCTGGCCGAGCTGGCGTTCAAGATGCCTCACGGCCTCCCATTCTAGCCGGCATCCCAGTTCCCTCGTGGCACCCTGGCCAAATCGACCCAGCCGCGCCCTACGGGAAAAGCCACGCCGAGCTGCTCTCTTGCATTTCACCAGGTCGAACCAGCCCCAAGACCAGACCGAACAGCTCTCGTGACCTGCTGGGCTGGTCCCAGTAGGCCGGGCCAAATTCAACAGTCCGTACCACCCAATGAGCTAGGCCGGACCCATCGGTTCGGCACTGGTCGACCCGAACAGGGTCAGCCCAGACGAAGTCGGGTCAGATTAGTCGGACTTGGTCAGACCCGACCCATGCCCATTATCGACCCCTTTACTTTCATGGTCATATCTTCGGCACTAGACGACTGTTTGAAGAACCGTCAATGATGCTGGAAATCATGGATCATGACGGTCCCTTTGATTATACCCCACTAGAGTTTGGGGTAATGTTGAGATACGGTCAGGTTGGATCATACACAAATC
Organism: Viscum album; assembly: GCA_963277665.1. Lineage (NCBI taxonomy): Eukaryota > Viridiplantae > Streptophyta > Magnoliopsida > Santalales > Viscaceae > Viscum > Viscum album. Next base: position 81,935,448 of record OY728157.1, read on the forward strand.
CAACCGGGCCCCCGGTACTAAAAAGCTAATAACTCACTGATCAAAATCCAATTTATGTGTCATATTTTGCGTTGAGACCTCAATGATGAGGCAGACCTTTTATAAACTTCTACGTGGGACTTCATGAAATTTGGAGTATCGACCTACAGATCATGGAGCAGTTCCTCCTGGGGACGAGCAAGCATAGCGTAGAGACCTAGTAGCCAGATGAGACCTGACGAATGCAGACCGATTCAACTCGGAGTGACTCGACATGCCTAGTGGGGAGTGCCTTGGTGTCACAGAATAACCATGGTGGGGGGAACCTCTGTGTGACATGGTAGACCTACGGTACTCGAAACGTTGAGTACCTTTGTAGGCTACGACGGAGAGCGCCTCAGTGTGACGTGTCAGACCCATGGTAGAGAGAGCCACTGTGTGACATGGTAGACCCACAATACTCGACTGGAGGGGTACCTCAACAATCCATGGATAGCGGGAATCACCTCTGTGTGACTCACCAGGCCCACTGAAATCAATAGAGAAGGAGTACTCCAGCAACCAATGTTTTTACATTGTGTTTGGGGATGTTACTTGATATTACCACTAGAATCAAATCCTAGTTTGAGCTGAGTCAGTAACTTATTTTTTTACCTCGTGATTGAGATGGATTACTTGATAACATAAGTATATTTAAGGGAATATACCTATGTGGGGTTATCTGTTTATTTCATACATTGTGGCTTAACCTTGATGGATTTTGTGAGACCTTGAGGGTCTCGGGGTCCCTACTGAGTATAGTTATACTCACCCCTACATGGGATTTTCCTGCACCACATTGTGTTGGTTGAAAATGATGGACATCACTGACTGAGGCTGAGTGGATAGGATTGAAAGGTACCTAGAGGTGGAACACATGGTACCACAGTACATGGAAGAGACAGACAGACTTGGAGTGTTGTGGATTCTACCTGTACCTACCCTTCAGGTAGGACTTCCCAGTGGATGATCCGACAGTTGTTTACCTTTCTTCAGTTGTACTTGTTTTTTAGTTCCCTTGTACTTTACTGTTGGGATGGTATTTCCGGCCCCTTTACTTTTCATCACTCTATTTTTATACAGTTTTACTTAGTTTTTTCTTCCATTTTGTAGTCTGATTTTGTTTGTTTATAATTTTTAAAGGCAATGCCTTCCCAGTTTAAAGATTTACGCCTTTGGTGCTAGTCGTCAGCCCTTGGACTATGGAAGGTGGGATTGGGGTAGTCACAGCACGGGCCATGGGGGACGGGTAGTGACAGTACGCCTCGTCTAGTGACATCCTTCGAGCTACATCCATTCATGTACTATCATCCTCAATCAGCTCTCTCCATCGTCTATACCAAACACAATAAGGTGTGGGCACAACCATTGAATGGGTGAGTATAACGATACTCAGTAGGGACCCTACGACCCTCAAAGGTCTCGCGAAATCCACAAAGTATATGCCAAAAATCATGTAAAATTATAACAACCCTACTTAGGTATATAACCATACATATACCTAAGTTATCAAGTATACCCATCTCATTCATGAGGAAACACAAGGACCTAATACTTAGCCAAAGTGAAACTATTTCATGAAGGAATGTATGCAACTAAGGTAACCACCACGAAGGTATGTATCACAAAGGTACACCACATAGAAGAATACCACAAAGGTATATCCACAAAGGTAAGTACTACAATGGTATGCCACACAGACGATTACCGAAATCTTAAAAAATCATCTCACACCAGGTATAAGATAGGTACGATATTAAAGATGATTAGATGCAACTATTATATCATCTTACTCAGTTAAGAGGCAAACCCTTGTATGATACTAATTCATCAGACCCACATAGGATCCATGTAAAACAGACCCACGTAAGATCCTAGGGTAGTCCCATGTGGATTCCTAGAGTGGGTCCAAGTGAGACTCTCAAACAAAGACCCACGTAGGATCCCATAGCACAGACCCACATAAGATCCCTTTCACATGTTACAGCTAGCTTTAGTTTTCTCGCACTAAGCTTTCTTGATTTTGAGAGGATCTACTCATCACTCTACATGTTAACACTCAAACGTCCAAAAATTCCCATGATGAAGTATCCCAATGGTTTGTAATGTTAATAGGGTCTCAATGTAATAGACGGTGCGTCAATTGGATGCTCGGTCTATAAGTTATTATCCCTTTAGCCCTAAGGGACTGATTGGATTCAGTTTCAATCCAACCCGGTTGTACACCATTTTTCTCCAAAACCCATGTGGGGTATACCAAATGGCTCGTCTCAAAAAAAGGTTTTTGGCATCATAGAAAGATCATAAAATGGACACCCGTAGCTGAAGATATGGCCGAATGAGTGAAAAAGAGTCAAAACTAGTCCAGGTCCAGTACCACCCGATCTGGGTTAACCCGGTCTGCGGGATTCAACCAGGCCTGCTAGGTCTAGCCTGGCATGCTAGCCTGCTACTAGCAGGATGTCTAGCCCTCCTCCATGGCGCGGTCGCATTCCGTGCCACCACCGTCGACTGGTAGCGAGCCGACTACCCTGTTTCACCACTGAGGCCTTGTGCCATGGCTCTTGCACACCTGTGACATTAAACCATGCCTCTACCTCCCCTTCACATGCCTGGCAATGCACTGGTCGTCGCCTCTACTCCGCTGCGGCCGACAGGCCGCAACATTCCACAGGCGGTGCATTTGCACCGCCATCTTCTCTGCATATAGCCATGGTTCCAGTCACTGCTCTCGAGTCCCACCGATGCTCGTCTCCAGCACCGGTGCATCCTCCTCCATCACGAAGAAAAAATCAAAAACAACAAAGCTTGCAGAGTGGTCGAACCATGTTCGTTTGGTCGGTACCCTCCACGTAAGAGTGGTAGAAAGTGGCTAATGGGGAGAGAATCAACATAAAATAAATTATCGAGGATTAATAAAAAACACACCCTTATATCAACTACTCGTTAGAGGTGTCGAAAGGTGATGTCAGTGAATGCGATGAGGGTGCCGACAATTGTCACTTTTGAAACACACTTCTGAAGTCGGTCTCATGCGTCGTTCTCATTCTCAATTTAAAATAATGTTTTTTGTTGGAGAGGCATTTTTCATTGGAAAGGGAGTTCTTTGTTGTAGGAGTAGTTTATCCAATGTTTTTCCCTTTCCCAATGATTTCCCGATGGAAATAAAGATCCAAAAGATTAAAATAGGTTCATCTAATTAATTTACATTGGCACAATTAAAGTTGGCACTATAAAATGGCACAATTAAATGGAAAAATTATTTAATTAGAGAGTTGATTAGTTATTTCCCATTATGCGGGGTTCGGGTGGTCCCCAACACCATGAATTGAAATTGAGAGGTTTTTCTAGCTCGGGTGGTCCACACCTCCATAATTTCAAAAGAGAGTTTTGAAAAGAAAAATAAAATTATTATTATTTTATTTTTCTTCTTCCACAAATAAGTGATAAACTATCTTCCACCCTCGACCTACTACTGTCGAGTTAAAGGTCTCTTTAAGTGATTATTGGTGTTGTGAGTTCAATGGTGTCCTCAGATTTCAGTTTTGAGCACCGGTTCAAAGGACATAAAAACTCACTCACACGCTTACAAAACGAACATAAAAATGTTCAGAAATTCATTTCGAGTGTACCGGGCCTCATAATCACGCACCCTAAATTTTCACAGACTCGTAAAATTCCATATAATTAAAATAAATATTTACATGCAAATATCTGTGTCATTAAATTCTCTCCACCTCAGGGATTTTCATCACCTATGGCCACATTACAAATACTAGGAAACCAAGTGGGGGTACTTAGCATGAATCTGGTCCACCCGCTCCCATGTGCTCTCCTGGAGGTTTCTATGCTTCCAAAAAACACATAATAAAGATATCAATCACCCATGAAGGACTCCATATTTTCAATCCTCAATATCCACAAGAACCTCTATAAATGTTTCGCCATCGTCGATGTCTAGCTCGCCCCAGTCAATGATTTGTGAAGGGTCATGAACGGATCTCCTCAACTGAGATACATAGAAGACGTCATGCACCTGGTGCAGCTGAGGTGGAAAATCTAAGCGGTAAGCTACGTTGCCAACTCTTCTGATGACCTGAAAGGGTCCGATGAACCTTGGAGATAACTTGTCACTCCAACCAATTCTCTACAAACCGTGTTGGTGTGAGACCTGTAAGAGAATGTGGACACCATCCCAGAACTCCATATGGATATTTCTTCTGTCAGCATAAGAATATTTCCTACTCTGTGCAGTCTTCATCCACTCCTGCATGATCTGCACCATCTCTATGGTATCCCATACCATCTCTGGTCACATGAGTGCTGACGCCCCTGAGTCAGTGCAACGAAAAAATCGATCTGAAAGGTCCGTCATACAGAGCCTCGAATAGTGTCATCCTAATGGTGGAGTGATATCTTTTGTTGAATGAAAATTCCACAATGGGAACGTGATCCTCCCAGCTTCGACCGATGTCGAGGATGCAAGAACACAACATGTCCTCGAGGTTCTGAATGGTCCGCTCATTCTAGCCATCTGTTTGAGGATGGAATGTAGTTCCCAAATGTTGCTGCATCCCAAAGGCCACCTGCAACCCCTTCCATATCTAGTAAGTGAATCATGTATAATGATTAGATACAATCGTTGAAGATACCCCATGTAGCTGCACAATCATCTACACATAGAGGCTTCCCAAGATCTATACTAAACCCTGCTCTCTAATCGGTAGGAAGTGGGAAAACGAGGTGAGTCGGTCGATGATAATCTAAATCAAATAATGACCCTTGGATATACATGGATGTCCAGTCACGAAGCCCATGTATATTACATCCCACATCCACTATGGGACCTCTAAAGGCTGAACTAAGCCTGCTGGTACTTGATGCCCCGCCTTCAATTGCTGACAAGTGAGGCACTGAGAGACAAACTATGTTACTTCTTTCATCATTCCCGACCACCAGTTCTATCATCAAAGTACATGGTACATCTTAGACACTCCTGGATGTACAACTAGAGGGGATTTGAGGAACTCCCACAACACTTCCTCTTGAATCAACACTGGTACCATGGCATGTCCTCTGAAGAGGTTGACATGATCCCATCATTTAGAAAATCCATTAGGTGCCTATCCTATGGATATATGAGAACGTCGAGCCTCAAAGTCAACGTCACCATGCTGCTCCACCATGACTCGCTGCAGAAGTGGGGGAGTGACTATAAGAGACTGAAAAAAAGCTGCTCCATCACATTCCACAATGGTTATCTATAAAGCAGTCAGCTACTCTATCGCCTCACATAGTAGATGAATACCAGATCTCCTGATGATTGCATCTCCTATAATTTTTCCCTTACCATGTGTATACACTATCTCGAAGTCATAGTCCCGGTGGAACTCAAGAAAACATCGTTGTCTTAGGTTCATGTCCTTTTTGGAGAAGATATACCTGATACTCTTGTGATCAGAGTAGACTATAAAATGTTCTCCCATCAAGTAATGTGGTCACATTTTCAAGGTGAAGACCACTACTGCTATCTCTAGGTCATGGGTAGCATAGTTTTAATCATGTTTTCTCAGCTGTCGTGAACCATATGTGATCACTGCTTTCCCCTGCATCAGAACACATCTGAGCCCAATCCCTGATGCGTCATTGTAGACTACATACCCAACTCCCTCCTCCAAAAGCTTCATGACTGGGGCACTGGTTAGTCTCTACCTATTCTCTTGAAATATCCCTTGTCATCTCTCCGACCACATGAAGGGTTTCCCCTTCTTTGTGAACAATGATAAATGTGCTACAAATTAAGAAAAATTTGTCACAAACCTCTAGTACTATCCGACCAAACCCAAGAAACTTCGTACCTCCGTCACACTATTGTGTGGCTCCCAAGCATGTACATCCTTAATATTTGTTGGATGAAATACACCTCTATCCTCTAAGATAACGTTTCCCTAAAAGTGAACCACTCGGATCTAGAACTGGCACTTCAAGAGAATACCATAAAACTGGTGATCTTGGGGTGTGCCCATAACTACCTGCAAATGATAAGCATGCTCTTCCTCAGTAGCCATGTAGATCAAAATTTCATCGATAGAAAATACTAAAAAGAGATCATGGTATGGTTGAATGATCGTGTTCATTGAGTCTCATGAACACTACAGGAGCATTGGTCATGCCGAACGACATGACAAAAAACTCATAATGGTCATACCGACATCTGAAAGCCATCTTCTGCACATCCTCATCTCGTACTCTGAGATGGTTATAGCCTGATCTGATGTCAATAATCGAGATACACCATACTCTCTTCAGCTCATCAAAGAGGTTTTCAATCATCGTGATAGGGAACTTGTTCTTCATAGTCACATGGTTCTGGCACCGATAGACAACACAAAGTCTCAAGCTCCCATATGCTTTCTCAGCGAAAAAAATTGGTGCTTCCCAAGGAAAAACACTTGTTCGGATAAACTCCATCCCTTGTAAGTCCTCTAGTTGTACACGTAGCTCACAAAGCTCTACGGGAGCCATACGATATGCTGGTGTAGATATAGGTTCCATCCCGGGATACAATTCAATGTAAATGTCCACCTCCCTGTGAGGAGGTAGCCCCATAACATCATCAAGAAATATATTCTTGTACTAGTCAACCACTACAGGATAAATTGGACTCTCCACATCAACAGGTCTGAGGGTAAGGCTAGCCAACTAATAAGTGATCGGCTGCACTCTCCTATGGGTAAGTCCATACTATGCGGCAAAGGATCCCTTCTCTCCAGTGAAGGTAAACATGGTCACATTCATGCAGACACAAGGCACATTGTTCCTAATATAATCAATTTGAGCATTGAATGTAGATAACCAATCCATGCGCACGTTGACATTGTAAGTCCTCGACGACTCTACTAGGAGATCCCAGCCGAAGGTCTCGCCTCCTAGAGTAATATCACACTGCCAGTACTAGTCTGCAATCATTGAATCATATCCCGTAAGAGTTTCTAGACATAAGTATCGATCCAATGGCTCAACCAGAATCTCTATTCACCAAAAGAGGGCAGTGAGATTAAAAAAATGTCGGGCACATGTGTCTATAAGTACTGCAGCTAATGTGGAGTATACATAGATCATACCTCATATCATCTCCAGAGCACCGTGGTCATAGGCCTCATCTGCCTAGAGCTGAGCTGGCCCCTATCCACCTTCTCCCTGTGGACGGGGTGGACCACCTAGTGGGGGTGGAAGTAACATCTCGAAATGTCACCCACCGTCAGTAGCACAGCTAGCTCCTCTTCCATGTCTGCCTGCTCCTTGTAGAACACCTCGGTCGAACCCCTGTCTCTTCTTGAGTGGTCGTTCGACCGTCTTCTAATCATATGTATGGTAGGTCTGGTAGTCACGATTCGTGTGACCCTTTCCACCGCATGTGTAACACTGTCTTCTCCCCACACGAATGGCCATGTCTCTGGTGACCCACACAACCTCCCCTGAATCCCACAATCGTCCACCTGTAAGTCTCTTCCTATTGGGCCTCTATGACATCTATCTAATACCAGTTACAAAAGACTCCACTATATGACGCCCAGTTGAGGTTCTCACTACTGGTGACTTCTCAACAAAAGAAAAACTCTCCACTAAGAGGGATCGCTTTTTTAACACATCTACCTTTGTCAGGATGCTGAGAGAAATCATCGAAGCCCTGATATCCCGCTTGCGTCCATGCTCAAAGATATAGTCTCTAAAGAATAGGACTCGCACCATATCAGTGGAGTAGCATGAGAGGTCTTTGAACCTCGCTGAGTACAGAACCATAGTCATGCTTCCCAGTTGTATATAAAGATGCTCCAGAATGCGCACTGCGTGAAGGGTTACTGGAACTAACTCTTCCAGAAATAGGCCCTCAAAGTCTGCCCAGAGAAGTGTCACCTCATCTTGATCCTAGATCATCATTCTCTACCATCTGCTTGATGTGGCCTATAGAAGATTGATGGAAATGATCACCATGATATCAGCTGGTGTCCCTTCTAGTTAGAAAACTCTCACCAAGGCCTCCAAGCAATCTTCAGTAGCATGTGGTTTCGTCTCACCCATGAACATGGTTGGCCTCTGGCACTATAACTCATGAAATGCGATCAAGTGGTGTACACTCTCCACTGCTGGGGTGGTGGAATCAGTGTCCCAATAGGTAATGGTACCATTTGTGCCTCCGCTGGTGCCCCAACTGATAAAGGGCTCTACATAGAGGACTCATCGCTCGGTGGGCTATCATCACATACTATACAAGGAACCCTAGCTAGTTGTCTGCGTGGTGGAATCATGAAAATAAATAGGTGTTCCATGGACAATAAGTTATACCTGGTGAGCTGAATCGAAAATATCAAAAAGAAATATTTTCAAAACACACACACAATCAGTGTTTTTGTGCCCGAAGTTATAAATCAGAAGTCAGGATCATGGTGTATGGATAAATCGGCTGCCACACAATCACTAGATTCCCTAAACTGATAACCACACTAAATACACTTAACACTATTGCAATTAAAAATATCAGAGTCCAATGTTATACGGTACAACTGACTCCTCTGATACCAATTTTTCATGACTCATCCCCCGGGGCCCATGCCATGACTACCCTAAGACCGCCTTCCATAGTCCAGGGCCTGGTGACTAGCACCCAAAGGCATATTCCATAAAACTGGGAAGGCATTTCCTCAATAATCCTGTAAACACACACAACCAAGAACACAACTGGATACGAACACAAGAAAACCATATATTTAAAAGAGTGTGTACAGAAAAGAAAATGGGGCCAGAATACAATCCCAACTAGGAAGTACAAGTAAAATGAAAAGTACAGGTAAAACTAAAACAGATCCTGTGAAAACCCGCCAAGGATCCTACCTGAAGGGTATGTACAGCTCTCGAATAGTCGTCTCTATGGTATGCCCTGTCTAATGACCACCTTCTGAGTTATGTCCAGTTCTATACTCTCATCCTTAGTCAGTGTTGTCCATCTTCTATACCATACACAACATGGTGAGGGCATATCCTGTGTAGTGGTGAGTATAACGATTCCCAATAGGGACCCTGATCCCTTTAAAGGTCTCACAAAATCCAAAAAGGATAAACAACATAGCATGTAAACATCTAACCAACCTACTTAGTTATATGCCCGTACATATACCTAAGTTATAAAGTATACCCATCACATTCAGGAGGAAACACAAGGCCCTAATCCTTAGCCAAAGTAACATTGTTCCACAAAGGAAAGAATACCACAAAGGTAACCACCACAATGGTAAGTACCACAATGTTATGCCACAAAGAAGAATATCGCAATGGAATAACCATGAAGGTAAGTACCACAAAGGTACACCACACAGAAGATTACCATAAAGGTAAAGACTCAAATCACACTAGGTATAATATAGGTACGGTAGTAAAGATGGTAAGATGTTACTACTGAATCATCTTACTCTGTTAAGAGACAGACCCACGTAGGATCTTAAATCATTAGACCCACATAGGATCCTAAATCATCAGACCCATGTAGGATCCTTGTACATAAGACCCATGTAGAATATTAGAGTAGTCCCACGAGGATACCTAGAGCATATCCAAGTGAGAATCTCAAACATAGACTCATGTTGGATCATATACCATAGACCCACAATGGATTCCTTTCTCATGTTACAACCAACTTCAGGGTTCCCGCACTAAGCACGCTTTATTCTGGGAGGATCTACTCATCAAGCCACAAGTTGATAATCCAAGTACCACAAATTCCCACAAAGAAGTATTCAAAAGGACCGTCATGTAATAGGGGTCTCAATGCAATAGATGTTACGTCAATCGGATGTCCAGTCTGTAACTTATTGGCTTTTTAGTCTTGAGGGCCCGGTTGGATTCATGTTCAATCCAACCCGGCCATACCCAAACATTATCCAAAACACATATGGGGTATACCAAAAGGACCATCTCTATACATGGTTTCTGGTTCCATAGATGGTTTTTCAAATAGATTCCCATAGACCAATATGTGGGCGAAAGAGTGAAAAATAGTCGAAACTGGTTTACGACCGGTCTGACCCTGTCGGATCGACCCGACCCGACCCGACCTAGGCCGAACTGACATGGCATGGGTTGGCCCAACCCTACCCGAGTATGGCCCTGAGTCGGACTCGGCCCATGGGATCTGACCTGTCCCACTGGGTCTGGACCAATCCAGCTGCACGACCTGCGCTGGGTTGCCCGTGGCTGGTCGGACGACGAGCCCTCCTCTGCGGCGTGGTCGCGTGCCGCGCCCCCTCCGGTGGCCTGTGGAGTTTAGAACACCCTTCTTCACCGCCACAACCTTTGTTTCATGGTGCCTACACACTAGAATCACATACGCGCTCCACCGCCTCCTTTTCATGCGGTCGGCCATGCGCGGGCCACTTCCTCTACTCTGCTGCGGCAGACGGGTCGCGGCCTTCCACCAGCATTGTGGTTGTGCTGCCATTGTCTTCGTGGCTGACCGTGGTGCCGACCACCTCTCCGGATTCCCACTGGTGCCAGTCACCGGCGCCGGTCTCCATCCTCCTCCATTGTGAAAAAACATCAAAAACCACAAAGGGTGCAGAGTGTTCGGGCCATGTTTATTTGGATCGCACCCTCTGCGTTTGGGAAGTAGCAAGCGTCTCATAGGGAGAGACTCAACGTAAACGAAGTTAACGAATATTAATTAAAATCACACCACTACCTAAATTTCTAGTTGGAGGTGTCACGAGATGAATTTGACGAAGGAGTGGGGGGTGTCGATGATTGTTTCTTCCATAACACGCTTCCAATGTCGATATCACACATCGTTCTCGTTCTTGATTTCGAATTATGTTCTTAATTATAGAGGCATTCTTTGTTAGAGAGGGAATTCTACATTGGAAGAATATTTTCTCCAATGTTATCCCCTTTTCCAATAATTTCCCAATGGAAATAAGAGGCCATAAAATTAAAATAATATTATCTAATTAATTTATGTTATCACAATTAAATGTCATAATTAAATGGAACAATTAATTAATTCGATAGTTGAGAGATTTTCCCCAATTAAGTGGGGTTCGGGTGGTCCCCACGACCACGATTTCAAATTGGGATGTTTTTCTAGCTCAGTTGGTCCCCACCTCCAAAATTCCAAAAGATGTGTTTCAAAAGAAAAATAAAATGTTTATTATTTTATTTTTCTTCTTCCATGAAAAAGTGAAAAACTATTTCCACACTCGACCTACTGCGGTCGAGGTGAAGGTCTCTTTAATCTAATAACGGCGCTGTGAGATCAGCAATGTCCTTATATTTCATTTCAATGCACTGATTCAAAAGTTACAAAAACCAGCTCACACACTTACTGAATGTACGTAAAAAAATTTATAAATTAATTATGGGCACACTGGGCCTCGGAATCATACGCCGTAAAGTTTCGTAGACACTTAAAATTCCATATAATTAAAAATATTACATGAAAAAATCCAGGTGTTTACAAGAATAGAGACTATATAGTTATAAGATATATATTATATAAATATTTTACCATCTTAATTTCCTTCATGATATCTTGTCGGAGAAAATTGAAAATCATTGTTTCGTGAGGCAGTAGTTCACCGTACACCAAAATAGTTTGTTCTATAGCCATTAGATGGAGTTGTGTGAAAGTGTAGATCAAACCCTATGATGAAAATAATACTTGTATATTTATTATTTTGTTTCTGTTATAATATAATGAGATAGAGATGGTTTTGGGGGATGGATAAGGAAAATAAATGAATGGTACTTGAGAGATGATGTTTACTCTATATTGGGAACGTCATTTTATTTTAATGGGAAGGATTTCTTGAATTTCCTTATTTCCAATTAAAGGATTCTAGGATAAAGGGAGGGATGTTGGGAGGGTATTTGAGAAGAATATGGAAGATCCAATGGTCTTAATAGTTGTAAGTATGTGGGTAGATGTGGTGTTCTTTTATAAGAGGGGGGAGGGGCACCTTAGGAATGTTTTAAAATATTATTTTATTATAAATTTATTTTCATATAAAAAATGTTAAAAATTGATAAATTTTGAGGATAAAAGAAGTATTGGTCAAAATAATCTCAACAAATAGGTTTTAGACATGTTTAGGTCTCAAAATTAACCTTATATTTTATCTTTAACCCTTAGTTAAAAACCTTAACTCTTACCATGTGTTCTTGTATTTTCATAATATATGGTTACTATTGTTAGTATTAAATGATAATAGAATCACAATATGATAATTAATGAAATTTGAAATATGATATTTTTTATTTGGCCGAATAATATTTTGACAACTATTATATCTTCCAATTAAATAGTACTTGTTTTTAAAAGTCATTTATGTCACTTTGGACACTATTTTGAAAATGGTTTTTTAAAGACATAAAAACATGATTACATTTAAAAAAGATCATTAATGCATCCATCTCAAATCTATGGAATTAAATCAATTTATTTTAAGCATTGAAATGTTGTAATTATATTTATTTTAATATTTTTAATATCATTTATTTGAATATTTCTTTAATAAGGTAATTATTGCACCATCATTGTGTCAAAAAATATATATTTATTTAATTTCAAAAAATTATAAATAAAATACCATGATGAAGGAAATATATTCAGATTTATAAGTACTATATATAGTGGAAGATATCAATTATATAAACCCAATAAATTTTTTTTAGCTAGAAGATACAGGTTTATGTCGTATTTCCCTTTTCATTATATTAAACATTATAAATTTTTATTCTCACACAAAAGTAGCTCCATGGGGTTATAAAATCATCCAAATGATGATAATGGTCAGAAATATATCATCAAATAGGATTAAGACGCATTTTAGGTCAATTTTATATTATTATAATTTTATTTTTACCCTTATTTATATATTTTATGCTTCAACCATGGTAAATAAAAATTATTACTAAAGATACAATTCATAAAGTCCACAAATAAAAGATAACTATTAATATAATTTCAAACTTTTGATTCCAAATATTATATCCAATTTTCCAAATTCAAAACACATAATTGGAAGAAATAAATTTATTAGTAATTCATGTTGTCCAAACTAGAATGCATATTCTTAAGAAGTAAAAACTATTTAAAGATTGACATGAGTTTATTTCTAATTTAAATGGAAAATTATTTCAAATGAACATCATAATATTCAATTATAACAACATAATCCAATTACACTTTAAAAGAATTAAATTTATAATATATAATTATAAATAAATAAAATTAAAAGGTAGTTTTGAATCAAAATGCAGTATTTTTCACTATTCATAAAAATATATATTATATGATAAAATACTAAAATTTAAACTGAAGTATGTTTTAATGTCCCAATTATAAATAAGAATATTATTTTATCAAACTGAATATATAAAAGTGACACAAAACTATTTTTAAAAAGAGTTTTTCATTAAAAGGGGGTAAAATGGCCTGTTAAAAATATTGGTGTGTTTTATGTTTAAAATTGGATTCATTGTAATTTTATGACTCTAAAATTCATTCGATAAATTTAACAACTATGAGAAAATATGTAAAATCATAAAATAGTTATTTCTTTTCATTCTATCTAATACAACAGAAAAGTATTATCTATCATTTAAAATAATTGTATTATTTTTTATATTATTTTTAAGTATAACTCAGTGTTGTCTACAACGTTAGATTTCAGAGAAACTCATTATTGTGTGTCAGGAACTCTATGGTACATAGTGTTCCCTTTAAACTAAAATTATATTAAATTAAAAAATATTTATAGATATGGAAATATTTTATTCTATAAATACACGGAATTTTATACCCTCTCCCAAAGACACATGAGAAAGAACAACACATATTATCCCAAAGACAGCTGGTAAATCACAACTCATCGCATATTGAAGACATAATGTAAGAACAAATCACCTCATCCTGAAGATACATTGGAATCACAACATGCCTGCATAGACCTAGGCCGCACAAAACATAACCTGGATGAATAATCATGGGCTATCATCACCAGGAAGAGGGGTTAGGGGAGAGTTGGTGTCCATACATCCATCCACCCATTAGGATGTTTGAAAAAGACACCCTCCCACATGATGATGGTGTTTTCAGCAAGTAGTGATCAACTAGGGTGGCATGCATAAAGGAATAAAAAGGGAAATACATGTATATAAATATAAGAATATAATATCAAACCCTCAAGACAGACTTATGTGTTCTCAAACAAAAAAAACATCTAAAAACAGTATCAACTATTGTGTTACCTGTAAATGAACAACCACACCCATCAACCCACCACCCAATTCATATTTACATCTAGCATTAATAACTGTTGAAGTTATTTATTCCAAACTCATTTATAAATTCGATTAATAAAAAAACTATGTTAGTTCCAAAAATTATAACATAATCATTTACTTGATCATTCAACTATTCCATCACTATTGATGAAACTATCAATCACATCTCACAAAATGAAAAAAATCATACATAGAAAAAACTCTAATAGATTTTCCCATAACAACTATTACCATCATTATTTAAAGTCATCCCACCAAATCATGTACCATAAAAACCAAACCCCAACTCACAAACCCATGTAGTAACACATTACCTCACAACCAGCTCGTAGCCCTACTGCACAACACCTATCATCCCTTCCACAATCAATCAATCTCCCAACATAAGATTCAATTACATATCCAGGTTGATGTATCGTTTAAAATATCATCTATAACACCACCCAAACCAACACAAAAAACACAACTCTTCTCACAAACATACCAAAACACAATATAGAGAAATCCCATACCTCAAAATACATCCACTTCACATATCATTTTCCCCAATAACATTTCCACAACCATTCTAGACAAATCAACATAGACCGAAACCTAACTCATTTTACGATTTTTTATGCTGGGCACTTATTTATTTCCATATACATATTTAAGGGCATTTTCACCCAAACCAAGTCATTGGGTATCCATTAATTATCTAGATATATGTTATAAAACAATTTTTATATATTATTTCTTAGCATAAACCCAACAATATGAAACCTATTTACTGAAAAAATGGCCCCCAATGACCAAGATTTTTTGTGGGGAAACAAGGGCGTATAATAAACAATATCACAATCATACTATCAAAACTCGAAGGCATGAAAAATGGATCCCCTACAACCATTAAATTCTATTTAACCTATTCATATATTTGATTATCCTAGTAAATCCTTGATCAATAGGTTTAAAAAATTAAATTCCTCCCACATGATGCACAATTTGAAGAGAAACAAACGAAATCATAACTCAAAGAATAATTTCAACTAGTTGGTGACTTGTTGGGTGAATAAAAAAGACCAAAAGTGAAAACTACACTACTAGAACTGTGGATCGTCCTATTTTATTCCAAAAAATTATTAAAATGCTTCCAAAACATCCAAATGTTTCCAACCCACATCACAATAGTGAATATATGGGAAGTAATAAGAGAGACTGATGAGAAATTGGAGAAATATCACCAATGATCGACCAAGGATTTTCTACACATGAAAACCAAGATCAATAGATCTAGGATATAAGGAGAGCTCTTGATGAATTCCTTTTGGTGCTTAGGGTTCATCTTTAATTAGAGGAATGAGAGAAAACAATTGAATGAATGAATTTTTTTCCAAAAATGATTTAAAAAAAACATGGTTCGTGTATTATGTGACGTGTAATCCCATTACATGCCATGTAATACTCAAGGATTGATTTTTTTTTGAAAAAAAACATATCCCCTTCATTTTATTTTATTCTTAAAACCATGAAATATTACATGTCATCAAATGATTATTCACACCATGTAAAATTTTTTCATGAGGTGAAAACACTATGATAATCTAGAAAACTACTTATGGCATCATGTAATCTTATTACTGGACATATAATCCCCCCTTTTAATATCCTTTGACAACAAAAAACCTCCCCCCCCGAGCCTCTTCCAAATGATCAAAAACAAAAACTCATATTGTAATAGCCTTGGAAGGCATATATCATTACATTCAAAACTTCTGAAAATGATTCGTAAACACAAGAATCCAAAACCATGCCCGTAAGAAAGAGCTGACTAAACAACCACCCTATGAGATTTCTCCCAATGATATTATCATACCTCAAACATTAATATGATCCAATCATGCCACATTGAACAACCACAGAAACACTATACCACCTCATCTCTGCTACCACACACCACCTCCTCTCGTATGGCCACACAACCACCCCACAACCATCTAGCTGCACTATTTGAAACAAAAAAATCATAGAATCTCATCTTATATGTCAAGATAATATCCACTATAGGTGGAACTAAATCACCCACACTGATTTAATGTCATTTCAATTAACACGTATTTATTATGAATCATGTCCTCCCATTTCCATGTGACATTTCATTATCACACAATGAACCACACATAACACAACTAATGTAAAATTACTCATATCATATAAAATAGGGTTCAAGTATTTTAAAACAAAATAGAACAATTAAAGGCTCGAAAAGACTATAGGTACTTGGAAGATGTATGTGTTTCATACTCCCATGTACTCTCCTCATTTCTACCAGGCTTCCACAGGACCCGAACTAGAGGAACGGTTTATACATGAAGCAACTTCTCCAGAAATGCAGGGATCTAAACTATCCACCACACAAATTTCATGTCATCCTCGATAACCAACTATCCATTTTTAATGAAAAAGGATTTATCATGTAGATAGTGACAAAGATTTGAGACTTGGAATATGTCATGGATCATTTCCAACTATGGTGGAAACCCCAACTCGTATGCCGCTACACTAACTATCCCTAAGACCTTAAATGGAATAACAATCCTGGGGGAAAGCATAAACCCTCTTCCAAACATATACTTCCCATATTGAGGAGGGACCTTCTAGAACAGATGATCTCTAATATAAAACTCCAAGGGCCTCCTCTTACGATCATTACATGACTTTTTCCAGTCATGTGTTTCTTTCATACTTTCTCAAACAATCTTAACATTATCTCACATGATCTGTACCACATTAGTACCAATAACAACTATCTCCCCAACATTCTTCCAAGATAACAATAAAATACATTTTATTCTACAAAATGATAAAAACATAGCCATGAAAATGGATGATTGGTAGCTATTATTATAATCAAACTCTACCAAGGGATGTTGTTTTATCCAATATCTAGATAATTCTAAGACCTATTCTCATAACATATCCTCTAATGTCTTGTTTTTATGCTCTATTTGCCTATGTTTTTAGGGTGGAAATTAGTGTTGTAGATAAGTAGGTGCAAAAGTCGTGCAAAAATCCCTTCTAGACATGTGAGTTAAACCTCAGATACAGATCTGAGAAAATGGACCTCATAATTCCATCCAACTAAACCACATATTCAATGTAACTCATTTCCAATGTATCCACTATTTGTGACTCCTTAATCACTACAAAGGGTTCCTATTTTGTCAGCTATCCAAATATCACCCAGATAGAATCATATCCTCCATGAGATCTGTTTATTCCTATGATTAAATCCATTTTTATTTTATCCCACTCCCACTCAATGAAAATCAAGGGTTGAGGGAAAACACCGAGGACATAGTTTTTATCCCTCAACTGCTGAAAAACTAAGTAAATTTCCAAAAACTCTACCACTTCCCATTTCATCCTATGTTTCCAAAAATTGAACATCATATCACGATACATATTAGAAAATATAGGGTATATCACTAAAGGGGATAAATGAAACTGATGAAGGACTCCCACAAAAATCACCATCAGAACAAACAATTTCCCATGGAACAACATCTGATTCTAACCATCCTATGAATATCCCTACAGAGCATCAAAATGGCCAACATGATCATGAAACACCACTTCCAATAAGCTTAAACACTAATACTCTTCCTACTAATTCATATGATAGGAATTACCCATCATCAGGAACAATGATCCTCTACCAACATCCCCATTTTCATTCATGTGCAAGGCATCCAACTTCTCCATTTACTTCAAAGAGTTCTCGGATTCCCAAACAACCTCCCTCTGTGAAATTATTCCTATTGAATCGGCCACAAAATTTCCCTTTCCTAAGGTGTAGGATATCTCAATATCATATTCTTGGAGAAACTTCATCCTTCTTTATTGTTGAAATTTCCGATCTAGTTGAAAAAATATATACCTCACGCTCTTATGATCTATGAGGACCCCAAAGTACCCCCTGATGAGATAGTGCCACCAAAACACCATTCCAAACACAATTACTTCTAACGACAGATCGTGGGTGTCGTAGTTACACTTATGGGTATGTAACATCTTGGACCCATGTAATATAATCTTTCACTTCTACATCCATATGCATCCCAATATTAGATGGGAAGCATTACAAAACATCTCAAACAGCACCCCTTCCAATAGAATATAAAGAAATGAATCACTCACAAATATAAGCTTTTTTTATCTAAACACTTTTTGGTTGTTCTCAATCCCCATGAATCTTTGGTCCTTTTTAGAAGAATATGTTAGTGGATCTTCAAATCAATTTAAATTGTTCACAAACCTCAGATTATAGCTTGAGAGACAAAACAAAATACAAACCTATACCATGTTCGTGGATTCCATAAAAGAAAAAACTACGTTGACATTCAACGGGTTCAGTGCTACACCTAGTCGAGACACCATATTTCTTAATAAATGTACCTCTCGTGTTGTTAACTTACCACATGGTCATCATTCAAAAGATCTGGTGGCATCGAGGAACCTATGAGACAGTTCTGTGATGCTCATCTTGCTCTTCTTATGAAATTAAGTATATATGAAGATTCCATCTAAGAATATGATGAAGAAATAGTATAGGAACTGATAAAATATAGTGTTTTTAAGCCCTAATAATATGACAGGTGCATTCATAACATAGAACAGAATGACTATGTACAAGAAGTGACCATATCTACATGTGAATGTAGTATTAATGATGTCTCCATACTTCACCCTAAAATGATGATATCAACATCACATATTGATCATTGAAAACCAATTATACACTCTTAGATATTTGGTAAGAACATATATATTTTGAATAGGATAATAGTTATTGACCATAACATGTTTCAGCCTCTTATAGTCTATACAAAACCTCAAACTAGTATCATCATCCGTTGAGGACAACATTGGAGCACCACATGATGACACACTGGTCTAGATATAACCCCCCTTCATTAGTTCACCTATATGATTCCTCATCTCCCCAAACTAAGATGTTCCAATACAATAAAGACTCATTGAAACTGGAGAATCACCGGGTACTAAGTCTATCCAGAACACAATGTCACATCGAGGTGGTAGCATTACAATCACATTAGGGAAATCATCCAAAAATTACCCAATCACACCAAGAAACTACATAATCTCAAAATCTACTAATTCAACCAAAATATTTCACAAAAAGGATATAAAAATCTCTGCACATTAACTGGCCACTTGAAAACCCTTCTCGCCAACGAAAACCACATGTAGTTCATTCGCATATGAAAACACAACACTTCTATGGAGAATGATGATAACAACATACAATAAATACAACCAGCCAATGACATTTATGAAATTGTATGGATACATCCTTAATAATAAGATATCCACATGGGACTAATTCGATCACATCAATAGTCTACAACCATTTCCACATCAAAGAATCTTGTATGTCCTCTGATGGGTGAACTCAACACTAGGGGTATGTGATTCCTCTCTAAATATATACCCATATAATAGGATAATGTGGGTGAGAAAATGGATTTGGAAAATATTGATTCATAAAAACACAAGCAAGTGTACAAATAAATTCATCATCCCTCTGACAATCATAGGCCATATTGGGATTATTGCCTCTACAACATTCAACTGACCATTCCTGAATCCTCTACCTCTTTTCTAATTATGTCTTCTATGGGCATGCCTAATTAGAGTTCCCTGAACAAGACTAATATATTGAGGGCAGAATCTACGTGCTCTATATCCCATCGTTGTGGTAAAATCCTGGTGTCCCTACTACAAAAATTATCAAATAAGAAACTAGAACCATCTATGATAGATAACTTATTGACCTCCACCATACTAAGATCAAACAGTTACAAGACACTTGTTTTGAATATGATGACAATATATAGAAAAACACATCATTCCCAATTTCATAGTAAATGAAGGATGACAAAATAATTGACAAGAATATACTGATGTCGACTCCCTATTAGTCGAACCCTAAAAGGTTCAAGCACTTGAGACCTTCCACTGGTAACCATACCTATTAAAAAACATTGTTGGATCCCCACTCATAGTAAACCTCCTCATGAGTGCATCATCTCAGTGAAATATGCCTTCTTCTATACCACTATGTACACAAATAACGTAAAATGAGTAACCTTGTACTAGATCAATTGACGAAGTGCCTCCTCGAGACTCTAGCACGAGGCTCCTCATCCAGAAAGAGATCTCGGAAAAAACAAAATAGATTCTTGAACATGACCTGTAGCTCTCATACTGACATAAACCCCTACTGAATGGAGTGTAGTTATGACCTCAACTGTAACATTATTGTCAATGAAAGGAACTCTTCCCAGAACTCTTTCTGAAATTTGACCCAAAAAATTCTTCTTACATCCTCTGTTATAGAAAAAACATACACCACGAATGCATGTATCCTTACATATGACTGACTTCTGAAGTAACTAAGTACTCTTTTGGTTCATGGATCAATCCCAAGGTGGTATAATGTTCCTTGATCCATCTCTCTTTCTCCATTTCTAAAACACTACCCTCATAATTTCCCAAATCCTATAGATGGAATCAATGAAACATCCTCCATTAAGGGTCATCCACCTCAACTGGACAAATCAACTGTCGATCTACTAGTTTACCCGTGTGTACCTATTCTACTAGAGCCAAATATAGATGATTTAAAAGATCTATATCTTAAAAGAAAACAAGGATTTCCCATGGCTAATTAGTATGTAAATTTGTTGATTCATTTTTACTCATTTAACTCATTTTTTCATTCATTTTAAATTTCCCAAAATAAACTAATTAAAACATTAACAAAAGACATTATTATGAATGTATATTTTCTTGGTCTCTACCTAGAAAATTATGTAGCCTCACATGGTCAGCTGGTAGGGTCAGATTTATTGCATCAGATGACATGGGGCTATAATCACGCATCATATCCGATCTTCCCTAAAATATGTTTGTCACCATCATCAGAAGACACTTTTTCCCTACATACCCATGAAATTATAACTCTACCTAAACCCAAACTCTATATTATCTTATAACCGTGATATTTGATTCCAATATATCATTACCCCCTCCCTCCAACAATACCACTCGTAGGATGTGAAAGGTAAAAGGGAGATAATTAACCCCCAGAGTTCTACCTCTAATAGGCTACGGATTGTAGAATAGCACCATGGTGATAAATATCACACAATATGGAAGGAAATACCCTTTTTCATACATGATGGAGATATATGATGGATCATACAGAAAAAAATACAATAATTAATATAAATGAAATAAAATTCATCCCATACATATGTGTAAAATAAAACTAATACAAAAAAAATCTATCCAATCTAAAGTACCCAAAAGGAAGATTAAGCATCAACTCAGCAACCGTCCAAATGATTGAGCTAGTAACACCTACAATGGTCCATATAATCCTCCATGAAACCTGAAATATGTTTTATATAACTATGGCATGAATATTTGTATACTCCATTGAAAATACAATGCCTCACATGCAGATGTGAATGTAACTTACTAATGCCCCCCGGAGAATAAAACAAAACCAAACATCGCCTAACATTTATAATAACCATCCCAATCTCGCCAAAGAATAATCACCAAATAACAGTGGTCAAGAAATGTAATATAATGAACATCGATGATATGGTACCCCACACCAATTCCAACTAATTAGATGCCATTTCATAATGGAAAGTGTCCCCACACTCCCATCATTTTTTAATTTCCCAAGTACTACTGGCCGAAAAACACGGGGGTCCAACTTAACAAACCACATCACACATGAAATTACATGGGCCTCACAATCCACATTTCATTCCACCCATGGAAACCTTGGCCACAAACCACATCACTTTTTTGTAGGATACTCCTGGAACAAATACCACACCACATCCTTCCCACAAACAGCTAGCCCATATATCATATCACATCCCATCTCGATGAAACCTGGGAAATAACACCTTATCTCATCCCCAAGACACGTGGGAAATCACAACTGATCTCATCTAGAAGACACTTTGGAAGCACAACACACCTAATACCAAAGAAACATGCGAAGCACAACATGCCGACACAAACCTCAACCCCACAAACAACAAAATTCCTCATGAATATTTTTTGATCCCAACCTGGATGTGGGATCATGGATGAGTGGGAGGCCAACCATCCATCCTCCCACTGGGATGGTTGGGAACAATAACCCCACCATAATGATGTGGGTGGTCAGAACATAGTTCTCAACTAGCGTTGGATTAATATAGAAATCTCAAGGAAATACAAGTATATATATAAGAATTCAATACCAAATACTCAAGATCAACTTATGGGTTCTCAAACAAACAACAAACTCTCAAGACTACTAACTTTTCAATTACCTCAAAATGCATAACACCACACATCAAGGCACCACCCAATTCATTTTTCCATCCAACATAATAAACCATTACAATTATTCATTCACTACTAATTTATTCAATACATCAACAAAACCCACACAATTCAGTAAAAAACATTATTAAAAACTAATTTATTTATTCATTGGTTTTTCTCATCCCTATCGAGGAAAATATCAAAGAACATCACACAACATGCAATACAACAAAAGTCATACAATGAGAAACTCTGAGTGAATTTTCCATACCAACCATAACCATTATTCCTTAAATTCATCCCATCAAAAAACATACCATCAGAACCGAACCCCAACTCCCAACCCCATCTATTAATTCATTACCCCTCAACCATATCGCAACCCTATTTCAAAAAACATCTCATCTATTGCAAAAAAATATCAATATATTAACATGTGTTTCCATTACATATTCAGGTTGATGATTCATCTACATGATCATCCATAACACCACCCAAGACAACCCATAGCACAAAACCGTGCTCAGATACACATGAAAACACATAACAGAGCAAGCCCACACATCACAACAAAGACACCTCGCATATTATTTTATCAAGGGGAGCACTTATTTAATTCCCCTTCATTATTTATTTTCATTATCACAAAAACAATTTTTTGGGGTATCCAATCATTATCCGGATTTACGTGATTAACCAATTTTCATATACAAGTGTCCAATATGAAATAAATAACATGAAACCCATTTATTGAAAAAACAAGGACCCCTAATGGAAATAATTTTCTGCGAGACATCAAGACTATATAATTCATACAATCAAAATCATATTATCAAAAGTGAAAAGGGATGCGCAATAGATACACCACCCCTTTCAATTTCATTTCACAAATTCATAGCATTGATTATTATATCACAATCTTGATTTATATGATAAAAAAGTAAATATCTCCCACAGGATGCACACTTTGTTGAGAAATGATGGAGATCATACCTCAAAGGATCTTTTCAACTCGTCTATGTACCATTGGGTAAAGAAGAATTTCCAGAAGCAACAACCACACCTATAAAAACATATATAAACCTATTTCACACAAGAAGAATATTCAAACACTTCTAAAACATCCATCCCAATCCAACATACATCACAATAGCAAATCCCATTGAAGGAATATGATAAATATATGAGGATTATGAGAAAACTCACAATGAATCAACCATGGATTGCCAATGAACTAACATCGAGATCCAGAGATCTATGATTGAGGAATTAGGCTCCATGAATTTTTTTGGGTGACTAGGGTTTATTAGGAATTATAGGATGTAATGGAAATGTCCAAATAATGTAATTCTTGGCGAAAATGGATTTTAAAACAAATCTAAGCCGGGGTATTACATGGCGTGTAATCCCATGTCATCCTATTTAATACCAAGGATTCGTTATTCACTAAAAAATATGTCACAAGGTATTTTTATTTTATTTTTCTATACCTAAAATATTAAACGTCATGAAACCATTATTCCCTCTATGTAAAATATCTACATGATGTGAAAACTCAACACAATCAGTAAAACCGACATTCATGTCATGTAATCTAGTTACACGACATGTAATCCCCCCTTTTCGTCCTCTAGCAACTTAACTCCTCAAAACTCACCCTAAGCCTCCTTCGAACAATCCAAGAAAAAAAATTATAATTTAAAGGACCTAGAATTCATGAACCATTACATTTAATCCGAAAAAATGAATATTGGGTTATATACACAGAATTCCTTAATAAATGGATGATAAGAACATCTATGTGAAAATCATTGAGTATAAATAGGGATGGGTATTCAGTAAAAAAAAATTTGGAATGGAATATCACATGATAATTTTAGCACCGTAATCACTATACATAAAGATTCATAGATGTGTTTAGTGAGAATAAAATGAGGTCTCTAATAACCTAGAAAAAATGACCATAAAATGTATGTATAAAATCATATTATCACATGAAATTTTTTAAATCTGATGGTATATTATAAATAAAGTTATTGAATAAAGGGAAGGATGAGAGGAACCCTTATGTCATCATAATAATGACTTAGGTAATGGTTATAATGAGTAGGGATAATTTATCTCTAATAAATGGAAGAGAAATAGGAAAGTAAATTTCTATGAAAACATACCTGAAAACATAATATATCGATATTTAAAAGGATAAATACAAAGAAGGTTGTTGAATGGAATAACATAGAGAGAGAGAGAGATCCCATTTCCTTATAGATAACATATATATGCTTGGGATGAGATTTTTAGGATCTATAGAAAGACATGGGAGGGATTTAGAAATGGTATATGAGATTAAATTAATTCTAAATGGGGTTTGAGTTTTGTGTAATGGGATTGTTTTGATATTAATAGAAAAATAGAGAGGAATTATTTGTTAATTTCTAATAAAAAGGACTCTGTATAATATATTAATAAATACCAAAACTATTCCATGGTTTTCAAAAATGGTTTCTATGAAATATGAGTCGTATTAAATATTTTATAATTCTAAATATATAAAATAGTAAAAAAACCATTATAGGCATGGAAGTGAGTCATGTTCATAAACAATTTACTTTAAAGCCAAAAATGATAATATAGGTTTTCGATAAATCATTAATCGTGTACAAAATTCACCGAATAACATAAGGAATGCATTATTTTAAATAGGTGAAATTTGTTTAGTTCTTCATACTCTTTATTGTATTTATTACAACAATTTTGGTATTTTAGGATGTGAAAATAAATATTATATATTTATATAGTATTTTTTTCAAAAAAATTTACTTAATCCTAAATTTATGAAAAATTATCATTACATAATTTCAATGTGATGATTTACAAAAAAATATTTATTTAATAAAATTAATTATATAAATATTAGAAATTTAATTTTATATAAAAATCATTCTTTACTAGAAACTACTATTTTTATAAGAGTAACCAATTTTTGGCCATTCTAAAAATTATATTTGGAATTAATTAAATTATATTATCAATTCTAATGAAATATATATTATTTTATAATATTATTTAACAAAAAAATAATTTCATCCAAAATACATGAATTTATGAATAATAGTTTAATAATTCAATATATGTTTTGAAAAACAAACTTTTGATTTCTTCATATCATGTTCAATTTTTTTGAAAAATATAAAAATTTAGTGTTGGGGTTTGGATACATAATAAATTGTTACACATGTATATTCCCTAATAGAATTGTGTTTGGTGGTCATTATTTCTTGTGGCGGATTAAATAACATGGTTTGGGTTTAATTCTTGATACTCACGACCATATCTAAAAAATTATTTCACTAGAGACTCTTTTAGGGAATTTCATCTTCTTCTTGGTAAAGGAAAAATCTTAGCGATTATATCTTTATATAATGCTCTGATAAATGGTTCTTATAAGGTATGACCATTTTGGTTGAGGTAAATCCATATTTCATATTCATTAATAATATTTTATCATAATCCTTAATAAAAAAAATCATAATGATATAAATAAAATAGTTATTTCATAATGGTTCATGATGCTTAATAGAATTTTAAATATGACGACTATATTTTATAATGAGTGAAAATGACAAAATATGTTCTAGAGTTTTCATTTACTACATCACTCAATAGAGATTTTTTTAAAGTAAATTTAATTTATAAATTTGTTCATTGATACATTCCATATAGGTGGGATGTTGTGACATGAAAACCTGGGGTTGAATTCCATTTTATAAGGTCTTTGAAATCATTTGTCTTTAAATAACCCATTACAAATGAAATATGGAAAAAATAATGAGCAGTGTGAATCGATTCTCATAATAGAAGATCATCTGTTTTCCCTATTTAAGGCCCACAAACTAAAAATAACTTTATAAATCATCGGTATTTATATATAAAATTTGGGTGAGCATAACCAAGAAATTATTATACTAAAATGAAATTATTGAATTTATCTTTAACAATGGACTCCCATTATATTTAGGTGACAAGTTTTGAAAAAATACATTGTCTCACTTAAATTTTATAGACTCTAGAGTCTTATAAAATTGTAAAATCCAATAAATTTTGTCTAACCAATCATCTACCTTTTGGGAAATGTTTCTTCCCTAAAAAGATGATTTCTTTTAGTGGAAAGAATTATTATGCCTATAATTTATATAAACATGGATCAAAAACCACTTTATTTTATTGACCCAAACAATGTTCCACATTCTAATTAATATCTAAAAAGTCCACAACAGCATCTCAATTTCATTATGATCTAATAGGGTTTTAGATCAATGAAATTTATGCAAAACACTCTTTTTTTCACCATGGATTTTCAGAGACAATTATACAACATAAAATCAAATAAGTAATAAGAATAAAATTTAAATTGGTAAATAAACACAATGGAAACTAAAATCACGAATCCATGAAATATAAAAAAATTCAGGAAGTCATTTAAAATACATAAAACTAATAAAACATTAATATTCTCTATTATTCAGGGTTATGCTGCACAATTTAACAAACTATGAACCAAATATGTAGTTATCACTAAATATCTAGGATATTATGCATGTTTTGGATTCTTGGTTTTATAAACCATGTTCCAAATTTTAAAGTAAAACTATAATTATTCCTCAATATGGGACACTCAGTTGACTTCAGGATCTATAGCTTCTGTGTTATACCCATAATACATAAAAAACCCCTCGAGTCCACCAGTTTTTAAAATTAAATTCCGATATTTTCAAAATAACTTTAAAATATATCTAAATAATCAATTTCATAGTATTCCATTTTTATTAGAATTTTTTGATATAAATTCAATCAGAAACTAAATCTCTAGACATGATAATTTGATCTCCCATAATCTATGATATTCACAAATATCATCAAACAAAACCTAGATGTGATACAATTTTACCATTAACCGACATGGTATACCACAATTGAAATAACTATATTTTAATGTGATATTTTTTTAGTGAATTCCAAATCCTCACAATCTACAAACTAGTGTCTATGAATCAAGGAATCACTCTTGGAAATGGTGTCACCAAATAAATAAATTTACCATAAATGATGTCTTAAAATAGAAAACAATATTAACTCTCTATATATTATTGATTAATATATCCAAACAGAAAAATTTTAAACAATTAAACATCAAGATGAAATAATTTAAATTATATCAAAAATAAATCCATTTCAGAAAATGTAATAACAACTAACTAATAATCGGTATACAATATAAAATCCAAAAAAAGTGGGGATAACAAGATGGGAAGCATGTGTGGTGATACGTGTGATGGGAATATAAAAATCCAAAACAAAAAATATATCAAAATAACTACTACCCATATTTGGGTTTCATTAGGGATAACATACCACCATGTCATCAACACCAATCCTAGGCCAAGATAACATCAATATCCACTATCTCTATGTGGTTCCCTAAATTTACTTGTTTCTATTATATAACGGTATTAATAAATTCAAAGAGTTTATATATTGTGTGAAGAAAATTATAACAATATAAAACAACCATGTACTCCATATGAAACCTATAAGAATTAAATAATATTCAAGTTGTTTAGAATGAAATATACAAAAGTAATCATTTTATTATAAATAAAAGTAGACATACTGATTATTTCATTTTTTATAATTCTTAAGTGTTGGATTACTATAAGAGGGCAGGGAATTCATGAGTGTGTATGGGATTTATAAATTATCATGGGAAGAATCCCAATATAAAAAAGGTAGATAATCATAGAGATAGCTTGAGTACATAACCAATGGTTTGAAAGATCAATTGGGCAGGGTCATTTCATACAAAATCATAACCCATCATCATGAAGATTTGATAATGATAATAAAGAGAACCATTTTCCATGGTTTAGAATGGGTAAGCATATTCCCATGATGAGTGTGATAGAAAACCCCCACTAAGAAGGGTATGTGATCTATCCTAACATTCTATGAATTGTGTGTCCCTCCTAAATACATATGGCCTCTCATATAGCCCAATGTTATTTTTAAATGTTATAATACTTGTATAAATATTATGGAAACAACATAATTATATTGGGATCTAATTAAACTCATAAACACCATTTAACCAATCGAAATGTTTTTTAATCGTATGATATTAACATAAAATAATCTAAGAAATTATTTTAGAGCCCAAGCCTAATCATCAATATAAACTGGTAATTATCAATTTGATGAGAATATTTCGACAAATACATAGTGAGAATATTTTCATAAATATAAATATAAATATATATATATTATAAACATTAATTTCAACAAATATATTTGATCCTAAATAATAGAAATATTTTAATCAATTTTGATCCTCACTAACACCATTTTATGTTATTATATACAGAGAATAGTTTCAAAAATACTTCAAGAAAATCAATGTTCCTAACTATGGAAGTCAAAAGAAGTCATCTTTTAACATGTTGACCTAATATATTCAATGTATCCAAATCTAACCAAAATTTAATTGAATGGATGCCAAAAATTTAAAATAAAGACCTATACATAGAAAACATTATCATTACAATTTCCCATGTGAACCATATCCCACTATGGCCATATGAGAATAAATAAATACAAGAAATATAGATAAACACCCATATAAAGAAGAGAATAAACACTTAATCTAAGAACATTAGTGATTTTAGGGAGAAACCACATGGATTCATGATAAAGAGAGGCATGGTATAATGGGTGACAAAGTCGGATACCTGAATTAATTGAATGAGTATAACATATATCTATAGTGAGATAAATCAAGTGCGAATATGGGTTTAATTTCATATTTCTAAGGAAACTGGTTTGGGCCCATGGTTTAGAATCATAGTTTAAGATAATATGCATCAACTATGTGGTAACCACTATGATGGTATATCACATTCATATGGTTAGTCTTCATGGTTTATATGTATAGTGTACTAATTCATCCTTCAATTATAATTTTTTCAAATTTAAATATTGTAACAATACATTAGGGAATTCTTCACAAATTCCGATTAACTTTCAAAGACTAGTGTTCGTTATCTATATGTAATTATTAATCCAAAATTAATAATTATTTGTATGGTTTGTCTATTTTTTTTAATTTAAAACTCACCAACCACGAATAAGTTAATGGAAAACCCCCTTACCCAATGCATGGTTTTGGATTATGGTTTGCACCAACCATCTACTAACTATCAACCCTATTCTGCTTCCCTATTTTATGAAATATTAACAGAATTATTCCCCTAAATGAAAATTAAATAAATGAATAATTAATTTAATATAAGAATGTCACATCGTTTATGTGAAATGTTTCATAATAATCATGGAATCTAACATAATGTCTAATCAGTTAGGGAAAACTATATAATGGGTTCATTTAAAGGTGAAATCAGATAGTTTATACTATTGTAAATATATTACTCATTTATATTGTAATTTTATTAAAATATTTCATGTAAGGGGTGAATGTTAATATTTACACAAAAAATCTATCATTTTAATGTTTTAGTGATGAGAACACATCTCACACATGGTGCAATGGGAACATGGTTTTCGACTTCTTGGCATCCATGGCTTCTCCAAAAAAAGTATTTCATTATTTCTTAGCATAGGTTCTTTTCCACATGAGGGGATTAAGTTTGTTAGTTTTCATGCTTGTGGTTTTCATAGTTGTAGACCCATATTATCATTAAGGTACCCTAGGATTTTTCAAAATCAATATATTTTTTCAGTCAGTGATGAGAATAATTCCTACTAAATGTGGTATAAAAGATATACAACATTAAAAAATTTACTATTTATTGAATTAAATTTTACATTTATATTCATGAAAAATATATACTCTATATGGTGATACTACTAGTAAAGGGTATTTCGGGGCTATTCAACATAAGGTAAAATATATATATACCTAAATTTTACATTGGAAGAAATCGGGATAGAAATTATGTGAATGGGATTGATGAAAACAATTTAGAAAAATTTTGAAATATAGATTTGGAAGAAATGTGTGAGTAAGAAAAATATGTTGAAAAAAAGTAAATATATATTCTAAAAATCAGTGGTGAGGATTATGACGCTGAATTGGGAGAATACATAATAGATAATAAGAACCATTATTTGGCTCATAATTTGATAAAAAAGTTTATATTGAGAAATGAATACCATTTTTAAAAAAAACTGCACTAACTGAGACTCATAGAATGAGAATTGTAGTACACACTATTATGTTACACATGTAAAATCATCATCATTAAAGAAACTAATTATCTATGAGGTATGTTATAAATATCATAATGAATATATAATTCAAATAGAGAATAAGAATAAATGGGAGTATATGAGAATGTCAAAGGATTATAATTTCATCGAAACATATGTTAGTATTCCAAAAAAAATATGATGAGAATTGTATAGTTGTCTCAGATAAGAAATTATTGGTTTCCTTGGGATATACTCAAATTTATAATAAATAAATGGAATATTTGTTCAAATCAATGGATATAATTGAAATCATCGGAATATTTTTCTCTCATTATCATTAAAAATGTTTTTAGCTAGTATGAAATAGATGAAAACCAAAAAAAAATTAAGAATCATGTTATAATGGAAGATTTTTTTATATTAAAAATTGATGTTTTTTTACATTACTAATTAGTATTATAAAACTAATTTACTAAATAATACCTTACAATGATTGAATTATGAACCTCAATATTAGGATGAAAAATTTTACCTATACTCGAGGAATCAATAATTCATGATATGTGATTTTGATCCCAACCCCATTGTGAAATTATCTATGTAATAATAGTTTATGGAACATATATATGTTTGAGAAAATATTTGTAATATAATAAGGCATAAATATTTATATAATTTCACTAAATTGATGAATTTTATGTTTTTCATGTTTATAATTAGTGATATTTTTAATTATTTGGTAAAACATGACAGAAAATGTGGAATATTATATTGTATACCAAGATAGGTCTACAAGGTAGGTCTTAAAGAATATTACAATACATGATTTTAACCCCATTTCCAGATATTTTATAGTTTTAACCAATCACAAAAATCATGATGAAGGAATAGTTATAGATCCCACACATTATCATGGAATGATTAGAATCCGTTTTCATATAATATAAAAAACATTGCAGAGTTTCATTACTAGTTTTTTTGATGAATGAGTATTCTAGAATTTGAAGGAAAATTGATTAATTGACGTGAAATGAATCATGGTGTTCCTATTATTAGTATTGATTATGTATTGGTTTAAATTATAGTAAAGGTATAATATTTAATTTTATATTAAGATATGAATGGGGATAGATAAATTAGAGATAAAAAATCCATTAGTGGAGGAGCTATCCTTTCTTGTAATAAGTTTATTTGATGCATAAGAATGAAGCTAGAGAGAACAATTAATGGAATAATTGAGCTGTAGTGTATTTTATTTGGGAAGTAATGTACTTAGTTTCTATGGATGAATCAAAAACTAGAGGGTCATAGTGAATAATGAGGATACCTGTGGTGATCGATTATGGTATAAATAGTTTCATTAACTTCATGATGAATCCAAAACGTCATTCTCACATAACAAAAATTAAAATATGAATTCATTTTTTGAAAGATAATATGGAATAAGTAATTATTGTGGTGAATAACTATGTGAAAAATCAATAATTCAACAATAAATTCAAAAATTCATCATCCATCCAAATTATTAAGAAGAGGTAATTTAAATTTAGTGATATTCAACCTCCCTCAAATTGAGAAGTTTAGAAAAATATCTTATGAAGATATATATATATTTCTTGACATAGTTTCCTTAGTTTTTTAATTTTTTTTAAATTTATTAAATAAAAAATATATCTAATATTTCCCAAAATTAATGTATTGAATTTAAAAAAATTCAAATCCATCTGATTCATCTCATCATTTATTACACATTTATAGATGATATAATCATTTACCCAGGTTATAAAGGTGATAATAGAAGTCATTTTTAATTTGATCTCGGTATACTATGTGGGATTATATTTAATAAAAATGTACCTGAATGTATTTTTTTATTCATGGTGTGATTTTATTTGGATGTTATTTCTATTAGAATGTGTATGTTTCTTGAATTCCAGAATGTTAATGTGATGATTTCTGAATTTTGTCCTGAAAATGTTTTCAATATTTAAGGTATATTTGGATTAATAGGATACTATCATTAATTAATTTCATACTTGAAAAAGATAATATTCCCATTAAGGATGATAATGACTTAGATGTTGAAAATTTTGAGTGGTATAAAAATAGTAAATATTATTTTGATGAGATAAAGTATTTGTTTATTAATCTTATAGAGATAGCCTTATATAAATCAAATATGGGATATTCTCGGCATTTCATTACTGTTTCAGTTGTATTTGGATATATTATTATTTATGATGAGGACCTACTATCTTATATATAGAAGTAGTTATGATGAAATTAGATGAACGATCACAAATATGATTTATATCTAGTAATGTTTGTTTATTCCTTAAATAAATATCAAAATTACATATTTGGTGGGATACTTGTAGAGTATTCGAATCAAAATATTTTGAGGTATATTTTCTCCCAATGGGTTCATCAGTAATAGAAAATGTTATTGGTGGAATATAATTATATATTTGACATCAAGCTATTTTATAACCTAGTTAGGAATAATGATGTTCAAAATATATTTATTGGAAATAATGAAATATTGATAGAAATATACATTCAGAATTAATTAATAGTCATGCTGGTGTATTTTCATTTGTAATATCATTAGAAATGGGTTTATATGATGTTACATCAAATAAATTTTTTCTTAAATTGAATAATAATAAATGGATATATAACAAATAAATTATGAATATAAAATACTGTGGATACCTTTAGTAGTGAAGATATCATTTATGAGTGGGGTTTTGTGCATCATTTAAATTTATATTTTTAATATAGGTGAATTTTTACATTGAACTAGTTTGAGTCTATTATAAACATATTTTATAACACCGAGTGGGTAGTTTGTTTTAGAGACATGATAATGTGTCATGAAATCCTATTGAAATTATAATGGGAATGAATAAAGAGAGAGAGTTGATTATAAATCATATTATGTTTCTTATTAATCAGTAAATGCATAATAGTAGTAACTCATATGGATTTTTCATAATATTCCTATAGTGATATTGAAGTAAGAGAATATCATAGTGGATTAAAGGTCAGTTTTACCTATATTGTCATCAAATCACAATTCTATTTGGATTCATGTCGATCGACTCAAAACAATTATTAAAATTTACCCATTTTTGGAAAACTTCAGAGTAGAAGACCTATGAATGATATATATGAACTAATTTTTTAGTCTTTATAGAGTTTATTAATCTATCATGTCACACACCCACACACACACATATATATATATATATATATATCAGTTATTCCAAAAAATATTTTGGAGGGGTCTTCTGAGGGTGATGGGTATTTATCTAAATATGCATACATTTTATCATCAATAAAAAATGATATATTTGAATAAACTATACAAATTGTGGGATAAATTATTTATTTGAGTGTATTAGGTCATGTGGAATCATTCTAGAATATTATAAATTTATAATATTTTTTTAAAATAATCAAACGACTAAAAACATCATTCGTTTTAATTGAAACACAATACTGAAGATCATATCTATTTTCATTGTGTTTAGTAAATTCTAGATAATGATATAAACTAGTGTTTAATTAATTTTATGAGATGAAATACTATATTCATCTAATATATAACAAATTTATCATAGCATACACTCGATAAATGCCTTATACAGACCATTATTCATGACTATGGATGTTTTTGATAGGAGGTCAAGTCCATTAATGAAAATTTTCAGGATTGGAAAACAAATAACTCTAAAATTAAATAAATTCAGGGCCACAAAATTTAAGTTTATTTTAAATTTTAGGAAAATATGGTAAATATTTCTTATCATTTTTATTTTTCATAAAATAATGTTTTTATTGATGATATATTTCATATTTCACCACTACATATGTAACAATATGATGCATTTAATTTTCGTCAATGTTATATGGTTGAGTTTTAACTAAATACAAACATTGATGAATAGAAAACGAATATTTTTTATAGGTAGGATTATTCCTTTTGTAAGACATCTTTGACATCATGAAAATATTCAAAATGAGATTTTATAGGGGGAAGATAATATATGAAAATAGGATTCAAAACTATTCACTAATATTATATTTTAGTTACTAAATAGGTAATAAAAAATTATTAATTCAATTAATTTGATTCCAGACACATTAAAAGTAAGTAAAATTAATAATTTTATATTTATTGGGTTTAAATTTAAATTTTTTAAATGATAGAAATGTATTCACAGTCTTGTGTTTAATCCCATAAATTATGTATTATAGTCATTCATGAACCATTTTTGGTTGTTCAGAACTAATGGTTATGTGAATGTTCCTATAAAATATTATAAAATTAAGTTTACCCCAAATTTCATAGGTATATAAGGTTCATGGGTTAGAGAATGGTTTTAGGGAATGGTCAACAAGACCATGTAGTTTTCATAGGATGCATGTATTAACATTTAAAACCCACATTATCCTATAATAATAGAAATTAATTATCATTTAATATTTTGGATATATTTATGTATCCATTGAATAATTATTTAGGTTATCTAGTGTAGAACAATTTTATTGTTTCTTTGATCAAATATATCAATATAATATAGATGAATCTATATATTTTATATCATTGGGTCTCAAGTATATTTATTTCATTATTTTTTTTCTATCCCCCATTAAATAGAACATTAATGGATGATTTAATCTAAATTTTGGGAATTATACATTTCAATTGATGAAGTATATATTCAAGTTTATAATCATGTGTTTCTATGAATCTATGAATCAAAATTTTACTATTTGACGTATATATATTGTTTCCCAAATAATCTTATATTCCTCATCCATTGTAAGTGGATAAAATTTATTTAATGTTGATAAATATCGCATTAATAATAAATATACCACATAAATATAGAATAAAAAGGGGAGTTATGAATAACTCAACTGATACTCTGTTAATATTGTATTTATATTTACATTATTGGTGGAACAACTCTTTAAAGTACTATTTTATCTAATGTTGTGAATTTTTAATAACACATTAATTAGTAGATCAATATGATTCGTTTCCTAATTTGATATATTAATTATTTATTATGTATTTTCTAATAATATGTCTTATCAATGTTCTCATTGATTCTTTTGGTATTGATTAGAGCTGTGATAAATTGAAAATTAATTAATATATTTTTAGTTTTAGAAAATTTTGTAGTGTCATTAACTCAGTCATGTTGTTTGGGTCTAATTGAATAATACATTTTTTTCATATATGAGAAAAAATTATATAATTTATAATGGTTTCACCATGGTTACTTCTTAAAGGATGACGAATTCCCTAATATGTAGATGTTACCCCAAAATAAACACTCATTGTTTATGTTGGTGGATGTATTTGAGATGGTTTCTAGTTTCATGGGCTCTTAATTTAACACAAACTTCAATTTCATGTATTATACTATAGTATTGAATACCGTATTAAAATTCTTAGTCCCTATTATGATGGAGTCACCACTTGAAGTTATTACGCATTTTTTCTATTTAAATATTTTTTTATGAGAGGAATAATTTTTAGAGGGTTCAAAATAAATTAATGAATAATCAATAAATAAATTTTTCAATAATTTAATAATTATCAATGTGGATTCCTTTGATCATGTTGAAAGTATTAAGGTTTTCTTAAAGGATCATATATATGATTTTTTGTCTATGGTTGAAAAATATTTATACTACAAGAAATTGTCTAAATCATTTATTCATGAAGAACTATTAAAATATTTTTTTTAGAAACTTGATGATAATTAAAGATATATATTCTAAAATTTATGGGAATGGTTTCAAAGAATTATTTTTTATAGTTTAGGAAAATACAATATTTATTCAATTGATCCACCAGTAGGATAACAAGAGGATAGTGTTGGAGATTACTCAATACTATTTAAATTCAATATTAGACAAATTCATTTATATTTGATCATTAATAATTGTAGAAATCTATGACCAAATTTTGACTTTTTCTTCCTATATCAATGTTGATGATGGATAAATACATTTTAATAGGGATCCCAAAAAATAAAAACCAATGACGTGTCTTCTCAATATAAATAGTTATAGACCATATAAAACATATATTTAGTCAATTATTCTTAGTTTAACAATTATACCCCTCACACACACACATATAAATATATATATTTCATTATTATATTTTATCTAACACAATATACATAATAATATCAATGGTTTGATTTTTTGGGTAATTTTGTTGGTTCATTGACACCCACCTATACTCTTAGTACTTTTCTCATTTTTTTAGTGGAACATCAACTCGTATCAATGTTAAGATGTTCTCTTCGATATTAATCTCTATTATTATACTAATTAATAGCATTAATTTTTGTAAAATATTTGTTTTACTTCTATTTTAATTAATATATATTTTGTTTTTTTAGTTGGATAACTTTCATATAGAATGTGAATTATGTTAATTATAAGGGTGTTCCCTTGTTCAATGGAAATTAGTTTCCCATATTAAAATATTGGATGGTTCAACATTATTATTCACATGGAATGGAATATCATTATATATTCAAGAATGTTATGAATATACACAATGTTGGTAAACCATTTTTCTTATATAGTAAGAATAATATTGAAGCTGATGTTAGTAGAAATAATTCATTACACTTATAAAACTCTTTGAATGAATTGACACAAGTTATTGGTTCCAAAACTATGAATAATATATGGAGAAAGATTCATGAAATTCATGAAGGTGATATGAATTTGAGTTATTCATGATGAAACAAATTCATGCACAATGTAAATATGACTGAATATTATTTTTTGGATAGTTCATTATTTGATAGAATAAGATTTTACATTGATATATAGAAATGTATATGTTCATAAAGACACTACCATGATTATGAAATTGATGTATATTATATATGAAAAAAAATAAAACAAAAATTAAATATCATGATTAAATTTATCTAGAAATTTCACCCCATTAAATCACTAAATAAACTTTATATAATATAGGAAATATGATAGAGACCAATTTTGAAGAATAATGGTAAATAGAAAAATATATACCCTTTAAAACCTCCAAAGTATAATGGATCATTAAAAAACAATCTCTCCTTATAAGGAATAAAAATACAATGAAAATACCATGAGTTTAATGATTTTATAATAGTTTTATATTCCATAATAGAAACAAGAAAATGTGTCTACAATGAAAAATATCTTGTTAAATGTTTTAATTTTGGAACGATTGAATCATTTTAAAAAAGTTTATTAAAGAATAATCAAGATAAAGAAGTAGATAATCTATATAAAAAAGAATATCTAGGAGAAAAAATGTTCTAAGTGGTTAGAGAAAATTAATACTCTATAATATAATGGTATTTTAAAACTTGTTAAATAATTTAACCTCTCTATCATAACATTATATATCATATTATATTAATATAATTGAAAATGATATGTTTGAAAAAGAGAGTAATTGTTATCATTATAATGTAGATCATTTAATGTTTTCTAATAAACCCTTTTTTTTAAGAATAATATAGATGACGTGATGATTAAAGTTATAATGATAAAACAAAAATACAGATTAATTAAAAATCGATCTCATTATTTTCTTGAAACAATTTGGAAAATTGGAATATAAAAAAATACTCTAAAAGATGGATAATAAAACATTGACAAATAACCTTGAAAAAAACATTATGTGGATATCAAAAATAAAATAATGTTATCATGAATGATGTGTATACTAAAATAAATGATGATTCAAGATATATGATTCTTGAAATCAAAAGATTAAAATTTGATAGATAAAGGGGTTAAATATCTTGAGACTAAACAAATGTTAAATCTTAATCTATAGAAAAGTTCATAAATTAATTAAAGTGATGATGGAAATATAATATCTACTCAATCAAATAAAAATTAACATGAAGATTTGGAGAAACCAAACATATTATAGGTTTTGAAGATTTCATTTGAAATGATATTTTATTGAAATTTTTTTTACAAACATAAATAATTCATATTTTTCATAATATGACATGTATAAATTTTATATTGTAAATTATTTCGGTTAGATATAATCTAAATTCATATGAATAAAAATAAAACAACCTTTGAAAGAGAATTTCAAATTAAAATTTTCATTTATTGGTCATGATGAAACTTATTATATGTGTGATCAACTAAAAAATGTCACAAAAATGATCTGCAATCTAATACTATTGATAGTAAAGAATACTAATATTCCCAATAGAATTAGTGGAGTAATGGTCAGGATGATTCTATAATAATTGAGGTGTATTATACATATTTAAATAAAATAAAGTGATAGATCAGGGAAATCAGTTTCTCATTTCACATGATAGAAATAAATATTTTCATTAAAATCTATAAATATTATAGTTTATTACCCAATTTTTAAAATCTCAGGTTTTCAAAATGTAAAAGTAATTATTTGGACCAAAATATGGGAAAAATAATTTCAATTAAAATATGTTCTCATTGTTGATGGGTTGAGAAACTGTATCTTGGTTGTTTATAAATATTTTGATAGTTGTAATGAGGTGATTTAATTATCTAATGTATGTATGATTAGGAGGTTGAATCAAGAAACATGGTTTAAATGTTTATCAATTGAAACGTCACACCTCCTTACATGTTCACTATGTTTGTCAATACCATTTACTAGTGATTTTTTAGATATCTATGTTGGGATAGCTGTCAGTTATGAGTACTCTTGGATGGGTGCTATATGAAAAAATTAAAATAATTTATTTTATTACCAATATATGAGATATATATGAAATCATAAATTATATTTTTAAACTAGTATTTGATTAATAATTATTTATTTCTAGTTGGGTAGTGATACATTCTTGGTAGAATGAGATAAATTAATCCTACTTAATTATTCATATTGTTTTAGCTAATGTTAGGATGAACAAAAACTATTTACTTTTATATAATCTCTCAACAATTCATTGATCACATTAAATGTTCATGAATTTCCCCATTAGGTAAAAAACAATCTTCAAATAGTTATAATGATTTAATTCTATTGTCTCCCAATATGTGGGTATTTTTTATGTTCTTAAATTTTTAAAATGTGTTTTTCTTAGTCAAACATGTGTAGGGTGTTATTCCTTGAAACTACCGAAATGTTTTTATTTTTCTCATTTCATGTGCATTACTTGGGATAAAATAAACAAAATGTCAGAACATAGTATCAAGTGATACTCAATAAACTTCCAGTTCCTTTTTAGATCTTCAACTCCATATT
This sequence comes from Viscum album, assembly GCA_963277665.1. Taxonomy (NCBI): domain Eukaryota; kingdom Viridiplantae; phylum Streptophyta; class Magnoliopsida; order Santalales; family Viscaceae; genus Viscum; species Viscum album. The sequence continues at coordinate 81,975,766 of OY728157.1, forward strand.
ATACACTCAGACACATTGGGTTTCCTTAAAAAATTAAATTATAATAATATAATCCATGTATCCAATATTTAATGAAGTTTAACAAATTAAAATTCTCTTTAAAATTAATTCTCATAGTTTATATAATGACTAATATCACCAAGAAACTATAAAAGAATAAAAAATATAGGTTATTGTTTAAAACTAAAATAACCAAAATGACATCCCAATGACACACAAGGTTGCATCATTCTTAGGGAAATTTGTGCTCATACTCAAATCACCTATAAGGATTACCATTATTTTATCAGGACATTACAAAGTAATCAATGGCTACACTAATCCACTATAAGTCTCCATACATCCCATGAAAAAGGGAATGAATTAACATCACCAATGAACCTCATTCCACATGAACCACACGACCATCCATCAAAAGAAAATATTACGGTCCATCTTAATAGAATTCCACAAATATTTTATATGGAAAAATGTTGTATATGTTCTTTTATACTTTAAACAATTGAACCACACCCCATAAAAATAATCACATAAAATCATATGTTTTTAATTGGAATACAAGATGCTAAATATGGCCAATGTACATAGGGAACATTCCAATGGGACTAGATCTAAAACCCATAGATCATAAATATAGTACTCATGTTCATTACCCATGGTCAAATCCTAAAACTTTAATACTAAAAAATAAAAATAGAAATACCATACCCATGAAACTAGGAGTTAATATAAGGAATTATGTTTTTAATGATCCATTATAATATCCATTTCAATCCCCAACATGTAATCTGAAAACATTTCTAGCCACTCCCCAAGGAGTAAGTAAAAAATTATTTGATACCACTTCATGATGCCTCAGACCAATGCCCACAAGATGGTTCCGATGTTGAAGAACCCATGTGGCCTCAAGTAGATATCCATGTATATTAGAGTATGTTTACTAGTGGTGATGGCCAACCAAATATAGTGGGGATTATATTCCCTATAATCAAAACAATATAATGCTAGAAAATAATCCATGCATCATAGAGATCTATACACATCATTCTATATATAATAAATAAATAGTAACATATCCAATAAAATACATGATGTTGGAATACAAAACATATAACTAGTCTCCCATGGGGTTGATCCCATATACAAGATAAATAAAACAATTACAAGAGGTTCTACCACCATCCAAAATACTAATCCCAATCTCTAATTAATTCTGTTCTCATATATCTTGATCCAATTCAAATCATAAACTCTATCATGAGAATAAAATCATATTATCTGCACAAGTAATGATATTCCCATATAGGATGTGAGTATATCACTGAATAGCGTCTCCACATGAAGTCTTAATTTACATATTTATATGAATGTGTATGGAAAAGGAAAATATATACATAAACAAATATTCACCTTGATTCTTTTTTGGAAAACCAATATACCACATAACTTGATGAAAAACACACACATTTAATCCCATTTTCTAATAACAGGTCCCACACGATACATAACCATACCAACTTCCGAAACATACCGAAATCAAATAAAAAACTCATTCCATATCGATGTGTTTCCCATTACTAATGAATCAGGGTAGGTAATCTTCCATATCCTAATATTCTACCTGAAAGAATCGTGTATATTCATGTGTTGACATCATGAGCTGATTTCTTATCTATCAAGGTAGGGTCCATTAATCATATATCACAACATAGAATAAACCAAACATTTCTTGGGTTGTATTTGACCCAATCGTACTTAAGAAAAGACCCAATTCATGTAAAAACCCCTTCTCTCCCTTGGGAGGTCCTTGACCAATCCCTATTAAGGTAAGCTCTACCTACCATATGACACAGTCCCTTAGGTGGTCGTCAACCCGTGTTTCATTAATGAAATTTACACCAATTTCATTATTCATCAAATCACAACCCATCCATTTCATAGGGGTTCCTCAACATAATAACATTATATATAAGGTAAATAATCATGTCTAAGTATCTCACTCAAGGAATGGTTGGGACTTCAGACACCACTTCCACATGGAGTCAGTTATATATTATAATATGGTGTCACAAATAGAATTTACATACCATCATATAACCTAAAACCAAATATCAATGAAAATGTTACATGACATAAATCCCCTCATCTAAAACAGGTCAAAAAATTACTATAAGGGTAGCCATTGGGCCTTCTGTACTGACCACAATCTATGTTCATTGATACTATCACAATCCTTCCACGCCATGATGACATCATAGCTCATTGACTGAACCCTAAACGACGCCCCAAGGCATTTTCCAACCTCATAGAAACCTCTAAACTCACCTGGTCCAATTGAACAAGAACCGTCCATATCAAAGAAATCCTACCTATATTATGACTTAATTGATGTGGTAAAATTCAGAAACAAAACCCGCTTGGCTACCTTATACTATGTTCTGAACAAGTCCCTTGACCTGCTCTAGGTCACATCTCATACCATCCAAGGGATATATATTTTCTTGTCACCTATCTTCCACCCAGGTATGGGAAAACATTCATATACTTAAAGAAAACACTTACTCACAAAATAGGTCTAGGGACCACTATGCCCTCAGTATAGTGTTCCCACCAAACACGAGACATATGATCATCTCATTGGTTAATCATAGAAACAATATTACCAATGCCATTTAATAACCCTAGGGATGAACCTGGGTTATTCCCCTGACTTATCTCATACAATAAGACATGCACTTGTTCTCACTTCATCTCAGTGGATACCTTATCTTATTTGTGACATAACATTGGAGAATCTAAAACTAAATAAGGTTCTAAAAAGGACTAAGTATCATCCCAAGAGACTCAAAGCCACCTCATAATCTGGCCTATAGACTCTTATGATCCTTGTACACCATTCCCAAATAAAAAAACAATATATTGGAATGAAAACTAATAAATATACATGAATATATCTTTATATCATATGTTACACCTACATGAAACATGTATTTAACCCCTTATAAAACTCTAATGAGCCTCATCCACACCAAACAAGAATCTTGCACACTTCCATCACCGTATAGCATGTCCAAATGTACAAAAATGAAATAATAAAAATTTATAATTATTAATATTATTGAAAAATAAATAGGAATGATCTCCTTAATACTCATCATGTGTCATTATCAAACTGAATGTGCCTCAAACCACACCTAAAAGGTATTAAACATTATACTGGTGCTATATAGTATAAAATGTGTATCATGCGACACCTAGTTAATATTCCTAATAATATAATTTAACTAAAAATCTTTAATAAATATTTTAGGTGATGTATTTTCAATGAAACAATATATTTTACTATGGGAATGCCATCTCATGACATACAATACAGAAGAAAAGAAAAATATCCATCATCTTTGATATATACCAACATTAATAGGTGGATTATATAGAAAAACAAAACCCAAAATTTCTATAAATCATATGGTATAAAGGGAGACCCAAAATCTAAAATAAATTGAATATTTTAATTCATCTCATTGTTAGAATTGAAACAAAATCATCCCCAATAAAGGGTTGTCAGATGAGAGGATAAGAGCAGGAGTGGCAAGCTAATAAGGTATTCTCAAGATTCCTAAATCGAATAAAATCTTCAGGCACCATGATTCCCACAATATAAAATTTAGCCTACTCAAAATACCACCATGATGAATTTAACAAGGTTCACAAGGTATTAATTCCCAATACCTCCTCAGTATAGGGTCCCTTCGTCTACCCCTAATATGTCAATGACATGTACACTATAGTCACACACTTATGGTGTTTCTGTTACAATTTTTCAGCATCCTATCCACTCTTCCCTTTTTATATGCCTTTCAGAACACATAATACACCAACAATGACTTTAAACACATCTAAAAACACATTTTAGGGGCATCAAAATTTTTGGATTCCCAAACTGATACATGATTATAAAAAAACAGCCCTCATAATCAAAAATCAATCTTTTACTAAAAAAATAAGGAACAATAAATCCTTAGGGTTTTCATAGTTATTTTTTTCTACTTTATAGAATTAGAATATAATTAAAAAATGTTGTCCACTTTATTGGAGTTATGTATATCATGTTAACTTCAATAAAGTTACCTAACAATTGGAAGGTTATCACAGATCCACCAATTATCATATTAAATGTTCATGAATAAAAACATAAATAAAAAACATTTCTGATTTTTCTTTGATCAAGAAAACTCAAAATGAATATTTATCTACGCACCAAAGAGTAGAAAACTATATTTATCACAAAAAAAATAATCCAAATGGTCTATTTCAATGATAACACTTAAAAAAATTCACTATAATTGACATTGAATTTAAATTGAAAACACATGAAAAATTATATTTGAATACTGATAATGAATATCTTCTTTAATGGTGTGTCAATTTCACCATGTTGTAAACATTAGAAAACATTCTTTTCCACTATTTAAAAAAAATCAAGGTAATAAATTTTTAAAAAATTCCTTTTTAAATCATTTTAAAGAATGTAAAACATATTTCAAAATGACCACAAAAAATTTTATTATTTAAAAATAAGAACATTATTGATTTTTTTAATGAAAATGGATATAAACAAAAAATAATATAACAAAAAACATCCTAACATTTAAAATATGGTCATAATGAAAAATATCTTACCAAATTAGTTACATTTGAATAATAAGGTCATTGAAGAATAAAACATGAAATTGAATTTTAAACCCAGTAAATTTCATTAAATTAATTATAAAATACCCTTATATATTGTAGTTTACACACAATAGAGAAAACATCTGGTGAAAATGGTAGATGAATCAAATCAAGGAAAATGAGATGAGAAATCTCTCACCATAAGTTTTGACAAGCCATGTATCTTCTATAATCTCATGAGTAATAACTATACCTTAATTATTTAAAAACTAATAGCTTTTTAATAATTTATATATTTTCATTATTCATTTTAATATATTTATTATCATATTTTACTTTGTAATTAAATCAGTATAGTTCACATAGGTTGTTTGGTACAATTTTTTTAGAGTAATGGACTGGGATAAAAGGAGTATTAAAATGGTTCTTTATTATTTATGGAAAATTAATAATGTCATAAAAATAATATTTATTCCTTAAATATACTTTTAAAAATAAGCATTTATGCTGGAAATGGAAAATGAAATACATTATTCATGGAGATGGTAATATAAACATAAACACAGAAAACTTTTTCGTTTTTATTTGGATGTAAAGAAAATATATAATTTTTCTTTAATAAAAATAATAACATTTTAGTTTATTAATTATAATAAATTATTTATGTTCTAATTTTAATAGAATATTTGGTTTTTTTACAAATAATGAAACAAGACATATTTTGATAAATATGATAACCTTTTATTTTTATATCCATCATTGGATTGAACTTAATTCTATTATAGTAAAGTATTATGGTCAAAAAAAGGGATTGAAAACATGGTGTGATGATATTTTATATTTATTTTCATTGATTATTTATATAAAAATAAAGTAAAATGTATCCTTGGAAATATGATATTCAATCCCCTTTTATTGGAAAAAATCAGTTGTTTTTTATAAACACTATATTATTAAAAAATAATAATGTAATTTTATGAATATAAATATTATCATTTAAGGACCATGATTGGTATTCTACAACATTTATTATCCACTTCACTAAGGATAATATTTTTATGATTTTAAAATAAATTAATAAAATATGATATGACATTAAATACCCTTTGAAGTCATATCCATAACTATTCACATAATGTTTTTTAATATTATATTGATAATAATGGAAATTTAATATCAATACATATATAATCATCATAAAATATAATTATCATTGAATTTTTTTTTAACCGACAATTAGTCCAAACTATATAACTTATAATATTATTTAAATGATTTATTTAATTTTTCAACATTATGCACATGCTTTTTGTTGATAATACGTAAGCATATTTCATAATAATACTATAATTTTAAATGAGTAAAAAATTAAAAAAATAAATTTAATTTATTCATTATTATTATTATGATCAGGAATAATTCAAAATTTATTATTATCTTTATAATTATTATAACAATGTATTAATTGGGAGAGAGTAGATTTTTTTACATTAATTTTTAAATAAAAACCAACATCATAATCAATAAAAGTGACACCAAATGGATAGAGTATCTAATATGGTATAATATATTTCCTAAATACATTCCTACAATTAAATTTCGTTATGTTATAGTCAACTTCACTAACATTATCTCTTAGATTATCCCATTAAATATCCTTTTTAACTCAGGTGTCATTTGACTAAATCTTATCTCAGTAAAAAAATTATGGTGAAATTTATAACAAACATACTAAATTATTTAACTATGATAATTAAAAAATATATAATCTATTATAAAAAAATTGGTTAAAAAAAGTTATTTTAATGTTAGTATCAAAATTCAATGAAAAACTAGATTTTGAATAACAACCCTTTTAAGAAAAAAAAAATTTAAAAAAATACTCACAGAATAAATTGATCATTGGGACCTATTGTGGTTAAAAAACAATTATAATACTTATATGTGACTTTTAATCAAATCTAAACCAAATGTTACCTTTTAATTATTTAATTAAATAAAAGCATCTAAAATTGTTCTTTTATTGAGATAAAACATCACAATTCATTTAAAATTAAAAAAAATAGTTTCCAAACACAATGTAATTTTTTTAAATGACATATTTTATGTTTTCTTTATATTTTAATGGTTTCATAAATATGATAATAATTCATATATCATGAAAAATTCATAAAATTTTGTGTATTTTTAAAATCAGTGTTTTTCTATATTCACCAAAAATGTAAATCTTCTCAGAAATATCTAAAAAAACAAAATATGCTATTTTATAAAATAGAAATTCAAAAAATATTATTATTTAATATAACTAAAATTATAAGACTCATAAATTTATATTTTAAATGAATATAAATAATATAAATAACAACTTCCCTTATAGAAAAATAAATAATAAAATTTAGGGGTTCTTAATCATATTTCATATAAATTACTAATTCAATGAATTTTAATATATGAATTGATGCATTTAAATATAACATATTTTGATAATAATATTGGAAATTTTTTTATCTAATTTATTTTGATAAAATACACCTAATGTTAAAAATTCTTTTTTTGAAAATAATTCTTTCTATCATTAAATAATATTAATTATTTATCAATTAAGTGTAAAAATTTTAAATTTATTAAGAATTTCTTACATACTATAGGTCTTATTATTCTTATTTCATTCCCAATAATTTTCATCTTATGTGTTGTGTCTCATTAATGTTTTGTGGTATGTATAGCATAAGCTATCAAACACATTATTATTTAAAAGAAAACACATTCATAAATCAATAGGTGTTACATTAAAATATTAATAATGATACTATTTCCCCAAATTTTTTTATTAACCAAATATTTAATCGTTACTAATTAAAAATATATATATGGATTTTATCATTTTCATAAATTTCTAGTTTAAAAATATTAAACATTTTATATAATAAATAAATATTTCTTAAAAAATGTGCATACAATTATAAGACTCATACATGTAAATGAGTTTCAAAAATAATACCTTATAATTAAGTGATTTTTTCTTCGTAATAATAGATATATTCATACTCCTCTTTCTTTAGTTGAAGAATTATTTTACCATAAATATATATAATAATACCACATAATTAGATGATTTCCTTATATTCTATAACCATAATATTATCCATTATTTGTGTATTGAGAAGTTTTTCATCTATGATTTATCCCATATTTTAAAATATAAAATACTAGATGACTTTTTCCTTAATGAAACACTAAATTTAACTTTTATTGAATCCTAAGATCTATAAAATGGATGAAATGTTATTCCTTCTATCTATATATATTTATCAACAATAAAAATGGTTTGAATAATTAAATATAATAATTAATTTTTATTTTCAATCATATACAAAATAATACAATCAACTTTCATGGGAAAATCATATACTCTAAAATAATATTATTTTAACCTTAATTGTTTAATTTTCCATATATTTTGAACTTATTTAAAAATAACATCAGTGATTAATTCTCCAAATGACTTTTCAATCACCTAAGTTATATGTATATTTTCAATATAAGTTCCAAAAATAATTTAACTAAATAAAAATCACTAATAAACTAGCCAATAAGGCTATAAAATATTTCAAAATCATGATTAGAAACCAATATATAATCCCTTAGTGTTTTCAAAATATTTAAATTATTTTCATCTAATAACATCATAACCTCTAATGTTATCTATACCATATCTCTGATACATAATATAGAAACACATTCATAACAAACCCATAATTATGAGTCTAATATATTAGATTTTAACCTTATTATATATCCAATATCTTTTAGGTTTGTAATTTTATATTAATTTGAAAAAAAATTAATATGGAACGCTATCACATATTTTACATTTAAAAAAAATATTGTTATGTTTACAAAATCATATACAATATTGAAAGACAATTTTCATTTTGTAAAATTATTCATTTCTATAAGGTAAACAATTATTTGTTTATTATACATCATTAATCCCTATAAAAAATATAAAATGTTTGATGAAAAAAAAATTTAGAAAGAGATATAAAAATGAAGGGAATTCATTAGTCATTTAAAAACTTGATTACCCAAGTAAAAGATTCCATTTTCAATCAATAAAAAATTAACTCAAAAAATCACCTACATAATACTAAAATAAACCTATATTTACATATATTATAATTAAATATTTTATAAGTATGAATAGTATAGAAAACATAATTTTTATGGTCACATGGGATTTCATGATCATACAATTATTTGAATTACCCTTACAACCCAAAAACATATGTGAATAATTCTAAATTTGTCAAAGTAGTATATTATATTAATCAAAATTTATCATCATTATATCATCATAGGACTAAAATATACTCATTTGACTTCATAAACATTATATGAGTAACTTATAATATGTTTGAGATTCCCCGTACACCATGGGATGTTGAGTAATAGTAATGGCCTAATCAATATAGTGGGAGACCACTAAGTCGAATCAAATTCATAATGATGTGAAAATATAACCTATAATGATAGGAATACAAAAACATCAAAGTATACAAAACAAATTGGCAATGACATATCCAGTAACGGAGATGATATTTTCATAATCATATTGTTGTACCATTGGGAAAATATCATATACATGTTAAAATAAAAGGTAAAAATAAAAGTTATTGTATTTCCAACCAATATCAATATCCCAGTCTCTAATACCCAATGAGATAATCCATCACATTCCACTACAGATCCTATTCTCTATCCTGAAACCCATAAATGAGATATAAAAATGAACAGAGATTAATGAACAATGTAGGATGTATATAAAATGTTAATGTATTAATAAAACCCTGTAATGTATGTATTTTTAAACATGTGTATTCATGTTGAAATGAAATACATAAATAGTAAATATTTTTGAGTCTTCAGGTGTTAACCAGATTACTAAAACACTTTATGAGATAGACATGCCCATTAGGACAACATATTTTATCTATGAAAACAATATATCTTTCCATACCTGTATTGATGATATTTTATAGGACACACATCACATTATTTCATACCAATTTTCATTGCGTATATGAAGACTCAAAGTAGGATGTCGTACAAATGTTGACCTACTACATAAATGAACAATGTGTGGTGATGCATTCACAACTTGACCCAATGAATTAAATCGCAAGGAATGGTCCATCGGTCATATCTTATGTCACATCATGACCAATAACTATCACACATTGTGTCATCCAAGACCTGGGTTCCACTCATAGGTTCCCCAAGCATGGTGGGCTATATGGCCTCAACCGCATCTCCACAAACACTAGAGTCTACCAACAAGTAGTGATGGACTATGATGTGGCCATAGAGAGACTATTCATTAATTAACAGGGTGTATCACAATGAATAAACAAAAGAAAATAGGTAAATAAGGGAAATAATGTTTGAAATAGGTGTCATAGCAGAAGAATAAATAATAATAAACAACTGAAGGAATGGATAGTCACATATAAAAGATAATGATGATATATGTCATGATTCTATAAACCTAAAAACATCGGTACAAATAAGTAGAAAATACATGCTATTAAATTGTAGTTAAAATAAAACTAAAAAATATTGTAGCATCCAGAGATCCATTTCGGTAATCCTCTTCTATCTCCATCGTAAGAATGAATGTGGTTATATTTGTCTGAAGCAAGATGTTTCCCCTTGTCATCAACAGAATATATGTCATCTGTCCATGTACCAATAGAGGGTAGGATAGTGTGTGAGATAAATTATTGTTATCCACCACCAATGTACTCTATAACATCTATTCTATTTAATATAATATAAAAATGTGTGAAAACATGCATTTATGAAGTTAAATTAGTATAGTAATGTAAATTCCCATGTACCTTCTTTAGCCTCAGCCATTGAATGAATATGTAACAGTTCCATAATTAATTATCTACCCATTTATATTTTTTATTATCTAATCAATAAATAGAATTGACATCCAGACATGTTAATAATAGTGAAGTATCCATGACATAAAAATTTCATACAATGATGGTAATAGTGAAAGAACACATCATGTTTCAAGACATCCTGTGTTGATATTAAAAATTAAAGGGGTACATGTTGATAACAAAAGAATCCATGACCTCATGGGATAAGCCTAATTAGTGGTAACATTTATCTTAGATAAAGGGTTAATAGTGTAATAAAATTTGTATCACCCAAATAATTTAATAATAATAAATTTATCCACATCCAAGAATCTCATATGAGGTAAAACAGGTAAGAAATTACTATGCCTAATTGGTGTAACCATTGAGCCTCTTGTCTATAGATGTCATCATGGGTCAATGGATTGTATAAAATTAATCATCTATTAATATGAGTGCTAGTATTTAATAGTCTAATATTTGGTATCTAGAAGTAGAAAAATATCAGGTTCCAAGGTGGGTCACAGCCTTTACAACTAACATCCTTGATTGTAAATGGTGTCCCATAGTTCAAAAGTATTTACCTTGGTAATGAAAGTAGTGCATGAGACAAACCACTTCTATATTTATATCTATTTACTTATATAGTAGGAACCTTATAATAAATTAATTTTAAAAAATTGTTCCATGCAATTAATCAGGTCATTCGATAATTCATTTTTTTCAAGACATAACCTTTCATTAGTGTGATGAGGATAAAGGGAATGAAACCATTTATATCATTTCTTATATTATTTATTTATTCACACATTCACCTTTGTAACCAAGACATGGGAGGGTATGGATGATAAACTAGGTGAAATCTATTTATTACAAACTAGGTTAAGTGATATCAAAACTATACATTACAATTACCGTCTAAAATGGATTTTATCTATTTGAATCGCTCACCATAGGTAGTTCAAGTGACAATAAAATTGTCTTGTAAATTTAAAACATATTTATGTAATTAAACACTTATATCTATGAAGTAAATTTCAAGTAATACCCAAATGGTGGTGTTGATATCCTTAACAAGGCAACTAAAATAATAAATATGGAAATAATCTTACATAGGGTTGTCGACATTGTGGATGTTACCACTAATTATAAATAAAATATTTAAGTAGGGCCTCATAATATTGTTTTAAGGACTATAATCATGGATCATAAATTTCAAAGGTAAAACTCGATGAAATCGGCACACACACTTGGAAATTTATAAAATAGAAATACAATAGGGATGAGTTATAAACCACATAACTCATACTTGTATTACTCTTATCATGAATTATTAGAATCTAAATTGGAATGGACTGAATGAAATAGGAATAATGGATTAATTTCAAGAAATTATGGTATGTTATCATGCTCCTCAATAAAATAATATTAGATAAGAAAAATGATGAAGAGAAAGAAACAAATCGTGATATCACAAGATAATATTAAATATGACAAATTGTTCTTTAATCAAGCGTCAAATATATATGTTATGGAAATAAAGAAAATAGAAGATCAGAGCTCAAGAAAAAGATGAACCAACTTTATGCAAGATTAATTGAGAAAATAAAAAGGATAATTGATTTACCTGGTTCTTAAGAATTGTTTTTTCATTTAATTTGAAAATTAATGTTTTAGGGTTTTGCTGCATGGTTCGGAAAACCATACACCAACCATCCGCATGACACTACCTTAAGAGGGAACCTGCATTGTTAGGATGCGCAGTCTAGGAAAACATTTTCCAAAAATGAGAAATAGATCTTTTTAAAAATATATATTATATGTATGGATACGAGGTCCAACCATCACAGCTTCATAAAACCATACAACCTTCAAATTATCACTGTGAATCCATGTATGGTTATAAATAACTATGTGGATTTCACTATAAGGGTTCTAATAACAATACAACATATATGTTTCTCCCAAAACCTAGGTTCATAGATCTGAACCATCAATAAACATCACCAAGACACCCACTAACTCATTTGGAATCTGTATTAGGTACAAAATAAGAAATTAAACTGAATTTATAAGTATCCAGACCGAACTCAATATCGGGGTTTTATAGTGTTCCCCCTATAAAGGATCAAATCCACGTGTTTACTATCCAAGGGTAGAAATAACTACCTGATAACAACTCTATCCACTACAAATGAATTTCAGCCTCCCACTTCTATGTGTTTTACATTACAGTGTCATGATTCCATAGAACCCATAATAAAGGGACATGCTTGTGTCTGTTTGACATCATCAACTGGTCAATTAATCATATCATATACTCATCAAATGATGAATTAGAATCAAACTCAACATCCTCCGTATTTAAAGTATGGTATGGGATGTCATGATAATGGTGAAGCTATGAAATAGTCTATTGAGGAGTAACAATAAATATGAAATTGAACCAAATTTGTCTTGAATGTCAGACATTCCTATATAAATATATGATTGATTCCATTTGGAATGTATCTATCTACTCTATATCATGGGGGATTCCCATAGGAAAACATAATCGTTGACCTTAAGAACCATAGGTCATCAACGTCGATCGGAATATTTTTTATATCTATAATGTATAGAAGAAAAACGCTTCCTTGTCAGTTGAACCAACTCCAAAGTCTCCTGCATGAAATTTGGACCTATTAGAAATACCTCTCATACCTCTAACACGTATAGAGGTGAATAACATGGTCTTCCAAACATGTCGTTAAAATGGTCCGTCTAAATTTTCACATAAAATATATTTTAATAGGAGAAGTTGATGAGAGGAATATGATTCTATGAAGAACCACTGAAATTAAAGATGCATTCCTAGAGCATTCCCTCTAGAAGATGTATCCTTGTTTAGGTCTATCTTTTAGTTGGATGGTGATAAGATATGCTCATAATCTACTTTGAATCCGTAGCTTTCTTCAATCCCTCCAAGAACTGTGTTGTAAAAAGAGAACCCCAATCTAATGTGATAGTTAGAGGTACCATGGGTAGTCATATGATATAATAACCCATACCTTTATTATATATTTAAACATGATTTATTACATAAACATGAACTTAGGGGAACTCTGAGGATTGATATGTCTTGTGTCATTGGAAATTTGAAACATTGCATGATGAATTGAGGCATAAAAATAAAACACCCTTATTGAAAAAATTCTTTACATAACCGCAACATTGCCTCATACATATCATATCAATGGATAACCAAATGACATACATAAGAAAAGTGTGAGCTATAAATCCCCGTACATGAGTAAACAAAGGATACCATGAATAATACAATACATGTTAGGCAATCAGAATTTAGATGGATCATAAAGGAAACATGAGCATAAAAGCATGATATAGCACCATATTCATAAAACTGAAATGTGGAAATGATGTAAAACATGATAATATAAGAACCCAAGTCTCATTACACATGGATTAACATGAGTAAACCCTCATTGTGACTGAGCTAGCATGAGTAAACACTCTTTAGATATAGATTATCATGAGTAAAACATCATTGCCAATGTATTTTCATGATTAAACACTCATTGAACATAAATTAGCATTATTAAACCCACATTTCACATGGTGAATCATGATATAAAAAATTAAACAATGCATTTGAGCATTATTTGGGCACACCCTTAATAAAAATTTCATTCCATGCATAATTTTCTCATATGGATCATATGACATGGAATCATTCAATATCATCATTTATTTCACAATAAAATAATGCAGAATACATACTTGTAAGTACCCTTCAGTATGTATATATTTATAATGGTTAATTACCTTGGTGAAGAAATTGGTATGGTATTCACTACATAATGATTTTGGTTTGGAAAACCACGGTGATATTTCTACAGCACAACGACATGACATAAAAAATAATAAAAATATTGATGAGTGATAAAGGGGTATCTAATACTATGTACATGAAATTGAATGGAATGGGTTCATATAAGTACATGTTCAAACACATGGAATTTGGAAATAGAAGGCGTAAGACAACAAATAAACATGAAGAAAGAGGAGAAATGGAATAACTCTTTTGAAATTTCAGCATGGTAACAGATGTACATGGGAGGGATTAATTGGAGATAAAATGGTATATCATAATTCAAACATAATAGGGATGTATGGGTAGGTGGTAAATAATTCTAAAACATTTTTAATTTAAAATACTAGGTTATATCAACATAAATAAACTTGGAAAAAAATGGGAAAGGAAGAAATCTCTTACGAAAATTCGGCATGGTAACAGTGTTCTTAATGGAACATAGGGTGTGATTGATCAGAGTGAAATGAACCTCCAATAATGTCTACATAAAATAGAAAAAATTGGGGTCATGGAACAACATAACCCAAAATATAAATATGGATCTTTAGAATCATAATGTAAAAGAGTAGCTTCAATGAAAATGAGAATAGTGAAATCCTATATGAAGGATTAGCATATTAGCGGCTTATGTAATGGTTAAAATGAGGAATGATAAATAATATCACATTTAAATAAAAGAAAATAAATATTACTATAATAATTATAAAATAATCACTTTATAAACATTTCAAATTACAAAAAATAATTTCAAATAAGAATCTTGAATTTCTAAGGCGGAGAGGAATGTGAGGATCCCTTACTTGGAAGTGTGATCCCAAAGGCTTGGGAGTGGAATGATAAAGGCTTATTAGGAATATTAAGGAGCATTTGGAAGACTATAGGGTTTATGAGGAAGATGTTTTTCAAGCTCAAAATGGTTTAAGTGAAGAGGAATTGCAGATTTAGTGGGTTTATATAAGAAAAGACAGCGAATTTATTATTATTTAAGTGTTGGACATTACACACTAAACTAATTAGAAACAAAAAACATCCCTTGGTTTCATCCAATGGGGAGTGGTTTCAAATATTTTATAAGTCCAAGGTCCAAAAATATTATAATATAATTTTTTCTTATGTGAAGGTGAGCCACACTCTCAAAGAAATCATTTTAAAATTTTAAAATATTTTATAAATCATGGCGGGTCCACTAAGGCATTATAAAATTAATCAAACAAATATAAAATCACAATATTTTAAAGTTAAAACATGTATTTGAAGAATAATCATTTTATATTATTTTAATACATCACTATTGGGTCATTGTGGTGTCATAAAACACATTATATATTTATTCATAATTTAAATGTTATGCAAAAATTCGGTTGTCTCAAAATTTTTTGAAAAAATTACCATTGGAAAATGTCAACATAATAATTCCAAATATAGTATTAATATTATCTAAATAATTTTTTTAAATATTTAAATTTTCACTTTTAAAATAAAAACTAACATTTAATTAAAATTAATGGGTTTAATAAGTAGTTTTGAACCTTAATAAAAATTTCATTTGACTTCATAAAAATTATATACTCATTTATTATTCATAACACTAATTTGATAATAAAATTTTATTAAAATATTAATTATTTAAAAAATTTATTAATTATACATTATAAATTCATTATATAAAAAATTTATATTTTATTTAATAAAATTAAAATTCTTTTCAATTTGAATACTTTATCTTTAATAGAGTAACAAAATATAATAATCATTTATAATTTAGAGGACTTTTCTTATAACACTATTAGAATAACATTATTAGTAAAAACACGGTTTAATATAATAATTTATATATTTTTTAAGTGTACCATTATACCTGAAAAGTAAATTTATCTAATTCATTATGTTTTTATGAAAAACTATTCTAATAAAGGATTTTATGAAATGAAACGTTTATTAATTAAAAGGTTTAAAATAAGATGTAACTAGTACCTTGTTACATAACCCCTTATAACACCAGCATAAGAACTAAGGGTATGGTATGAAATTATGGTAGACATTTCTGGTCCCTTAGAAAACATCCCTCGAGGGGTAACCTCTATTAACATTTACTTCTCAAGTAGGCGATTCGGTTCAAGGTTAACATGTTGAAACATCGCTTGGGCTTGGTCAAGAGAGAAGCCTAGTGATTATACCTTCTTTTTGTGCTGCAACAAATTTTCTTCGTATGAATCGAGTCTACTAGATGTGTCCATCATCTCTTTTTTCAATGTCTAAAAAAATCGTTTTAAAATCCATAAATATTTACCAGTCATGAGATCACTATTAAACGTTGATGACACATAATTCTCATTTAAATCAAATAATTAAAAAAGATTCCATGTATTCTTTATATCCATAAAAAATTAAATTAAATAAAAGTATAGTGACCTTATTCATGTATGTCTTGGTCATCACAAACTTTCCCCATTCAGAAATTTCCCATATGAAATTTCCTTTTCCCACACTAAAACATCCATGGGTAACTCAGCCTCATCTCTTCCTCGAGTTTCCACATTTCTTCTTCAAACATGTTGTTTCTCCAAAACACTTTGATGAGGGGCATTGTCTTATTTTATAGAACTTTATCAATATAATCTAAGATCTTCATTGTAATCTCTTCATAATAGATGTGATTCTCCAATGGTAGTACTTATGGATTGTGTACATGTGATGGGTTAGGTTTGTACATCCTTAAGAGTGATACATGGACTGCATCATGTACTTGAGACATGTTTTGTGTGAGTTCTAGTCAATAAGTCAGTGCTCTAATGTGATCAAGGATCTCAAAATGGTCCATTTACCTTGGAATAATCATTCCCTTCTTCCCAAATCTCAAAACTCCCTTCTATGGTGATTTCCATAAGAACACCATCTCTCCAACATCATACTCTAGGCCTCATTGATGATTGTCAACATAGATCTTTTCTCGACTATGAGCACCTTTAATGTGATACATGGTGGTCCTAAACTCTTCCACCATTTCTTCAACCATTTCAGGAACTAGGATTTTTCACTACCCAACTTCATCACAACATGTCGGTGTTCTGCATCTCTTCCCATAAATATCTTCATAAGGATCTATTTGGATGCTTCAGTGAAAAATATTATTTTAAGAGAACTCAACTGGAGGAAGACATTGGTACCATAATCCTTTTAGGTCCATTGTGTATTCTTTCAATATGACTACAAGTTATTGGAAATTCTGCTCAGATTTTCCATCTTTTTGATGATGATAAGCCAAACTAATGTTCAGCTCAGTATTCAGAGCATGTTGGCGATTCTTCAAAAAAATATAGGCAAATCATTAAACTCGATCAAATATAATTTATAGTGCTAATCCATGAATAAATTCCACTTATTTGATGTATATCTATGCTAGTTTATCTAAAGAACAATCCCCTTGAATTTAAATGAAGTGTGGAGTATTTGTAAGACGATCCAAAAAAACTCATATAGCATTGTTTCCTTTGAATGTCTTTAGAAGTATAGTGAAAAAGTCCATAGTTATTTTATCCAATTTACATGATGGTATTGGTAATGGTTTCATCACCTTTTAGACTTCTTCCTCCTAGCCTTAAATTACTAACATACCAGCCATTTTTATGTATACTCGGTGGCCTCATTCATCATGTTATTTAACTAATATTGCTATTGGATATCTCAATACATATTATTTGTTTCAAGGGGGAATGGAAAAATTTTAACTATGCGCATCATACAAAAGTTATTTCCTTAACTCCATATTTGATGGAACTCATAGTGTTAACCAAAATCTCACAATTCAATCTTCATTGACATTGAAATATTCTGGTATCACTTTTCTGATAGTTTCTACATTACTCTGAATTCACACATCATCCTTTTGATAAGATTTTATCCATTAAAAAGGATACGATAGAGAAATAATTTGTCAATGGATTGAAGATTTTAATTTCATTATTATTCCCATGACCATATTCATAAATCTATGAAGATTAAATCATTTTAAATTATTGTCGATGATAGAATTGTTGGGTACTTTCTACTTAGAGGGACATCCACTTTATTCGCATTACATGGATGGTAGTGAATTGATCAGTCATAATATTTTATCATTTCTAACCATATTCATTGGCTCATATTCAGATCATTATATGTTAATATATATATGAGGATTTTTTGATCCCAATATATTTTTCACTTATCTCAAAAGAGGTAATTTTGAAAAAATTTAAAGTGATGATTACTGCATCCAACTCTAGATCATGTGTTAGAATGTTTTCTCGCATAAAATTTCAATTGACTTGAATCATGTCCAATTAGTTTGTCTTTTTTTATCAACACACTTCCTGGTCCCTTCTTTTAAGCATCATAGAATAACAAAAAAAATTCCCCTTGTGGGTAGCATGATAACGAGAATATAGATGAGCCTCCTTTTCAAATCCTTGATGCTCTATTTGTATTAAATACTCCAAGAAAACATGACTCCCTTCTGATTTTCCTTTGTAAGAGGGTTTGAAAACCATGATAAATTTCTCAAAAATCAGTGATAATATATATCTAACTAGAGGATGATAAAGATATCCATCATATCTATCGGTATGGGTCATCCCTCAATTTTATTCTTCTATGGGGGTCCACAAGTAACCAATTTCTTGTGATGATGTGACCCAATATTGGGACATCATTCAAACTATACTCAAACTTGATTTACTTTTCTTAGAGCTTCTACAATCACAAGGTCACTAGTATAGTGCATATATTCAACTCATACTACTCCTTGGTTTTAGAGTACATTATAATATAGTCTATAGACACTACCAAAACGTTGTCGAGGTAATATATAAAGATTATATTCACCATGTAAATGAATATTGATGGAACATCAGTGAGTTTGAAAGCCATTAATATGAATTCATAGTGCTCGTACCATATAGGAATATATGTCTTGGGGATGTCCTCATTCTTAACCCTTACATGGTAATATCCCTATCGTAGATCCTCCTTGGAGAAGTATTGTGCTCCACGTAGTTGATCAAACAGGTCATCAATTCGTGGAAGAGGATACATGTTCTTTATCATGATTTTTTTGATCTCATGATAATAAATGAAAAGGAACATTGAACCATACTTCTATATGAAAAGTATTAGTGCAACTAATGGTGAATCACTTGGGCTTATAAACCCTTTTTCCATATTCTCCTATAGTTGTTTCTTTAGCACCTCATGCTCCACAACAACCATTATATATAGAGTCATTGATATTGGGAACACCCTAGGTATAATATCAACTGATTATTCAATATCTATTGTAAGAGGAATACCATTTAATTCCTCAGGAAACAGTTCAGTGAATTCTCTTGCAATAGGCATGTCTTCAAGGATTCTTCCTTCCATATACTCAATAATCTGAGCAGGATATGAATAATCATATGGAAGTAATATCCAGGATTGATATGATGGTTCTAAATATGATTTATCCATTTCTTTTCACATGTAAAAAATTGGGGGTCAATTCACTATATAGAGAGTGATTTACATCTCAAGGCAATTTATGATGGCTCTATATAGGGAAATCCTTTCCAGGCCATGAATTGGATCAAATTCCACTGTAGAGACTATGATGAGGTTCTCTGTGATGCTCAATCAAAAAATTGTTATAGGGGGGTTTATATTCATGGGATGAAATAATTTCCCCATTTACCATTCTCACCGACATCTTTACATCCATGATTTGTGGTGGTGTTGTGATTGTTCTACTAACCTTTGGGGATATCACAAAATGTGTAGAACCAGAATCAATAAGTATGTACTCTATTATTGAATGAATAACAAGAATACCTTTCACCACATCATTGTGAGGGTTCCCTTTGGAAATAGTGATGTAAAAAATAATTCCCTTTCTTAATTGGATGTTTTTGGTAACCTCTGATAACCCTTGGCATAGAGAACTGGTTTGAAAAGAATCCTAGTTCTTTTCAGTTGAAGAACTTAATAATTCATTGTAGGCCAAATGGATCATTAATTTCCTCTATCACAATGGTGGGTTTTTTTGTTTTTAGAAATTAATGTCCAGGTGCCCTTCTCTTCCACACCAAAATCATTTCCTCACCCCTTTCAGGAAATTTCTAGGGTTCCTCTTTCTGTACCATTGGAAATTAAGGTGCTGAAATTTCTTAGCACCACTTGATTTAACCATTGGATCTCTAGAATTAAGGACCAAATTTTTATTATTATCCATATGATATCCCAATTATTTTCAAATATCAATTTTTACATTCAAGGTACATCTGAAAATTTAATCATAGATTTCAATGTCAAAGATCACTAGGGCTTTCTGTAGGCTTGGTTTTACCCCCAAAATAAATGATCAACCTTTCTTTCGAAGTTCATGACAAATCCAAATCCATATCATGAAATCCTTTTTATGTTTTCCATGTACACTCTGATGGATTCATCATATTTTTTCATGTGGGAAAGGAAGTCAGATTCCATCTTATATCAGAGGGTGCACAGAAAATATTTATAAAAAATAATTTTCCCGAAATCCTTCTATTCCAACACCTCAACCTCTTCCTCCGGATACACGTTTTCGATCAATTTCCACAATTGATCATCTTCACCATCCATATGATAAGAATCCAGAAGAACCTCCTCTTGTTCAAATCATTGAAGAATGGAGAAAGTATTCTGAATGTATTTGATCTATAGTTATAAAATTGAGGTATCATATGATCCATTGAGTGTAAAAGGCCTTTATATCATGAAGCTCCCCATTGCAGTTTGTTATTTCTGGGGGGGGGGGGGTTGAACATTTTTTTTACCAATGATTCTATTCATAACACCAGTTAACTAATACAGTATCATTAAAAAGATTGTGATTCCGTCTCCCATCAGATTGTCCATCTCATTATAACAGTCATAACATTGATATTTACATTGGTTCTTAGCCTGATTCCTCCTATTACTCTTCATTGACATGAATAAAAGAAATGTTAGGGGTAAAAAATAAATGGGAATCCAATTAAAAAATAGTAACATATAAATTAAATTTATTTACATAACTTGTGAATTTATTGGATTAAATAATTTTTCTCCATGATATAATTCCTTATATATATTCTAAGGTGAATTATTTTATTCCCTTAATAATGGTTAATTCTAAGCGTATCAGTTTAAAAAAAACCCTAGGGTGTGTTAAAATAAGAGTGATTCAAGGATCCTTGTGAGGCACTAGTTCTAGTAGGAGTCTACCGCATAGAAGCGTTATTGGGTTTTATTATAGATACATTTGTACTATAACAACCTCTACATATTCTTACCCAAACATGAATGTATTTTTTTAATAAACCACTTACTCTATACCCACCAAAATTTAAATATATTTTCGGTATACTTAGTCTTATCCCTATATATTTCACATTTATTTTCTAATCATAATACCAAAAATAAAAAGAAAAATAGTCTGATATAAACTATAATAGCCCTTATATTTAATACATATTTAAACAAGATTTATTAAATAAACATGCACTTAAGACGCCACTAAGGACCAATAGGTCTAGTGTATTTGGAAATGAGGAACGTTACATGAAACATTAAGAAATAAAAATACAACATCTTTATTGAAAACTTCTTTAACATGACCACCAAATATATTCGTACTAGGCATTGCATGGGATAACCTGAGGACATATATAAGAAAATGGTGAGCTATAAAGCCCTGTATTTGAGTAAACAATTCATAACATCAAGAATAGAGTACATGTTAGGAAATAGGAATATCAATGGAGAATAAGAGAAACCTAAACATAAAAGAATGATATAGAATGATTGTAATAACATGGAAAGGTGGAAACAATATCCAATATGATATTAACAGTATCCATGTCTCATTGCACATGGATAATCATGAGTAAATTCACATTTCCCATTATTTATCTTGAGTAAACCCTCAATGCACATGGATTAACATTAGTAAACCCTCATTGCAAATGAATTAACATGATTAATCCCTCCTTTAACATGGATTATCATGATTAAACCCTCATTGAACATGGTTTATAATGATACTAAACATTACCCAATGCATCAGAGTGATATAAGGGTGAACCCTTTATAATCATTTCATTTCATGCATAAGTGTGCCACATGGATCAAATAACATTGAATCATTCAACTTCGTCATTTATTCTACGAAAAAGGAATATAGAATAAATAAATTTATTTAAATTTTAATATTTATATGTGAATAATGGTTAATACCCTTGATAGAGAAATGGGTATGGTATTCACTACACAATGACTACGTCTTAGAAAATCATGGTGCAATTTCGGCAACATAATACAATTACATAGAAATTCATTAAAAAGATGATGAAAGAGAAATGGGAATCTCATAATATGTAAATGAAATGTACAGTAAGTGGGAAATATATATACAGTTCCCAACAAATGGAATTTTTAAATATAAGTGATAACATAATAGTTAAACTTTAAGAAAGAGGAGAAATGGAATCACTCTTACAAAATTTTGGCATGGTAACTTCTGTAGATGGGAGGGATTAATGGAAGAGAAAGAGGTCTATAATCATTAAAACATTACGAGGGACGTATGGGGAGGTAAAAAATCATACCCCAACAATATTAATTTAAAATAATATAGTATATCAACATAAATAAACATGGAAAAAATTGAGAAAGGAGAAATCCATTACTAAAATTCTGCCTGGTAACGGGTGTACTTAGTGGATCAAAAGGTGCTTAATGATAGTGAAAGAAACATATCATAAAATATACATAAAATATACTTTATGGGGATTGTGTAACACGATAAATCAACATATAAATATAGAAATTATGAAGGAAAATGAAAAATAGTAACTTGAATGGAAATGAGAGAGTGAAATCTCTAACAAAATGGTTTCATAGTAACCTCTTAGGCAAGGATAAAAATGAGAGAGGATAAAAGATACCTCTATAAAATGACATAAAATGTATAGTAATATAATGATTATAAAATTATAAATATTATATATTCAATATTACAAGAACTACTCTCAAATAAGATGCTTGAATTTTAAAGGAGGAGAGGAATGTGAGGATCCCATACTTGGAAGTGTGATTCCAAAGGCTTGGGAGAGGCTTGAGAGAGGCATATATAGAGATTGAGGGAGAAATTAGAGGACTATAGGATATATGGGGAATAGGGTGGTATATCTACAAATAGTTTTAGTTAAGTGTAATGGGGGGATGGGTGGGTTTATATAGGAAAAGAGTGCATATTCTTTACTATTTTGGTTTTCGACACTTCACATAAAACTAATAAAAAACAACTATCTCATCATTTTTTCCCATGGATTGTGCCAATGGGGAGTGGTATAAAATATTTTTTAAGGCTAAGGGCCTATAATATTATAATATTATACTTTCTTATGTGAAGATGAGTCACACTCTCAAGAAAATCATTTTAAAATGATAAAAATTTTATAAGTCATGGAGGGCCCACTAACGAATTAAAAAAAATCTAAAATCACAATATTTAATTTTAAAACATATATTTTCTTAATATCCCTTTTATAATTTTTTTTAATCATTATAGTGTCATTATAATGTCATAAACCTCATTATATATTTATTTGGTATTTAATTTTTAACCAAAAATTTCACTATCTCAGAAAATATAAAATATTCACCGTTGGAAAATTTTGACATCATGATTCCAAAAATAACATATATTTTGTCTAAATAATTTTCCAAATATCATAATTTTTACTATAAAAATAGAAAATGGCATTTACTCAAAATTGATGGCTTTTGAAAATAAAACCATTATTAACTTAAATAAAAATTACATTTAACCTCATAAAAATTATATAATCTTATATTATTCATAACTATAATTTGATTATAATATTTTATTAAAATATTAATTATTTAATAAATTCATGAATTCATTAAAATAAATTCTTTAATTAAAAATAAAATGTTTGTTTTAGCTTTTAAAAATATAATTCTTATCAGATTAAATACATAATATTTTATAGAGTAAAAACAATAAATAAAATCACCATTTATAATTAGAATGAATATTCTTTTAACACTATTATAATAACATTACTAATGAAAATATAGTTTAATATAATATTTTATATACTTCAGAAAATTACAATTTTACCCAAAAAGTCAATTTATCTAATTCATTATATTTTCAAGAAAAATTATTTTGATAAAAGAATTGATGGAATATGAATTTTATTTATTAAAAGGGATTAAATTATATGTAACTAAAACCTTGTTACATAATCCCTTATAACACCATCATTATACTTAAGGGTCAGGTGTGCGATTGTTATAGACTCTTGGGGCATTTCAGATAACATCGCTTGGTTGGTAATATCAATTTACTTCATCTTATCTGGTAGGGGATTCTGTTAATGATAAATTTCTTGAATCTTGAATTGGGATTGTTCAAGAGAAATCCTAGTGATGTTTCCTCCTTTCTGAGCAGTATCAAATGAGCTTTGTGTGGCTAAATCCTACTTGATGAGGACATCATCTCCTTCGTCTTTGTTGAAAAAAAAAATCATTGTAAAGACCATAAATTTATAATAGTAATGTGATACATGATCAAAGTTAATGACACTTTATAGTAATTCAAATCAAATAATAAAAATAAATATATCATGTGTTTTCTATATCCAAAAGAAATTTAATAAAATAAAAGAAATGAAATTTTATTCATGAATGTTTGGGTCATTACATATGATCTCACATATGAACAATATTACTAGTTCATCAATTAAAAATTTATATCAAATAAAAATAAATTAGGATGCATTTATTATTCTATAAATGGAAAACCATACAACGTCACTACATCTAGGCGACCATATTAAACCGATTACGATGTCTGTGAAAACATCTTCATATTTCCATTTTGGGTCTATAAGCTACTGCAACAAGCATGTTGGCATTTGTTTCTTTTACATCACCTACTAATAGGTGAAACACCTACAGATAATTCAATCTATATGATATTTTATTCCATGAAACATATACTAGTATCAAATTTATCGACACATCATTGAAATTCATTGATGAACTGGCCACCTATAAGCATAGAAATATCAGCTCAATTTATATCTTTTATATATAGGAACCCATACACAACCATCCATATGTTTTATTTTTATTCTATCTAATTACCTATTTTTATGTGGGTCATATCCGGAAACAATATCATGGTGAACCAGGCCTTATGAATCTAAAAATTGTCTACTATTCACCTTCACAAAGAATGAAGTGGTAACTGTCAAGACTGAGAGGTAAGACAACACATGACAATCCTGAAAATATATATGAATCTCAATGATGATGGGAATCATTTTCCATTAATCCCGAGATTCCCATCCAAAATGTACTTGAGATTTCTAAATCAACACACCTATTACTGAATTTTAATTTCCATCCATATTAGATATATCAAAATTGAAGGACATAACTTATTTGACCCATATTCTCAATATAATATTCATGTAAAATTATTTAAAAATATATTTGATGGTCCTATGTTTTGTATATACCACAATGATATCACTCAGCAAATAGTGTCTCCAAAAATGTAAGGCATGGAAAACTACTACTAGGTCAAGGTCATGTGTTGGATAATTTCTATCATGAGGAATCAACTACCAAGATCCATATATAATAATTCTATCCTACATCATCATCTCTACACATACTAAAATTATTGAGGAATTATAAAACACTATAAAACCACTTTTTGGATCTGGTATAATCAGAATTAGTGCCAATAAGAACCACCATTGGATCTTCTGAAATGATTTATTGCTATCTTCTTAGCACCAAAACTTAACACTGTTATTTTTAAAGACTAGTAAATTGTTTAAAAAAGAAATTATAACACTAGTATGAAATTCTTATAATATATATTCATACCCAATAATCTCTTTATATCAATCATGTATATGGTATTCTCCCAATAAACCACAGTACACACCATCCCTAGATCAATATAGACACCTACATCCAATATCTATGAACAAGAAGTGAAATTTATCAATATATAATTGTCACAAAACAAGAATGGAATAAATATGATTATCTTTCATTGTACTCATAATGATATCATGTTACATATCATGGCCGCTACTAGTGTGAGAATACACCATGATGTTATCCACAATGAAAAAAAAGAATCTTGATAGGGGTGGATAACACTATTCATAATGGCCATGAAATGGTGGGTGTGTTCAAAAGAACGAATGACATAATGAGATACTCTTTAAAAAAATACCTTCTATGAAAATTTTTATGAGGTATTTTTGATGTCTAGACTTTGACATAATGATAAAATGATCTTAAGTTATTCTGAGAGAACACCCAAGCTACTCAGATATGGACAGATAAATCATCTATTTGAGGTACTGGATACCAACTCTTGACCATAAGCTAGATTAAAAATCTATAATTTGCCCATGAACGATGGGTACCATCCAATGTCTTGGTGAAAATCATAACAAACCCCCAAGAATATTTACTTGTTCATATAAAAATTCTGGCCTTTAAGTCCTCCATCTACATCTTGAGCTCCTCAATATTAATACGTCTCATTATTTAAGGAGTAATGAAAAAAATCTAAGCTCGTGTGAAGAGATAAATTGTAAAATCTACCTCTCCGTTAAGAGTTAATCCAAAAAAATATTCTAGAAAGACACCCCCAAAACAATCTACTATTGGATATAATTTAGCCAGATATAAACCCTGATCCTCCATAAAGATATTAAAAATATGGGGATTCACTCATCCTATCACATGATTCTATATTCTAGCTCTATTAGCTTGTATATTTCACTCACCCTTTTATAGAAAAATATATCCTTCTAAGGATGTAAATGATATCCCTTGGTTATAGCAGTATAAAGAGGCATGATATGGAACAATCATTTCATCCTATGAATGAAACCAAAGCCCATAATTTTACGAAAAAATAGGTCCCACAATAAATTGTAACATCCTACATTAAGGGGATTGTCCTGATATTGTAATGTCCCCTATGAATGTACACCTAATAGAATATATAGGGTCACTACACTACAGTAATAATATACATCAATCTTGAGAATTTTCATGATATATAAAGTGTTGAAAGAGTGTGATGCTCCTCTATCAAAAAATTAGATACTATAGTGGAGTATAGTAGAATACTAACTCATAATATATATGTCATTCAACGTTATCCTTGAGTATCTATTGTAGTGCATGCAAATGAAATAATCCATGAACCTATGCAACAACTAGACTGCCATGATCTTGACTTCTTTGCTGGGACTACAGAAAATTGGAAGTCTATATATTGTGCACACAACCTCCCCATCAGCCGATCCAAATGGCGCTACACCAACTCCCTAAATAACACGACTGAAAATAACATGCCCTTGAAAGTGGAAATGGTGAAAATATTATTTCATTAGATGTATAATGAGAGGTCTAACAAAATATCCGATGATTTACCATATGACTACCAACTCATCACTTCAGAGGTCCTCTATCATTCCCCCATCTTCTTATTCCCATGTGGTCCACACTGATGGCACACCACAATGCTACTAGAATGTGTACTCTATCATCCACTATCCTAATAAGAACCCTATAGGGATTTTTTTACTACCAATAGAACAATTTTCCTATATCAAAATAGGTCTTCCATTACTAGTATTATCTTCTTCCCAATGGTTACACATCTGGATGAGAGACTGATTGACAATTTTAAAGAATACTGGTAGAAAAAAAGCATTCCCTTGAGTATGGATGGTGTAATGATTACAATCTTGAAAATTTATATCACCAGAAAAATACACACAATATAGAAGTGTTTCAAATGGATGAAAATCAGTTTACCATGTTGAAGACAATATTATTGACATTGCACCCTGCTCTATATGAATGAACTCTCTATCACAGACAACCCTCAATGTATGAGGAATGAACAGATCATGTAAGGTAGTCAGAGAATTATCTCATACCATTACATAAGGGAGACCATCCTAGTTAATTACATCCCAGCAATTCTTGACCAAATCACGCTACATTGGAGAAGAAAGCATGAACCTACACTTTGGAGGTGTCCTTAGATGCTCAGAGATTAACAAGGTAGAATCTAACCATGACTCCATAGTCGATAAGCCTCAATAACCAAAGAATGTTTGAGGATTATAATGCTTGATTTCTCAGGTCAAAGTAATCTTTATAGGTTCAGGCCTTGGACCGTTCGTGGAAAAAATTACATGTTGAAAACTATCTTGAAGATGAGAGTTAGTTCCTAGATCTAGTATAATAGGAGGTTCTTCAAGTGGATCTCTTAGTGGTAGGACATGAAGATTAGGGCCATCATGATGGGATCATGGCCATTTCCACCCTCCTGATGCATGACATTAGGACATTGTGGAGTCATTGGTCTACAAATTCCAACCACACACCCCCAAATAATATTAATGTAGATATATACCAATAGTGTAAGCATAATTTATATAATAGGGATCACCACACATGCTATACTACCCCTATACCCTCCTAGATGTCCAGGTTTATCTAAGAGATCATGTTTGAATTACACTGGTTCAAATAGATGAAAGCACACATATACCTTTCCTCTTTATTTAATTGAATAGATTTCTCTTTATAATTCATATTACAATTTTATAGTTTGCATTTTTTTTATTTTGATATTTCAATTTTCATTTCAAATGCATATCCATTCCCAGTCAATCAGATCCATTACATTTTATCACTAATATCTACACCCATTTAATAACATTTTAATATCTCAACTTGTTAAATTGCAAATTCTAATTCATGATGACCCATAACAACTTATTAATTAAAACTAAAAATCACATAATCGTAGACCAAAATCATAAAAATATGTATAAATGAGTCTCACTCAACAATTATTAGAATATAAAGAAATTAATGATGTAAAACTAACTTATATGGAATTCAATCATTCATGGATTGTGAATTTTAGGTTCATACGGTGATGCATCTAACAATGGTTATCTCCCTCATATCATTCATCCAAGGATTAAAAAATAACTATCAAATTAATAATTATAATCAAGAATACAAAATTGTAACAATAATTATAATTAATGAAACTCATCATTTACCCTAAAAATGGGTTAGCTACTCCCAAGAATGTCATATAACCATGTTCTTTAATGATCCTAATATCTAGTCTATAGCATATTAATAGTAAAGAAAGAATGGAACCACTAGAATAAAACTTGGTGGTGTCCCATACATTGGGGCCGCTTAGAGGTTTATTTATCCAAGTGGGCCACATGGACTCAAAATGAAACACCCTAAATACTAGAGGCTTCCAACTAACAAAGAGGACATTGGGGGTGTCCATGGGGAGACTATTCCCCCATTACTAAAGTGTAGAACAACATATAAAGATAATATTATAGGTAAATATAAGAATAAGTATAATTAATAAGAGGTATAGAAGAAAAAGGAAGAATAAATTACAATAAAATCCCCAAATAGTAATATTAAAAAGTTGATGATGATATATGACATGTATCTATAGATACAGAAAAAATGGATATATTGAAGAAGGAAATACATATTAGATAAAATTAAAAAAAAGAATCCAAAAACTATTCTTGAATCCTGAGCTTCAACTCAATCATGTATTTATATATTTATTATATGCAATCAATAATTACAAGGTATTTTAAGGAAGTGCATTCCCTTGTCCCTACCTATGTACAAGTAATATTCTTGGTAACTAATGACGGTCTAGATAGGGTGTGAGATAAATTTTATTATGCCACCACTAATGGGGTCCATGAAGTCTATTTGATGTAATAAAAACTAAAATAGTGTGCAAAAATTCATATATAAAATTAAATCATTAACGTACTATAAATACCAATGTACCAGCTTTAGCCTTAGCTGGTGTCTAAACATGTGCCCAATCCACTAATTTATTATGCCCCATTTTACATATGTTAATCACAAGGGTTATAACCAACACTGACATCCTAACATGAAAATTATATTAAAGGATCAATGACATAACAAGGAATCCTATAACAATGGTAATAATGAAATAATGAAATGTCTAATAAGGAATCAAGTAATTTTATTAATAATTAATGGAAACCATGTTAATAAAAAAATAATCCATGACCTTATGGGTCAAGTAAAATCCTTTAAAACCTATTTCATGTCTAAAAGGGTAACTTGGTAATACATGTGAAATCTCCCAATGAAATCTAGAATAATAAATCTATCTGGTTCTAAGGATCTCATTCGAGTTAAAATGAGTAACATAGGTCAGTCCTGATTTGTGTATCCATGGAGCCTCATTTTCATATACATCAATCTATACTCAATATATTATAATAGGCATCCTATAATAATAATAATAATACTAATACTAATGGAGGGATTATACGGTGTCATATCGAGCATCCAAAAGTAGACAGAGACTGTGTTCCAAGATGGGTCTAACCCTTGGTAAACAACGTCGTTGAAAGGGAGTGGCATCCAAGATTTCACATGAAATACACTCCGTTATACAATATGTGATTTAGTCTAACAACTCCCATAGAAATTTCAATGTCTACAATCAAAATTCACCTAATAATCAATTCATTTTGATTATTATGTCCATATAATTACTCTTTCCATTTGATAATTTATTTGGTTCAATCCATTACCTTGCATTAGTGTTACATGTATAAAGGTCATGCGACCATTTATATCATTTCAAATTTCATTTCTCAGTTGTTTATGTTTCAACCCATTAACATGACAATGCATACTATGAATGAGGGGACATGTTCAATTTATTTAATATAAAATTGGCCAACTACTATCAATATAGTACATACTTATTACCATTTATAATTTATTTATCATTTTTAAATACTCACATTATGTGGTTCAAGTGATAAAAAACATGTGATAGTAATTTAAAACCCATTTATAAAATTAAACACCTACCTCTATCAAGGTTATGTCAAGGAACATCTAAATGGTGGCAAAGAAAGTAATAAAATCATAATAAAAGGATAAATATAGAAATAACCCTATATGGGATGGTCAATGTTGTGGTTGTAACCACTAATTATGGATAAAATAATTAGAAATGGTCATAGAAATTTGTTCTAATAACAACAAGAAATGAAAAAAATAATAGGCCACACCCGATGAACTCAGCATACGCAAATAAAAATTTATAAAATGATGAATCTTGGGAGATGGCTTATGGACCACCTACATCAAACTCTTATGAATAATCTCATAAAGTACTAGCCTCTAGTTTGGGATGGATTGGATGTTATATGAATAATGTATCAATGTCCAAAGAAATAGTCATATGGGACTTCACCTCAATAAATTTATAATGGAGAAGAAAAAATCAATAAATAAAAAAGGAATCGATATGTTACCAGCATAGACCAAACAAGAAAAATGGTCCTTGAATCCGGCATTTGACAGAGAAGTTAGGGAAAATGATAACATTGGTTGGAGGATATCTTAGATGAATGGAAAAACCAGCTCCACACTAGAATAATGGATAATATAAGTATAGGGTTAAATTAATAGGTTTTTAATGATATTTTAGTAATTTTACATAGAAATAGTGGTTGCGTGGTTTTGTCGTGCAGTTGGCTAAACTATGCCCCAACTGTTCACATTGAACTATGAAAAGATGGGACTTAAATGGTTAGGTCTGTATATTCTTGTATCCATTCCCCAACAATGTAAAATTGATCTCCTAAAAACTATAGACCATCTATATGATTGATTGAGCCAATCCGCATGGCTTCCCCAAATCATGCAGTATCCTACTGCTTGCTACTAAGCCCGATGTGGTTAGAAATAACTGTGTGGACACTCACACAATGTTTCTTCATTCCATGTGGCTATTGTTTCTTAAATAAATAAGGGTTCCTAGATCTGAACTAGTCCCAAACGCCCACTATACTCTTGAAAACTCAATAGGAATCAATATTAGGTCCAAAATAATGAATTAGACCAAATTTAAAAGGATCCATACCTGAGTCAAAAACCAGGTTCTATCACGGATAGTCATCAACCCAAGATTACAAAACAAAATTTCTAATTTTTACACACATCATAGACTTGTCATAATTAATCCTCTTTATTATCAAATTAAGGAAAGGATGAAATAACAAACTACACAACCCATCATATAGTCCATGACCTATAGAAAGTCATGGAAAGGCTCATAGACAACAATAGACATCAAATGACGACCGATCACTACCACGGGAGGTCCTTGACCTATTCCCACTAAAAGAAAGTTTAACAATCATTGTTGGTGTTCTCACTCATGGGAAGGTTATGCCACCAGATCCCACTCATCCTCTTATGATATCACAAAGTTTATTGCTTGCATAATAAATATGAAGTGAATCCAATCACAAAGCTTAGTGGAAGATATCAAGGTTATAGACACTAAATACCAACCCCCCCATACAACTCAAATACATCGGATATCACAAGTTAGAGGAACCACATAGTGGTATAGACCCACTATGTAATCTTATCATCGATATAATCAAAATATGATCACCTGATGGTGATGTCATATCCCATAGGACCATCCATATCCCATGACTCAAGGCCTAGTCCAACATCATCAAAATCCTTCAACACTCTTAGTCCAATTATCCATGGGCCATCCCAATCCATCACATTCTATGAGACCCACCTCTAAATAGGTATGAACCAATTCTAGGCAATAAAACCCTTAGAAACCCAATTCTAGGCATAAAACAACTCCATATACCCACAATAGGTCTCATAATCTATCTCTAAATGGATATCTATTAGCCCATCACACGAAGATAGCCCATCTTTGGAACACACCTAAAGTCCCAAAGGTCTCTTCCCTTTCATGGAACATTGAGAGATTCTAATCCATTATCAAGATATTGATCACCCCCACACATGGGACATAAGTTAGTCTCATTGGTCAATCATATCCTCAAGCCTCTCACACCATATAAATAACTCTAGAGAACCACCTAGTATATTCATTAAACATATCTAACACTCTTTGATGAACCCAAGTACTCCCTTAATCTCATTAGATACCTTCACCCATTAAGAACACATGCATCAAGTTATACCAAACTACCAAATGTAATCAAAAGAAACTGGTCTCAGGCCAAGTGTCATGAAACATCCCCAAAATCTCACATAAAGACTCTACCTGTCTTTTAATCCATTTTATAACCCATTAAATTTTATAACAAGGTAAATATGTAGACACAAATATGAGTTTTTATTATGACAACCCAAATTTTATTATAAAATTAAACATGATTTATTACATAAAACATCACTTGATACAAAAAGAAGATCGAGTGGTTTGGTTTCTTTGGGTCCTGGGATCATTACATAAAAACATAAAACATGAAATACATCATCTTTATTGAATAATTCCTTTACATGACCACTACATTCCCTTGTACATAGCATTGCATGGGATAACCAGAGGACATACATAAGAAAAGGGTGATCTATAAAGCCCAGTAAGGGAGTACACATGGAATAACATGAAAAGTACAATACATGTTAGAAAATAAGAATATCAATAGAGCATAAAATAAACATGAACATAAAGGCATGATAATCCATGATAATCATAACATGGAAATGTGGCAACAACACTTAACATGGAATTAGGATGTGCCAAGGCTCATTGCACATAGAGCATGAGTAAATCCTCATTGCACATGAAGAATGAGTAAACCATCGTTGCACTTGAATTATCATGATTCAACACTCATTGAAAAAGACGTATCATGATACTATACTTTACCCAATGCATTGGAGTGCTATAAGGGCGCACCCCTCTTAAACATTTCATTTCATGCATAAGTGTGCCACATGGATCATAAAACATGGATTCATAAAACATAATCATTTATTACATGATAAAGGAATGTGGAATTAATACATGAATATTTATAATCAATATGTAAATGTGCATAAAGGTGAATACCCTTGATGGTGAAATGGGCATGGTATTCACTACACAATGGCATTGTCTAAGAAAATCGGTTCGATTTCAGCAGCGTAACGGTGTGACATAAGAATTCATAAAAATGGTTGATGAGAGAGAAAGGGGTTCCTAATCATATTTACATGTAATGGAAAGTAAGGAGTTCTTATAGATACATGTCCCAACAATTATAATGGAATTTAGATTCATGATATAAAAGTATTTCTTAAATGTAAATGAGGAGAGAGAAGTTCCTTACTGAATTTCGGCATAGTAATGGGTATACATGGGAGGAATTTAGTGAGAGATAAAGGGGTCTCCAATCATTAAAACAATAAGAGGAAAGTATGGGGAGGTGAAAAACCATACCCCAACATTCATAATTGAAATTAAAAGGAAAAAAAACTAAAAGAAAATTGGAAAAAAATGAGAAAGGAAGAAAGATCCCTTACTTGGAAGTGTGCTTCCAAAGGATAGAGAGAGGCTTATGAGAGGCTTCTTGGGAGCTTGGGGCACCTTAGAAGGATTATATAAAGAATAAGGTAGAGGATAGACGAACTAAAAGGGATTTTAGGGAGGAGGAAGTGGGAGTTTGGGTGGGGTTATATAAGAAAGGTGAGGGAATTCTTTATTATTTAGGTTTGGGTCCCCTTACATTAAATTAATTCAACCAACAGACCATCCCATGGTTTATGCCAATGGGTTTTGTAAAAAGTAATAGGAAATCATTATTTTATAATTCTAAAGACCTAACTTCTTAAAATATTAGGGTTGCTTATGTGGAGGTGAGTCACACTCCAATAGAAATTAATTTAAAAAGGCAAGGTGTTGAATATGTCATGAGGGGTCCATTAATGCTTTGAAAAGTAAGTCAAAAAACCCAAAATCACATTATTTTAATGTTAAAACATATATTGGCCGAACATAAAGTTTATAATATTTTATTACATCATTATTGGGTCATTATGTTGTCATAAAACACATTATATATTTAAACGGTATTTAATTTTTACCCAAAAAATGAAATTGTCTCAGAAAATTATGAAAAATTTACCGTTGGATAATTTAGACGTCCTAATTCCATAAATAAAATTTATTTTATCTAAAAAAATTTCTAAATATGTTAATTTTCACTTTTAAAATAATAACCAACATTTATCGAAAATTCACTGGTTTTGATAGAAATGACTTTCAAACCTTAACAAAAAAATTTAATTGCATTCATAAAATTATAAGATCATTTATATTTAATAAAAATTAATTTAATAATAATATTATTATTTTATTAAAATATTATTTAATTTGAAAATCCCTTAATTAAATAAAATATATTTCTTAATTAAAAAATAACTAAAACACCATTTGTACTTTAAAAACTATTTAAAATGTGTCAAAAATGACTAGAAATTATATACATTATTATATACAAAAATAATATACATGAACATAGTACAACATATTTGTTACATAACTTATTAAAATAGCCGCATAAGACCTTAGGGTAAGGTGTGTGATGATTAAAGACTCTTGGGGTGGCACGGATAACATCACTCGAGTGGTAATCTCTATCAACTACCAATTTTCCCATAGAAGGTCACATTCGAGCTTGACATGATGAAGCTCAACTTGGGCTTGGTCAAGGGCGAATCCCAAAGACGCCACCTCGTTTCCGGGTGCCGACAAATGGGCTTCTTATGGGGAATTTCTACTGGATGAGGCCATCACTTCCTTTGTCTGAGTAAATTGGATTTGTTAATGTCTTATATTTATACTAATCATGTGATTACTGTTCAGCGGATATATTAAAACAGTAAAAATTATTAACATAAAAGCAAAGAATTTGACATCTTATAAATATATTTTTCATAAAGATACATTTAACTGGATCAATAGGGATTTTTCATTAATGAAACTTTAGGTCGTTACAATATTCCCCCCTTAAGAAATTTCTCCCTCGAAATTTTCATTTTCCCACACTAAAACAAATGTGGGTAACTCAACTTCATCATATCCTCTGATTCCCAAGTTGCTTCTTCAAACTTTTGGTTTCTCCACAACACCATGATGAGCGGCATTGTCTTATTTCGTAGAACTTTTTCTCTACGATCTATGATCTTCACTGATTTCTCCTCATAAGAATGATCATCTTCTAATTGTACCACCTCAGAAGAGAGTACATGTGAAGGGTCCAGTATGTACTTTATTAAGAGGGATACATGAAAGACATCATGTACATTGGCCATTGTAGGTGGAAGTGCTAGTCGATAGGCCACAACCCCGACATGATCAAGAATCTCAATGCTGCCAATATACCTTGGACTTAACTTCCCTTTCTTTCCAAACCACATGACCTTCTTCCATGGAGATATGCATATAAAAACTATGTCTCCAACTTTAAACTCAAGGTCTCGTCAACCATTATCTGTATAACTCATATGTCGACTCTGATCTGTCTTGATATATTACTGAATGTTTTTTACCTTCTCCACCCTTTGTTTGACCATTTCTAGTCCAAGCAGCTTACGTTCACCGACCTCATCCCAACATGCCGGTGTTCTGCACCATTTCCCATACAGGGCTTCATATTGTGCCATTTGGATCCTTGAGTGGAAACTATTATTATAAGATAACTCAACCAGAGGAAGATGTTGATCTCATCCTCCTATAAAGTCCATTTAGCATGCTCTAAACATATCCTCAAGTGTTTGGATAGTCAGCTCGGATTGGCCATCAGTTTGAGGATGATAAGCCGTACTGATGTTCTGTTCAGTATTCAGAGCATATTGAAGACTCTTCCAAAAATTAGAGGTTAATCTTGGATCTCTGTCAGACACAATAGATAGTGGTACTCCATGAATCCTTACCACTTCCCTGATATATATCCGCTCCAGTTGACCCAATGAAAAATCCTCCCGAATAGAAATGAAGTGTTCAGTATTTGTAAGATGATCCATAACAACTCAGATTGCATCGTTGCCTTTAGATGTCCTCGGAAGTCCAGTGACAAAGTCCATGGTGATGTTCTCCCTTTTCCATACTGCTATGCGAAATGGTTGCATCATCCCCTTAGACTTCTACCTCTCTGCCTTCACTTGCTGACACACCAGGCACTTTGATGTATATTCACCGATCTCCTTCTTCATATTATCCCTCCAAAAGTTTTCTCGGATATCCTGATACATCGTTGTGCTCCCTGGGTGAATAGAGAAATTTAAACTATGTGCGTCATCTAAAAGTTCCTTCTTCAGCACCGAACATGATGTAAAACATAGTCTTTTCCCAAACCGCACAATACCTTCTTCATTAACATTAAACTCTGAGGATTTCCCCTTTTTGATAACTTCCACTTTTCATGAATTCCACCATCATCCTTTTGAGCATCCATTAACGTTCCAAAAGAGACAGTTGAGAAATAATTTATGAAAGGATTGATGATGTTCCCTTCTCTATGATTTTCATTTCCATCTTCATCAAGTCTAAGAAGATTGGACGCTTCTCAATTCTCATCATTGATAGAATCACTGGATCCTTTCTACTTAGGGCATCTTCCACCTTGTTCCCTTTCCCAGGGTGGTAATGTATTGAACAGTCATGATCCATGATGAGCTCTATCCATCTTCTCTGGCGCATATTAAGCTCTTTCTGTGTGAATATATATTTATGACTCTTGTGGTCAGTATATATCTCACATTTCTTTCCATAGAGATAATGCCGCCAGATTTTCAAGGAAAAGATCACAGCCACCACCTCTAGATCATGCGTTGGATAGTTTCGCTCATGGATTTTCAACTGCGTTGAGGCACATGATATCACTTTATCATTCTTCATCAGCACACAGCCTAATCCCTTCTTCGAAGCATCACTGAATACCACAAAAAGTTCCCCACTTGTGGGTAAAGTGAGCACGGGCGCAGTGATAAGACTCCTTTTCAACTCCTTGAAGATTTTTTCACATTCATCACTCCAAGAAAACTTTACTCCCATTTTAGTTAGCTTGGTAAGAGGGTTGGACAATTGTGAGAAATTACTCACAAATTGTCGATAATATCCAGCTAACTCCAAGAAGCTAGAGATATCCATTACCGATGTTGGCCTCAGCCATCCCTCAATTGCATCTGT
The DNA here is from genome assembly GCA_963277665.1 of Viscum album. Classification (NCBI taxonomy): domain Eukaryota; kingdom Viridiplantae; phylum Streptophyta; class Magnoliopsida; order Santalales; family Viscaceae; genus Viscum; species Viscum album. Next base: position 82,014,446 of record OY728157.1, read on the forward strand.
TTTGGAGGGGTCCATAGATATCCTATTGCTTGTGAGGATATGGCCCAAGAATGAGACCTCCTTCAACTAGAAAACTCACTTGCTATAATTTGCATAGATATTCTCCTTGCACAAAGTCTGTAGTACAGTTTTTAAATGCTCCTCATGATCCTCCTTGGTTTTGGAGTTTATTAGAATATCATCTATAAAGACTACCACAAATTTGTAATGGTAATTTCTAAATACACTATTCATCAAGTCCATGAATATTTCTGGAGCATTGGTCAGTCCTAAAGGCATTACTGTTAATTCATAGTGCCCGTATCTTGTACGAAAAGCAGTCTTGGGGACATCTTCCTTCTTCACCCTTACTTGATAATACCCCGACCGCAAATCCACCTAGGAGATGTATTGTCCTCCATGTAGCTGATCAGATAAGTCATCGATTCTTGGGAGTGGATACTTGTTCTTTATCGTGATTTTTTAAGTTCCCGCTAATCGATGCAAAGCCGCATTGACCCATCCTTCTTCTTGATGAAGAGGACTGGTGCACCCCATGGTGACGCACTTGGGCGTATAAACCCTTTATCCAGATTCTCCGGTAGTTGTTTCTTCAGTTCTTCATGATCAATAATAGCCATTCTATATGGATTCTTGGATATTGGTAGGACCCCAGGTATAAGTTCAATTAAGAACTCAACATCTCTTCTTGGAGGAAGACCAGGCAGTTCCTCAGGAAACACATCAGTGAATTCCTTTACAATAGGAATTTCTTCAAGGATGGTTTCCTCCTTGGACTGAATCATCTGAGCCAGATACACGTGCTCATATGGTAGTAATATCCATGCTTGAGATGATGGAGCTAAAGGAGATTCATCTTCCTCCTGACAATTGTAAAGAATCGGGGGCCGAATCTCCATATGGAGTCTGATTTCCCTCTCTCGACAATTTATGTTGGCTCTATATAAAGAAAGATAATCAATGCCATGAATTGCATCAAATTTCACCAGAGGGAGTATGAAGAGGTTCGCTGGAAAATTAAATCCACAGGCTATAACAGGGGAGGACTTATATTAATGGGATGCAATGATTTCCCCATTTTCCGTACTCATCGACATATTTACATCCATGATTTGTGGTGGTTTTGGGATAGTTATACTAAAATTTTGAGATATAAAAGAATGCGTTGAACCTGAATCAAAAAGTATGTTCGCTATTCTTGAATTAATAACTAGCGTACCTCTCACCACTTCGTTGTCGGGGTTCACTTCGGCAGAAGTGATGGAAAAAACTCTACCTTGCTGCCTTGGAGGTTGTTGGTTGTCTTCGAAAACCCTTAGATTAGGGCACTGATTTGCAAAATGACCCGGTTCTTTGAATTTGTAGCATTGAACAATGTGTTGAGGTTCGAACGGAGCATTCCTCTCCTCTGTCACAGCTGTGGGTCTTTCTTTCCGACAGTTAACAGCTAGGTTCCCTTCCCTTCCACACCTGAAGTATTTTCTCGTCCCCTTATGGCAATTTCCAGGGTGCTTCATTCTGCACTTTTGGAAAGTAAGGTGCTGGATCTTCATAGCACCATTGGATTTATCCATCGGACCACCAACATTGAAGTCCACCTTACACTTCTTGTCCCCATGTTACTCTTGTGATTCTCTGATCTCTATTTTGACCTTGAGAGCACATCGAACAATCTCCTCATAGCTGTCGAAGTCACGAATCTCTAATGCTTTCCATAGGCTAGGCTTCATCCCACTAAAGAAGCCGTCAACTTTGTATTCGGGGGTAACAAAAAAGCCAGAATCATATCATGAAAGCCTTGTGAAGTTTTCCTCATACGCTCCAATAGATTCTTCATCTTTTTTCTTGGGGGGAAGGAAGTCACTCTCCATCTTAAGATAGAGGGTGCACAGATAATATTTATTGAAAAATATCTTCCAAAAATCCTTCCATTCCAACGCCTCAAACTCCTCCTCAGGCTTCGTATTTTTGATCAACGTCCACCATTGATCAGCTTCACCCTCCATATGATATTAAGCTAGGAGAACCTTCTGTTGTTCAAAAAATTGAAGGATGGAGAAGAGCTTTTCAATGGAGTTGATCCATTGTTCAGCGATCATGGAATCAGTTGATCCACTAAAAATAGGAGGACTTTGTCTCATGAAGCTCTCGATAGCGACTTGTCCTTTCTTAGGTGGGGGTTCCACGTTCCTCTTCATCGGAGTTTCTATTCAAAACTTGAGTTAGCTGAGAGATAAGCATGGCAATGTTCGCGATTCCTGGTCCTATTGGATTTGGAATCTCCTTAGTACAGTCATCCCACTAATCTTCACAACGGTTGTTAGCCCGAGTCCTCCTATTACCAGCCATTTGCTGGAATAAATGGAATTTTAAGGGAAACACATAAAGGGTAATCCTAAGACAAAAGATGATGACTTATAAATAATCTTTTATTTCTTTACTCATTAGTCTATAGGCTTCAATCTAGTCTTTTCATGATCCAATTTCTATCATATATTCGGAGGGACATTTTTTTCATTCACTTAATAAGGGTTCATACAATGCTTGTGAATTTATCAAAACATATCCCCCGGGAGTGTCATAACCAAGAGTGCAGCAAGGCCCGTTTTCGTGTACCAGTTCCCATTCTAGTCTAGCTCAATGCGGTGTTTTCGGGTTTTACCCCTTGGATACATCTGTTCCAGAGCCGTCTCTACCTACTCGTATCCAGACAAGGATGTATTTGTTTGATAAACCACTTACTCAGTACTTACCAAAACTTAGGGATTTTTTTATTATACCTAGTATTGTATCTAAGGCTTTACTAGGGTTTCCTAATCTCAAAAATAACTAAACATATCCTCTGATACCAACTATGACAAGCCTTCTTTTATTATAAACATAAACATGATTTATTACATAACACTTCACTTGATACAACAACAAGATTGATAGGTTTAGTGTCTTTGGGGCTTAGGATCATTAAATAAAATCTTAAAACATTAAATACTACATCTTTATTGAAAACTTCCTTTACATGACCACTACATTCCCTCGTACTTAGCATTGCATGGGATAACCTGAGAACATGCATAAGAAAAGGGTGATCTATAAAGCCCATTAAGGGAGTACACATAGAATAACATGAGGAGTACAATACATGTTAGAAAATAGGAATATTAATAGATCATAAAAGAAACATGAACATAAAGGCATGATAAAGCATGATAATCATAACACGGAAATGTGGCAACAACACTTAACATGGAATTAGGATGAGTCAAGGCTCATTGCACATAGAGAATTAGTAAATCCTCATTTCACATGAAGCATGAGTAAACCCTCATTTTACATGAATTAGCATGATTCAACTCTCATTGCCCATGACGTATCATGACACTATACTTTACCCAATGCATTGGAGCTTTATAAGGGCACACCCTTCTTAAACATTTCATTTCATGCATAAGTGTGCCACATGGATCATAAAACATGGATTCATAAAAATAATCATTTATTACACGATAAAGGAATGTGGAGTTAATACATGAAACTTGATAATCAATATGTAAATGTGAATAATGTTGAATACCCTTGATGGATAAATGGGCATGGTATTCACTACACAATGGCATTGTCTTAGAAAATCGGTGCGATTTCGGCAGCGTAACGACATGACATAAGAATTCATAAAAAATTGTTGATGACAGAGAAAGGGGTTCCTCATCATATTTACATGTAATTAACAGTAAAGATTTCATATAGATACATTTCCCAACAATTATAATGGAATTTAGATTCATGATACAAAAGTATTGCTTGAATTTAAATGAGGAGAGAGAAGTTCCTTTCGGAATTTCGGCATAGTAATAGGTGTACATGGGAGGCATTTAATGAGAGAGAAAGGGGGCTCCCATCATTCAAAAAATAAGAGGGCAGTATGGGGGAGGTTCAAAACCATACCCCAACATTCATAATTGAAATTAAAAGGGAAAAACAACTTAAATAAATTGGACAAAAATGAGAAAGGAAGAAAAAACCCTTACTTGGAAGTGTGCTTCCAAAGGCTTGAGAGAGGCTTGTGAGAGGCTTCTTGGGAGCTTGGGGAACCTTGGTAGGATTCTAGAGAGATTATGGCCGACGTTGGATGAACTAAAATGGATTTTATTGAGGAGGAAGTGGTATCTTGGGTGGGTTTATATAGGAAAGGTGAGGAAATTCTTTACTATTTAGGTTTGGGTCCTCTTACATTAAATTAATCCAAACCACAAACCATCACATGGTTTATGCCCATGGTTTTTGGAAAAGGGAATAGGATATAAATATTTTATAAGGCCAAAGTCCGAAATTCTTAAAATATTAGGTTTGCTTATGTGGAGGTGAGTCACACTCCCATGGAAATTAATTTAAAAAGGCACGGTGTTGAATATGTCTTGAGGGGTCCATTAATGCTTTTAAAAGTAAGTCAAAATAACCCAAAATCACATTATTTTAATGGTAAAAGATATATTGGCCGAACACAAAGATTATAGTATTTTATTACATCACTATTGGGTAATTATTATGTCATAAAACACATTATATATTTAAACAGTATTTAATTTTTACCCAGATATTTGACTGTCTCATAAGATTATGAAAATTTCACTGTTGGATAATTTCGACCTCCTGATTCCAGAAACGACATTTATTTTATCTAATTTTTTTTCAATATATGTTAATTCTCACTTTTAAAATAAAAACTGTCATTTATCAAAAATTCACGTGTTTTGACAGAAATGGCTTTCAAACCTTAATAAAAAAAATTAATTGCATTCATAAAATTATAAGATCATTTATATTTAATGAAAATTAATTTAAAAATATTATTAATATTTTATTAAAATAATATTTAATTCAAAAATCCCTTAATTAAATAAAATAGGTTTATTAATTAAATAATAACTAAAAACCCCATTTGTACTTTAAAAACTATTTACAATGTATAAATAATGTCTAGAAATTATATTCATTATTATATATAAAAATAATGTACATGAACATAGTACTACTTATTTTTTACATAAACCCTTAAAACAGACGCATAAGACCTAAGGGTAAGGTGTGCGATGGTGACAGACTCTTGGGGTGGCTTGGATAACATCGCTCGAGTGGTAATCTCTATCAACTTCCACTTTTCCCATAGACGGTCACGTTTGAGCTTGAAATGATGAGTCTTAGCTTGGGATTGGTCAAGGGCGAAGACCAAAGATGCCACATCTTTTCCGAGCTCCAACAAATGGGCTTCGTATGGGGCAATTCTACTAGATGAGGTCATCACGTCCTTTTTCTGAGTAATTTGGATATGTTAAAGTACTATATTTATACTAATCATGTGATTAATATTCAACGACTATATTAGAAACGGTCAAAATTCTAATCATAAAACCAAAGAAGTTGAAATATTATAAATTTTTTTTCATAATGAGACATTTAACTGGATCAAGATGGATTTTCCATTAATGATACTTTGGGTCGTTTCATGTATCAAAGGGAAAAACATTATATAACATGGATAGAAATTTTAAACAATCTCCACGAAGCCTTATATAGTGAATCTAACCCCCAAACACACTCTCAACCACCTATTTCAGGCCTAGAAATATAAATAATTAATTATAAAAATGTAAAATAATTTTTCAATTAAAAATAAAATATTTATAATCACAAAAATACTCACTAACCATCACCATCACAATGAAACTACATTTAACCATGCCCTAAAGGTATATAATGTACCACATACACCATCCCTATTAAAGGCCCTATCACACGACACCATATTAATTTCCCAAATTACTAATTTAACCCATCCAAATATATAAAATCCTTCACTGATTTCCTACCACCAAATCAGTGTTTAATTTCATATAGATACCATCATAGTATTCCCTCAATGAAATATTAGTGGAATACCCATAATCCTTGGGTGATTTCACCATGTTCTGATTAAATTGGCATTAAAAAAATAACCCAAAAGAATCTAAAATTAGATTCTATGAAGGGGTAACCAATCACAAAAAAATGAGAAAATAGTAACCCTAATGACTATCATAATTTCACAAAAACAATTCCATACCAAATGGTGTATTATGATAGGGATAAGGTATGTGAATCCACTATTAATGATCTTTTCTTGATGCCCAACCCTTAAAATCGAATGCTATTGTGACACCCAAATGATGAAAGTGCTCATGGTCAAAAAACAAAATACCCAAAAACATTTAAAAACTTCATTATAATGTATAATTCATGAACAAACATGAATTATATACTATACCTATTACCATGAGGTATTCTTTTAGAGGTAACTTTCTCTATTCAATTAATGGGATACTACTAAAATTTTATCACAACTCCATCACCCATCCCATCTCTGACTCATCCCCAAACTCTCGAGACACCACCCAAGACTTAAAACCCATATAAAAACCATATTTTAATGGTTCCTAAATGTTCATATTCACTATTAAATTTCTTATTATCCAAAAAACCAACTAGGTAAAAATTATAAATTTTACCAAAATATAATGACATAGAAATCCACTGGGAATTACAAACTCCCCACCCTGATGCTTATCTTCATCGAGAATCCTTGTTATTCCCTAAACCCTGCCACAAGGATATTTAATTTTTAAATTAATTGAGACATTCCTTGTTCCATATAAAAATTCAGAACATTATTTAACTTCACATCTCCAAACCCAAGCACGATATTCACCGAAATCCAAGCCACTCACACCATGGAAATACCAAAACTAAAATGACACTCACTCTCAATCTCACATGAGACACCATTATATACTCACATGAATGAAATAAATTTTTATGGGTCACTCAACTAAATTTATACTTCCATAAAGGCATATTCATCTAACTATCACTCTCAACTATAGTAATCGCCTATCAGAAGTTCACATATAGTTACCGACTGACCCACAAACCACATGATAAACAACTCTCCTTATGAAGTTTCCACCTCCATATATCCAAAATAATGAAAAATTCCCTTCATATCATATCTAGATAACTTCTTATAGATATTTTCATCTATACAAACTAACATGACAGAAAACTACCTAATCATAGTGGTTTATCTCATAGAGGATCCTAATTATAATCCAAAACCAACAAAAAGTCTAAACCTAACTCCCGATTTAATTATGTATTTGGATTATAAAACATGTACTCTAGTCATAAAGGTCCGACCTATAACATCATAACATCATCCATTGAATTTCATGTGGATTATACTTGGACCACCCTAATCCTGATGAAAAATCACTAACTCCACCTGAAAATGCATACAAACTTCAATTCTAGTATTTAACTAAGGAACCCAGTATTAGTGGATCATATAAAATATCAATGACATTTGGACTCAAGGTAATGGGTTTCTCAGTCTCTCCAGCGTGAGAGCATTTCTCTCCTAGGGTGTCCTAGGTTTCAGTCTCAGTGTCGGTCGGATTTCTGGCGACGCCGTCTCCCTCCGCCCCCTGCTCCAGGTCTCCGCTTTACGCCCTTCCTCAGATCTGGCGCCTGGGGTTTGTCATTCTCTTCCCTGTGTCACTCCCCAATCCTTCGCAGTGAAGAATCCACATTCTCCACCTCCTTTTTTTCGTCCCTAGTTCCCGAATCAGGTCTGCTGTGTTCCGGTTGAGTCGTGTTTTCTTCTTCTTTTCGATCGACCTCGACGACAGGCGTTGTTCCTTGCTCCTCTGGGGTCTTGAAGGTCCTTCCGGCATCACCAGCCCCCATCGTCGTCAGATCTAGGTGAAGGAACGTAGCGCCAGGCCTGAGTTCTCCTTTTTTTCTTCTTCTTCTTCGGCTCGTCATATTCCCTTCATATCTGAGGCCTTTGTGGCTCGAAGCTCACTTGAGTTCGAGGATCCCTTTTTCTTTTTTGATTTCCCTGACTTCCGAGAATTCTGGCGGTGGTCTGCTGGTGGAAGTTTTTTTCCCTGTTTCACGAAGTTTCCGCCACGACGTGGTTAAGACCCGAAGCTCCTTCTGCGGTGTTTCACCCCCCTTGGTTCTACATCTGTACCAGATCTGGGAAGGGGAAGCCAGTTCTGGAGCTCTCACTGCAACGCGGTGAATCGTGAAGCACATTTCGCGAAGGGTCCCCCGATTTCCGAAGGTGTGGTGGTTCCCCGGGGCGCGGAGGATGTGGATGTGAAGAAGAATCCTTCGGCGCGCAAGTGGGAGCGCCTCGCAGCCTGGCCGTTTTCTCGAAGCGTGAGGGGACCTGAGCGAGACCTGTCTGTGTTTCCTAGCGCTCCACTTGGATAGGGGACTTGCGCGAGGGGACTTGCGCGAGGGATCTTTGCGCGAAGGAAATCTTCGCGCAGGGCTGGTTGTGAAGTACGACTGCTCCCAGCGCGCTGCTTTGGCTGCGCAGGTCTTGGTGCGGCCTGTGGTCTTCTCCAACTTGACGGATTGGGCTATGTAGGGCTGGTTGTGAAGTGTGATTGCTCCCAGCGCGCAGCTTTGGCCGCGCAGGTTTTGGCACGGCCTGTGTTTGGAGGACTTTCATCGGGTGGTGACTGAACAGAGAAATCTTTGGGTTGGGCCTGACCTATGTAAGTTGCCGTTTAAATCCGGTCTGTGATACTTTTGTTGTTGATTCCTGGAGGCTTGGTAAATTTGTGTTCTTCCTGACCGCGAAGCTTCGGTCGTGAAGAACTAGCGTGCGTTGGTGCGGATTGGGCCGGAATCCCTGGGTCGGGGACTCCCTCTAGGCTTGACACCCCTTGGATAGGGGACCTCTGATAGGTCAATCCCCCCCTAGGAGACTCTGTGGCTCTCAACATGGAGACGGATCTGCTGAACCAATGGAAGAACCTCACTTTGACTGACAAAGAAAAAGAACCACATGCAACCTGTAGAAACGAAGACAATATTTTGACAAAACGTATGGCTTTATTGGTTGTCGGAAGACTGGCGACCGAGGCACCTTTTAATCTAAAGGCCCTCAGGACCACGCTTCAAAATCTTTGGAAATTGGAAGCTGGAGTAGCCATCCGGGAAATTGAGAACAAACTCCTTGTTTTTGAGTTCTTCAGTGATAAAGACAAAGATAAAGTCCTCAGAGGACGACCTTGGTCCTTTGACAATCATCTCATCCTGATGGAGGAATTTAAAGGGGGAGACGAGATTCAGAATTGCACACTTACCCGATCCCCGTTCTGGATAAGAATTAAAGGAATATCGTTACATGGGAGATCAACACATTTGATGAAAGAAATTGGAGACCGGATCGGACACTTCCTAGAGTGGGATTGCTCGGACCCAATACAATGGGGCCCCTGTGTTCGAATAAAGACTGAGATCGATGTGTCTGAACCCTTAATGAGAGGTATGTTCCTGAAAATTGATGATTCCAACACCTGGATCTCGTTCGAATTTGAAAAACTACCAATCTTCTGCTTCCTTTGCGGACGTATCGGCCACATGGAGAAAGCGTGTGAGGCAAAGCCAGAGAATTTCGCCGAAAATATTACCCTACAATACGGTCCGTGGCTCCGGGCCAAAACACACAGAGAGGCATATATCCCTGAGGCGGAGAGACAAATTGATCGGGACCGTCTCATTGCAGCCCATCGAAGGCGCCCGGAATCTGAACAACCTTCTATCATAAGGATGGGACCACCCGTCTTCCCTAATGAACCCCCGGCTGAGCTTAGGGGAAATGGAAACACCTCCCAAGAGATTATCGTCAGATGCAATGATGGGGCTCGGCAAGAAAGTCACCTGATTCAGGGTATCACAAAATCCAACTTCGCTCTAACTGCACCGAACTTAACGTTCCTTACTTCAACTGGGCCGCTACCTAAACCAAAAGAACCTCCAGAGAAATTGCCGAGGCAGAAACATGTTTCTTTGGATTCGCCTGAAGCTGAGCAGAGTCCAAATCGGATCCCAACCGGTGCCCTTCTGCAAGCCGATTCTGGGATGACTGAAGCCTCACCTTCTATACATGCTACTCGTAGAACATGGAGAAGGGCACGTGACGGTGGTAAAGGCGATTGCCCAGGGAATCCCAAACCAGGAGACCTGAAACGACAAAGCGAGTCCAGTGGTATGCACACCAGTATTCCCAAAAGGAGGAAAGCATCAGGAACGTCATTAACCCCACAAGAGACAAAGGCGGAGGCGGGTCAGGCCCGGCCCCGCCTAGAGCAATGATTGCTTTATGCTGGAACTGTCGTGGGCTTGGCAACCCACGAATGGTTCGCATGTTCCAGCGCCATTGCGCTCAAAGTCGCCCTGATATGGTTTTCCTGTCCGAAACCATATTGGAAAACAAGGACATCACAAATCTTGCCCTAAAATGCGGTTTCCAGGGTTGTTTCCCGGTTCCCCGACAGGGTCATTCAGGGGGATTATGTCTTCTCAGGAAGGATAATGTCGATGTGAGGCTCCTGTCTTTTTCCCAGCACCACGTGGCTACATCCATTTGTGATTCCCACAACCCCACCTGGACTTTTGTGGGCTTCTATGGCTGGGCCTCCCAGACTGAAAAATGGAAATCTTGGGATCTTCTTTGCAAACTCCATCGTGATCTGCCAAGCCCCATTCTGTTTGGAGGGGACTTTAATGAGATCCTTTTCCAGAAGGAGAAAATAGGTGGAGCTATGCGCTCCTCCACGTCTATGTCTGCTTTTAAGGATGCTATCCTTGAGGCAGAGCTGATAGACCTGGGATTCATGGGTAATCCCTTCACATGGTTCCGAGGCAGATATGATGGAAATCGAATCACTGAACGTCTGGATAGATTCTTTGTCTCAATGGACTGGATGAGCCTCTTCAAAATGTACCATATCAGACATCTCACGTTCAACTGCTCGGATCACTGCCCAATTGTCATTAACTGCACCCATAATGCGCACGTTTCTAATTCCAGGAAACCATTCAGATTCGAAAGCTTCTGGTCAAAAGATCTCGAGTGCGAGGCGGTTATCCGTTCAGGCTGGAAGAATGGGCAAGCTGATCTGAGAACCAACCTTCTCCGAGTGGCATCTGATCCGAAGACTTGGAGCTACTCTAAATTTCGTCATCCGGACCGGCAATGCAATTTCCTTGAAAGGAAGATTGGCTATCTCCATAGCAAACCCCCGTCTAGCAGCATTCTCTCCAAAATAAGTGAAACCCAACGAGAGCTGGATGTTGCCCTGCGCAATAAGGAAGGTTTTTGGGCTATGCGTGCGCGTGATATTCATATAGCAGAAGGGGATGCTAATACCCGTTATTTCCACCAGAAGGCTTCAGCAAGACGCCGAAAAAACTTTATTTCTGGCATTCTTAATTCAGACGGTAGTAAAGTGTCTGACACAGGAGGAATCCAAGAAGCATTCCTGAACTATTTTCAGAAACTCTTCTCTGCAGGCCATTCTTACATTTCTCCTGAGATTGAGGACTGCATCAAACCTGTGATTTCTGACGATATGAATAGACAGCTTTCTAAAGATGTAACGAATGACGAGACTCTTCAGGCCTTAAAGCAAATCCACTCTACGAAAGCCCCGGGACCAGACGGATTCCACGCCCTCTTTTTCAAGAATTACTGGCACATCATTGGTCCAGACATTTTCAATCTGATGCGGGATATTTGGGCAGGGAAAACGGATCTGTCTTCTCTTAATGAAACTATTCTTACACTCATTCCAAAGATGAAAAATCCGCAAGGGGTGTCGGACTTTCGACCTATCAGTCTGTGTAATGTTTCGTATAAGATCTTTTCGAAGATCCTGGAGAATCGGCTGCGTCCTTGGCTACCTGACGTCATTTCAGAGAACCAAAGCGCTTTTGTAGCAAAAAGGTTAATCACTGATAATTCCATTATTGCTCATGAAATTTTCCATTCCATGAAAACACGTACACGAGCGAAGAGAGGGATCATGGCGTGGAAATTGGATATGGCTAAGGCCTATGATAGAGTGGAATGGAACTTCCTCGAATTTGTGATGCTCAAGATGGGTTTCTGTACCAAATGGATTGACATGATCATGAAATGAGTCTCGTCAGTCTCCTTCTGTATTAATGTCAACGGGACACTCACCCGAGGTTTTTCCCCAGCCCGTGGGCTTCGTCAGGGAGACCCTCTTTCACCCTTCCTCTTTATTTTAGTGGCTGATGTGTTCTCTAACCTCCTTTCTAGGGCAGCTTCGCTTTCCATAATTCATGGGGCGAAAGCGTGTCGCAAGGGCCCTCCGATATCCCACCTCTTCTTCGCTGATGATTGCCTTCTTTTTTCCCGAGCTACCCTTAATGAGTGTACTGCAATCTGCCAGGCGATACAACAGTATGAACGGGCTTCAGGACAAATGATCAATCAGAGTAAATCAGAAATTTCTTTCAGCTCTGGAGTTCCCCAGCCGAAAAGAGAAGATCTCTGCTCTTTAGCACGCATTCCTGGGGTCGATAAGCACCAGAAGTATCTTGGGCTCCCGACGGTGGTTGGACGGTCAAAGAAAGAAATCTGTTCAGCTATTGTGGATCGAATTGAAAGAAAAATACAAGGTTGGACCCCTAAAAAAATCTCCAAGGCCGGGAAGGAAATCCTCATCAAGGCGGCACTTCAATCTATCCCCAGCTATTTGATGTCTATTTTTAAACTTCCTGATGTGGTGCTCTCAAAGATTCAATCCAGCACATCTAACTTCTGGTGGGGACGAAAGGACGGAAAAAATAAAGTCCATTGGATCGCATGGTCTGCCCTCTGTCAACCAAAATCTGAAGGCGGAATGGGCTTCCGGGACCTTTCTCTTTTTAATGATGCTTTGCTGGCGAAACAAGGTTGGCGTATACTTAATTACCCATCATCCCTATGCACGCGAGTTCTCCGGGCTAAATATTTCCCACATAAGAATTTCTTGGATTCCCATCTTGGCTATCGACCCAGGTTTCTCTGGAGAAGCATTTGGGGTGGTCGTAATTTGCTGAGGAAAGGCCTAGGCTGGAGGATTGGGAATGGTTGTACGGTCAAGATTTGGTCTGATCCCTGGCTTATTGATCAGACAGGCACGAAGGCGTCATCCCCTTGTTATCCAGGATCCGAACATGCCACAGTCTGTTGTCTTTTTGATGATCAAGGGGCGGGATGGTGTCTGGAAAAACTCTTCTCCTGGTTTAATGAGAGGGATAGGAGAATTATACTGAGTATTCCCTGTGTGACAGACGCAGGGCCTGATCATCTCTTCTGGACAAACGACAGCTCAGGAGAGTATACAGTGAAAGCTGGCTACCGGCGAGCTCTTACTTCTCAAATTACAGAAGGAGATGCGAGGCCCTGGACATCAATTTGGAAGCTTAATGTTCCCCCTAAAGTTCTCTTTTTCTGGTGGCAGGTGTGTACTGGTATCCTACCAACTAAGAGCCTCCTTGTCTATAGACACTTTTCAAACGAAAACTCATGTCCTTTCTGCCCCGCTGTGATTGAATCTCCTCTTCATGCCCTTATCCAATGTCCCGGGGCTCAGGAGGTTTGGAATGGCTGGGGATCAACTTTAGAGCTGTGCCTGGACGCCGCCTCAGATCTTACATCTCTCCTGATGCGATGGTGTTCCTCCTTTTCGCCAGCTAAAGCAGGCGCCCTGTGCATTTTGACTTGGATTATCTGGAATAGGCGGAACGAGTCCATTTTCAATCATTTCCGGAGGCCCCCCAGATTTTGGATTGACCGGGCTTTGTCATGGATTGCGGTCTGGCAGAACTACCCTGAACAACAAAGACTTTTCACCCCCCCCTCCTCTTCCCCAACATTGGTTCCCCCCACCGGAAGGGATATTTAAAATCAATGTGGATGCCTCTCTCCCTAGGGATGGCCCAGTTGGACTTGGTTTACTGGCCCGAGACAACCTGGGAAATCTCATCGCTGCCAAATACGAAGCACGTTATGCACGTTGGGAGCCCTCAGTCGCGGAGGCCGCCGCCATCCTTGCTGGGTTAAACTTTGCCAAATATCGCGGTTGGGATTCCATTCACATCGAATCCGACTGTCTCACTGTTATCAATGCCATCAATCTCACTGACGGCGGGCTTCAACCTTTCGGCCCCATTATCCGGTGTATTCACTCGCGGAGACAAGGCTTCAATTCCTGCAATTTCTCATTTATTAGAAGGGAAGCGAATGAAGCCACTCATAAGATGGCAGGCATTGGCCCTCCTTACGAGGATTTGCTTTGGTTCAATCATTTTCCCTCGTGGTTATGCTCCTGTATTTCTGCTGATCTCCATCATTAATGGATCCGTCTTCTTTTGTCAAAAAAAAAATGTATCAATTATCATCCATTAAAAAATTTCACCACATATATAGTCCTTCCAACCTGGGTTTAATGAACCCAAAACTAATATAATTCTCCCTACTGTATGAGTATCATTTTTTCAAATTCTTAACCAAAAACCTTGATTTTTTAGACCATTATCTATCCATTAATGAATGTAATAAATTTGAATTATTGTCCAAGTCACCATGAATAAAAATATGATACATCCACTACCACCCATTTCTGACAATGTAGGTATGCCATATTTCTATCGCCAATGTTTTACTCCATACCACATGTCCTCTCTTACACCACTCCTCAATTTTTCTACCATATAGGTTGAAATTCCATACCTCCTGACAATTCATGCCAAGGATACCACATGGGTTGATCGTATCATGGTACCATGATTCAATATTGATGTATCCTTTCATCGTTGAGTTCAATATACAAGTATATTGGACACCATGACATAATTACCTTTATAGTATCACAACATCACATCTATTACAAAATGATATGGGTTCATCAAGAAACCAAAAACTGTCGCAGTGGACACTTACATGACATTCTCACTAATCCCTAATGAAATTGGGAACCATGTGTACCCAACACCAACCTACCATCATAAGAAAATAATTTTACACTAAAAATTCACACATGTTATCATTCTATCCGAATCTCACACACCTAACCCACTAATCAGGACCATCACACATATTAATATTAATCCATATCCCATGACATATCACTAATTCCAAAGATAACCACAAGACCACCTACCAAAAGGGTGTTATTAAAAAAAATTATCAAGTACCCACACTCCCATTATTACACTTAAAGTACATTTAAAATACACCAATCTGGAAACCCAACCAATCATACACTATGAAACCTTTTTGATACCAACTATCTTCTAATGAATTTGCATCCAAAAATCCAAAGCTTTTCCACACTCCTTTGCTAAGTTTTCTAGTACCTTCTAGTATAATGAAAATAATAATATATATGAGAATAAACCATACAAGTGAATTTTTAAAGATTATATAACTAGTAGAAATCTCAATGACCCGTTAGGGTCCATCACTCCTCATATAACCTCTCAAAATACTATGCCCTCGTCGAGCAATTTCAGGGGAGTTAATTAATGTACAACACATGTTCGGTCCTATTATATCCATTGAAGATGATACTCCATTAAAATAACCAAATAAACTATACATATAAGATTAAAATGAATATCCACTAAAATGAAATACTCTATATTCCAACTCAGTATAATTTCCCCAATAATTATATGATAAAACAAATTATATTTTTTTATCCACTCTTTTAAAAACTAAATCACTCCTCAAAAATACATACACCTATATGTAAACAAATTTCATATTAATCCTACATAATAAATATGATTCCTGAACATGGGCCTCTGGCTGATAGTACAAGATCCAAATAGCATAAATCATAAATCTTAAACTCATGTGGGTCCCCTAAGATGAAATCATATGACCGTGGAATAAAAAATCATGAACTATAATACCATTGCATGGTAATTAGGCATCATATTATTAATCATTTCCTCACCACACCAATATGATATCCATCATAATTATGAAAAAATTAATATAATTTTTTTTAATATCTACCAAAATATTTTCAAAACAAAATGATTTGATACCAGTTTGTGATTACATAACCTTAGGACCACCCAATAGTTCTAGATCTGAAGAATCCATGCATACACCAGTTATATCCCTCGTATACTAGAGGTTTCCAACTAGTTGTGAGGTACTAATTTATACAATGGGGAGACTGTGGTCCCAAATCAAATAAATAAATTGTGGTAAAATAGCCAATTATCATAGACAATTATTAATGTCAATTTATGTAAAATAGACAAATAATAACATATCCAAGAACATATATGATGTTTTTATAAAAATCATACATATTGTAACAAATGATATTGATCCCATATACAGTATAAACCAAAAATATTGGATCTACAAACAACATGAAGACCTATCCAAATCTCTAATACCCATCAGGATGCTCTACCCTGATCCACCATGTATAATATACTTTAACATTAATAGAATACATAAGAGTCTTTTAACCAAGATACCAATATAGGTGTAAGACTATCACTAAGTAGGATCTCAATTAGAACCTTGAAAATATATTATAATATATGTTTGTATAAATGAGGAAATAAATAAATAGAAATTCCCTTCATGTCTTTGGGCAGTATCCAAGATTCCATAGAAATCAAGGAGATGAACACACTCATCAGATCATTGTGTGATAATAAGAACACCACAATTACCGACCATATCATCTTTTGTTACATTCTAGCAACCTGTCATTTAGGTTCCTTATAATGATTTTCATCCCATACCCAATGAATCATAGTATTATATTGGATAAATCCTTTCAAAAAATATTATATTATTTTATGCATAACTAATTATCAAATATATTTCAAGGATCATAATTTCTAGTGACATTTGAAAATTGGCTACATAATTAGAAAACATGAAACAAAAATAACATAAATGTTATATATATTATCTACAACTTGACCAAACAACCATTGTTATATAAAATTGGCAGTGGATAAACTAATAAATACATGAAAAATGGGAAGAGCTAAAAAAACTAATAAGGGTATAATCATAATATTAAAGTATAGCACCTGGGTCAGAAGTCATAACATGAGAAAATAAAAATGGCATGGAACATGAATAAACATAATGAATCATAACATATATAAGATTGAATCAGGTAATCATGGAATCATAGAAATGTGTAAGAAACATAAAACATGATTAAATCCTGATTCAATGGTCACAACTAAGAAAATTTCACATGGGGGATCATGTTTCCAGGCTAACCACCATGACCATTGCACATGGATGATCAGGAGTCAAGGATAACCACCAAGACCATTTCACATGACATCTCATGAGATTAAAAATAACTCAATGAATTAGAGATGTGTTTGACATGAATAATCATTCATATTGTATAAACATAATGGTTACACATTGAAATAAATGGGTATTATAATCGTGCCATAAAGCAAAAAGAATGGGTGTATCATAATGGTGTCCATGAAATATGGATTTAAAATTTTAATATACATTAATAATTAAAAATATTCATATATCATGATAAAAGATGTCCAAAAAAATTAAATCATTTTAGAATATTTTTTACAAAACATTATAAATGTGCCACTTTATTGTTGTTTAAGGGATATTTTAAAACATTATTTAAAATAAAAAAGCCATAATTGTTTTTCTAAATCAAAAATTGAACCAATATATTTTTCAGGACAATATATGTGAATTTATACAAATAATTATGGATTAAAATATATTATTGATTTCAATTGAAAGAGGGTAAGAAATAGGGTAGATCCCTTTAATCAGGCTTGCTTATCTGGAAGAACTATGAAGGGAATAATTTTAAGACACATATTTCCTCATAAAATAAGGAATGTATAATAGAAATACATGAATTTGGAACATATTAAAAGAATATAGAAATAAATATATAAATATTAATAATGAATTATTTTATGGTAGAGAGAGTGAAAACAAATCCTGAAAGAAAAATAGAGGTTCAGAAAGAATCCTTTATTATATGTCTGAATGTGTTTTTCACCTGAAAAAAAATATCCATGATAATAAAATAAAATAAAATAAACAATTAATTAATATAAAATTATACATGTATTTTATTTACTATAATTTTATTAAGCTATTTTGTGGCCTCTTGGTAGGTTATGAGATTCAATTTCATTGTTTGGTAGAGTTCATTGCCTTTGTTTTCATGATGAGTTTATCTATATACATGTGTGGAAAATTATGAAGAATTAGAATAGATTTCATAAATTGAGATTATATATTATTAGTGGACATATAGATCATTAAAATGAAATATATATCATTTTTTCAATATGTTAAGATGATACATTATTTGAACCATTAATCAAAATGGATAGGATTATTTGGGCATTTTTCTGATCATCATGACCTAATTTTGTTTTATATGTTAATATTCTGAATATTTAATAGTTACAGAACATCAAATAAGCTAATATATATATATATATATATTATTACTTGTTTCCATCATAATTTTTTTATGTCTATACTTTAAATAATTAATACAAATTGAAAACATATCACACTTGAATGTGATAAATCTGCAAATCACATATGATGTTTTCATTTTTATAAAAAAATGAGAGTGGAAGAGAATTTATGATGGTTTATTCCATTACGTCATGAACCAGGATGGGATTACATCTAAATTAACACTTGATCCAATCCATGAATTGGACCGAAGGGCATTCCTGATCCAAATATGTTCTAAACTAGTGTCGGGCATCAATGAAATCGCGAGGGGAATGATTTTTAACAAACAAACTATGATCAATCATCGAAGTGAACAAGAAACAAAAACCAACAACTGAACATCAATGAATATGAAAGGAAATCCAAATAAAATATGTACTACAAATTAAAAAATTAAACAATGTCTAAATCTGAACCATTCTATCACGATCTCTATGTGACCTCTTTGTCCCCACAAACTACAAGACATACCACTACTTAAGGAAAACAAATGAACTAGAAACCTAAACCTGAGAAATAGATCAGGCTTACCAAAACCAAGTATAACAAGTAATGTGTCAGATTAAAAAGAATTATATATAATCACCATTATCTCATTTATTTTATATTCCCAAAATAATCTAAATATAGTAGTTTGAAATAATTTCATAACATATGCTTTTAACGAATTTATGAAACCAAAAAATAGCAATCCACTAATTCTCATTTCAAAACCGGTAACACCCAGAAATTTTATAAGATATATTCTTTTTAATCTCTTTAATATCTTCTACTGTACGCTACACCAATATTATCTTGCGTTATATGTGACACCGTATTAACTTGCAGTATACACAACACTATTCTTGGCTCGTGTTACACACAATTTCAAGTTCATTTTGTAGAAATTATTCTACGCAACATTAAATATAGATTTTTTTTAATGTATAAATGAAATATGTTTTGAATTATTTTTTACGCAACACCAAAGAGATATTTCACTACTCGAAACCCTGACCTGGCTTGCATTACACACAATCGCGACATTCCTCGATAGCGTGTGTTATACGCAATACCGGGTTTCACTAAACAATGATACATTGTTATAATATTATTATGAACCAGCCATTATGAATCATATAAGCTAAATTTTTAATTTTATAACATTATTATTCATCTTACAAATTTTCTAAAACATGTTTTCTGAACAAAATATATTTTTTGGGTAAAATAAGTATTTTTAAAAAAATGCAGTTTTTCCTCCTTTTGATGGTGCACCCACTTTAAATCTAGTTTTTGACATGTTTATAAGTTTAATTGGAAAAAATAAAATTGTTTTTTGTGATTATGATATAAAAATTTACTTTGGATAAAATTCACATATTATTATGATAACTTTCATATTTTAATGAATAGTAAAAACCCACTATATTTTAATTAATTTTTTTTTCAACGTAATAATTTATATGGTTAATTTATAATATTTAATGGTTTTAAAGTATAAATAGAATATATTTTTTCAATTTAATATAATTTATGTCATTATCATTTATTTTACATTGAATTCATAGGTAAAATCATTTCAATCTTTTGCAATGTTTTAAACAAAAACCCGTTTTCTTTCAACAATGGGATTAATTTTATTTTAATTTCTGAAACTTCTGTGTATTGAATTTTGAAAAATGGATTCCATATTTGTAATCATTGGGTCCAAATTATATTAATAAACTAATTTTTATTTTTGGGCATTATGAATAGTACCTATGGTAAATTTGATTTACCGTAGTAAAAGGTAAATCGAGTAATTAAGGGTAAATATAAGATTATTAAATTACCCTAACACTTGTCTTAATACAATTTGATGATTATATTTCGTCCTAATTCATATTTGGGTCGAAATGGAATCCATTATAACCCACTTGGAGAAGATTAAGACCTTTAGTTTATTTTATTTAAAGGAAAGTGAAATGTGTCTCACTGAAACTTTAGTAATTAAAGTATTTTTAATATAATGTTATACAGAATATAAATTCAGTTATAAATAAAAATTTGGAATCTAAATTTTTTTTCTTTATCATGGTAATTTATTTGTAATTTTTAAGAGTTATTTAATTACCTTATTAGTTTATACATTAATGATGCTGAAATTATTTATTTAGTAAAAAAATCAATAATATTGTTTTTATTGAAATATTAATACATATTAATGGGCTCAAAAACCTGAAACAAACATATTGGTAGTGTATATATATACCATAATCATTCAATGACCGAATATATGACCATTTGGAGTCTTATAAAAGTGATTATGACACTTATATTATTTTATTTTATAAGATGTCAAAGTTGTCACTTTCATAATTTAATAAATATAACATTCTACAATTTGGGTGTTTTAGAAGATAAATACGACTAAATGTATTATTATGAAATATATAAGATTTATATTAATCCTAGTATTTTATTTTTAATTTTTATACAACAAATAAGTATATTTAATAATTATACAAAAATGATGTAGTAATTATTTTATTAAGAGAAATATCAAATAAATGGTTTTACAAATAGTAAAATAAATATTATATGAACTATTTAATGTGATCCACTAATTTTTTAGATTAATATTACATGTTAAGAACATATTAAATATTTTATTTTGAATATATCATTTGTGTGGATTTAATTTAAATTCAAATAAATGAATAGTGTCAAAATTGACACTATTGTTATTTTATAAAAATAACATATTATTAAATTGATTAAAAATCAAAAAAATATTTAAAAATTTTAAATTTAAATTTTTACAGTCTAAAATTGCATAAAGGATATAATTATGGATAATTAATCGCACATAAGTAATTATTTTTGACAATTTAAAATTTAGAATCTTATTACCACAAATAACATTTAATAGATTAAATAAGGATTAATCTAGTTGATAATGTTTAAAATAAAATCCCTAAATGCCTGAATTTTATTAGTTGATGAGATTACAACCCTATCTCATCTTATATTTGAATATGAGTAATTTTTGGAGGTTTTTATGTGGGGTTAGATTTATTATAAATTAATATTTTTTAGATTTCCAAATATGCCCCTCTCCTCCCTTATAAAAAGGGAACCCCTTCCCACTTCTATTCACACCCTATTGATCCTCGAATCTAGGCCAACCCCTGATCATTCCTCTTCTCCAATTCCCTAGAAACAGTTTGGAGGTTCTGATCTTCTCAAAAGACCAACTCTACTTCCTTAGCGAAGGCTTAAAGGAGGTGCGTCGAAAAAGAGGTAATCTCTTCTTCTGATTCTCTCATGTTTCTTCCTTTTTCTACTTCTTCTTATTTAGTTGTATCATTATAAAGTTATAACATAAGTATTACTTATATACTGATATTTTATTATAAAAATGAAACAACCTTATTTCACCTTCTATCTATCTTACGGAAAATGAATTCACCGCGCGTGCGTACATACGGAATACCGTCTTCACGCCGTGGTGTAATATGTTTTTGATCACCAGCTTACATGGATGGGTATAATGGTGTAAATAAATAACTATATATGATTATTTTAAAGTGATATTTGAATCTGAAATATTATATATACACTTCAATACAAATCCACGAACATGGGAATGATATCATCGCTCGTGCGTACGTATGGACTACTGTCTCCACGACGTGATGAGATTCATTCTCCATGCTAAAAATTCATGAATGATTATAAATTATATATAATGAATAATAATGAAAAATATGAAATAATGAAGCTACTGTATTTATGTATATAAATATCATCTACTTACTTCTATTCATGTCAATAAAGAAATGAAAATAACGTTCATGCGTACATACGACCTATCGTCTCCATGAACGGTTTGTTTCATTTCATTTATCTATATATTATATATATATACTGAATATATATGATATATAAACCATTCTTTAAATTATGGATTCAATTAAATAATGATATAATTAATAATAATATCAAGAACTACAAGTCCGAACACGTACGATAAATGAAACAATTTTACCCAAAACGCTACTTTAACATGGAATTGACAAATGAACTGGTAACATAAATACCTAAGTGAACCATATATTATATAATAACAATGAAAATGATTCCTTAATAAGTCAATGAAATTATTTAAATCATTATACAGGAATTTCGGATACATACGAAGCATATTGGACATAAGGTAATGGATAATAATTCCAATCTCATTCTTATCCGAGATTGTTTATTCGTAAGTATTTACATGGTTTGTATTTATTATCTATGTCCATATGTTCTCAAAATGTTTTCAGAAAATGTTTAATTTTTTTTTCATGTATGTTTAAAGTCATTCTTACCCTTTTCTTACTTTTATTACATCGTATGGAAGGAATCTTTCTTTTGATTACCATACGAGGTACTTTTTGACTTTTCCGACAAAAGTACTAGAAGAATGTTATTTTTAACTTATAAGGTGTGAACGGATTTTTACGGTTTCATAATGCCTCATTTTCATGAAGCTTAGTCTAAAATATTTTATGACTATTTTGAAAAAATTAATTTTCTTTTAAAATTTCATGGAATTTTGTAAAAAGAAAATTATTTTGATGAAGAAAGGATATTTTATTCAAGAATTAATTTAAAGTGTTTTATCAAAACCATTTTCCATATAAGATGACATTATTTCATATGTGTATGTTTCATGTAAAATTTCTCTATGATTTACATTGTTTCAATTTTCTTATGATGAAATATCCATTTGTTTTATATGGATTATGTGATGATGGGATGATGTTTATGAAACCAATTTTATTCTTTAGGTTATGATGAATGTTTTAAGTTTATTTTGTGACACAAGTAAGAATGATTTAATTATGAGATGGGTGGGACCTATATCTCCCTCCAATGCATTGGGAAAAGGCTTATATCTCATTAGATATAAATGGATGGAATGGTATGTTAATCTGGTTCAGTGTTACAAGACTAAAATGAGGAGTGAACTCGATTCAGAAAGGGACTTTTTCCACTAAGATGGTCTTGGAAGAAATGCCTTGGATACTATGTAAATCATAACATGTGCTGAATGGTTTCCACAATTACATGTTTTATCCCCATTATATTTTATCATGGTTGATGTTCCATTTTGATATATGCCTTACGTACATCCACGATTAATGTCTTTGCTCAAGATTTTGATGTTTTAATTTCCTGTTCATGTTTTTTCTTTCAAATGATTATGGAATGTTTTATGTTCTCTATGTTTTCCTTTACTGAGTATTTGAGCTCACCCTTTTAATGTTTTATTTTCCCCAGGAAATAAATAATGGTTTTAGGTAAGGAATGAAAAGGGGAAGATCGTTATGGGATATGTTTAAGATCTTTCAACATGATTAGAAGTTTATATTCCATGTTCCAAAGATATTAAACTATTGCGGCCCATTGGTGTCTATTTTTGTTATATATTAATTATTCTGCAAAAGTAATGTAATTTCCATGTACGTCAAGATTTGGGTCTCTACAAAACCACACATGAATCATTTTTAAATGAATTCCCTTTCCAACACCCAGTTTAAATCAAAATCTTACTACAAATACATTCCATGTCACCCAATTAAAAGTATTCTGAATATAAAGGATGCTGGAATGTAGGCATAAACTAGCAGTGATTATAACCAACATGCAACAAAAGAAAAAATGTATATAGTGGAAATGGTGATTTATTTATAATTTCTAGAATAAATCTATACATGAACTCAGTTTAGACTCACATTCCAACATATGGTGCATCTATATAGTCAATAATCATCTGACAGCTCCTAACTAGCCAATCTAGTGGCACATCCTACCTGGACTCTCAATAAATCTATGGGGTACCATCCTGCCTAATTGGGGTCAACCAGAAACCATCACTTAACTCTCTTGATGATTCCCATGAATCCCATAATAAAAGTACTCAGTGACATATTGTATAGAAATCACAACTCTTTGAATTCTCATGCATGAGAAACTAGAGTGGAATACATCCCAAGGTCCAGTGGTTTCCAACCATAAAAAAACAATGTTTCTTTATCCATAAGAGGGGATCCCATCGCAAGGCCTAGTGAGCTTCAAAAATACTACATGCCATCATGAACCCACTTGAAAATCTATTTCTTTCAAAATCACTGATATTAAATAATTAAATATCACTTGGAAACACTAATTTTCTATAATTAAATCTATTTTCTGAAAAATAACAATATAACCAATGGTTATTCATGGTAGCCAATCATTCAATCCATTTTATAAAACACATAAAGATGAACATTGGTCTAATGCAACACATGAGTCCGAAAACCAATTTCAAATACGCAACAAGGTGCGAATCATTCAATTACATCAAAATAAGTCAAAGAAAACTTTTCAATGTCAATATAATGTTCTTAAGAAGACATTATAATTTCCAACCCAAATACATTTCCAAATATATTTCCATACACATTCCAAATTCAATATAAAACACCACATTAAAATGAAAAATAATAAATGGGATTTTATATTTTAGATTTGAAACAATTCCCATGCCGAATTGAAAACATTTAGTAACACAAATTGTTCTAAATAGTCCTTTTCACTACATTGTTTCCATGTATGTCTTAATGTTCCAAATGGGCCATTATTATAATTATTTACAAAACCTTGTATCGATATTATAAATTGGTAAAGCATTCTGAATCCAATTTAAAAACAATATTATAGTCATTCAAAGCAGCAAAAATATATTTTGAAATCAAGGTCCATTTTTTGAAAAAGAAAGTGGTAAGGGACAAGAATCGTTGGAAAACCAGTGGTTCATGGAAGATACAATTTTATCAAGGATCCAAAAAATGAACCAATAAACTAATATGAACCCATAATTTTCCAAATGAATTTACACATCATTTAAAAATCCAAAACTAGTTAAAAATACATTCAAGAAAAAACCCAAAACAATATTCAATGAAACTCTTGATGTATGCATTAAATAACCCAAATTCACTTTCTTAAGAAACATCACATGAAAGTATAGAAAAAAAGACACACATAAGAGTCACAATATAGATTTCCCAAATTTCTAAATAAAACATCACATTCACAATAAAACCATATTAACAAGGGTAACCACCACCCATAACAACAACAATATTGCAATCAAAAATATATTGACATTTTATCAAACACATTGCATGCATCCAAAAATATGCATAATTATGAAATCGCTTTGGAAACCATTTCACGCCAATTTTCCACCATGAAACCCCCAAATAAATTTATACTAATGCATCACAATAATTGGAAAAAAATTTTACTACTATTTAGGAATACTCAAGAATCAAATGGAATGTACTGTTTTGGAAATGGATAGAGAAATATATGTCAACGTTTTGTGAATGAAACAAATCACTTGGATAATTATGAATAATCCCAAGAGAAAATGTTCACACCCTAACTTCAATTAAATCAAATCACATGATCTAAACCTCATCCTACGGTTTGGACAATAAGAAAGCCACCATGAAAATACTACAAAACCAAGATAGAAGGAATATGATAAGAGGGTAAGGAAATGGATCCTTGTAGAAATCCTGATGAATAACTATCCTTTGGTGAAAAAATTACAATAATGTGGGCCAAGATGATGGAAAATGATGGGGGGGACTTGTGGTAGATGCATAATTGAGCGAGAGTCAATTGGAATGTGGAATAATTGAAATAATGTTTTTAAAATAAAAAATATTTTGGTTTTAAGGGGTTGAATGGGTTTTCAACATGATTTTGTAAACAATGTGCAATTCATACAAATGATTCTGTATTAATATTTTAAAAATACATGTTTTAGTTTGATGGATTGGGAAAAATTTTCTCAACCCCTATGACATAAAAAACTACCTAGAAACCCAAAAATGACTCCCCGAAAATTAGTATAGTCTATCCAAAAATCCTTGAATGATTTAAAATATATTAATTTACACCATTGGTGTCATAAACTCCACACCATGTCACTTCAACCAAATAAGTTTAACAATATCCATAAAAAGTTCCAAAAAACTGAAACCAAAAATAAACCCAAAGTCTCTTGTTAGCCACTTAACCGGAACCTCAACCAAATGAAGCAAAACCATGAAATGAAAAAAATGAAATTATATTTATAGGCTATGAATGTTATCCCCCTACAAACACATCAATTCTCCAAAAATTAAACAAAAATACTACATAAATCTCAATAAGAAATAAAAATGAATCCAAATAGAAAAATAAAACTAGGGGTGATGATTCACCACAAGTCACACCTAATAGACATTAAAATAAACCATAATGGAATGAACCAAAAAAGGGAAGAGGTTTTACCCACCACAAAAAACAATACTAAATCTTTATAATGAGTTTGGACATGCCGATGTGGGAACTACCAATACAAACATATAAAATATTGTCCTCACAATCAAAAAAACAACACTACCAAAAGCGATAATTTTGAAAAATGTCGCCTTCGTCCAACCAGCATAGGAAACCTCATCATGTACCAAAAAACACCCATGAAATTATTGAAAAATCTTATAATATTTTGAGTGAAAACAATGAAAATAACTATAATCCATCATTCCTAATAGATATAAAAATCTCCTAAATGAACAAACTTAGAAGAAATCACACATCAGAAAAAATCATAATCACAAAATTTAAGGAAAACCAATTGAAGTCTCACATTCTAAAAATGAAAAATTATTCAAATCAAAAATAAAATAAAATGAAATCATATTGAAAAATAAGAACTCGGAATAGTAAAAGAAACTATAACAAGGAACTTCAACTGACTATGATCTAACACTAGAGAAAAATGATGGACTAACTACTCCACAAAAAACACAGACTCTGGCTACATGCAAGCTTCACTCTAGGGAATATGGATAGAGCTATAATTAATAAACTATACGCCAGCTCATATTTAGTATTTTACCTCCTCTGATTATAACATACTTTTCTAGAGACCTAACATACATAATTTATTCAATTGATCAAAATGGACACAACGACAATGGACCTTATGAGGATTATTACAAGATAGCTTCAAATTCCCAAACCAGCTGCAATGAAATTACTTGAATGACGGGTTCGATGAGAAGTATATTTCAAATAAATTGGTTTTTTAGCACCACCTCTCCCAATATGGGGAACCATCATGATACCCAACAACCACCGAGGACACCCTAGGGACCAACTCTTATAAGAATGCCTCATCTACATATTTTTCAAACCGAACTTCAATAGATGATAGGACTTGATCCTGGATCTATTGAAAAATACACAAAATAAAAAATAATGATTTTAGTCAGCTGTATAAGGATATCTATATTGTTAATGAAGATAGATAATTTAAATAGTCATCATTTTCCTTCATTAATAGCTAGCCTAATTAAAAACCTGACAAATTTTCCACTTTCTCTACCTTCACCTCCCCATGTATAAACCATAGGATGAAATTGGTCATAAACACCTCCCATGACATCCAATATTGCAGTAATTTTGGGATGATCATCTTACATTAATTCACGAATTAATCCTGAAATGAACCTAAAACAACATGATTCTTAATAGCATTAGGAGTTTCCAATGATTTGGTTATACTTCCAACTTCTTCAAGACATTTCACTGCCACTAACAGACAATGATTACCATGAATGGCTAGAAATAACTAATAATAATTTTATATATTCACTAAACTATGAATCTGATCAATGTAAAAAAGTGGATGAAACTATCTAGAAACCTCTAGGACCTTTCCTGTAGGAGTACTTTGAACATAATAAAAACACATATCCAAAATCAACATCACCAAAACTCATGAAAAAAATACCTCCAGCCAAAACAACATGCTCACAAGACAAACATTACAAACCCAATAGAAATCCTATAATCAATAACCACCATTTTATTTCATTTTAATTCCACATTGAATTTTATTCCACTTTCTTGGAAACCATAACACATTTTAAAATCCTTTAAAACTCTAATTCTACACATAATCACACATTGAAACAAAATTTTCCTTGAAATACCCTCTTTAAGAAAATAATCTATTTGAAATCAACAAACACAAAAAATTCACATAAAAAAAACATAAATCAATACCAGGGAAGAGCAACTATTAGCGATGTATAACCTAGAAACATGGTTATTGGGTCATTCCCCAAGTTAGAATCCACAACTAAGAGGAACATAAACAAAAAACATAGAATCCACTGGGGTCACTACTCTATGTGAGATCACAACATGTCACCGTTATCCTCCCCTATCATTCCTTATACACTCATAAAAAGAAGGACTAATACTCACCCCCATGACTACCCCTAGAAACCTATGGTGATGAACAATAAAGGGTTCATTATGTCCTTCTCGAGCTTACCTCTCATGTCCTAAAAATCGTAACCTCCATTATTATTGTTAACCCAAATAAAAAAGGTTTTTTGATACAATTTTTTCATGAATTATTCTAGTATACTATAAATCCAGACACCCAACCAGATTTGATATAAGGATCAAAGAGAATTCCTGATCCCTTTGGCTTGGAAACTAGTGTCAGTAATAAAATATAATGATAGTGGGAAAGAATTAGTACAATCAAACCAGGATCAGTTTCCTAACAGAACATGCACCAAAACAACCAATTTAACATCAACACATTTACAAGGAAATCTAAACACTACATCTCTTGAACATAATAAAAACCTAATAATAGAATGAATTTTAACCTTTATAACATGATATACATGTTACCTATTGGAAATCACCATCAATAAGACCGACCTAATAAAAATGAAAACACATAATCTAGAAACATGATCCAACAAAACAACTCAGTTCTACTGACACTGATTGGACAATCAAGATTCTACCTTAAATAGCTCAGTATAAAATCACCTTAGAGGCCATGAATTTCATTTCTCAAAATAGTCCACAATCAGTATATTAAAATAAATTTATAAAATTGTATTTATATCATTTCATGAAACCAAAAAACATTTTATTAAAAAATTATCATTCTAAAAACTCAAATTCATCATTTATTTTTAAAATTGAATGATTTTTATGAATCCTAGTAGAAAAGAAAAATACATCTATTATTCCACACCAGATCACATAATGAAAATTGTGCTAAAAATAAAGGAATGATGAAAGAAGGAATACACTATCAGAGATAATAACCAACATGTAACAGATGTAAAATGGAAAATATAGATAGAAAATCAAGATAATTTCCTTACCAACTCTAGAATAAATCCTTGTATGTACTCAGTTCAGACTCAAATAACAGAATACGGTGCAATTCCATAATAAATAACAAAATGTCACCTCTAAACTAGGAAATCTCGTAGAAAATATCCAAAGGCCACCTACAAAATCCAATGGGTTTCATACCATCAAATCATGGATGAAATGAAATAGTCACTCGAACCTCAAGATGTCACTCAACAATCCAATGATAAAATTACAATATGAAACATTGTTTAGAAACCAAAACCCATAAAATCCTTTTCACTATCCACTTGAGGGAATCACATCCCAAGGTTTAGTGGTTTCCAATAATAATCCAAAACCAACAACATTATTGTGCACAAGACACCACTGGGGATCCCATCAAAAAGTATAGTGTTATCGAAATATAATCATGGTCATCATCAACACACATGAAAAAACATTTCTATCCAAATATTTTATATTCAATAATTAATGATCACTTAGAAACCACCATTTTACATAATCAAAACCATTTTTCCAAAACATATAAAAAACCAAAAGGGCATTCATTCTACCCAGTATTTCAATCCAATTTCCAAAACATGTAAAGATCAACATCGGTCACATACATCACTTTAGTTCTAAAACCAATTTCTAAAATATAACAAGTTACCAATCGAACCATGACATTAATTCACATCAAAATATAATTTTTAAATACATCATAATGTTATATATAGGCCTTTTACATTTCAAATCCAAATACATTTTCAAATCCATTTCGACACCATTTCTTATGTCAATATAAATCACAACTTTCATGTGAGAAATGAAAAATGGGAATTTACATTTCTGTTTTGATCACAATAACATGTTATGATTCAAACATGAAACACCATAAAAAACACCAAATAAGATTTTACCCCTTATTTACCATGAATTAGATAATGTTCCAAATATGCCATTATTTCCAATTCGTCACCAAACCATGTCACTAATGTCAAAATGGGATAGGCTATTAAAAACACATTTGAAAAAACTTTTATATTCATAAAAATTAAAATGACACTAGTTAGAAATCGGGGAAACATTTATAAAAAATAAAAAGGGAAGGTAGGAGAATCCTTTCAAAAAACATAGTTCAAGGAGGAAATTTTTTTTTAATTAATCCAAACGGGCATCAAGAAACCATTAAGAACCCACATACATTCAAAGGAATACAATATATCATTTAAAAATCTATGAACAGTTCAAAAATCCTTTTAATAATAACTTAAAAAAGTATCCAAATACACTATTCAAGTATCAATTAAACTACCAACCCCCCCCCTAGTATTTTGAAGGAACATAACATTCTTTAAAAACAACACAACAATCCACACATAATAATAAAATAATTGAAATAAAATATATCCATATACAACATCCCATTCAAAATCCACCCGTTCCAAAAAAAATACATAATGGAAACCACCCCCAGAAACACCTAAATGTGCATTCAAAATTTTTATTTTTATTTTATCGAACACATTGCATGTATAAAAAGATATTTATAATTAAATAATCCCATTTGAAAAATAATAATACACATTTTCCATTATGATGATAGAAAATAAATTTATACCAACCCCTAAAAATCATGGAAAACACATTTTGAAATCATTTAAGAATTCTTAAGCATTAAATTTAATGTTCATGAAAACAAATGGATAGAGACACATAGCTCAAAGACATGTGAATGTTTCAAAACATCAAGAGAATGATGAATACAGTTCAAGGTATAATCATCACACCCTAACATCAAATAAATCAAATGCCATGAGCTAACCATAATCCTAGGGTTTACCAATAGAGAACCCACTAGGAAAACACCAAGAAACATTGATAGAATGAAGAGGAGAGGAGGAAAGGGAGAAACATATAATGAATTATAAAAGAAGAATCACTAATCCTTGGTTAATGATATCCAAAAAAGTATCCCAAATATGAAAGAGAATGATGAAGGGAGTCTTCTAGTCGATAAAAAACTAAAAGGTGTGAAATTAAAGGTGGAATCACATAAATAGGGTTTTTAAAATAATTTTTTTTTAGGTTTTAATGTGATGTAGAGTTGTTCGGCACGAGTTTCCATTCCTTGTGAATACAATTAAAATGAATCCGAATTTTGTTTATGAAAATGAATAAATAAGTTTAATGGTTTGGGAATACCATGCTCAAACCATGTGACCTGAATGTTTTTGAAAAAACCTATTAAATGACACACAAAATAATAATAGAGTCTATAAATGATCATCAAATGATTTAAACACAATGTAGTTACACTGTTTTTGTCATAAACTCGCCTCCATTCCACTTTCCCCCAATACCATTCTCAAAAAAAATATATAGGTCATTTAAAAAACCTAAACAATAAAAACCAAAATAATCCTCTTAGACATTAAACATAAACCTCATCCAAATAATCCAATATCATTGAAAGATAAAAATAACTGAAATTTATTGATCAGGGTGTTACATATTAACAAAATTACGTTCTAGTGTTTAAAATATACTTGAGTTATCAAGTCACATGGATAAAGGAAGGCGAGAAGATGAAAATAAATAATAGGAATGTGTTTAGCATGGTGTTGGATTTTTTGTCAATAAGATGTCAATATGGTGTCAAGTTTCACTATGTGTATATAAAATTGGAGGTGGTGATGATTGAATATTTTAAGTTGTTCCATAGTATATGCCACTCATATTTGGAGAATACCTATTTGACATTTGATGTAAATATTGGACAATCTCTTCATTAAATGAATAAATTATAGAACTATTACTACATCCAAGACTTGTATAAAGGTGATTCATTGTTACAATAGTTGAAGAAGGCCTTGATATCGTCAATTTGTTGGGAGAAAAAGTAAATATCCATCCATGGAATCTAAATGGATGATGTTTAAAAATCAGATGATTTATTGAGCTGATCCTCAAAAGCCTAGATATGTGTTAATGGAGAACACATCCCTCACAAAAAGATGGTCAGACATTATTCTTTAATGCATGATTAATAAAAAAATTAATCATGAGACACCAATGGATAGATTTAAGGAATATTGCAGATCTTGGATTTGGTATTACAAAAAGAAAATATGGATGATGTTTGAAGATGAAGAAGAGAGGTGGAAGGTCTTAGTGTGGAATCTACTAATTGAATTTACCATGCATGACATTTTAATGAAGAAGGTTCCCATGAGTTATTCTAGTACTATACACTTGGTTTTTAACTAAGTATATAATACCTTACATTTAAAATAAGGGGCCAACCATAGAGGCAAGCTGAGGTCCACACCCTCAAACACATGCGCGACCCGAGGGTCAACCGCACCTGAGGGAATCTCTCAAGGCCATCCCCACATGTGGAAGGGTATGTGTGGGCTGCGTATAAGCTTATAGGTGAATTCACAGTGATCAACCCTTTCAACTAGCATTCATTGTGGGTCCTAGGTTCACTCCTAAGGAGAATAGTGGGCACAAAATTACGACCAAAGGGTGGGCACAGTACGGGGCGTTACGATGAGTGGAGAAAGTGAATTCTGAGCATTATCCACCACGAGTATTTTTTTACAGATGGAAAAAAGAGAATCATGTTACGATGTGTGATAGGTTCTTAAAACTGCATAACTAATCTCAAACATTTATCTCTCAATGACACACAATCTACCATTCGATCAATCACAAGATTTATCTCATGCATCCAAGACATCTATTTGACCGAGGGATTTGGAGATTCAATCACGGAAGTATGATCTCTCCACTGAGGTTGTCTTCAACCTCCAAACACTTGAGCATCTCCCAAAAAATATATCTCAAACCAGATCACCAAACTAACCACTTCAGTCACTATTTCTTCCACTAAAGATCTTGTCTGGATCATCTTAGAATAACGATGTCCGTGCATGCAATTCCATTTGCATGAATGCATTTAAATGATGATATTCGCAGCAGCCTGAATCAAATGTTGTTTCTGAGGGTGGAATTCCTATTTTATGTACAAAGAGAACGTTCATTTGCATTTTTAAATGCATGTACATAATTTTATCACTAATAAAGAAGGAGTCCACGTTGAATAAAAATAGACTGAAAGACTTGACATATATCTATCCCACATTTAAATATTTCACATCCATAGATCAAAAAAAATCAATGATTTAAAACACCAGGAATATCTGACAATATTTGAACTTAGTGCAACATGCTACCTTTGTCTATAAAAGGAAGATCATCCCTACTCATTTTTATTTTAGATTATTTTGAAAAAGCTCATGTTTTTGGAAAATAGCATAGCACCTAGAGTTTCCATACAACCTTTCTATGTGAAGGAGTTTTGTGCATCCCTTGCATGAAGAAGAATAGTGAACCAGTCTTCTTCCCAGAAGAAACAAAAACATGTGAGAAGTTCTCATGACCCCTCACATTTATTTTCAAAAAGCATCCCACTGGTATGAAATGGGATCACTTTCACCCATGGGGATCTTTGCGAAGATAGAACCTCGAACCATCCATGGTTCTATGATGAAGAACTCATGGGCCCCTAGGTATCACAAAGAGAGAAAGGGAATCATAATGTGTGTATACATATATTGTTTTTTGTAGGGGTTCATGTTTAGATGAAGGTGTTTCGTAGAGGACAATGTAAAAATACACTTCCCTTGAAGAAGAATAAAAACCTAGGCATTACCTTGTTATACCCATTTGGTATGTGTGGTAAAGAAAATGAATGGATTGTGTGTGAAAATAAAAAGTGGAGAATTCATGCAAATCATGTGAATGAGTTGAGTAATCTGTGTGTGCAAGAACAATCCAAAAATTAAACTGAACCCATTTGGGTTTGAAGTGAACACACAAAAAAAAACATACCTCGAATCCAAATTAAATGCAAAAATTTGTGTTTTCTAAGAACCAAAAGTGAAGAAGATAAAGAGAAAAGGACAAGGAGAATAGATTGTGTGTGTGTTCAAATTATTTTACCCATAGAGGTTTTCACACAAGGAAGAAAATAATATTGAGTGACCACATGCATGCATGCACATGCACATGTAATGAATGAATCAAAAGTGTGTGTGCATATTGAGAAATAAGAATCCAAGAAGATTCTGCATCTTCAAAATCATTAAACCCATGCATGTCTTCATGCATGAAAAAATTCACTTGTGAATGGAACTAAGATATCCAAAAACAAGAATTGTTGATTCTATGAAATCCATGCATAATGTCAATGACTATTGAGACTGATTCCATATAGAGATAAATAAGATCATTTATCTATGTTTACAGTTCTTGAGATTCCAAAAATAAAGACAATGCTGATATTGAGAAAGTTCATTCTTGCCTATCATGAATCTTGAAGAATTTTTGTGCATCACTTGCACACATTTCAGTGAGGATAGGTATTCAATGGAATAATAATGAATTGATTGGTCATTGTTATGACTATAGACTAATCAGAATTGTCATAAAAGAAAACGATCAAGACCAACAGACCTTACTAAACACTATTGAATATTCCCTAAGAGATTCTTACGAAAGTTTAATTATGAAACCCTACAAAGAGAGACCAAAATATCATCTTCAATGAATCATTAAGGAACTTAATTAAAGAAGCTTTTCATGTGACTCAAGAGATAGAAGAACCCTGTGAGATTAAGGGTGGAGAAGAAGTCTTCAGTGGGACTCTGAAGCAGGCCATTGAGACTTCCCTAACACTGTGTGAAGTAGTATAAAGAACCTCATGTGGGAATCAAGAGAGATACAGAAAGAATCTATATCAATCATTATTATTAGTTATAGAATTATAGTGGAGAATATTTTTTGGGGATAATAACCAACAATAAAAGGATTTGTTATTTGAATGAACCTTTGTAAATCCTTCTGCTCAGTGCCTTTGCTTTTTCAACATCATTTGAGGTAAGGTTAAGAGACATAAGAAGAGTGGATCGAGTTTGTAACCAGACATAGAGGATTAATTGATAATTACCAATTAGTTAAAAGATTTAAAGGTTTCACTTATTTACCCCCTTCACCTCTCAGTAATACACACTGATGTGGGAACTTCAATTTGTGTCAAAGGGAGGTTACCATTAAATGATCCAAGAGGGTCTCTATGAAGTTTATATTTGAGGATATGAGATAACAACCTCAACATGATATATTTTCCAAGACTCCGAAGAACATAAAGATTAAACATGAACGAACGATGAGGAATATGATTACTAATAATGGGGAGACACCTTTTATTGAAGTTAATATGAAAGATACAACTTTTGACAATACTCATTATTCACTAGATGAAACATGTACAAGTTGTGATGGTTATTAATCACTTAGTGATCATCGATCTGTACTCAAATATCATATGAAGAATATCCCTATATAATTGAAAAGACAGATTTTTGCAATCACTAATGCTCTCCAAGAAGAGAAATTAAAGCTGGAAGAAGAAGCTTATGCCATAGAAGATGCATTGACTAAAAGGGTTGGCATATCCAACACTCTCACAAAACTTGTGAATGCAAAGGAGGAAACAATTTCTCTTTGCAATGAAATAATTAATGACGTGATAGAATAATTTGAAGGATTTATTCATGAGAATGAGTTATTTTATATTGGGTTGGTCGATGATTTACATGAATTTGAAAAGTTAAACAAATATTATATGGTTTTCAAATATTCTCAACTAGAAGAAAATGTTAATCGGTTAATAAAGATTGAAATTTCTTTAAATGAATTATAAATAATGCATAAAAAAAGAATGATAATGTTAAAGTGTAATGGGGAAAGAAAACAGAGATCAGTTGAGAATGAGAATAACTCCCTCAACTTGAAATGATTTGAATTGGAGGTGATATTGAATAATCAACAATCACCCCAAGATGAAACTTCCAAACTAGCATGAAGAATATATGTTTTCACTCAAGATTACATTTAAGAGAATGATTCAAAAAGTATTACTAAATCATCCTTCAATTTAATGGAAAAATCTTTTGAGTAAAAAGTAACATTCATAAAATCTTGTACTCATGTTTTAAATGGGTTTCCAAAAAAGTTATGGTTGGAATAAGAATCCAAAACACATATGGATGAAGAAATGTGATAAAAAACCATCCTCCATGACTGGGGTGGATCTGAAGAAGAAGTTGGGTGATGTATCCCCCTAGAGATCACATCACATCAATAAGAAGATCCCCCAATGCCATGAAATATATATCTAAAAGTCATGATTTTTGGGCTACAATTGTTGTTGAAAAAATTATGGTCATTGTGAATTAGAATTATGGTGTAAAACTCTAAATTAAAAGTCACAATGGATGCCCATGTCAAGGGGGAGCATGCCAGATAAAATGAGGCAACATACACTAATACAAAAGCATCTTTACACTACAAATAGATTTAAAATTCTTGATAATATTTGTGATGTCTAAAAAAGAAGTGGTCATGAGGTTGGTGCATGTCCATCGCATCATGTGTACAATGATGATAATAATAGAAGATCACAGAATCTGAATATGAATGTAGAATCATCCTAGGGATGAAAGCAGATGAATGGTGAAAAAGAAAATTCTCCCAAGATGATTTAAAGAAGTAAGAGTGAAGAGTAATTAGACTCTAAATCCAAGAAGTTGGAGGGTGTTTGATCCAAAAGGAATATCAATAAAAAAGGCTTCTACTGTGGAATGAAAGGCACATACCATATATCAATTTGAAAAATCCATGGAAATGAATGGTTGTAAGCTGAAAATAAAAATACAATCAATCCAAGAGAATATGTGATTGATTAAAGATATGTTACCGAATAAAGGTAACATGAATGCATTTAAGAATCCATGTGGAAGCTCTAAATCAGAAAATGTAATAAAGGAGTGTTTCGTTATCTAGTCTATCTATTGAAAATTTCTATATAACTCTAAGGAGCTAATGATGATGTACTAGCTAAAGAAAAGTCAAAGGAGAAACATTTCTTTCCACATAAAGGAAAATTAGAAATTCATTA
The DNA here is from genome assembly GCA_963277665.1 of Viscum album. NCBI lineage: Eukaryota > Viridiplantae > Streptophyta > Magnoliopsida > Santalales > Viscaceae > Viscum > Viscum album. The sequence continues at coordinate 82,052,140 of OY728157.1, forward strand.
GAAGTTTTCAGCACATGATATCCCATGAGTCTTACAACTACTATGTGGAAGGTTCAAGAGGGATGGACATCATGAAAATTAATGTATAATTGATTTACCAGGACAAATGGTGATGTTGAAAACTAGAAAAAATCCACCAATGAATGCTACCTCACTACTGGAAAACGAAATGGAAAATAATCAACACAAGTTTTAGGTGAATTGAAGTTATGTGTCCATGATGACAATAAAAGTTCCAAATTTCCAATGAAGATGAAACACATCCTTGAAGAGTACCAGAAAGTATAGAGCAACAAGGAAAGAAGTTCATGAGTTGAGAGAAAATCATCAGCACCAGTACTTCTACTAAGAAGCACAGAAGTATTCTATCTTATTACCTTATATCTTTTTTTGTATATATGGTCTTACATTATAGGTAATTGAAGGTTATGTTCCTTCTCAAAATTAGAATTGAATGAAAAAAAATGAATAACTACAATTTAAACTCATTAAATTGGATTTGATAATTCATTGAAGTGTTCCATAGTGGAAGATTCTCAATTAGAGTATCATGAAGGTCATGTGATGATTATTTTCTATCAAGACAAATCAAAGTGAGGGCACCCCTTGAGGAGAAGAAAAAATGAAGGAGATGATATCAAGGATAATTTCAATACAATCCTGGAAATTCATATCATCTCAAGAAGTTGAAGCCGATGTATTCTAATAAAAGAGATATCCCTTGTTCTTAATTTTAGTTATCATGTCAATTAAGGCAGAGTTATTGATTGATGAAAATATGGGAGAAATGGGGATATTTATCTTTTCACATGAACTTTTTAATATGTTTGGTGATGAATGAGAAAGATTTAGCATTTCATGGATGAATCAGATTATTTTCAACACCTTGGATAATATTTGAACCATTCTCAGAATGAGATCTAATGTACGGTTGTTTATAGACATCATTGAATAACATGGACATATCACTCTTGTTTTCTACAACAGGATATCCCAATTAGTCATATGGTTGATTTACTAAAGTCTCATTACTATGTGAACGATGACTCAACGTCCCTCTCTCAGAAATATTTTTGAAGTTATTCTTTATGGGAGGATGACACTTTTTTGAACAGGCCTCACTACACCTTTTCATATGTTTTCCAATAAGGAGGAGAAAATATTGGCACACATATTGACCCATAGAATGTGTTCTTTAGTGATATTGGCAACAAAATACAATGGGGTATATTTTTGAGCATGGTGTGTAATTTTTTATAAATAAGATGTTAATAAGGTGTTAAGTGTCAATATGTGTATGGAAAAGTGGTGGTGATGATGATTGGAGAGTAGAATTTGTTCCATAAAAATGCCACTAATATTTGTAGAATCATTATTTGATATCGAATTTTATGCTTGGACATTCTCTACTAAAAATATTTCCAAAACATGTTTCAAGGGGACACAATGTCAAAACACATGAAGAATCCCATGAAATCCTCAATTTAATTAGGAATAAAGTAAATATCCATCCATCAAATCTAAATGGATTAAGTTTAAAAATCAGATACTTTTTTGAGTTGATCCTTAAAATCCACGATATGTGTTTATGGAGAAAGAATCCCTCACAAAAAGAAGGTTATGCATTATGAATTAATGCATGAGTAATTAATAGAAAATTCATGCATCACCCACTATTTGATTAAAGTAATATTGATGATCATGGATTTGGTATTCTGAAAAGAAAAGATCGATGATGTTGGAAGATGAAGAAGATTGAAGGAAGGGCTTAGTGTGGAATTAATTAAGTGCATTTCCTATTCATGGGCTTTGGGTGAAGAATGTGGCCATGAATTATTATTGTACTAGAAAATTGGTTTATAACCATGTATATATGGAATTGAATTAAAAATAAGGTCTAATAATGGAGGCCATCTGAGGTCCTCATCCTCAAGAAAATGCGAGACCTATGGGTCAACCACACTTGAGGGAAGCCCTCAAGGCAAGCCCCACATGATGCATGGTGTGCGCGGGCCGTGTATAAGCGCGTAGGTGTGTGCACAGTGATCAACCCATGTAGAAAGCATGAATCATGGTAACTAGGTGAGTGCCGAAGGAGATGAGTGAGCGTAGAAGTGTTCCCACAGGGTGAACACTGTACATGGCAGTACTATGAGGGGAGAAGGAGAATTATGAGTGTTGGACTCCAGAAGTTGTTATTTAAAGAATATGAAAATAGATGAGTGTTTTGATGTTGGATATGTTTTTAAAAACGCTGAACTAATATAAAAAATTGATCCCTAACTGAGACGTGGTCTTATGTATGATCAATTGAGAGATTTATCCCATGCATCCAAGCCATCCATTTGATCTTGTTATTCTCTTATTCAATTAGTGTAGCCTGATCTCTTCATTGTGGTTGTCTTCAATATCCAAACACCCGAAAATCTCTTGTGATCCAAGGCTCAAGCCAAAACACCCAACTCACCACTCTAGCCACCTTTTGAGCGACTGAAAATCTTGTCTGGATGGTTTAAGCATAACTATGTCCATTCGTGCAATTCCATTAGCATTTATGCATCAAAATGAGAAAATTTGATGTAGCCTGAAGAAATAGAAGTTCCCATCGGTGTACTACCCATTATATGTTATAATATATGGTTCATATGCATTCTTAGATGCATGCAGGTGATGTTATCACTAGGAAAGAAGGAGTCTGTGTTAATGAAAAATAATCCAAGAGACTCGGTATATCTCAATCTCACGTTTGGATATTTCAAAGTCGAAGATAATGAACATTCACAGATTTGAAAACTATGGAATATTTAATGGGATTTGAACTCAGTTCAACATGATACATCTTCTTATAAAAGGAATAACACCACAACTAATTTTTTTGTCAACGATACTGAGAAAGATCCGATTTTCTGGAAAAAACATTGCAATGAGAGTTTCTGTGCAGGCTTGCAACGCGAAGGAGTCCCACACATCCCTTAAAAAATAGAGAAGATCAAAACTCTATATTTTTCTGAATAAATAAGAATACATGATAGGTTCTCTTGAAACCTTGCTTGTTTTTTAGGAGGATCATCCTGCTGGTACACAATATGTGAACTTTCACCCCTATTGTGCTTCACGAAGATAGATCCACAAACCATCCAGGGTTCTAGGAAGAATAACAAATGATCCCCCAAGGATTTACAAAGAGATCAAAAAATCCCTTATATCAATATATATATGTGTGTGTGTGTGTTTTTTTTGCAGGGGTTTGTTTTCAGAATAATTTCTTTTTTAAATGACAGTGTACATATAAACTAATTTTGAAGAAGAAGAACAACCCATGCATACAATTGTTATACCTATTTGGGTTGTGTGGTCATGAAAAAGAGGGGATTGTGTGTGCAATGAAAAATTGGTGAATCTATGCATGATACACATACAAATCCTATTCATGATTTGAGACATATGTATGTGCAATAACCAGACAAATATTGAACTACACCCATTCAGGTTCAAGTGAACAGAAGCATATCAAACAAACATTTAATTCAAATTAAAAGAAAACATTAGTGTATGATGAGAACCAAAATTGAAGAGAAGATATAGTAAAGGATAAATAAAAGATATTGATTGTGTTCTCAATGTATTTTACCGATAGATGTTTTAATAGAAGGATGAAAAAAAAGATATAGGGCATGCAGGCATGCATTCACATGCACATGTAGAGAATGAATCAAAAGTGTGTGTGCATATTTAGAAAGAAGGAACCATGTATATAGTTCTTGTCAGATAGCATGAAAAACATTCATGTATCCATACATGAACACTTGAACTTGTGAAATGAAATTGATATATCAGAAAACAAAAATATTTGATTCCATGAAATCCATGCATAAAGTGAATAATTATTGAGACTGAAGCAATAAAAAGTTAAAGAAGATATTTTATCTATGTTTTACGACGACTGAGAATCTAATAAGAAAAGAAATGGTGATATTGTGCAAGATTATTCTGGCTTATCAATATTCATGAAGAAGTATTGTACACCACATGCACACATCACAGTGAGGCCAAGTATTAAACATAAGAATAAATAATTGACTGTGAAATGTTGATACTGAAGACTAATCAGATGAGTGATCATTGTTATACAAGAAGACCATCATACCTTAACAAAGGCTATTGAATATTCTTGAAGAGATAGACAAGCAAGTGTAATTCATCAAGCATTTTTGGAGAGAGAAGATGAACATCTATAGTGAATAATGAAGGAATATAAATAAGGAAGCTTCTCATGTGACTAAAGAGATAGAAGAACCCCATGGGATTTAGGGAGGAGAATAAGTCTTTAGTGGGACTCTGAAGTAGGACATTAGCACTCTGGTTAAACAATGTGGAGAAACATAAAGAACTTCTTGTGGGAATTAGGAGAGATACATTGGGAATCCGTATCGACCATTGTAATTAAACACCAAATTATAGTGGAGAATCTCTATTGGGTGAATAAGCAACACTGCAACGAGTATGTCTTTGAACCGATCCTTCAAAATCCTTGTGTTCAGTGCCTTTACATTTACAACAACATTCGAGGTATGGCTGAGAGACACAAGAAGAGTGGATCGAGGCTTTAACCATCCATATAGGATTAAATTAAAATAATCAATTATTAAAAAGATTTAATGGGATAATTGATTCACCCATCCCCCTCTCAGTTACTCCCACTGATCTAAGAAATTCAAAATGAAAATAAAGTCAAAATAAATTATAGGAAAAATAATATTGATTTCTCCTCTTGAATTCTTCTCTATGAGATCCTCCATGGGGGAATTAGGTTTCATTTTTTATTGAGACTGAAGAATCATATACATTTATAATAATCTTGGGAAGTGGGTTTTCTCATAATTTAGATATGCTTCAAAGATTTTGATATTCAAGGAAAAAAAGTGTTGAGGGATGGTATTTATTGCGACCGATATGTGTGTTTTTCGATTATTTTAATCATTATTTTATTGTTTTGGCTAAATACTATATAAAGTGTGGATTATTATGAATAAGAATAGTATCTATGAATCTGAAATTGAACCAAATGTTCTTTCCTCATCAACATATCATTCATTACTCAATAAGTCATCTATTTAGCTTATACCATAAATTATTGTATTTTACTATTCACAAAAAATTCAACTCTTTTAGAGAAATAAAAAAATGTAATCCGAAATTTTTTATGATATTTATATTTAAATAATGGAATCATTTTTATGAATTTTTTCTTAAATATGTGAAAAATTATTTTTTATTGAAATTATTTTTTATTTAAAAAATATGGATTTTGAAATTATTACTGAATTTATGATGCCTTAAAAAATATATTTATGTGAAATAAAATTATATTATAATCATAATAATAAAATATATTAATTTACAAGTCTATTTTAGAATAATAATGTTCTTATTACATCATTATTTTAATTATATAATTGGATTAGAAAACTATATTGTGTAAAAAATCCAACACATAATTTATCATTTTTAAAAAATTAATATACGTATTCCATCATATAAATATATAATATATTAAATTATAAGATACATTAATTTTTTATACATTCCTTGGGGGGGTTACTATTTTGTTTGTCAGGTAACTATTCTATAGATTTAGGTTTTATAATTCCAAAAAAAAAAATTATTTCATTCATTATTCATTTTTAATATGTGTATTGTGTTCTCTAAGTGATTTTATTTGATTTCTACTATATCAAATAATTATAAAAAGAAAAATGTAATTGATTATTGTTCAGATGGTATCATTTTACCCCCTTATGAAATTTCTCCTTCAAAATATCATTTTCCAAACTAAGGGGAGAATATGAGAGGGTACTCCTTCATTTATTTCTCTAGTTACTATATTTCATTTTCACACAAAGGGTTTTTTTTTTCAAAGTACATTTATGAAGAGATTGGTATTTTTTAGTATAAATTTTCCTCTATAGTTATGATCTTCATTGGATAATCCCCACAAGAGAGTTCATCTTCTAATTGTACCACCTCAAAATTAAGTACATGTGGGGGATATACTATGTACATCCACAAGAGGGATATGTAGAATACATCATGTACATCAAACATGGTTGTTGGAGGTGCGAGTCGATAGGTCACAACTTTGACATGATCCTGAATCTCTATAAGGATGATATACCTAGGACATACATTTCATTTCATCCTTAATATATTGATCCTATTACATAGATATATTTGGATGAATACCATGTATCTATCCTAAAAGTCCAGGTATCATTAATAATATTCAGAATAACACTTATTTCAAATTTGGGCTACCTTGATGTGATGGTGAATATTTCTCACCTTTTCCACCATTTCTACAATTAATTCATGTCTTGGAATAGTATTTTACTTGACTTCATCCCAACAGGCTGGGGTTCTACATCATTTCCCAAAAAGGGATTCATTTGGAAACATTTCGATGCTTGAGTGAAAATTATTGTTTTAGGAGAACTCGACTAGAGGTTATTGTTGTTCCAATACACCATTAATGTCAATAGAACATTCTATCAATATGTCTTCCAGTGTATAAATAGTCCATTTGGATTGGCCATTAGTTTGTAGATGATAGGCCCCACTAATTCTCAACATAGTATTTAATGAATATTAGATACTTGCACAGAACATAGAGGAAAATATCAAATCTCAATTAGATACAATTATTAGTGGAACCCCATGTAGTCTCACCACATCCCTAGTGTATATACATTCATGTTGATCAGGTGAGAAGTACTCTTTATCTCTGATAATGTGAGTTGTATTTTTAGATGATCTATAATGACCCGTAGAGAATTATTCTATATGTATTTCTTTTGAAGTCTAGTGAAAAGTCAATGGTAATGTTTTCCCATTTTCATTTTAGTAAGGGTAATGGAATGATCATCAATTTACCCTTTTTCCATTAATTCTTCAAATTAAAAAATATCAATCACAATGATTCATATTCCGCAATCTCATTCTACATATTGTCTCACATATATTTCTCATGGATATCTAGATATATCATTATGCTTCCTAGGAGAATAGAGATTTTTTATCTTTTTGCATCATTAAAATGATATTTCATAATTTCTATATTTAATAGTACCATTCTTTGTGGCCAAAATAATTCAACTCATTCCTCCACAATTTTGAACTCTACAGATTTACAATTTTTAATAGCCCCCACAATTTTCTAAGATTCCACGTTATTTCATTAAGGATCCATTATTTTCTCTATTTGGTATTGTTAGTAATTAATTTTAAAAAATGATTTATGATGTTCTCTCTATAATGATTCACATGTAATCTATTATTTTTTGAGATGATTGGATACTTTTCAATTATCGTCATTTATAATAATGATGGAACATTTCTACCTATAGAATCTTCCACATTATTTTCTTTATCAAGATGGTAGTTGATTCAGTAGCCAAGATCCATGAGGACCTCCAAACATCTTCTTCATATAATATTATTCTTCTTCTATTTTAATATTTATTTGAATCTCTTATGATTATTATATGTGTCACACTTATCCCAAAAGAGATAATTCTTTCATATTTTCAATGCAAAGATCTTAGCCTCTAACTCTAGATCATTTGTTGGATAATTTTGCTCATGAATTTTTAATAGCCTTGAGGTGTAGGATATGAATTTATCACTTTTCATGAGAACGTAGCCTAATCCCTTTTTTGAATAATGTTTTTACAAACAAAAATGTTCCCCAGCTGTCAGTACTATGAGCACTAATGTAGTGATAATTCCATTTTAAACCCCTTTGAATCATTCGTCAGATTCAATGGTCCAAAAATTGTTACTCTTCTTCAAGTCATCTTAGTTAATGGGTTGGAAAATCATTAAAATTTATTCACACATTGTTCTTACAACCCATCTAGAATAGGGAAACTAAAGGTACCCAACACAGATATATGGATGGGGACACTCTTTAATATCCTTTTTAGTGAAGGGTTAATAAATATTCTATTTTCGTGATACAATTCTCCAAAAAAATGATACTTCCTCCATCTAAAATACACATTTATGGTAATTTTCTTATAGATTCAACCTCTAAAATATTTTTCACAATGTATAAAATTGAACATCATGTTCTTCATGGGTCTTGGAGTATATCATAATATTGTCAATAAATGAAACCAATTATTTTTCAAGGTACCATATAAAGACTCTATTCAATAAAGTTATCAATATTGTTGGAGTATTAGTGAATCTAAATGGAATAACTTTTAACTCGTAGTTCACATATCTTGTTCAAAATGAATTCATGGGAATATAATCTTGATTCAAATTTATATTGGTGATGTCCTAAATGAAGGTACACATTAGATAATTTAATGGACCAACATTACCATTCAAAAAGTCATCTTTCAATGGTGGGGGATCCTTTTTTTTATCATTATTATATTGAACCTACAATATTCAATCTACTGGTTCATTGACCTATAATTATTCTTGATGAATAGGATTGGTGTACCCAACAATGAACCACTCGATCATATAAAATCCTTGTCCATATTATCCTATAATAATTTTTTAGTTCCTCTAAATCAATGGTGTCCATTATATATGGTTTCAGTGATATATGTAGAGATATAATAATATATTTAATTGAGAACACAACATCATGGTTCAGTCCAATAACATTTACCGATGAGGTGTTATATAAATTGGATGGAATATTTTCTCCATTTATTACTCTCATAGATAAGACAAATTATATATTTGGAAGTGGTGTTTAAATAGTTATAATAAAAATACAATACATGAATGAATGTGTACCAACCAAAAAAATGGTATGTTCTTTCATAATTATTAATTAACTAGCATACAAATCACCACATTATTTTCATGATCTACATTAGCAGCAGTGATAAAATATTTTCTAGCTTGCTACCTTAGATGTGTTTCCTATTGATTTCCTCTGAAAACCCTTGGATTTGGGAAATTGTTCGCATAATGGCCATGTTAGTTTCATTTGAAATTGTCAATATATGTTGATTGTGGATATGAACCTTCTTTTATTCTTTCAAATTATTTGGATTATTCCTATATATTTGTAATTAGTTATAAATATACCTCTTCATTCCACATTTGAATAATTTCCTGGTTCCCATTGGATAGTTCCCTAGAAGCTTCTTCCCTCCAATTTGATATGAGGAATGTTTGTTCTTTATCTATAATGAGATTTAAATGCTGATCATCCCATGTTAAAATCCATTTGCAACTTTTTATCTCTATGTCCACATGAGCTCTGAGAGTCTCTAATCTCAATTTCAACCTTAATAGAACAATGTATAATCTCCTCATCGGCATCAATGTCTCAAATTTCCAACACATTTCATAGAATTCTCTTTAGTATGCTAATGAATTGGTCCACCATGATTTCTATGTTTGGGATAAAACCAATGGCATATCATGATAGAATTTAAATATTTTCCTCATAAACCATGATAGGCTTGTCTCCCATTTGATTCAGTCTGAAGAACACCATTTCTATATTTTTACTTAGTGTCCGGGGAAAATATTCATTGAAAAATATTTTCATGAATTTATTAAATCCATAGAATCATGTTCTTCTAGGGACTTTGTGTTCTTGATCTGTTTTCCACCACTGGTCAGTTTCCCCATCAAAACAATAGACCTTCAACACAATGTAATCTTAATCTTAGAACTGGAGGAAATAAAACATCATATTAATAGAGTTAATCCATTTTTCTAGGATGATGGGATCATAATACCCACTAAACATCGGAGTACTTTTAAAAATAGATGTAAACCACGTCATTATATTTTTTAGGAGAAGGAGGGAATTCAACATGGATAAATTTATTTTTCATAACTTCGGCTGGTTAACAAAGTATGGTCATAAGGTATTGAGCACCCACACCCAATAGAATTTTCATTTCATTAGGAAAGTCTCCACATTTCCAACCACATTTATTGTCGGTACATGTTATCATATGTCTATCTATTATCTAAGAAAATAAGTTTTAGTTAGTGGGTTATTTAATACATAGCTAATATGAAAATAAAATGCATATTTTGAATATATAGGTATAAACATTTAAAAAAAAAATTATATCATAACATGTCATTCTATAAGTTCAAGTCGAGGATATACATGGTGATAGATTTATCCATAGGGTTCTTACTAATGTTTACTAATTGTAATCTCCAAAAATAACAACATTGTTTTCAAATACCTACTATAGGATCCCTAGCCATAAACCCATATTATTAAATGATATTATGAAATATTCATCATCCAATAAAACACAAGGAATATAATTTCTTGTGTCTTTGGAAGATGAGATACATAATTAGAAAACATAAATTCAAAATTAAATTTATATTTATTTATTCACTATAACAAGATTCTAAAATCCATTGAGTCTTACATATGTATTCGATAACATGGGGAATACATGAGTAGTGGGATGATCTAAAAATCCCAGTAAGCGTGTGAACATGGAAACAAATCATAACACCAATGATAAAAATCATAATGTGACGTCATAAAAAATGGTTGGAACAAAAAATAAACTCATGAAAGTAAAATATATAGAACATAGAGTCATGTAATTACATAATCATAGAAATGTTGAAAAAATATAAAATATTTCATTAAAATGATTCATGTATATCCACCATGACCTTTTCACATGGAGGAGCATGAGTCATGGATAACCACCAATACCATTTCACTTGGAGGAGGATGATTCAAGGTCAACCACCAAAATCATTTCACATGATATCACATTAGACTAAACATTATCCAATGAATTAATGTGATATCTAGGTTCATTCATCATAACATGTTCCTGAATATGTGATTCACATGAATAATGAATCATAAGTTAGAAACATAAGTGTTACCCATGGGAAAAATAGTTATCATAATCATGTCAAAATATACAAACAATATTTTTATCATAAAGGTGTACAATAAAGGTGTCCATAGAAGAATGGATTTTAATAATAAATTGGAATTTATAAGTGAAAATAATCATAGATCGTGATAAATGATGTCCAAATAAATTAAAAAAATGTTAATATATAGTTTATGATACTTTAGAAATTATCCATTTTAGTGCAGTAAGATGAAAAATTTTAATGATCCTATTTAATGGAAAATAAATAATAATTTATATAAAACTAGAAATGAACCAATATATTTTTTCCTGATAATATGATATATTTAAAAACAAATCTGCATAAAAATGATGATGAGTTGCACGTGAAAATTGGAATGAACACATGACTTTCCCCTTAATTGGCTGGCTTATCGTGAAGAATTGAGAATGGAGCCTTTTAAAAACATGTATTTTCCAATCAAAAAGGGATGAACTCATCTATATATATGATTTTGTAATATATACATTGTATTTATAAGAATTTTATGATAATAAATAAGAATTAAATTAGTTTAATGAGAGATAAAGCTTAGCCTGATGACAAAATGGAGGTTTAAAAAGAGTCCCTTGCCTTATTTTTATAAGTGTTGGTCAAATGAACAAAATATCATGGATAATAAAATTAATTCCATTAATCAATTAATTAATATGATTTTCTAAAATTATTTTATTTATTATCCTATTATTATGTTCATTTATGGCCTTTTTGGTGTGTTATTAAATTCAACTTCATCATTCGAGGGAAATCATTTCCTTGGTTTTCATGATCAGTTTACATTAATACATGTAAATAAGATCATCTCAAAGGAGAATAGATGTTCAGAAATGAAATTATTTGTTAATAATGGTCTCATATAATATTATAGAATCATATATATAATATTTTATATATGTTAGCATGATTTAATAGATTAAACATTAATGATATCTTTTTTGACTATTTTCTCATTTTTTTATCATGACGAACATGTTTTGTTATATTAATTAATACTATGTATATATATTGGATTTACAACATTAAATAAGCTGAAATAATAATATTATAATCTATTTTTAACCATAATAAGGGTTTTATAACCAGCCTTTATTAATGTAATAAAAATTATAATATCATCCTCCTTGAATGTGATAAATCAACTCATCACCGATGGTGTTTTCAATTTTAGAAAAAAAATAGTGGGGAGGAGAAATTATGATTGGTTCTTCCCTTCACACAATTAAATTACAGTATAAAAAATATTCTAAAAAATATCATTTCACTAGGATTAGGTTATGTGAGTATTAAAAAAAAAAAATAAAATAAGATAACAAAAATAATAAGGTGTTTACCTTTTGAATTCTTCTCCATGAGAACATCTATAGGGGAATTTTTAGGGTATTTTGTTGGGATGATAGGCTCTTTGAAGATAGGGAGAGACATAAGAAAATGTTTTGGTACAATTGGGAAACGAGTAAAGGCTTCATGGGAGTGATGATTATAGGTGGGAGATGTTGTATTTACAGTGCATGGGAAATGTTTTTTTATTATTTTATTAATTATTTTATTATTTTGGATTAATACAATCAATAGTATAATATATTGTGTCTATTTATAGAAAATAGTGAATGTATGTTTTTAAAAAATATTATCACATCATCCATATGTAATCCATGTCTCAATAATTTATATATTTAGCATATATTGTAAATTACCAAATTTGACTATTTATCAAAATTTCAACTATTTTAGAAATACCATAAAAATTTCCCCACCATTATTTAATTTCTAGATTTTAAAAATGGACTCCATTTTATGAAAATAATTTTCTAAATATCAGAAAAATAATTTGTTATTAAAATCATCTTTTATTTAAAAAATACTAATTCAATAATTATAACTGGTTTTATGATAACTTGAAAAAATAATTAATGTCTCATAAAAGTTTCTTATTATAATGAGAAAAATAAAATATTAATTTATTAATATATTTTTTGAAAATAAATTGTTTTTTAAATTAACATATTAATTATAAAATTGTATATAAACATTTAGGTTTCACAAAAATACCAATATTTAATTTTCCATTCTTATAACATTTATTCACAAATTTCATGATATAAATATATATATATATATATATATATATATATATCATATTTTCATTTTTAAGATGCATAAATCTTTGTTATACTTTTATATATTATGACACTATTCTATTGGAAGGTTTATTATTCTTAATTGTTGCATTTATATTCTATTAACCTTGGTTCTTTAATTTCTATAAATATTTCTTATTTCATTTATTATTAAATTATAATTTTTTTATTTGGTTCATTAAGTAATTTTATGAAACTTTTATCACATGAGATAATTATAATAAGGTAAATTTCATTAACAAAATTTTTGTTTGTTACAAGTACTGTGTCCTCCAAACTATGGCCCACTACTGTAAAGAACATGGTACATACACACATCCACATCATGACCCACTAACTTATATATCAAGGTAAGGTCCATTAGTCATATCACATGTCACGTCATGTTCCTACCCTCTCACAGGTTGTCCATGACCCAACCCTACTCATGTAAAGGTGCAATTCAAACACTTTACCCGAAAACCTCACTTGCATGGTCCTCACCCCAATCTTGAAAATGTAAGGAACACTTATCCCACAACATTTACCTTAGGAGGTCCTTGACCTAGTACACTATATGAAATGCTCCATGAACTAATCCCTTATTAATTAAATATACTATTTCTCACATAGTTTATCCTTAATGAATGCCTACTACAGGAGAGGTCAATCAACAGGACTACACTCCCCAATTAAAGAAATACAATGACTCAAGATCCCACACCACATAGGGGTCTATATCCTAGCACAATACATGAACCAAAAATAAGTATTGATGAATTTTTCATACCACATATGTTGATCCTAAATCCCTAATAACTTGAGACCAATCCCCACATCTCAAACGTAACATATCGTTCCCCTCAGGGTGTCCATTGGGTCTTCTAGAACCTCCATGATCACTGATCATCGATACCATCAAAATATTTTTAACCTTCGTAACATCAAATTCAATATTCTTATCCCTAAACAAAGATTCAAGGCCCATTAAAACCTCATCAAAACCCCTCAACAATACTAGTCCCATTTCACACAGACCGTCACTATATATCACATTCTAGCCAAATCATGAATATAATGGTGGAATTGTATGAATAAGAAAACCCCCTTGGAAAGCTTAATGCAAGCCCCTAGTTACTTTCTAAACCCTTATAAGAACCCAGATCATCTTTTTAGGTATGTTATTATTTTATTGTTTTCTTTGAGGAAAATTAGGAGTTTCTAGAAAATTCAAGAGTACATGCCGTGTATTTATATGTACATGTCTTGTAGTCGGTTGCCACCGGTGACCGTATACTATTAGGGTACCGACAGAGTACATGGCTATTTGTGGTGAACTAGAGACTGCCTAAAGTGGAGGTAGGAAAAGGAAAGTACTCATCATGTACTTTTAAGGAACGTAGCGTGTACTTTATTTTTTTCATTAAATGTATTGGGGTCACGTCTGATAGATAGAACACACTATTTATCACCCTATTTCATCCAAGAGAATTCATACGACCACAGAACTTCTCCATGCCCTAGAATCTCTATCTGTTCTTTGAATCAACCATTGTTTATTACATTGGAATTACATCTGCGAGTTCTCCTTTCTTCTTAAACATCATCTTCTGTTTTCCCTTCTCCTGCATGATATCCTCGGTTGGACGTCATATGAATTTTTGTAGATCTATGGAGTTATAGGGAGATTCAAGGCTTGAGGTTCAATTATATCATCTCACACCACTGAGATATGTGGTTTGTGTCTTTTCGAAGTTAGTCATTGAGTTATATGTGAAAAAGCTCCCAAAACCCTCTTTTGGGGTATAGTTTGTTAATGGTTTTAGCCCTTTTATTTTCCTCTTATGATGTGTATGATTGGATAGAGGTCTATTGGTTGTGAATATGGTTATCTTTTCCATGATATTTATGTTTTTTTCATGTTTTCTCGTTTTTTACCGTTTGGTCTAGCCTTGCCTGTTAGGTAGCTGCTTGCTTTCTAGGCCTTGTATTGTCGTGTGGAGTAATTATTATGTGAAATATTATGATATGTTATAGATGTTTATCCAATTTGTTCTTATGGATTACTTTGGCTGCTAAATATAGTTTGTTCATGATTAATTTACATGGGGTTGTAGGAAAGTGGTGTAGTGAGATCATAGGTTAAATTGACATTGATGGCTTTCCCAGAGTGTCTATTTTCATTATCACGATGTGAGACCATAGGGCTTTGATTGATCCCTCAGAGTGTCTATAGTAATGTTATGAGGCCACATGAGTAATTCACCTTTAGTTCTTCCTTAGAGTATCTTTAGGATACCATTAAAATATTAGAGAGGGAATTGATGGTTATTGCTTCCTCAAAGAGCCTTTGATCACACGTGACTATAGGGGGAATTGACAGTGAGTGTTTCCTTATATTTTATTTGATATATTTTCTCTTGTATTGTAATCCGGGTGGGTTATACTATGAGAACTATCTAGAGTGTTGCAATTTTTTTTGGGTTGATTAAATAAAAAAAATAAATGTTTGTAAATGAAACTGTAGGATTGTTTACCTTTGTGTACTTTTGTGTTCACTGCTTCATTTTGATTATTTCCTTCCATATATATTCAATGAATGTTTGGAATAGGTCTTTGGTTGGTTTCCTACTGGTATTAGTCTCACACCCTATTTGGGTCATGCTTTCGGGCCCAAACAGATTATATTTCAGCAGGTATAGATAAGGGTACGCACCCTTCTACTTCATGTACTAGAATGCTGTGGAGCTGGGAAACATAGGGCCAAGCTGAGGTTTGTGATGTTGTGGAGCTGTTTACATTCTTATCTTTTGGAATTTTGTTTAGTACTAAATTACATCATTGTGATTTGTTTGGATAATTCCTAGATATGTGTATCATGCATCATATATATAAGTGTGTGTTCTCCAGTTTTCTATTACATCATTTGTATACTTATTACATGTTTTATTTCTTCTGCAATTGATTTTTGATCTTCTTCTTCTAGGTTACTCTGTCGATGAGATCATAGATTCCCCAAATTCACACCCAAAGCCCTCGCTGCTAGTCGACAACCTCTAGCATCCGGGGAAATGAGTTTGAGTCCATGTGACCAACTGGGTACGGGGAACCTCTGGGTGGATTCCAGAACTTGGATTCTACAAAGTGGTATATGAGGGACTATTTTCTTCTTGACTTACTATTTGAAGACTATAGCCAGGGATAGGAAGGAATGGGTTCTTGGAAATAAGTTGTGGCCCAGCAAAGCTAACCCGTGTACACGGATAATCCAATTTACCTCGTTATGGAAATTTATTTTGATTTTTAAATTTTATAGTTGATTCTATTTCACCATTGGGTTATTCACATATTTGGTTGGATTGTTGTTGATATAATTGAGGTTCTATTTATATTGAAACCTAAATAGTTGATGGTATTCCATCTCATGCATCATATAGGCACTTTCTAGAGATAACATTCCATGCATTGTTGCCATTCCATTTAGGGTGCACTAGCAATTGAATGTTGTTGTGATAAAAGTTGTCTCAGAAATGCATGCGGTTAGGGTACATGCCTTGAAAATAATACCATATATTGGATAGGTTATTTAATTGTGTAATGATTTTGTTTGAATAAACACCAAACATTGGTTATTGAGGTGTTATGGGTCCTCATGGACCGGTATTTGGTGGATCATTACTCTATTTTGTTTATGTTTAAGACATATAAGTTTACAAGCTTTGATTATTGAATAGTATGGTCCCTCATGACTTATATTTTTGAACCTTAATGTTCATTTAAGTGTTTTATATGTTCCAGAGTAGTATTTGAGGCTTACTTCGAGAAGAACATAGAATACACGGCTTGTATTGATGAATACACACCATGTGTCCTTCATTTTGGGAAGGAACTATTTTCTCTTAAGTACACTTCCTGTAATATATGTACACATTGTTTAGTCTCTAACCATATAAATAGATGTGTGGGTAGAGACACAAGGTTGGTAAATCTTTGGGGGAACACACAGTGTAATGTTTATACATTCTGTGATGTGTAAACCATGTGTCCACCCGTGTGACGAAGGACATGGATGGATAAAATAAAAGTTACACACATCATGCAAATCATGAACATGCCATGTAGTGTGACCCATGTATTCATCCATGTATCGAACACATTGGGGAGGTGAAATATTTCTAGTACACATAATGTCCATCTAGAACATGCCGTATAGACTGATCTATATAACTGGTCGTGTAATTAATAATACAATTCGGTGAAGCTCATTTATTTCCACCCATTTCTGTCACTAACATGCTGTGTTGTCTTGATTTTGGAGAACCGTGTGGCTTAGTCGTGTTGAAGAACTCAGGATAGGAAAGATGATTCAATTACTTGTCATGTTATAGGAAAATAAACTACGTTAATGGGGTGTTACACGTCCTGGGTTGACAAAAGTACACCCCCATGTGATGTCATAAGGGAACACACTGTGTATGAATTATACATGCCATGTATCCATGTTTTGAATAACTTTAATACCTTATTTATCTTTTCCCCTTCATACAATTCTATGTTTGGATACATGATAATCATTATCTAAGTTGTGCACTTGATCATTCAGAGTCATGCCACCGAGACATCCTCCGGTTTTAGGCTATTTGTAGGGTAGTGTTCAGAAACCAGACATGGCCGATTAGGGACCACTAGTAGATCCTCCAGTTGTTCCCATCATGGAACCAGTCGTTATCCTAGATAAAGGTGATTATTCACCATTCTAAGAGAGATTTATGAGGTTTATGTAGACTTTATAGGGAGTACCTCATCATGCCCAGTCGATGGAAGAATTTACGTGGTTCTTTCAGTAGCAGCATCCTCCCACATTTTTAGTGGAAGGAGGACCCCGAGGTTTATCATAATGGATAGAAGAAATTTTGATGATCATCGAGCATCTGGAGTCACCTCCAGAGTGGAGGGTCAAGCTTTTTACATAAATGCTATGAGATTTTTGTTTGATATGGTGGTATGTGATCTCACAGGTGGTATGCCAGTAGGTCATGGATTGGAATGAGTTTCAATGTGTCTTCTACAACTTTTTCTACCTAGTGACTTTTCAGGCTGACCGATCCTAAGAGATCATGAGTTTGGAGTAGAATACTCTTTCATTCATGGTTTATTCTACTAGATTCATAGAGCTGCAGCACTTTACACCCTTTTTAGGTAGATATGAGTTATTGTTTGCATGGATTTTTGAGGATGGTCTCAGGATGGGTATTCGGGCTCACGTGAACATTTTCAGGTTGACTTCTATATCTTCAATAGTCGACCAGGAACTAATCATGAAGTGCATCCTCATGGATTCTGGAGCTGTAGGCTAGGGAGGTTCAGAATCCAGAGTTGGTACTTCTCTGGCTGATAGTAGGAAGCGTCTCAGGAATTCTACACTTGGATATCCGAGTACATAAGATGATCCTTCAGGTTTCCAGGCACTATGCTACCAGTGTGGGAAGGTCGAGCATATGAGGCCACATTGCTTGACGGACCTAGTGAAGTGCTGATCATGTAGCTTGTTGGGCCATCTTCAGCACCTATTTTAGTTCTTCTTACCAGTAGTTGGTGACATAGGTTATTCTATGACTTTTCATTCAGGAGCAGTAGTAACAATTTATCATCAGTCAGGGAATTGGAGTTCTTTCGGTCGTTGACGCTGAGGTGGAGGTCATGGACGTGGTATCCAATCACCATGATTTCAGCTAAAATTGGGTAGATTAGCTTAATGTGGTCAGGTAGGGCCACATGGTCATGATGCAGGTCAAACATTTAATGTGGAGCAGACCCAACAAGAGAAGGATACCCGACCCTCTACAGTTTGAGTTCTGATCCTAGTTTCCTCATTTTTAGCTTATGCTCTTTTAGATACAAGTGATTCCCATATAATTGTATCTATTACTGTTGTAGAGATTCATGGGCTCTGTATCTTTTCTTATACTAATATCTTGACACTAGACACTCTGTTGGAGACAATAAAGTCTAGTGTATGTTAGTGCACGTAGTGACCTCTTGAAATTTGTGGGAGTCACTTATTTTGGGACCTTTATGTCATAGAGATGACATGGTAAGATTTCATTCTACGAATGGAAAGGTTTGATCCCTTCCAGTATTTTGTCAAATGTTGTCGTCGTAGGGTTAGTTTCACATCACCAAAGGGTGGATCGTTACATAATATGGGAGAATGAGATGTTCAAGTGAGCAATGTGGGACACAAGCATCATGGGTTTAGAGGAGTGATAGCCCAGATTTCTAGTATATATTTTGATGACTAGAAGACTTCATAGATGGACTTTTCTCTATTGGTGGATCATTTTAGGGACTTCTTTCTAAATAACTTTTCAGGTTTTCCTCTTGAGCGAGAGATGGACTTGTCTATTGATCTTGTTCCATGAGTGGAACTTGTGTCCATTACTCCTTATATGATGGATACAGTAGAGTTGCATGAGATAAAGAAGAAGTTAGAGGAGTTTCATGAAAAGGATTTCATTCAACCCAGTAATTATTCTTCAGGTTCGCTGGTACTAAATACGAAGAAGGCGAATGGTAGCCTTAGACATTGTGTGGAATATCAGAAGTTAAACCAGTGGACGATCAAGATCTGATTTCCCATTATAAGGATTAATGATCAATATGATCAGATTCAAGTAGCCCAGGTGTTTTGGAAGATTGAATTTAAGTTCAGTTACCATCAGTTTCTCGTTAGACCATAATATGTACCTCTTAAATCCTTTCAGAGAACGTATTGTCTATATGAGTATGTGGTTATTTCATTCGGTCTCACGATCAGGCCTACAGTCTTCATGGAACTGATGAACCGAGTGTAACCTCCATATATGGATTCTTTTGTGGTAGTCTTCATGGATGATATCTTGGTGTACTCTCACACTCTAAACAACCAATCCACCCATCTTGAGATCTTTTTGAGTACACAAGGAGAACATCAGTTATATTCGTAGCTATCAAAATTCCACTTTTGGATGGACAAAATTCAGTTATTTTGTCATTTTATCTCTGAGACAATAGGATAAATTGTCCTAGAGAATGTGTGAGTAGTTGTTTCATGGGAGAAACCAATTAATTTTTTTTGAGATACGGAGTTTTCTAGGGTTGGATGGTTAATACAGGTGTTTAATATTGAGAATTTCACCCTTAGTAGGACCACTGCTGGGCCAGACTAAGAAGGGTGGGAAATACTTGTGGTCAGATTTTTATGAGTCATCCTTTAAAGAGCTGAAAGGGAGGTTGAATTCAGCACCGATACTACTATTTAAAATAATGTTCAAGAGTTATATTGTATATTGTGATGAATTAGGTATCGGTCAACGAACAGTCCTTATGTAGGGATAAAGAGTCATTGTGTACGTGTCTCGAAAGTTGAGGCCACAAGATAGGAACTACTGGATGCACGATCTCAAGATGGCTGCATTTGTTCATGCTTTACTCTCTTGGAGGAATTATCTTTTGGGAGACAATTTTGTGGTTTTCATTTTCCAAAATATCGTCCATTATATCTTCACTCAGTGAAATCTATATATGAGACAGAGTAGGTGGGTTGAGTACTTTTAGTCCATTTAATTTGAACTGCCCTAGATGTCTATGAAAGGCAATGTTGTGACAGATGCGTTGTGCAGATGGACTCAGATTCAGGCAGTTCAAGAGACCAGTAGTGAGTGGAATCTTATGGATCAATTCTCTGTGATGCATATGGAGGTGTGTACAAGACAGAGGTAGATGATTCTTTCTTCTGTTGATGATACCTCTACTATTTTTGATGAAGATTAAATGAGGTAGTAATCAGATTCAGAAGGCCTAGTCTTATGGGAGTGTGTGTTAGGAGAGGACCCTATTCCAGGATGAACAGAATGTGAGGATGAGATCTTGAATTTTCATAGATGCATGTGGGCCCCATTAGACAAACTCAAGGATCTGATGCAGGACTATCATTCCTCGGTTTGGGATGTTGATCCTGGTGTCACCCAGATGTATCGAGATCAGCACCTTCAATATTGGTGGCCAGGTATGAAGGGAGATGTTGCTAGTTTTTTCATGATTTGTTCTACCTATCTATAGGTGAAGGAGGAGAATCAGCGACTAGAAGAGTTTATTAGTAGTTACCCATTCTCAAGTCGAAGTGTAATGATATCACGGTGGATTTCATGATAGGTTTTCCAAGGTAACCTCGAAGGAATGATGTCTTTTGTGTTTTCAATGACAGACTCATGAAGGTTTCTCACTTCTTTCCAATTAAGGAGGCCTTCTGTGTTGATGAGTTTTGAAGGTTGTACATCGAAGATATTGTACGTTTACATGGAGTTATGCACTATGTTGTTTCAGACAGGGACACATGTTTTACTTCATAGATCTGGAAGGGACATTATAATGCTTTGGGTACACATGTACATCTGAGTATAACATATCATCCCCAAAAAGATGGTCAGTCTGAACTTACAATTCAGGTTCTTGAGTACATTCTTCGAGCATGAAGCCTAGATTTTGGATGTTCATGGGAGAAACACATACCTCTTTTAGAATTTTCTACAATAATAGTTTTCATGAAACTATTTAGATGACACCTTATAGATATTTTTATGGTAGGACATGCCGATCAACCTTATGTTGGCTAGAGGCAGGAGAGACAGCTATGTTGGGACCTCATCTTGTCCAGGAAATCACATAGAAGATAGAGTTTATTTGGAAGAAGATAGATACCGTATAGTCAAGATAGAAGTATTATGCTGATCGACAGAGATGACCTATTTAGTTTGAGGTTGGGGATCGGGTTTTTCTATATGTCACACCAAGGATGGGACACCGGAGGATTAGGAGACATTGTATGATTTCTCCGAGGCACGTCGGCCCGATTGAGGAGTTGGGAAGAGTTGGGAATGCTTCCTATAGGTTGCAGTTACCTCAGAGGTATCGGGAAATGCATGATGTCTTCCACGTTTCTCACATACGACGATACTTCTCAGACCCATCCCATGTATTCCACCCTAAGGAGGTTGATTTAGTGGTGGAATCATCTTTTGAGGATAACCCTATCCTGATTATTGATCGAATTGTGAGGGTTCTTCATGGCCAGTCTATTCCCACAGTATGGGTGCTATGGCAGCAAGGGAAAATACAGGACAAGACATGAGAGAGGGAGATTGATTTCCGATCATAGTGTCTAGAGAAACATGAGTTTACTTCTTCTACAACGTCATTCTAATGAAATTCAAGGATGAATTTATTTCTGGGTGGGAGTTTGTAAGAACCGAGATCTTCTTTTAAGGTATGATTTTCTATTATGGTTGTTTTTGGTTAAAAATATGAGTTTATATAAAATTAAATTGCACATTCCATGTATTTATAAGTACACGCCATGTACTCAGTTGCTGCGGGTGACTGTGTATGGTCGGGTTGTGGCCATGTACATGGCCATGTGTGGTGACCCGGAGACTACCTAATGTGGTGGCTGAAAAAGGCAAGTACACACTGTGTATTTTAAATATCACATCATGTACTTTTTTTCATTAAATATACTGGAGTTGCATATGAGGACAGAACAAACTAATTCTCGACTTATTTCATCTATGATAGTCCATACGGCCATAGATCTTCTCCGAGCCCTCGAATTGTTGTTCGTTCTCTGAATCAGCCACCGTCGTTTTTTTTTGGAATCGCATCAGTGAGTTATCCTTTATTCTTGAACATCTTATCCTATTTTCTCCTCATTCCCATTATATCCTCGATTAAATGTATCAATCATTTTTGTAGATCTATTGTGTTCTAGGTAAATTCAATGCTTTAGGTTCACATATATCGATCTCACGATGCCAACATAGATGGTTTGTGCTTTCTGTAGTTATTCATGAAGTTATATGTGAAAAAGTGCTCAATACCCTCATTCTATGTATTGTGTATTTATGGTTTTAGCCCTTTTTTTCTTGATATGCCTTGTTTGATTGGATAGAAGTTAATTTTTTGTTCATTGGGTTATAATTTCAAATCTATGGATATTTTTGTCATGCTTGATTATTTTTGACCATTTGGTCTAGCCCTGCCTGTTAGGATACTGCTTTCTTTCCATGGTTAGTATTATTGTGTGGAGTGATTATTATTTGACATGATATGATATGATGATGTTGTTTAGAAAAGTAGTTTTTGATGTCTACTTTGGGGGATGATTATCGTTTGTGCGTAATTGCTTTACACAGATCTGTGAGAACGAGGTGTAATGAGACCATAGGGGAAATTGACGTGGAGGGCTTTCAAGGAGTGTTTGTTTTAATTATCATACTGGAAGACCATTTGGTGGATTAACATTGTGTTATCCCTCTGAGTGTCTACATTTACATTACGAGGTCATAAGAGTAATTGATGTTGAGTGTTTACATAGAGTATCTGTAGGTTACCATTAAAATACTATATAATGAATTGATGGAGAGTTATTCCTCAGAGAGTCTTTGATCACACGAGATTATAGGGGGAATTGACGGTGAGTGCTTCCATAGAGAGTATTTCTTATATATTATCTTGTATTGTGAACAAGAGTGGTTCAACTGTGAGAAATACCGATAGGGTTTCTTTTTTTTTTTGGTTGATTAAATACATAAAATTGAATATTTTTATATCAAATAGTAGGATTGATTACTTTTGAGTACTCTTGTGTTCACTGCTTAATTTTTATTATTGCCTATCATATATATTTTTTGACTATTGGGCATAGGTATTTAGGTGGTTGGCTACGAATATTTGTCTCATTCCTCGTTTGGGTCATGCTTTTGGGACCAAATAGATTACATGGTTTCATGTATATATAAGGGAAATCTCCCTTCTACTTCAGGTATATGGGTGTCGTGGAGCTGGGGAGCATGGGGCCAAGCTGAGGCTTGCGATGCTATGGATCTGTTTACTTACTTTTCTTTTGTACTTTGGTTTATTATTGTATTCCGTGATTGTGATTTGTTTGGATTATTTCCAAGAAATATGTATCATGTATTATTTTTATATATGTGTGTGTGTTCTCCAGTGGTCTATTTCGTTCGTTGTTTATTTATTGCATGTTTTAGTGCCTTCGCTATTGCCATCTGTTTTACTTCCAGTGTGTTACTCTTCCAATGAAGGCATAGTTTCCCAACTATCACACCCAAGGCCCTAACTGCTAGTCGGTAACCATTGGCATTCAGTGAAATGTGCTTGAGTCCATGTGACCAACTGGGTATGAGGATCCTCTAGGCATCTCTAGGAACTGGGATGTTACAACCCACACGAGGTTAGGTATCATATATCCCAATAAAAATAATTCATATCCTCACAATAGAGAAACCCCACTCAATTACACACATTAATTCCCATAGGAATTTTCCAACTCAAGGAACATGTTAAGAGATCAATCCACCCTCAATAGTGTGATCACTTCCACCCATGAGACATAAAACAATCTCATTAGTCTATCCTAATCCCAAGCCTTCCATGCCTACTGAATATCCTTTTTAAACCACCGAGGATATTATAATAACTTATCTCATACCCTAATACCTATCATTGGTCGCATTTTATCATATTTTATACTTTCTCCCTTTGGTGACATAGTCTTTGAGTGATCCAAAAGTATCCCATGTGAATGAAATCACTGCTTCTCATCTCTAGAACCTAAAATAAAAGCTTAATTCCCACCTAAGGACTCTACTTGAACTTAAAACTTATTATTAAACCCATGAAATTATACAATCATGCACACACTTAAATATAAAATAATATGATTTTGTATCATATGGTCTAGATACCAGGAATGTGGAGTTACCCCCACAAAAAGATATATCGAGCCTCATCATGAAAAATAAGTAATAATAAATTTTCATAGGCACATATAAAACACCCCAAAAAATAAATTAGTAATTATAAATATTAATAATAAATTACATATTAAAAAATTGCTTCAATCACCTAAATACTCATCAGACATCACTACCGCTCTAAAAAAACCTCCAACTAAACTTGAAATGTCTGTGACATACCCCCAACACCATATTAACCCAAATTCCAATCATGAAATATCTTGTTAATTCCCAATTAATTTATTTTTATGAAAATAATGGGATAAATGTTTTGAGTGGTGAACCTATGTAAAAAATTGTTACAATATAAAGATACCATATTGGTACGTCCTCTACAAAATATGACAAAAAACACCATAATATGTTGTTTATTCCGCATTTATTTGTTGAAATCTACATTAGAATATTAATATGAATTATTCACAAATCAGTGGTTGTGAATGGGGATATAAAACCAAAAAAATATATAATCATACATTAAATAATCATATGAATTTCACCAAACCATCCCCAATCAAAAAAGATTAATGATGGGATAGGTAATATTCAGCAATAAAAAATGACATTCTCTAAATTCCCAAACACATTAAAATTATGATGTACTATATCCTCTAAAAGGTGAAATTTCCCCAACCAAAAAACACCTAGAACATTTTATAATGTGATCATGGTGCTCTCTCCATGAACCAACACAGTAAAGTATGTGTCCTTCTTCCCCATTAGACATTCAAAACATTACCACTACGGTAATTCCATTAGTTGGAAACAACTACATGTTGTTACAAGTATAGATTCTTGTCCCTCCTTAGATGCTTCCTTGATCACATGAGTCACCATCTGAGCCTTAATCCACATCTAAATTACAGTTTATGTGTCTCTAAATATTTGGATTAATATTATAATAACCATTTATAAAAATTAACAACCACGTTAAATAAATTTAATCTTCACCAAAACATGATGACTCATTAGTCCATGAGGCATTACATAATTTTCTCCCTTCACTTAATTAGAGTAATTTATAATCATCTGCACATTCTAACTCATAAGAGTAGCCAATAAAAAGTAAAATTAATAAAAATTACATATTGATTTGAAGGGATAATTTACACTCACCTATCATCATTTATAATGTATAAGAACTCTAACATAAGAGAACGCATAATGGATTTCACTATCACTAATTCATAAAAATATTATTTTGAACCCCTAAGGGTAAACACTTATAGTTATCACCTAAAAGTAAAATAATATTTCTTTTTCATTGATAAATCCATTAAATGAAATTTTAATTGAACATCAGAAGTTGAATTTATATTGTAAAACCGTGAAAACATGAAGATAGATATCGACAATAATAAATTTATATATCATTTATAAAAATAATTCATGATGTAATCATTGAATACATTATTTTTCCAATTTTATACTTTAATTTAATAAAGAAATATAAAAAATATTAAAATATTAATTTTAAATCATTTTTAATGAATGTAAAATATTTTAAAAATAACATTAAATAATAATTAATTTATAAATAATCATCATCTTGGAAAAATTTTAATAACAAAAATATAGAGGGAAAATGTTTAAATTAAACATTTAATAAATTTAAATTACTTTTTTAACAAAAAATCAGTTACGACATTAGTGAATGTTGAATAAAAAAATTTATGAATAATAATGTAATGGATTTGAAAAACACTAGAATTCTAGAAAAATATGATAAAATACTACCATATGTTTTGATATTCTCTTAAAAAATGTATACAAGATGTGAATTAGAATCTGTCTTAATTAAAATAAACAAAGATGATGAATCGCTTACCTCATGTCTCGCATTTCCAAGTTTGTTCTATAACCTTAGGAGTAATAAAATTATATCAATTATTTACATAATAGCAATTAATTTTAACATTCCATTATCCTTATTCCTTTTATTTCTATTATTATCACATGTTAATTTATTAGAAAATTAGTTTAGTTCATTTAGGTATTTTGAATTTTTTGGTGTAAAACCATTTTTGTGTTTTAAAAAGAGTCAAAATTGGAAATAAATTGGTTCCATATTCCATAAATAGTCATAAATATTTCATAAATATCATATTTATTGATTAAGAAAACTAATATTACCGTCCATGTAATACATAGATGAAAAATGAAATACATCATTCATAGTGGTGGGAATCATCACGTACACATACAAAATATTTTCATTTTTTTTATAGATGGAAAAAATTAAATAATTTTTATTCAATTAAATTAATAAAATTTTATTTTATTAATTATAATTAAGTTTTTATATAGAATTAATAGAATAATTTTTAATGTTTAACAAAATTTAAACTTGAAATATTTTGGTAAATATGATAACTTCCTATTTTGATATAATTATTTAGATTAGACATATTTATATTGGATGAGTGGTTTATAGTCACAACATGGGCCTTGTTTTGTATTATGAGAAGTGTAAAATGGATTTTGGAATAATTTTTATAGGAAAAAGTAACTAATACAGTTATTTCTAAATATAAGATTGAGTGTATTTTCAAGTCTAAAATAAACATCATTTTATGAAAAATTAAATCTATGATGGTAAATATTGTAAATTTAAAAAGCAACTGTGGATAATGAGATGACCAAATTTTTTATGGTATACAATTTCGTATGAAATTTAATAAATATAATATTTTAATTTTTCAATCAATAAAAAATATTATTCAACATTAATTACCCATTAACATCATTTTCTAGAATATTCCCACAATCTGACTTATGAAATACGAGAATAAAAATGGTGGTAAAATATTAACAATTATATAATAAATATAATTTATAATTACCTTTATAATTTTTATAAAGTAATAATTCTTATGAATCATATCACATTTAATATTTTTAAATTCATTCAGTTGAATTTTTTAGTGCTTTCACTAACGCTGTGTTGACAATTCATATGAATTTTAAATTATTACACTATTATTTAAAATTAATAATTAATTTTAATAATTTTTTTTACATAATCCATATTATTATTTTAACCATTCATAATATATTCTTATCGTTATCATTACCATTAAAAATTAGAATATGAATGGTAGTTACATTTTTTATATTAATTTTATAATTTAATATTATTTCTATAATGAAAAAAGTGGTTCAAAGTTAAAAAAATATGATCTGATAATTTAGGGTCTAAATAACCTCATAAAATCAAATTGAGTTAAGTTTATATTGTATTTTTTGTCATATATATTTATTTAAGTACCTCATTAACCTTTTTAACCCATACCGAGTTAACTAATTTTAACCATTCAAACTATTTATTACGAAAAGAAAAGAAATAAAAATTATCAGTTTTTTAAAATTATTAATAAAAATATATAATCCATTTTAAAAGAATAAATTTTCCCTGTAGGAAAATTATATTTTAATATAAGAATGAAAAATTCAAGAAAGAACTGGTTTTGTAAGAACATCCCATTTAAGGATTAAAATAAATACACGCCAAAATCATGTCTAAAATTGATCATAATAAAATTTAAAATATTATAAATAATATAAGAATATTTTTGGGAAATTAAAACTAATCCAAAACTAAATATAACCTTGGAATTACATGATTAATAAAAAAGATCAAAATAGTTTTTTTATTAGGATAAAACATCACATCAAATTTTTAATGTCAGTCACAACTCTTTAAATTCATGTTAGTATTTGAATATCATTTATTTCAGTATATTTTGTATACTAAAAAGGATACATAAATATGAAGTTCATAATTACATGACGATAAATTCATAAAAGTGTACTTTTTTTCAAAATTGTAATTTTTTCCTATTGACTGAAAAATCAACCATTAAAGAAAAATCTGAAACATTTAAATTCTGATAATTTTGAAATAAATAATTAAAAATTTAATTTAATGTAACAAAATTAAAATAATAATATTTATATATTTATCTTTTAAATTAAAATAAAAAATAAAAAAAAATATTAAAAAAGGACCACATAAAATTTAGTATGTTTAATCTTATTTCAGATTAATGACTACCAAAATGAATGATAAACTATCAGGTAGTTCATTTTAATATTAAATAATACCATTAAAATAGTTTAAAATTATTTAATAAAATTATCAGGAGAAATTAAAAATATAGATCATTGAAAAACAATCCTTTTGGAAAATATATAATTTTAAATATTTTTCTTATGAATGTAATAATTTATTATTTAATACTGTCTTTTATTTCCATTGTTTTTGTAGTTTTTTGAAAATGATCCTATAATTGTCATCTGTTATGTCTCAAATATTTTTAGTTTAGTTATTCATATAACATATTCTATGATATAGTATAGTGTTTAAAAGAAATTAGATTTTATAATATTAGGGGGTTACATGATCAATGATCTATTTATATTGGAACTGAAGAATCATATTTCCATTAAGCCTATGTTAAGAATCAATTTTAACTCCCAAACATCAATCTAGGATCTAAATACATGTATCTAGTTTATTGATTTATTAAATAGTGTTTTAGGAAGTATTTTACGGGTATTCTATTACTGCCCTCAAGTAAATTGTTAAATAAATGGGGATATAAGATGATATCCATGAAAACCATTTATATTTTAAGTCATTCCACTTAATTATAGAATTTCCATGAATGTGATGATAATTCTATAAAAAAAGATTTCACATGGGAGATGAAAGTGGTGATCTGATCTTCTTGGGAAACACATAGGGTGATGTTGGGTTGATGTTGTGTTGTATTTTAACATGTTCCCCATTGAATATGGTCACATTACATGTTAAGAAATTAATAAACATTAATACTATATTTTAGGAAATTGTTTTGTCATATAGGGTGAATTGGATGGAATATTAATCATATTTGGTACATAGTTTCCATCATGTGATCATAAGAATTATAAGGATTTTGGTCCTTCATCCTTTTGAGTATAGAAATACTATTCCCATTAAATTACCATTAAAACCCTATGTTAAGACAAAATGTATATGGATTAAAAGTGAGTTTCTTATGTGAATTTATAACACAACCCTCATTGGAAGGCATTCAATCTGATGAGTAAAGAATTCATTAGTGTTGGGTTTCAACTCCATATTGTGGCTTGGCCAATAAAATGATGATTATTTCACTATTTGATTTTATAGCATAAAGAACATTCTATTATTTTATTGCACTATTTATTCATCCATATTGTGGGGTTATATCTATTACTATCATGAATTTCATGAAAAAAAATGATATGCTCTTCTAAATATTTCTATTGATAAATATAATTATATATATGATAGTCTAGGACATATATAATTAGTAATAAAATTTATATAGTTATTAATTATAATGATATAAAAGAATAAAATAGTCAAAAAATCAATATAGTTGTATATGAGTATGAAAATAATATTTCTAAAAATAATGTTTTAAATATTATCCAAAATCAAAAATAAATATGCATTGAATTCTATTATTTGAATTTTTTTTATATATATACCTAAAAATTTATAGCACAATATACTAAATTACATATTTGTGTCAATTCCTTTAAATTATCATCATAAAACGTTGGAAAATTTTAGTAAAAATAATAACTTATAAAACAAATATATATAAAGAATGTTCTTAATTTGGCATCAATCATAACATTATTAAAAATCAATTCACCTTATTGGAAGATTACTCTCAATATATATTTTAGGCACATTAAAACAAAGATATATTATTAATATTAAAAAGATTAAAATTCATATTCTTTCACTCAGTAAATAATAATAAAAATAATTGTATGAACTATTTAATCAACATTAATAATTCACATTAAATGTTCAATTTATATTGGGATCCTAATTCTATACGCAATTCATTCACATCTTGATCCAACATTTTCTCCAGTCAGTAGGTATATAGCCAACAAACTATTAATTTTTTTCCTTTCTTTTCCATTCCTTTATTCGAAAATATTTTATGGAAATAACTTATTTAACCACAAATCAATGAATCCTTAATCTAAAATATTCTAATCTAAAGGATACATCAACATTTTTTTTAGATCCAATGAATTAAATAACTGTTGGGAGGTCATATCACAAATTTTTACTATTAAAAACTAGTTTATGTAATGTATTAGAAAATAATTAAAATATAAGTAATACTGAGAATATTAGTTTTAGGAGATATATGGATATTTCAATATAAAACTTCATCCTATATTTACATTAAATCTTAATCAATTATTTATTTTTATATAAATGAATTTATATAAAAAAATTTCATACAAAAAATTACCAATTAAAATTTGGAAACTTCTAATTGAGTTTTTTACATTCTTCATAATACTCTAATGAATTCCATTGATGACTAATCATTTAAAATAATAGTTCATAATTAATTAATTTTAAAATTATATGATTTGACACAAGATTATTCTTCATAATAATATTTGTCATTCAAATTTAGTGATTCACGCATGAAAATTTAATTTACAAAATACACTATAATTATTACACCAAAACCATTGTATTAAAGATAATATAATAAAATATTTCTCATATAACATATAAAATAATGTCTCTTTAGTTGGTACCCATAAAAGAAAATTTCATTAAAATATCATCAAATATATTTATAATTGATTTAACTATGTTTTGAAGATAACATATATATAGTTAGAATTTAAATCATGAAAGGTAGGAGTAAAGAAGATAGAGAGATAAAAAATCCACAAGTATATTGTCTCATCCTTATTAAATAGGATGTGATTCCATCTACTAATTTATAATCAATCCAAAACATTAAAATAAATACTTATTTTCTGGATAATAAATTTCACAAAAAATAAATAGAATCAAAAGAATAAAAATATAATAAAATAATGGTAAATAAAACTCCTTAGTATGGTGTTACTATCCAAAAGTATCCAAATTTATAGCCTTAATATAATATATAACATAATGGTTATTATAAAATTCATGTATTGGGTTTGTTTATCAAAAATAGATCATAAACTATGAGAGGCATGTCTTCTAACAAATATGAAAACACCATAGTGATATATAGGATCCTCGATGGTAGCAACATGAATCTCATAAGCTACACTAGATTATTAGATCACCAAATTTATAGAATATTGTATATGTATTCTGACCTCCTCATTGAACTATTCAATTTTGGTTATGTCTAGGGAAGGTGGACCTATAATGTGTGTTACATTTTGGTTATTTTTTAGGTCTGTCATCATTGGTCAATTTCTTTAATGGCATGTCACTTAAATTCTTATTAATCATTTTCTTCATAGATAACTATATCCATTGTTGTATTAAGAAATTTTTTCTCAACCTTTTACTCTTAAAATTATACTTTTTTTGTGACAGAATATAAAATTCTTCGCATGTTTCAAGGATTTTTATTTTTGTGGTAACAAAAAATTCAACATTGGCATTTAAAATTTGAGCAATGTCATCTGTTCGGATTCCCTTATTACACGATCTTACTTAATCTCATCACTTTGATCGATGCCAATCTACTATATATATGGGTATGAATTTTTATTATTTGTTACAAAAAATTTATAGTTTCCTCTATGATAATACATTATAATAGTAAAATTGCTTCCCAAAATCTACAAAAAATAAAAAAAATATACCATATTTATCATTTTACTAGTGACTATACATTTATTGAAAAATTAAATTTTAAAAAGAAATATTCAAATATTGTATAATTTAATAAATTATGATATATCATGTAATATTTTTAATTCAAATTTTATAAATGTATTTTAAAACTGAATTTCAAAATAATTATTGGTTTGATATTTCTTATTTGATTTTTATGGATTTAAATATTTTCGGCTAACTTTTTTTTTGTAAATTATAATTTTTTTATTGATAGAAAAAAAATATCGAGGTCGTATTTCTGAAAATTTCCCTAAAATGTTTCTAGTTGTAATTCGTATTAGTTTAAACCCCACACCTCACTACATGTTTATATATTCAGTGAAACTAGTTTACAAGTTACGACATGGTCATCTCCATGGGGATATGTGTCTTCTATAAGTGTTCATGGTTGGTTATTAGATAGAAAATAGTAAAATAGAGGGTATTTTTATTTAAATAATATATATATATAATAATAATAAATATTGCAGAACCGGGAAGTAAAAAAATGATTGTTCAATTCCACATGTTTTACTTAAGAATTCAGAAGAGAAAAAAATTAATAAATCCTTTAAATATCTTCAATATTATACTTATAATGTGATTAAAATCCAAAACTTTATATTTAGTTATAATCCATGATTTTATCTCTAACCATTCTTAATAAATAATGAAGTTCTCTTTAGGTTATTTAATATTCCTATAGTAGTATCAATGGGTTTAAAGATTTAATGTTGTGGATTTATGAAAATATTTCATTATGTTTGGAAAATTCACTCATTTGTTCCCATGTTATAATTGGTATAGTTTTTAACCACATATTTTTATGGTTCTATGCCTATTGAAAAGGCCTACGATAAGAACTAAAACCTTTTTCCATGTTCATAGAATGGGATTAAATCTCTTATTTTACAATACACATATATTACCCTATCAGTTGAGGTTGTATAGACTCCTAATAGCTTATGTGAAATTCCACACTTTGTACTTCATTAAAACAAATAGTTCTGCATTACATTGACAAAAATATCACAAGATTGTACAAATAACATAGTTAAATATAAAAAATAATGTTAATAGTATGAAAAAATGTAATTATAATCAACTTAAACTAGTAAATAAATGAATTATAGAAGGATGAAAATATTATATTTGTAAAAATAAATGATGAAAGTAGTGATTTTAGAATCCTAGAGAAGCTATCTTACACTCCACCTCCCTACTTTGGATATTAACCTTTATATTAGGATCAATCCTCTACATATTTATTTTAGTCCATATATAACCTTCATAAGATTCTAAAATAAAATATACTAAAGAAATTATCTCTAGAGATTCCCTTCTTAACAAATATTTTACCTTCTTATAAATTCACTACTCCCATAAAAATCTTCATTGGATTTATCTACCATTTTCATAGTGAATGATATGTGTAGTGAGAGATATATGTATTCTAGTGGCCCTCATAGATCTTTACCATTTATTCTAATAATAAATTTAAATTCCAAGACTTTTAATTTGGATAATCGTATATGTGGATGTTTCTTTAAGGATTTACTCTTTTTATTTTGGAATCATTTTGGAAGATTCATTTGGCCCCCATCGGTTATGTGTGTTATCCATATTTACATTGAATGATCTCTAAAAACCTTACTAATATCCATCCTCTAGGCTATTTCTCTTTATTCTATAATTTCATGAAAAATAAAATTTAATTTTGTAAAAAAATATTGTCCATGAATGACAATTATATTTCATTCGGCATCTTTACTGCAACATAGGGTGACTTTTTGGTTGATACAATATATTTTTTGGATACACATAGTACTTTATTTTCTAAAAATATATGATATGATCTTATATAATGTATGCATTTGATTTCAATAAGTGTTTTCATCATAAAAGGTAAAATGGAGGTGACACTATTGGTATTAGTGACCAAAAAATCATCACCTGATCAAATATTGTGTTACATTGATGGTTCCTAATCACCTTTGTGTTTTCATTAATTTTCATGGTAAATCATGTTTATAAATTTATTTTATGATCCGTGAAAATAAAAATACGATGTTTAATTGTAGTTTATATATGAGGTCAATCCCATAAATACATGTCAACAATATCCTAAAAATTTAATTCAAAATACTAGATGCTTGTATAATTTTATCAATATAAATAAAAAATATATTTAATGGATTGTAAAATAATGACACTTTATGGAGATGTTTATTTATAGGATATTAATATAATGAAATTAAATATTTTAACTCATTATCATCTTATTATTATAATTTGATCAAAAAATGAAAGGCCTTACAATTTTCCCCTCTTATTAAACATAAATTTTATTATAATAAATTTTTTTATTCATATAATAAATAACTGAATTAAAAACATCATTTATAAAAAGAAACATAAACTAAAAAAATGATTAAATATTAATTATAAAAACATGTTATTTATAAAATATATACTCATTATTAAATAATAAATTCCCATTGATTAATGAAATAAATAATTATATAAAAGAATTATTAACAGAATAAACTGAACAAAAATTACCCACGAGAAAAATATCAATATTTAATCACCCATAAATTCAAATATTAGAAAAAATTATTTACCCCCACCCATTTTTTTTAAAAAAATTATTCCAGATATGATATTGGATTCTAAAATTATATCTAAAAAATTTTATGCATCATACCTTCAAAACACCTTCCTTGTATAGTAGTTATCGATACTCTAGATGATTTTACTCAAATTAAATGGTCAACCAATTTTTATAGAATGAAATTTTTCAATATATCTTTTTAAACATCTCTCACTCTAACTAGAAATCCAACCCCATCAAAAATTCCTTTATAATTTGAGTGGAAAATATCTTTTATCTCCAAAAATAAATATATATTTTTAATAAATAAATGAAATTTTAAGATTTTATCTATACAAAATTATAAATGAATACATTCAAAATTCCTTCAAAATGACATAACACTATTTTTTCCTTTATATTTATAAAACACAATGGCCTTTTTATACTCTATAAACAACATAACCATAGTGTCTTTGTTAGGAAAATATTATATACCTCCATCACCATCACATTATCATAAATCATCTCCAATTTCATATCATAATTCTATAATCCTCATGGTATAGTAAGCTACAAAAATTATCATGGTATCCTATCATGGACGTTTTATCATTATATTAGTTTAACTTCATTTATAGTCATATCCACATTTTATGTCTTTAGTATTTATCTCATAATCCATGATCT
Organism: Viscum album; assembly: GCA_963277665.1. Taxonomy (NCBI): domain Eukaryota; kingdom Viridiplantae; phylum Streptophyta; class Magnoliopsida; order Santalales; family Viscaceae; genus Viscum; species Viscum album. Next base: position 82,088,023 of record OY728157.1, read on the forward strand.
CCGACATAAAATTATTGTTCTTATATTGTATTTAAAACTGTATTGTAAAAATGATGTATCTTATTCTATCCATTTTATAATATATACATACTTCCACCATAGAACATGGAATGTTCTACCGAAAACCATCGAATTAATGCTTCTGATGTTCTTCACATACATTTAATATCCTCAAAATATTCCTTAATCATAATATATATATATATAATAATGAGAACATGTTAAATTATATAAGAAAAAATTTATATATAAATAAAATTATCAATGGTAAAATAATGATAAATATGAGCTATAAATTTCCCCTATATATAATCAATTTTTTATAATCAATCATAGATCCCATAACCATAAAAAAATACAGCATATCTATACATTAACAACTATGATTAATAATATCAACCAATTATCCTTGAAAAATTAAACTTCAATAATAATATATTCTCATCCAATTAACACCTAACTTTCTAATAAAAGTAATTAACAATGTATTTTTTGTTTTCTCTTTAAATTAGTTGTAATAATACTCCATTCCATACAAAGATAAAATTTCTCACTGATATTCATAAACTCATATGATATTAGTTGCAAAAAATTTTTTTATAACCACTCATTAATAATTAATTTTTCTTATAATTAGTTTCATGTATATTGACTTTATAAAAAACATTTCATGATGTCACAATATTCACATATAAATAATCCCAACTAGAAAAAATCAAATTAAACCATTTTTCTAATGTTGCATATTGGTTGGTCATGATATGAAAATTCTAAATTATCGTATATATAAATGGATAGAAATTTGTTTTACAATGCATGAATTTTTATTAAGATAAATGATAATGTTTTCCACATTATTCTTAAAAAATTTCCAACTCCATACATTCAACTCATTTTATTTTATGCTGGAAAAAACAAAATTTGAATACAATGGTAATTTTTTACCCTTTTTTAAATATTTAAATTAAAATTACCTTATATTTTTTAATTAACATAAAAACCCTATAATTATAATAATAAACATCATTTTTATCCATTAATATAAAAACAAAATTAAGATTCACCATATTTTTATCATTATTTCAGAACAACATCCCATAAAATACTTGAATCATGACAAACATATTCAATAAAAGGAACTTGAATCATGCAATATTACTAAAAAAATTATGGTAGGATAGATATAAAATCATATAACGAGGATTCCTATAAGATAATTTGTGGTAACTACATTCTTGATAAAAGATAAAATTTTGGGTACGTCTCAATATGAAATGGGATTAAATAATATTCTATTTATGGCCTCGATCTTCTTAATTTTGATCAATATCATCATTCCTTGAAAAATATTGAAAGATGTTTTCTTTTAGTGATTAATATCCTTATAGTCTCTAATAAATATAGGTATAACATAGAATATGGAAAAATAATATTAAATTCTTATTTGGAATGTTATTATTTATATTAGTCAATCACTTGATCACATAAATCATGAAGATCCTCTCATTGATATAAAAATCAGAAAATAAAATCTTGAAAGTATTTTCAAAATTTAATTTACATAATATATAAAATATATTTAAATCATGATTCATCATATCATTATTCTAATGTTTATTCATAATTATAAACCTATCATTTTAATCCTTTAACTATATAAATAAATATTTAAAACATGTAATGAAGGTATTCTTAATAAATACTCGGTATTATTAATATAAAATATATAAATATATATGTTTGTTTGTTTGTTTAGAATGAAATTTCTATCCTCGAAGAAACATATTTTATAAAAATATGAAATTTAATGGGATAATAATTTTAAAATAATACTCCCCAATTAATTAAACCTCTTCAATTTTACTCTTATAATCACATTCTTCCTTCCTCTATCAATAGGTATATAAAAATTAAAAATATATTATTTAATGTATAGTGAAATTTCCTGAAATATAAAATAGTTAATAGTGATTTAAATTTCAATTCTTTAATATAAATTCTTAAAATAAATTACTAATTTAAATTTATAATGTCTAGGTACTAAAAATAAATTATATATCCTCTATTAAGTTAATTGATTAATGTCATTCAATTATATATGAAATCATATGTAAATCATGTAATAGAATAATAAAAAACATTACCCACCTGGATTTAGTTATGACACAAAATTATTTTCATCAACAGATGTTATTACATTCTATTTCATTAATATTATATAGATATATTTTTGAGGTAAAAGAATATTTGGAAATTATTTATATATAAATATGAATCACATTGATAAAACAATCCTAGAATAATCATCCTTAACCACTTTCTATATCATCTTTTCATTAAAATGATTTATTTAACCCATTATTTTATTTGTCCTACATTTTTGTTTGAATTAATTATATTTTCATTATTTCATGAATGTATGATATTATACATTTTTCCGAATTTTAAAATGATTTGTGAAATCACACTTTACAGAATTTATCACTGAGTCAGCATTATTATTAGTAAAATATCTAGATTATTACTCAAAATTAGCATCACCATTAGATTTATCACCATTTTTTCTTTCAATTGAAAATTATCTTTACATGAAGCGATCAATTTTAGAACTTTATACATACATTACACAATGATTTCCAACCCTTACATAACTATTTATTTAATCTTATTATGTTTTTTCCTTTTATATAGCTTTGTTGTTTGCATTCCAATCATTGATAATGTATTTCTTTCTACTGTAGGTTTATTTTATGACTAAAGTTATCTATTTTTAATATTATTTATATATTAGAAATAATGATATATATTGAAACTAAAATACCATTCCAAAACACCCATTCACAAAAAATTAATCCAAAATATACATTAAAATTATTATAAATTAGATATAAATAAATAAATTTTCTCATATATTAAATATATTATCCTTCTATGTTAACTATTCCCAAATAATGATAACGAAAACCATTTTAACCTATGATTAATTGATAATTCTAAAGGCGAATCAAATTTCGAAATATATAACCCACATTCATAAAATAAAATACAAAACTATATTTTATAGTTAAAATATGAGGTCATAAAAATAATAACATATGACATTTAGTATTATGTTTTATTAAAAAGTTATGATTATAAAATGATATAGTTAAAAGAATATAAATTATACATAAATGAACATAATATGATAAGTGTGTACTAATAAATTTTAAATTTATGATGATGAATATAATATAAAAATTATTTTTCAATAAATTGGTTTTATAAATTTTAAAATCATCTTTTCTTATGCTAAATAATGTCAATTAATTCAATAATTAGGTGAATCAAACATATTTCTTAATATTAAAACTGAATCCTAATCAATATTAAAAAATAAATCTATTTATATTTTTAATGAAATAAGGGATAATTATGTAATAAATGAGAAAATTATTACGTTTAAGAAAATTATAAATGTAATAAATGAATAGTTGATAATAAAAACCTAACAAAAACTATTTTGAATAAAAATTATCAACATTTAGTAAACATTCACAATAAATATTAACATAGTGTAGTTACCCATTATTTTTATAATTAACCAAATAATGAATACATTCTCAACATGAAAGATATTCCATAAATCATATCAAATAAACCAGATATTCTAGCTCTGTACTCTAGCATGTGATTCTATGGAAGATTCATTTTATCAATGAATCACCCTATTTTAATTGGATAAATTCAACCCTTTTATATTTATATATCTTCTCAACAATAATTATAATACAAAACCCCTTTGAATTTTCGTTTACAATTCATATAGAATATAACTAATATCTTTAATAAATATATATTGTTATTGAAAAATAAATAGAGGTTTTAAATTTTTTGTATTGTCAATTATCATAAATACCATTCCTTCATCAGGATTTGGTACATCTTATCTCTCTAATATCATTATGTAATAATAAAATTCCATTATTTTTATGACATCGACTATATATATCTGTTTATTGTAGTTCTTCATATATCATGAATCACCGCATGTTCTTAAATATTAACCCATTTCAAATTTTACTTCCTTCACCACCATAACATTGTAATATTCAACAATTCCAATTAAACTATTTCATGCTACACCAAACAATAAATTTACTTCATTAAATATTTGTTTATATCTTAGTTTTAATTATTATATATATATATATCTAAAAACTAAATTCATTTCCATGGAATATTTTTTTTGTCATAGTATGTTAAAAAATATTTTCATCCCCAAGGGTGTCCAACTAAAAGATTTTCGAGAGATTTATTTATCTCTATCATAGGAGAAATTTGATTGTACTCATTACCAAAAGATAAATAATTCCATTATTATTCACATACATTTAATTTCGTCAAATCTCTTCAAAGAGATTAATCTAAGAATAAATCCATAAAAACACTAAATTAAAACAATATACTCATTTATAAATATATGTTAAAATTATAAAACATGAACAAAAATCCATTATTGGTTCCACTTACCCTATGAAAATGCATCACTACTCAACATTCATTTTATCTTGAATGTTTTTTATATGACATGTTAACTTGTCTAAAGTAATTACATTGCGTGTATAAAAAATGAAATCCATATTGGAATGGTGCGGGTGTCATGTGTATTAATGTGTTAAGGGTTAAGATTAAACACCACCAAAATTTTTATCACATAAAAAAATTTCATTCATTCTAGTAAAGAGTTGTAACATTGAAATAAATCATGAATTACAACAATTTTTTAATATATACAAGTTTTTTTGTGTCACTATCATTTTCTTGACTTTTCATATGATCAATGACCATCTCATTCCATTGTCTATATATGAATCATATTATTACTAAAATAATTGTGTTATCCCAATAAAAATAATAAAATATTAATAATAATAAATTTAATACATGAATTAATTAACATAGTTTATAAATTATAAAATAATAAAGATCTGAAAATAATTATTCTGATGTATGGAAAAGAAAATTAAAAATTAAGTGTCAAATATGATCAAAAAATTAATACAAAATTGTACTATAGTTCTTTTTTCGAAAAATATATACATATGTATATAACCATTAAATGTTTTAACTAAATATAATATAAGTAATGTGTTATTAAATCTATTATAACTAAATACAATAATATTTAAAATTTAGTACATATTATCGATTATCATATCTTCTAATCATCATGAAGGGAAGAAGAATAATTGGAAGTATATTCCTTATTTTCATTAATGATGACACGAGTGGAATTAATGTGATAGAAGAATATAATATTTTCTAGTAGATATTTTTTTTATTGGGGTGAGTATGGAAAGGCTTGTAATTTTTTATTGTGATTAATGTACAAAAGATTATTATTTAATGAAGATACTCTTGTTATTCATGTCACAAAGGTTATTTAATGATAAAGTGTCATATTTTTCTCAATATTAAAATTGTGATTTTATTTTAATTAATTCACTAATATGTAAGTGTCTTTATAATATTGTAATCAAACATTATAGATAAACATTTCATTACTTTTTTATGAATTTAATCTCATCCCATATATTTATATTAAATCATGTATGTTTAAGGTTATTGATAAATCTTTTGTTTTTTTCAAGGCATTATCTAAATAAATAAGATTTTATATCCAAATTCATGGTCTAATGATGAAGTCAAATAAATAAATAAAAATACATTTAATTATATGAGGAGAATCATTAAATAATAAAAATAATAATACTCCATACATACCTCAATAAAATAGAGTAATTTAAATAAAATTCATGGGATTAGATTATATGGGGAGAACCATATTATTAGAGTTTAGATGCTCTAAATTATTTTGGATACAAGACATAAAATTGTATTTCTATATTTTAAATAGTTTTCTATATTGACCTATATTTTTTATCATGAAATATATAATTTGGTTTATTATGAATATAAATATAATAATACGGAATATTTTCACCAACCGATATAATATCACTTTAATGGAAAAAATTAAGAAAAAATTGATGAACAATTTGTTAATAGGTTATCATTTAAATAAACACCCAGAGTATAATGTAACCATTTCATAAAAAATATTATAACTTATTTTACATAAATTATGATACTTTCATATTGGATTATGGTTTATCATTAACATTACTTCTCAATAGTGATATCATTAGGGAAGATCAAGTGGACTACTATGAACCATAAATAATTAAACCCATTTTTTAAATATATTTATATAGAAATGTAAAAAAATGATTCATATGTTTCTAATGATGATGAAGGCCTGTAACAGGGTGGATCCCTATTATGAATGAACAAATTAGGGGAATTCTCATTACGGTTTATCTTTATTGACTAGATGTTTTCAATTTTTCGTATGTTTGGAATGTATATACAGGAAGATATTATTAATGTAAATTACCATAATATTTATATAATATTAGAGTAGTTTGATTGGTTAGGTAAGATGATATATCCAATGGAACGCATAAATGAGATAGAAAATTCGAATTACTCAAAACATAATGTAACTTTTAATTATTTTGGTCCTCCACTATTTAAAATTGAGACATATCGTTTTAAATTATTTAATAGATGTCTACATTTATGGATTCATAAAGTGTCACTATGAATTTTATATCACATACTTATCATAAAAGTATTAATATGGCCCTAATAGGCCTCCCACAAAATGATTCCTTTCATTGGTGGATTACGTCCATGTATTTTTTATTTTGTTGAATTATTTATTTCGTGATATCTGTACAGGTTTTTACTAACCCCTTGTATATTTAAATTTCATAAAAATATCATTTTTATTTGTAGTTGTATAAATGTTTACAGTGGGTTAAAATATGAGTATGTTTTAGGAATCTCAATAAAACTATTACACTTTACAAATATAAACAATATTGTCTTTAGAAATACATAAATCATAAGGATAATATTTTAGTAATATGGGAGCGGTGAAATTAGATTTTATATAATTATTTGTGGTAGTGAGTGTCAATATGATTGGAATGAATGTGGCCAATGGAAAAAAATCATAAATATACTAAATGATATGTGTTGAAAAACATAATGATGAATTAATTGATTGAATTTTTTTTCCCAAATTAAGGTTATTAAATTATATGATTCTTTTGATCCATTTATATGTTTTGATAATATTTTTCTTTTTAATTTCATATATTCTCAATGAATCTAAAAAACAAACAATTTTTTTTAAATCAATAATCATGAATAGAGATCTGGATAATATGGATTGTTTTGAATAACCAAAAGGATTTAATCTTATTGGATATTAATAAAATGTATAATTTATTAATAATATTATATATAGATTCTAAAAATTGACTGAATCATGGTAATCTATGTTTCAATTCATATTTAAGAGGATAAATTTCATTATATTAAACGACGATGTCAACCACTATGTGAAAAGAGACAAGTTCAACTCTTATGTTATGATTATGTATGTGGAACCCATCATTCATTCCTATAAAAAGTAAAAACATGAAATTGAATATTATCTTATACTGAAAATAATTTTTATAGTAAATTAACATTGTAAAATATATTCATTTTATGTTTTAATTTCACTAAAAGAGATAATAATATATTTACATTTTATTAAATATAAAGTCATGAGATAAAATTATTTGGAATTTAAGAAATGGTAAAATTTTCTTCTTATTTTACTATTATGATAAAATTGCAAACACATTAATAACTAACAATTATGGATAAATGGAATTTAAATTTCATATTGGAAGTCTACATTTCATGAATCATTAAATACCATAAATTGTGTTTGTTGAAATGAATTGTGTTATATTCTAAATAAATAAAATGAAGTATCATTTTATAGAAGTCACATAATAAATTTTATATGATAATGGATAACATGGTTTTGAAATGAGGAATGATAAATAAAATCATAATATATATATTTTTAGAGTTTTTATTATTAAATGGACATGATATATTGAAAATATACAACATGGGGATCAATTTTTAATGAAAGAATATATATGTCTTGGAAATCCTAGAGTATAAATTTTATCACATAGATCAAAATTTAAGTTAATTATATTACATTATCATAAGAAAAAACTTAAATGGGGTGGGTTTGGACCCAACTAAATTACATTATAGTAGAAAACAGATATCCATTGATGGTTGGGAGTCACATCTAATGTCAAATTAGTTATTTTTATGAATCTGGAACAACAACTAACGTCAAAAAAATATAGGAAATAATTTTATCATGGAGAGGGTGGATATGGTGATATAGATATATTAAATTTCTAAAAAATAGATAAATTAGTGGGAAAAATGATTTTTTTTCATTGAAGTATGTATTCAATTACTCAGGAGTGTAGTTTTGAGACAATTCCAAAAAATTAATATGGTGAGTGTATTTTATTTTCATCCCCCATTCATTATATTACATTTTATGAAAATATGGGATAATATTTTTAGATCTCCTTTAGTAAAGGGTCACACTAATAATCATCTTCGGTTTGATTATGTGGGGTAAAACGTTTTGGGGATTTATTATATAAGGGGATACATGAGTAGTTTTACAGTTGTTTGATTTTTTAGAGTATAAATATACATAAATTATTTTCAAAAAACTAAAAAGAAAAGTTTTATTTTCCCATAGTGTTAGAAGACCCCACGTATAGTGAATTTAGACATGGTAATTTAGATAAACTTACTCAGGACATAATCAAAAGATAATTTGTCTTTTAATATATGGGTATTGAAATTTTAAAGATACATCATTACCCAATAATATGTTTTGTAGATAAATATCACTTTGGAAGGTTTAAATCACTTGTTTTTGAATGAATAATTTTATGATATTTTTTTCTTTTTATTTCTCTCAGTTGATATAAACATGGACACAAATGAGTTTTATATTTAATAGAGTTGTGTTGAAATCATAGGAATTAATATTTCTTGAGTTTTGGAAAATAAATTCATCATGGTATCTTGGTTACAATAAAAAATTTCAATAAATGAATAATTTGTCCAAATATTTGATTATCAAATAGAAAAATATGGTTTTTTCATTTGGTTATTTCATAAAGAATTTCTACATCAATCATATTCAAATGCTATGATGTAATACAAGGTCATATTTAGTGACTGTTTTATAGGTTCATGAATGTTTTTCACATTTTATAATTCATGTATAAATTTAAACAATTATATTACACAATATAACATCTTGTTGTGATTATTAGGTATCGTTATTTGGGTTTCACCGCTTTAATTTCCAGCTAATGTTTCACACTATAATACTATTACAATATTATATATTATTTTTAATCTCATTCATAAGAAATTGATGATAAATCATAACATAATATCAATAAATACATTTTTTCATGATGTTTAAATTATCTAAATTGACTATATAAATAGTATTACAAATTTGTAGGTGTTTTTGAAGAGATTGTATGAAATATATTTGGATATAAGTTTGAAAAGTAATTCAATGGTGAAGCATGGTGTTATATTTGGAATTCTGAATAACTTTAAAAAAATTGGTGTTTCTCAAATAAAACTGACGATATATTAATAAAATCGTACAAATGTGATCCATTATCAATGAATATTAATAAATTAATTAAATGATCAATTAATAATGTCGATGGGATCATTATGGAACTTACTAACATGGAATATATATTTATTATAGAGGGGATTCTACGAACTTAATCCAACTATATCCACCATGTAATTTAATGATTGTAAATTGAATGTGATTAAAGAGTAAGAAAAATAGCTAAATGCCTAGGATATGGGTTGAAAATTTAAAAATATTGATAACCTTGTAGAAATATGTTATTGATTGTGTTTTTATTATACTATCATTTGCATTTTATGATATTATATGGTTTAGTGAATTGAGATCAAACGACCTAAATGATATGATACAGTTAGCAGAATTTGGATTGGATAGTTTTTAGGCATATCAATTCATCCTTAGTCATAGTCCTCCACACATTGCTTTCTTATAGAACCTCATACGGGAGGTGATTCCTTATTATATGGGTAATTTGATTTCGTAAAATTTTACTATTTTCTATTTTTACAAACTAGTTTTCATCAAATTGATTAGTTATATTTGGAAATTTTTAATTTTTTTAAAATTTTGATTTTTACATTTTAGATAAATAATCAAATATAGTCAATGAAACTATTTTAATGAAATAATGGCTATATTTTTTAATTTAATTTTGAATTAATGATGATAATTTTCAAAATAAATTATATATTTATTAGTCAAGGCTATAATTTTTAGTAAACATTATAAATTATAATCTGATTAGGGAATAGAGAGATTCCTAAATTGATATAAGGATCATCTAATTTTTAATTGATATTTTCAATTATATGTGATGAAAATAAAGGTCAATGTTTTGAGAAATACTCGAGTGGGTTTTGATCCATAACTATTATACACTATGATCTTAAGAATTTATATGTTGTAATATTCTTCCAATTACTGATTTATGTTATAGTTTTTTTGTTGAAAATGGATTTTATGATGTGTTTAAACAGCGAAGGGGAAAGCTTATTTTAGAAAAATAGTTGTGTGATTTTATAATGAACCAAGCCAGGGTTCCATCCAAGATGAAACCTGACCCAGTCCCTAGTATAGAGTAACGGTGTTCCCGATCCCCATGGATAGGAAACAAGTTCCCATATATCATCAAAACATTATGGGAATAATATCACACATTTTCAAAACAATTAATAACCAATCAAAATAAAAAAAATACATAACTCAATAACCATAACCAAACATGGCACAATAATTTTTAGATTTAATTTTTTCTACAATAAACAAAACCCACAACGACTAAAATCAAAAGGGAACTGTAACATCCCAAGTAAATAATGAATAACACATATTTTTTATCAATCTATTTTAATGAATTAGATATTGTTTTAGAGTATTAAAATGAGAATAAATCTAATCTTAAGCATGGAATACACTAATATTTTTAAAAGACTCTTTTACTGCCTTTCGATGGAAAACCATTTTTGAATAAAACTTTTGACAACATTATAAGATCTATTTGTCAAAATAAACTTATTCTTTATGAATGGAACATTTAAATTTACATTGGGTAAATTTTTGGTATTATTCCGATAAAGTTCTTTTTTTAATGAATAGTGAAAAATGTTGTATTTTAATTCAAAACCTCTTTTTAATCTAATTTATTTATATTATTAGGCTATCTTTTTAATTGGATTTAAAGTTAAATTAGAATATATATTTTTTACCATTTAATTCAATAGTGGTTGTTGGAATTAATTTCACTTTGAATTTGGACTTAAACTAGTGTCAATCTTTTGATACTTATTGTTTCATAAAAACACGCTATTTGTTCTGACAGTGGAAATTAATTATTAAATTAATTAATGCAACTTATATGTTTTGAATTTTTTAAAATAGACACCATTTTGTTTTTCGGAATATCAAATATAGCTTAGGGTGATGTTTAGATATTTTTCTGAAAAACATCAATTTTTGATGAATAGTTAAACCACTAAGTGGTACTTAAAAAACTGATTTTTCATTTAAATGAAATTTTACCACCTCTATGTATTTAATTTAAAAAATCCGACATACATGGTTGTCCTTGATAAGTAAAATGTGGTTCAATGGGATCAAAATAATTTTTTGGTGAATAGTAACTTTTCAGTTTTTAATCGCGATTAGAGGTAATTAGTGTAATTTAAGGTAAAAATAATGTTCTAATAATATGAAATGACATAGATAAATGTCCAACCCTTATTGGACGTGTCAAGTCCGACCAAGACAACCCAAGGGTCGATTTTAGGGACCCCATGGAGCCACTTGTCTAAGATAATGACATTAATGACTTTTATTTAATGTTAATGTAAAAATGTCACAAACACGAGTTGTTTTACTAAAGGAATTTTTAAATGGGGTTATACAAGTAATATTTTTAACTATAAATATTCATTAGAAATATAAAAAGATTTACTAAATCATAGTAGTTTTTTTATAATTTTTTGATATTAAATAAATTAAATTATTTATGACCCCATGATAATGCAGTGATTACCTGATTATTTAACGATTTAAATAAAATGAAAATATAATGTAAAATATAAGTCCTACATAGGTCAAAAACCTATTGGATGGGTGTATTTAGAACTATTATAACTTTATCCTAGAAATATATAATTTCAGGACCTTTTAATCCGAAAAGCATTTTATAATAAAGTATCCTTTTATACCATTCCGAGAGTGCCCCTCCTCTCCTCTTATAAAAGGCCCCCACCTCTACCACCATAACCACACTTCCAAAGCCTTTTTCTCGCCCAAACCCTGACAATTTTGTCTCTCCAAATTCCTCTATAACTCCTAGAAGCCTCACTTTGGGCATAAGTATTTCCAAGGAAGCATTTGAGCTCAAATCAAAAAGAGTTACCCGATTTAAAGGTAGTGTCTTCTATTGTATTCTTATGTTTTATTTTGGTTTTCTACCCCTCTAAAATCTTTTTATTAATTTATTTTGTAACAACACCAGTATCTTACATATACTAGGATGTTTTTACAAGAAGGATTCGAGCTACACTTACACATACCTACATCTAATGGTCAAATAACATACTGTTTCCGTGGATGGCGAATTTCTGCCTCACGAAACGATGATTATTCAATATTATTTTAACACCATAAACGGTGGCCATTAAGATGAAACTATATTTATATATGATATATAATATGTTTATGTTTTACTTAAGCTTCTGTATTTTTCATTATGGCATTCCTTTATGGTTTCCATTATGGGTAAACGTGATATCTTCATTTTTGGAAGTGCGGACTACCGCCCCCTCGAAGTGATTTGATTAGTTAATGCCATATGTGGGATGTATAAAGATGTAATTAATGGTATTATATATGATATTATACTGGAATTTAAATATACCTTTATATAATTATTATTCCATTCCATAAAATACGAAATACAAATGAAAGTAGCGTTCATGCGTACGTACAGTTTACCGTCTCCATGAATGGTGCATTTCATTTCTTAACTCTAAACGTTATGTAATATTATTAATGCATGTATATACTGGATATATATGATATATATGATATATACATAATTAGTATAACTCTGGATATAATGGATACATGAACAACTTGTAATTATAAAGAGCATATTTTTGACTCAAGTACCAATGATCGTTAAAACGACCGTTATTAACATAAATAATTACATAGTGTTCATGACATGGTAATAAGTGATATAAAAGGAATAATGAACTTGAAAAAGGTTCTTAAGTGAGTAGAAATTAACTCAAGTTTATTATTCATGAGGTTAAAGAACGATCGAGTCATGTCGGACCCGAGGTATGGGACTTCGTCTCAATCACCTTTCATTGAGGCATATTTTGTTTTATACACAACCTTCTTTTTATGGTGTATAAACCCCCTTGACTTTTATGTTTATCCAAAAGTAGTCTTTTTTATACGAAGCATTTTACAAAACGATAAAGGGGAATGTTTTTATCGTATGTATGCGCCGACAATGACTTCTTCGCCGCTGTGACCATTATTTCAGTTTCGGCTTCCTCTATAAGCCATACCGTTTTTTAAAATAAAAATAAATACCATGTTTTACTTTTCATTTATTTTGGTATTGAAAATGTTTTTAATAATGTTTCTTTATATCAATGTGTGGTATTGATATCTTGTGATTGAAATGTGGAAATGTTATGTTTCCTTTATGCATATATTATGTCGTACAATTATGTTATGGTTCTTGGGCATTGTTATGAAGACGGGTTGTTCCGTGATAAACTAAGGGCGGGTGAGCCCGATATAGCTCTCCAATGCCTTGGGTAACACAAAGAATTTAAACGTTAAGGTCTCTCTGAAGAGATTTGGGGAATATACTATGATGGGTATTCCAAATGTAACCAAGAGGGTTACTCCCTACGTAAGAATGTGATGAATGCATCAAGTTACCTTTATGTCTTATGATTTCTATGATTTATACATGATTTGATGAGGTATGTTAATGTTATTATGTTTTATGAGTAGAGTTTGATTTCATTGATTCTTATGTATACATGTACTCATGTTTCCTTTCCATATTTTTATATCCCTTACTGAGCTTTTTATTCTCATCCCATGTTTTTCAAATGTTTTTCACAGGTCAAGGGAAGGGTACATGATATGATGATAGTGTCAAGGAAGTGTCAAGAAAGAATCCATGTTTTATTTTAAATATGTTTCCGTTGATGGGAAAAATGAATACTATCTTTTATGTAACCACTTTGTTTATATTTGGAATGTAATGCAAGTTTTATGATCTAATTCTATAAAACTCTAAACCTAAAAATATCCTCAATGTGTAATCTTATAATAACTCAAGATTAAGTAATGTTTAAGGCTGGGGCCTTATAGTTGGTATCAGAGGTCGGTTTAGATAACTTTAGTAGTTACAATTTTATTAAATGATTATCCAAAAATATTTTCTTTATGGTCAAATTGAAATGATATAGAATTTGAAGATTACCATGTTGCTTCATCTAAGACATGATTGTTTAGAATGGTTTTCCGTAGAGGAAACAGGGAAGCATTGCTAGGAAGGCATACAGAAGGAAATAACCTTCCGAATCAGCAACCTGCGATGGTCAGAATTGGAACGGAATAGTTTGTTGTAGTTATGGCGCATTTGACTCATGCGATAAATGGTAGTGGTATCCATGCACGAGATCAGCCAGATCAACCGCAGAGGAACATGTCAGTGGTGGAACATTTCATGAGGAAACATCCCCCATCATTCAGATGATCATCTGACCCTGTGCTAGCTGAATGGTGGATTAAAGCACTGGAGAATATTTTCGATGTCATGGGGTGTTCAAACAATAAAAAGGTTAGTCTTTTTATTTACCCTTTGGAGGGTGAAGCAGATAAGTGGTGGTCAATGATTAAAAATATCAGGGACGCTGATGAGATTGATGCTCTCGACTAGGATGAATTCTGAGGTATGTTTCTTGAATAGTATTTTCCTAAGGCTGTTCAACTTAGGATGGAAAAATAATTCCTGGAATTGAGGCATGAGGAAGACTCAGTGGCTGCCTATGAAGAAAGGTTCACTCGATTGGCAAGGTATGCTCCAAATTTTATCTGAGACCTTGATAGTAAAATCAATCATTTTTACTCAGTATTAAAGCCAAAATATCGAAGGGCATTAGCTTCTCGTGAGTTCAAAAGTTATGAAAAGCTTGTTCAATGTGCTGAGAAGGTGGAAATGGAGTGTTCCGATGATCAAGTGTTCTATAACAACTAACAGATGAAGAGACCAAGGAGGCAGGAGAAAGGAAATAATTCTTCAAAAAGCTCTGATGGTAAGAAAAATATGTTTCTAGTTTGTGATAAGTGTTGGAAAAGGAATGCTAGGGAAAGTCTTTTGAATTCTGGAAAGGGCTACTGATGTGGTAAGATGGTACATAAGGCTCGTGATTGCACTGAAAAAGATCAAGGTTCTGGTAAGTGCAAATTTTATTTACATTTAGTGAAATATTTTATGTGGAATGAGATTGGTCACTATGAAAATGAGTGTTCGAAAAAGTGCTTGAGTGATGGGAAGAAGTTAGACTACAAGCAGAAAGGGGTGGTTAAATCCTTTGCAACTACTTCAGCAGATGTCTGGCCATCAAATGAAGTTGTATTAGGTACTTTGTTTATTTTTTCTGATTATGTCAGTGTGTTGTTTGATTCGAGGTCTATACATTCGTTCATCTATGAAACCTTTTCTAGTAAAATGGGAATACCATCTCAAGAAATGACTCCTGTACTTGTGGTAAAAACACCTGGGGAAAATGTTGAGGCAAAAAGAATTTATTTAAATCTTCCTATCCTTATCTGTGGAAAGAACCTACATGAAAACCTTATTGTTTTACCTCTAGTAGAGTTTGATGTTATCCTGGGTATGGATTGGGTCTTTATTTACCATTCTATGATTGACTATAGAGGTAAATATGTTTATTTTCATAAAGACTTTCAGTTTGTGTACAATAATGAACCCTTACTGTTGATAACTTATCAAGAGGCCGGGAAACATGTAAAAGTTGGAAATGAATGTTACCTTGCACATCTCATTGAAAATAAAGGAACTGTTAGGATTAATGATGTTCCAGTGGTAAATGAGTATCCTGATGTTTTTCCTGATGAGTTGCCTGGAATAATACCAGATCGGGAAGTTGAATTTACTGTTGACATAGTTCATGATGCTAAGACAATTTAGAAACCCCCTTATCGTATGGCTCAAACTGAACTTTTAGAGTTGAAGGAGAAATTTCAAGATTTATTAGAGAAAGGTTTCATTCAACCTATCACATCCCCATGGGGTGCTTCTGTTTTATTTGTTAAAAAGAAAGATGGTTCAATGAGTCTTTTCATTGATTATAGAGCCTTGAATAACATAATCGTTAAGAACAAATATCTTTTCCCTCATATCGATGACTTTTTTGATCAGCTCCAGGGAGCTCAGTATTTTTCAAAGATTGACCTGAGATCGGGGTACCATCAGTTGAAGGTAAAGGAATCAGATATTCCAAAGACTGCGTTCTGTACAAGATATGGCCATTATGAATTTTTAGTAATGCCTTTTGGGATAACCATTGCACCTTCTGTATTCATGGACTTAATGAATAGAATTTTCAATGAGTTCTTGGATAATTTTGAGGTTGTTTTCATTGATGATATTTTGGTGTTTTCTAAATGTAAATAGGTGTATGAAAGACATTTAAGGGTTATTTTGAAAACCTTGAAATAAAAGAAATTGTATGGGAAATTCAGTAAGTGTGAGTTTTGGTTGCAACAAATTTCATTCCTTGGTCATATTGTTTCTAAAGATGGGATAACTATTGATCCTACAAAAACAAAAGTTGTTGAAGAATGGCCAAGACCCAAAAATGTAACTGTGATTCGTAGATTCCTTGGTTTGGAAGGCTATTACCGAATGTTTGTTAGAAACTTTTCACGGTTATCTAGTCCAATGACTAAGATAACTCGTAATGGTGTTAAGTTTATCTGGACAAAAGAATGTGATGATTGTTCTCAGGAATTGAAAAGAATATTGGTGAATGCTCCAGTTTTGGCACTTCCTTTCAGGAATGGTGAGTTTGTTATCTACAGTGATGCTTCATTGAAATGACTTGGTTTCATCCTAATGCAGAATGATTAGGTAATTGCTTATGCTTCATGACAGTTGAAAACTCATGAGGTAAATTACCCTAAACATGATTTGGAATTATCTTCTGTTGTTTTCGCTTTATAAATTTGGAGGCATCATTTGTGTGGAGTAAAGTGTGAAATATATACCGATCAAAAAAGTGTAAAGTATATATTCACTCAGAAATAATTGAACATGTGACAGAGGAGAAGGCTAGAATTAATAAAGGATTATGATTTTACAATTCATTACCACCAGGGAAAAACAAATAAAGTGGCTGATGCTTTGAGTCGAAAAAGTAATGCTTTATTAATAATTTTGCGTTTGGAACGTGATCCTTTGGTTAAGGATTTGATGAACTTTGGCATAGAAGTTTTTGGTGCATGATGTTCTTCTATTTTGTATCAGGTATCATTGAAATATTCTCTATCAGATAGAATCAAGCAAGCACAGAAGCAGGACAATGAGTTGCAGAAAAAGGTAGAGCTGGTTCAGAAGGGTATGTTTCCTGAATTCAACATTGATAATGATTGTGTTTTGAGATTTGGGAAGATATTGTGTGTACCTTGTGATTCACAGTTGAAGAGAGAGTTGTTATGTGAAGCTCATAGTTCTTCATTTTTAGTTCATCCTGGCAGTACTAAGATGTACAGAGATCTGGGGGAGTATTAGTGGTGGGATGGAATGAAAAGAGATATTGATGATTTTACTATGAAGTGTTTGACATTTCAACATGTTAATGCAGAGCAGCAGTTACCGAAAGGGATGCTCCAGCCTTTACCAGTGCCAGAGTGGAAATGGGAGAATATATCCATGGTCTTTGTTATGGGATTACCGATGACATCTCGAGTTAATAATGCAATCTAGGTTATTATTGATTGCTTGACTAAATCTGCTCATTTCCTTGCTATACGAGATAGTTTTTCACTAGATCAACTTTCCCTATTGTATCTTAAATAGATAGTCAGGTTATATGGAGTTCCTCTCTCCATTGTATCTGACCATGATCCCATGTTGACTTCTAACTTTTGGAAAGGCCTTCAAAAGTCGTTGGGTACTGAATTAAATTTTAGTACATCTTTTCATCCACAGTCAGATGGGCAGTCAGAATGAACAATTCAGACATTGGAGGATATGCTACGTGCTTTTTCGATGGATTATTAGGTATTTTGGGACCCACATCTTTCCTTGGTTGAATTTTCATATAATAACAGTTTTCATTCCAGTATACAGATGTCACCATTTGAGGCATTATATGGTAAGCGGTGTCGAACTCCAACTTTCTAGGATGAAGTGGGTGAAAGGAAGCTGATGGGACCAGAATTAGTAGAAGAGTTGGCAGAAAAAGTTCAATTGATACTGAAACACATGAGAACACCTCAGAGCAGGTAGAAATGGTATGCGGACAATTGGAAGAAGGATCTCTCTTTTGAGGTAGGTGATCATTTTTTTCTCAAAGTCTCACCATGGAAAAGTGTGATGCGATTTGGTAAGAAATGAAAGATGAGTCCAAGGTTCATTGGACCTTATGAAATTCTGGAGAGAGTTGGATCAGTTGCTTACCGAGTAGCTTTACCTCTGAGTTTATCTTAGGTACACAATGTTTTCCATGTTTCAATGTTAAGGAAGTACATGCCAGATCCATCTCATGTTTTGAGTCCAGAGGTAGTTCAACTGGAAGAGAACCTATTATATGAGGAACAACCAGTCCAGATTCTTGACCACAGGGAGCAAGTGTTACATAATAAGGCAATTAATCAGGTAAAGGTTTTGTGTAAAAACCACATGGTTGAAGAGGCGACATGGGAATCTGAAAATGCAATAAGGGCTAAATACCCCCCAAATATTCGATAAGTAAATAAATTGCAGGGATGAAATTTTCTAAAGGGGGGAAGGATGTAACATCCCAAGTAAGTAATTAATAATACATATTTTTTATCTATGTCTATAAATGAATTAGATAGTGTTTTAGAGGCTTAAAATGAGAATAAATCCCATCTTAAGCATGGAATACACTAATATTTTTAAAAGATTGTTTTACTTCCTTTTGATGAAAAACCATTTTTAAATCATACTTTTGAAAACTTTATAAGCTCTATTTATCAAAATAAACTCATTCTTGATGATTGGAACATTGAAATTTAATTTGGGTAAATTTTTGGTATTTTTTCGAAAAGGTTCTTTTTTTAATGAATATTGAAAAATGTTGTATTTTAATTAAAAACCTCTTTTTAATATAATTTATTTATATGATTAGATTATCTATTGAATTGGTTTTAAAGTTAAATTAGAATAAATTTTTACCATTTAATCCAATAGTGTTCGTTGGAATTAATTTCACTTTGAAATTGAACTTAAACTAGTGTCAATCTTTTAATACTTATTGTTTCATAAAAACACGCTATTTATTCTGACAGCGGGAATTAATTATTAAATTAATTAATGTAACTTATATGTTTTGAATTTTGTAAAATATACATAATTTTTTATTTCGGAATATCAAATATAGCTTAGGGTGAAGTTCTGGTATTTTTTTGAAAAACTTCAATTTTTGATGAATAGTGAAACCACTAAGTGGTACTTAAAAAAACTGATTTTTCGTTTAAATGAAATTTTACCACCTATGTGTTTTGAATTTCAAAAATCTGACATACATGGTTGTCATTAATAATTAAAATGTGGTTTAATTGGATCAAAACCATTTTTTGATGAATAGTAACTTTTATGTTTATAATTGCGATTAAATGTAATTAGTGTAATTTAAGGTAAAAATAATGTTTTAATAATATGAAATGACCTAGACACATGTCCTACCATTATTGGATGTGTCATTGCCGACCAATAAAACCCATGGGTTGATTTTGGTGACCCCATGGAGCCACATGGGTAAGATAATGACATTAATGACTTTTATTTAATGTTAAAGTAAAAATGTCACAAACATGAGTTGTTTTACTAAAATAATTTTTAAATGGAGTTATTGAAGACATATTTTTAACTATAAATATTAATTACAAAGATAAAAAGATTTCCTACATCATAGTATTTTTTTATAATTTTTTTACATTAAATAAAATAAATTATTTATGACACCATGATGATGTAGCGATTAACTCATTATTTAACGATTTAAATAAAATGAATTGATAATGTAACATCTAAGTCCTACACATATCAAAAACCTATCATATGGGTGGATTTAAAACTATTATCACCTTATCCTTGAAATATATTATTTTGGGACATTTTAAATTCGAAAATCATTTTATAATAAAGTATCCCTTTATACCTTTCCAAGAGTGCCCCTCCTCTCCTCTTATAAAAGGCCGCCACCTCTAACACCTTACCCACACATCCAAAGCCTTTTTCTCAGACAAACCCTTCCCATTGTGTCTCTCCAGATCCCTCTCTAACTCCTAGAATCCTCTCTTTGGGCAGATGTATTCCCAAGGAAGCCTTTGAGCTCAAATGAAAAAGAGTTACCCGATTTAAATGTAGTGTCTTCTATTGTGTTCTTATGTTTTATTTTGGTCCTCCAAACCCCTACCCTCTTTTTATTCATTTATATTGTAACAACACCAATATATTACATATACTAGGATGTTTTTATAAGAAGTATTAGAGCTACACTTAGACACACCTACATCTAATGGTTAAAAAACATACTGTTTCCGTGGATGGTGAATTTCTGCCTCACGAAATGATGATTGTTCTATATTCTTTAACACCATCAAAGGTGGCCATTAAGATGAAACTATATTTATATATGATATATAATATTTTTTTGTTTTACTTAAGCTTCTGTATTTTTCATTTATGCCATCCCTTTATAATTTCCATTATGGGTAAACGCGATATCTTCATTTTAGGAAGTGCGGACTACCGCCCCCTCAAACTGATTTGATTAGTTAATGCCATATGTGGGATGTATAAAGGATGTAATTAATGTTATTATATATGATATTATAATGGAATTATAATATAACTTTATATCATTATGATTCCATTCCATAAAATATGGAATAGAAATGAAAGTAGTGTTCATGCGTACATACAGCTTACCGTCTCCATGAACGGTGCATTTCATTTCTTACCTCTAAACATTATGTAATATTATAAATTCACGTATATACTGGATATATATTATATATATATTATATGTACATAATGATTATAACTCTGGATATAATGGATACATGAACAACTTGTAATTATAAAGAGCATATTTTTGACTCAAGTACCAATGATCGTTAATACGACCATTATTAACTTAAATAATTACATACTGTTCATGACATGGTAATATGTGATATAGAAGGAATAATGAATTTGAAAAAGGTTCTTAAGAGAGTATAAATTAACTCAAGTTTATTATTCAGGAGGTTTAAGAATGATCGAGTCATGTCAGACCCAAGGTATGGGACTTCGTCTCAATCTCCTTTCATTGAGCCATATTTTGTTTTATACACAAACTTCTTTTTACGGTGTATACAACCCTTTGACATTTATGTTTATCCAAAAGAAAGCTTTTTTATACGAATCATTTTACTAAACGAAAAAAGGAAATGTTTTTTTCATACGTATGTGGCGACAACGACTTCTCCGCCGCCGTGACCATTACTTGAGTTTCGGCTTCCTCTACAAGACATACCGTTTTTTAAAAGAAAAATAGATACCATGTTATAATTTTCATTTATTTTGGTATTTAAAATGGTTTTCATAATGTTTTTTATATCAATGTGTCGTATTGATATCTTGTGACTGAAATGTGGAAATGTTATATTTCTTTTATGCATATATACGTGGTATGATTATGTTATGGTTCTTGGGCATTGTTACGAAGACGAGTGGTTCTGTGATAAACCAAGGGCGGGTGAGACCGATATTGCTCTCCAATGCATTGGGTAACAGTAAGGAGTTAAACGTTAAGGTTTCTCCAAATAGATTTAGGGAATATACTTTGATGGGTATTCCAAACGTAACCAAGAGGGTTACTCCCTACGTAAGAATGTTATGAATTCCTCAAGTTACCTTTATGTCTTATGATTTATATGATTTATTCATGATTTGATGAGGTATTTTAAAGTGCTTATGTTTTATGAGTAGAGTATGATTTCATTGATTCTTATGTATACATGTACTCATGTTTCCATTCCATATTATTATATCCCTTACTGAGCTTTTTATGCTCATCCCATGTTTTTGAAATTTTTTTCACAGGTTAAGGGAAGGGTACATGATAAGATGATAGTTTCAAGGATGTGTCAAGAAAGAATCCATGTTTTATTTTAAATATGTTTCCATTGATGGGAAAAAAATGAATACTATCTTTTATGTAACCACTTTGTTTAAATGTGGAATGTAATGAAAATTTTATGATCTAATTCTCTAAAACTCTAAACCTGAAAAGATCCTCAATTGTAATCTTGTAATAACTCAATATTAAGTAATGTTTAGGGATGGGGCCTTATAGGAACAATGAAACTATCCTAAAAAACACCATAAAACATGAGGGTTTTCACCCTAATCCACCATCACAAACACCTACTAGAGAACACCACAATCCACCTGATTCACCATCATCAAAGATATTGACATTACCTTAGCCAATCATAACCAAGTATAAATACTCCCTAATATATATGTACGGTTTGAGCTAATTACAATTAGGATTCAACCAAATAGAAGTGATTCCAGGGTAAAAAAAATATTATAAAATTTAACATTCATGTTTTAAAAAAAGTGATATGATTATATTTTTTTTGAAAAAAGAATTTGATGAGGATAAATTTTTTAAAAAAGAACATGATTTTATTTTAATGTAAATCAAAAATTGATTTGTATGCTGATGATAAGTAAAATATTTCAAGGGATCACTAATTTATTAGGAGACCTTATAAAACTATATAAAATTAGACACTAGGAACCTCGTATCTTTTTCGACCATTTTATCGAAACAAAAACATGCAGCATTCCCATGAATTATCCACTAAGAGGGAACATCTTAAGGGCTTAGTGATCTCTGATAATCATCATAATTATGTTAGTGTTGTAATCATCAATCTTGGTATGTGAATCTGGGATTTACTACTCTTTAGTCTACTAGAATCAACCTACAATAAGAATATTTTTCTTGTTAATTCTGAATCACATTCTTACTACATCAAGATACCCACTTAAATACTCATGTATTACCATTGTGCTAAATTTACATTTCCTAGGTTATAAATGAATCACCACATTCAAAAGAAGAAACATGCAATGTGAACACAAAAATAGAACCACAATTTCTCATAAGAAAAACATTTTTCAAATACAAACAAACAAACAATAAACCTTAAAACATCTTTTACACCACTTTTACAATCTATTAAACCACATTCACAATTTATAAAACCCTAACAAGAAGAACAACATAGTCACTCACTTGAAAACAATCAATTTACCTTTTCAAGTAACATTGAATCCATGTGAATCTTAAAACATTTCCAAAACACATTTCTCACCTCATGCTTAGTACCTAGAACACAATATAGAAGAAAAGAATTCATATCACAGTTACACAATAATATTTAATCATTTAAACATCAACCTGAAGTGTATAAAATTATATAAATCAGTGATAAATTACCACTACATCTCATTTAAACCCTATTAAGTCATAAATAAACTGTAAAAATTCATATTAAACCCTAAAGAACAAGATCTAACTCTAAAAATTTCACCCCAACCACTAAAACAAGAAACCCTAAGAACGTAGTGGAGAAATCCAATAAAAGAGGAATAACCAAGGAAATGAGGGAGTTAATTGGCTAATCATGGCGAAATCCCTCAAAATACACCACCACAATTGAGTTACAAGGGGGAAATAGTGTTAGGGGACCCATCGAGCATAGAAATTATCAAATTGGTAGGATAATGGTTTTTCATTATTAAACATCAGGGGGAAGATAAAAATCCAATTTTTAATGACCTAGATAGATCACAATGTTTTTCGAAAAAAATTTACAAACCAACTAGAAACCATTCTACCCTCAATGTCCAAGTGGAGTAAGATAGACTATTACTCTACATTGTTTTCAAACTCTGAACCAACCATGTGATTCATGTCTATCCAAAAAATGACACATGGTAGCACAGTTACCTAGGCAATATGACATAGTTTTCCTAATGGTACCCCAACTGTGCACCACATTATGTTAACCCAAAATTCTAATTTTCCTCTAAAAACCAAAGGGAATCCCAAATGGAAAAACCCTAGACCAATAATAAATTAAAAAGGCGTGTTAACATAAAAACTCATGTGTGACCATTTTCTCAACTAGGAAACATTCCTCCCCTAGGGAGTCAACTTGAATCTTGATCTAATAATAAAAATGAATATTCATACTGATCCCTTTAATTCCACTCCCATACCCCACTCACACCTTTACCATGATTCTAAATAACATGGAATAGATAAATAAAAATACCATGAAAAACATTCTCTTGGGAATCCATAATCCACACTAGTCATTCAAACAATGATAAATTATAATTTATTTACAATTATACCAAATTCAATACATGATACTGATATGTTATGTACATTATCTAATAGGAAACATGAAATACAAAATGAATTGATGTTAATAGGGAGGGAAAATATTACCCATATTCCACCTTTTAAATATTCTCTGTGATCTTGAAAGGTATGATATACCTCGTTGTGATCTTACCTAACTTCCCCTAATAGCGATGACCCATATGAGGTGACACATTATTAAATACCCTTCCACCCACATAAAAATCTAGATCTCTGTATCTCTAAATATCATATGATTTCTAGTGACTTTTATCATTCAACAACTATTGTATGGACATCAAGACTATATATGATGTCTCTCATACAAAAATGATCCCCAACAACAAGTTCTCACCCACCACAACCTCACACAAGGGCTAAAAACATGGATGACTATAGAGTGCCTCAAAAGGATCCATTCACATTAAGGATTGATAAATTTTTTTACATTCAAATTTTACCAATACAAAATGGTTGTCTAATGAACCACCAAAATATAAGAAACTATCCCAAAACATGTACTCCAAAATATGATATTTCTATTCCATTTGTCCATTCACTTGTGGTTTTTATTCCAGGATTAATTTGACCCGAGACCCCATTACCTTTGAAGGTCTTAAAAAAATCAAGAGGTTAATTGGGGGTCCCTATCTGAGATAATTATTGATGGACCACTTTGATGCCTCACTACCTCCTAAACATATATCGAAATCAAATCTTCAATAATTATTGAATCCTTGATAGGAATGAAATTAGGGGATTTGGTTCCATAGTTAATCACTTCCATGGAATTTCATACAAAATATGTATGAAGGATTCCAATAATCAATTCCATTGCAATATCATCCCACTCCAAAGTAGGAATAGGTAGAAGATAAATAAAAAATAAGGGCGTTTGGTTCTCTAATTTAAAATGTTGAAACATATAACTCCTTGACACAATGTTATCTACATATCGCCTCATATGTGGACACAGGAATTAGTGATGCATATCATAATTAATCATGGTAGCACTGGGATGAATGGTCCATAATGATTGGTGACTAACCAGCATCATTATCTTTCTCAAAGAAAACATCATTAAAAATTACCCCTTAAATCACATGATTTCACCATGAGACAACAACCAACCACATGTTATCTTTGGATCATTAAGTAACTTCAAGGATGGTTGAAAAAACACATCATTTTTTCCTCTTACCGGATCATCCACAGATGAAATGTTGATAAATACACACTGTCCATGAATCCACATCCACTGTGCTCCTTGTTCTATATGTTTTCCTTGGAGAATACCCCCCCATTAATTTCCACTCCTCACTGGATTCTTTCAAGGACCACACTAGATATTTTCTACTCAGAGCATCCACCATAGTGTTACCTTTACCATGGATATAATCTCTATCAATGTAAAATCCATTAACCACTCCATCCCACAAGCTTTCCTTATATTCATATATATTTTGGGAGAAAATGTTGGCTAAGAACATGTGAATAGGTTGAACCACAAACTTCTATACAAAAACATTACATGGCCATATCTTCAAGGAGTGAATCAATGTATCTAACTCTAAATCATGGGTCAGGTAGTTTTACTCATGTGGTCAGAGTTAGTGGGAAACCAAAGCCAACACAAGGTCATCCTACGAAAGCACAAACATGAGTCCCATACTTGAGGAAACAAAATAAAACACATACACTATTCATGATTCTTGAAGGATAAAAATAGGGGCGGTGGTTAACTTCAAAAAAATATCCTCAATGGATTCTTGAAATTTTGAGCTCCATTAAATCTTCACCCAATTCTAGGTGAGGGTGGTCATGGATAAAGAATGTTGAGTGAACTCTTGGTTAAACTGACTATAATATCATTCATGTCTAAAGAAGATAATGATCTCATACACGTTCTTCAAATACTCCTACAAAATTACATTACTAATTTTCTCTGGGTTCACCAAAACACGTTGGTCTGATATAACATGACAAAAAACTTCCCTAATTAATTATATATGGTTAATTTTGAGAACATTTCATAAAGTTGAGGATCCCAATGGGTTCCCAAAATGAATTGAAATTTCCTCTCAAGATCTTCCTCCGATATGAATATATCAGGAAGTCATCCATGAATACCACAATGAAGTAGTTTAGGTACTAGTCAAACAACCTATTCATAAGAACAATAAATACCCCTAGATAATTTTTCATCATAAAAAGCATGCCCAAATACTGAAAATGGACATATCTACATCAAAACACTATTTTTATGATATCTAACTCTCCCACACTAACATGGTGATAACTATAATGTAGGTCAATCATATAAAAACACCTTTACCCCCATTAACTAATAAAAAAATTCATCAATGAAGGGTACAAGAGACTTGTTCTTTATCATCATCATATTTATCATCTGATAATCTATAAAAAATAGGAGTGATCCATCGTCCTATTTAGTAAAAAATATGAGAGAGGCCTATGGTGAGATGAATCAGTGAATAAATCCTTTGGATTACAGATCATCTAGTAGTACTTTTAATTCCCTCAACATGGAAGGGATTATATGACATGAGGGAAGATATATCAATAATTTCCCCGACACCAAATCGATAGGGAACACTACATCCTACTCTAGAGTAAACTCAAAAAATACTCTTAGAAGATCTCTAGGAACTAATCCCCCAAATAAGGTAATCCACCCTCAAGAGGACCTTAATTGTGGTCAAATAGACTCAATGATAACAAGAAAATGGTATTCCCCAACTCTAGGAGTGGAGGTCCATCATGACCTACCCGAGGGTCCCATTCTCCCGGAAAAACCTTGGTACTACCATCAGGATCTACAAACCTCACTAATCTCAAATAAAAAAATATATTCTCTTGAAATTACAAATCAAACCCATATTAAATACTACATCAAAGAGTTACATCACTTGAACAAGAAAGTGTCATTATAACTCGACCCCTAATATTGTGAGTAAACATCATTGACACCTGAAACCCTTCACTAATTTCATACAAAATACATTAAAACCTCCATCACATATGACATGTGTTCAATTGGTTACATTATCATATCTAAAAGGTGGGAAGATATAAATGAAACTAAATCACAAGTATCAAATAGGACAAAAAATAAAGGTGATGTAATGAGAACGATACCTTGAATTATTTTAGACCCATCATCTAAATAAACTAGTTCATGATCCACAACATATCATCCTAAACCTAGGAATTACCATTGGAATGCAGCTCATCCCTACATTGAATCTACACAGAAGATGGTCCACCCCTACCACCATGACCTCTGAAACATGAAACCCTAAACATAAGGGTTCTGATGTGGTTGACCTCCCCGGAGAATCTACTGATCAAATTACACTCTGATATAGGTGCACCAAATTTAAAAAACACTACAACAGTACTATATCTACACATAGGTTACAATGATGGGGAGGTTACATTCATGAATTTTTTATATTAACTTTCTTCCCACACTGATGAAAAAACCTATCCAAAATTAGAATCCTCCAAAAAATAATGTCGATAATGATGGCCTGAACAACCACCTACCTACTTACCCTACTCAACATGCTTCCAATTCTTCTTTAATTATCTTCCGCTAACTACTACTATTACAACCCCAAAAGAACCAAACCATACATTATGATCAATATCCACCATAAAAACATGTTAAACAACCACATCATTGGTTTTATATAAAAATTAATTACTTGAGAACAAATCTCTAGATGAAACCCCCTTGGAACCTCTGAGCCTTAATTTTCTCATTGAAACTGATTTCGGGTATGTACCGTACCAACTCCAAAAAGTGATTGAAATTCAACATCACTGTCTTGTCTCCATGGATAAGATCCAAGACATCCTAGAACCTAGAATAGGATAAAACTTCATGATATTACAACTCATTAAAAATTATCATTATATCATTCCAACTCATCTTTACATTATTCCCAGTTTGAACAATTGAGCCCGACCACCTCTGACGTGGACCTTCCAAAAAATAATTCAAAATATTTTACTGGGAAAGCCTCAAGAATATCATAAAAATAGAACCTCCACTCTATATTTTAATGACACTCCACTAAATCCCGAGGTTCAATATGTCCTCATAAAATATTGGATTGTACATAAAAATCACATGATCTTTGTCTTTTATAGGAATTTGTTTAGCTTCCCTAACATAAGAATTGCCTAAAGCCACTCTATAAAAAAAATCTTGTATATCATAGACTCCATCATCACTAGTATATGATCAATTGGTGAGGAATAATTCTCTCTATATTATAGTTATAGTTCTATATAAATTCTCTAGGGAGTAATTTTTATATAGTAATAAATAACCATATGAAAAACTATCAATAACAAGATTATGAATATTTTCATTAATAACAAAAAATACCAACATTCCATAAATCCATTAAAATAAAATAAATCTAAATAAAATGACAAAAAAACCACCCCACCTCCACCCAATGTTGATATGAAGTCTACCTCTAGTATATACTACTTAAAGGAGAAGTGAAACAAAATCCCAACATGCCATGGTGACTCATGATCTGTCATGAGATGTTCTAAATATACACAATACTCAAAACTAGAACCTCAATCCATGAAAATCATAGCAACATTATATCCTAACTCATTCAGAAATAACCTAACAAAAAACCACATAACCACCTCTAATAAAATTATGTCATGAACCTGGTCGGGGTGCCATCCAACTGGACACCCAATCCAGTAATTGGCATGATCCGAAGGGAGTTCTAGATCCCCATTTTCTAAAAATAAATGCTTGGGTATCAAAAATACATCATGGGAACTATTTATCACATTTAAATACTACATATATTCAAAATAAATAAACATGACATAACTAAATATCCATATCCTAACATAGAACCAAAATGTGTCAGTTTCAATGTTTATAACTTTAAACTAAACCCAAAACGACTACAACATGAATGGAACAATTACAATATACCAAACCCCTCCATAGAACAAGAGGGTCATCACCCCAAGCCCCATAACCATAACCTGTAGGATATGACCCTATGAAACCTGATCCATCGTCACCATACATCTATCCATTAACTAGGTCAAACATAACCACGTCTATATACACAAAAAATAGTATGCAAGGTGTGGGATAAATCCTAATATGATTCTACTATGTAGAATATATTCCATTATAAATCAATATAAAACAAACTAACATGATGGTTTATAATAAAAGAGATCTAGAGACATTTTTTAGAAAACAAATAAATAAAATCATTTCAATATAAAGACATTTTTAAAAGAAGAACATGTTTTCCTTATAAAATGAAGCACACAATGAAGAATATGCTGAAAAAGGTACAATATCTCAAGATAGAACCATCTCATTGGAAGACACTATAGGTACTGGCTAAAATGGTACAATATAAACCTTGTATCTTGGTGATACATGGAATAGAAACCATTACCCACAACTTTCTCATCCATGATCCATTACTATAGAACATCCCAAGGGCCTAGTGGTCTTTGATCATCATCATAATTTTGTTATTGTTGTAATTTTCAATCCTTCCATGCATATCCATGATTTACCACTTCTGAGTCCATTTTCATCAACTAACTAGAATAATCTGGTATTTATACTTCTGAATCACTAGAATTCTAGTTCTAGTTTCCCAACTAGATAACCACAATTTAATTTTGTTCAAAATTCATATTTTCCATTTAAAAAATATTTCACCACAATTACATTAACTCACAGGAAATGTGGAGACACAAATAAAACCAACATTTCTTATAGTCCAAACATTTTTAAAATTCACTTGAACACAAAATATAATGTAAAACATGTTTTGAACAAATTTTAAATTTTATCAAACCACTTTCAAAATTTATAAAACACTGTTATTAACAAAAAAAAAGGAACACACTTGAAAAAAATAAATTTCTTTTATAAAATATGATTTAAATCCATAATAATTTTAAAACATTTAGAAAACATATTTTTCGACTCATCGATAATTTACAGAACCTAACTAAGATGAAAAAAAGATATAAAAATCACTAAAAAAATGTTTAAGTATGGAATCACCTACATCAAATCTAGAAAAATAAATATATATATTTTATAATAACACCTCAACTAATGTAAACCCTATAAAAGTAATACAAAAAAATAATGATCATGATTGTTCACTAAAATCATAATCTAATACTAAAAATTTCACCTTATCCAAATAAAATAAAAACCCCAATAAAGGATAGGGGAAACACTAGAAAATATTAATAAACCATGATGTGAAGGACTAACATGAAAAGTTGTTGAGAAATACCACCAAATACATAAGAAAAATGGAGGTAGAAGGGAGAAATAGGGACAGAAGAGGTTCATTGGGTGCATAATTTTTAGAGGTGATCATTAAGGGTGTTTTGAGTATGAATCTATGGAAAAAATACGATTTTTAATATCTTGTATTAGACTTAATCTTTTCTCACGCAGTTTTCGAAATTGTGTGGAAACTGTGTTCCCCTTACTATCCATGTGAATCAGGTCACATGGTTAGCCTTCAAGGTGTCCAAATGGTGCACCAACACCTTGATTCACATATATAAAAAAATAAACATTGTCACACAGTTACCTGGGAAATGATGCATGGTTTTCCAAACGATGTGCCAACCTTGAGCCACATACTATTTACCCAAAATTTCCATTTTTCTTTAAAAATACATAGTAAACCTAAAATGAAAATTCTAGAAAAAAAATATATTGAAAATAACTTCCAATTAAATCATGAGTGTGATATTTTTCTTTGAATATGTTTTGATTATCTATAATTATGGGAAAATATAATCATTTGAAATACTCATGGATAATTTCAATGGAATAGATTTTGTTTTTGAGATTAGATATGACATGGGAATGAATAGGTTTTATTATGGTAGATACTACTAGATTTTATTGTATTAACCCTTAATCATATGTATCTAGGTGAATTTGTTTCCTAGTATGAGATGGAAAATTGGTTTAGGGGGTTGAATATTCCTTAATTAAAATTTATTATATGAAAAACATGTTTTTATAATCATATTATCAAAAAAAATTAAAAATAAGATATAAATAGTTAAAATACATAATATAATAATATGTTCAACAATGAAGTGGAAATATAGAAATAATGAAAATTATATTTTCATAGTATTTTAGGTACTAATGATCCTATATCTACTCTATACTTATTTATTCTCCATGAGAGGAATTGTACTCACTAATTAAAAACTCACTTTTGAAAGGTTGTGATAACCATTTACAAGACCATGCAATTTTCTCACCCAGAGGCATAACCAAGACTACTAATTTCCTTTATATGGAAAATTCACAAAAAAACCCATATTTTACTGAGAGTCAAAACCCAATAAACATATTTATTATTTAAGAGGTGTAGAAAAAAATAAATTTTCTTCTAGTTTGGAAAATAAAAATTGATGAATAAAAAAATTGAATAAAAATTTTGAATCTAGATTCGAAATGAACTATTGAACATCACTTTAGTGCGATGTAGCTTTATCACATCAACAATTCACCTGGATGATGTAGTTCCATAAAAGTTATCATTAAAATATTGGAATAATTTTTTTAGTAAAAATGTTAATTTTTATCACTTTTATTATTTAAGTAATAGAATGTTCTAAATTTATGCAATATCTCTCATATTAAATTCAAATTCATGTTTATATTGAAAACCCATTATCAAATTCACAATATATAAGCTGATCATCCGCAACTCCATGATCTGACTGATCACATTGGCTTTTCCTAAAAAATTCATCACATCTAAAAATGGATAGAAATAATTTAAATATGGAGCTATTATCAATAATTCAAAATTTTAATATCTTATATATCATGAAAAACAAATCCAATATTATTCTTCCTATTAAACATTCAATAAACAATATGGATTAAAAAAATAATTTAAAAAAATTAAAAAATTATTTAATATATATAATAAACTACATAAAATTGTTATAGTTCATTATAATAAAACTATATGAAAAAAGTATCAGAAAAATGATTTTCAACCATAAGAAGCAACATTTTATTAAATCAAAATATGAGTTATTTTAGAAACCATGTAAATATATTTAATGTAACATAAATCACATAATTATTTTCAAAATCATTACAAGTCTTCTATAAATTGTTTTATTCATTTTTAAATACAAAAATGCTCTTTAAGTTGCATAAGTCATTTGAAATCACTTATAAAATTTAAAATTACATTAAGTCCCTTTATTTTATAAGATATTTAATATCACATATGATATTTAAAATTTCAATAATCCATTTTCGTTTTTTCATGATATTTATTTTCATTTAAAAAATTATACTTCAAATATGATATCATATATCACATATAACTATTTATATACATAAAAAATAAAAAACTCCATAATCCCCATTTTGAAATTACATTTTTTAGAAAAAACAAAAAAATGATAAAAAATAATTAATATTCCACAAATAATAATTCATCATATACATAAATAATATTTTACAAAGAAAAAATATATTAAATAATAATACTTTTCACTATATGTACCGAAATAATAAAAAAATGTTCTGAGAAGTTTTAAATATCCAATATTATTTATGTTAACATGTGATGTATTATAATATTCAAAAGATACAAACAAATAATAAAATAAATCACCAAACAACAATGTTAACAGTAACCCAATCAGTTAGAATTATCCCCAATAATCAACATATTTTTAAATATTACAAAACCATACCAGAGTTTACTAAATTAACCCCATTTTTAAATTTAATAAGAACAAAAAATGTTAACTGAATTTTTTTAAAAACCCCACCCTTCCAGATAAAAGATACTTTTTTATTGAAAATAATAAATTTATCAGAATCAATTACGTATAGTGTAATAAAATAAAATCACAATCATACTAAAATAAAAGTTAAAAATTAAGAATCATTTAAAACTCATCCAAAGTAAATGGATATTATAAATTTAAGAATGTAACAGAGATACCATCTTACAATATCATAAAAACATAAATTAGTAAAATATATTTCTAAAAAATAAAATCAATCCAAATTATATAGCATATCTAATAGAATTATTAATTTAGTAATAAAAATAAAAAAAATCAAAAAAAATCTATATCAACAAAATTTAAAATTTTATTTTCTCAAACATCGAAACATCTAAATTTTCAACAAATATATCAATAAGTTGATTTTAAACAAATTAAATGATAAAAAAATATATTATTTTCTAACATAATCTCTTATTAAATGAAATATCATACTGATATTTTCCATCTTTATTTTTGTAATAGATTTTTTGGAATTGGAAATTTTTAATTGTTATCACAAAATATAGTAATTTTATCCAATCAAACCTTCAAATCACTAAAATCTGTTTCATTTATAATAATTGAGCATAAAATCAATAATAAATTATATACACACACTCACTTGTGGGTATGGAAACTAACAATTGATTTATATATATCCTTGAAATTAATAATTTAAAAATTAAATGATACATAATTGAAGAATTGTTTTATCAATACTACAACCACTATAATCAGAATATAATTATAAAATTAAATAAAAATAGTTATAATTAGAATAATATAAAATAGAAATAAAAATTCCATTGATATATACCATTTATTATTTATAAAAACACTATATGTATTTCCTTGGTATTATATTGAAATCAGTCACCCATACAAAAACTATTAATTACAACAGGAATTGAAGAGGTTAAATATATAAAACATAATATTTCTCCTGTAAATATATTAATTACATCAGGTTTTTTCAATTTCATTTTAATATAATTTAGAATTTTTACTCAATGGTGTTTGAAATTTTTTATTTAAATAAATATTAAACCTTTTATCTAACTCTTTTTAATATATACTTCGATTAAAAATGTTCAATTGGCTCTTTTAAAAAATAGTGTTTATAAAAAATTTCAATTCAACAATTAATCTCATATCAAACTTACAAGTAAATCGTTTAGAAACTAATTAGAAAAAAATTCACTTGATGATCCAACACAATATCATCCAAATATATTTTCACAATATATAAATATTTTCAAACATTCGTTATAAACAATGTTGGTCAACCATTCCATCATTAAAACCATTGTCCAAAAATATTATAAATAGTATACCATACCCAGATTTATGATATTTCTAAAGACCATATTAACCTTTTTTGGTTTAAAATTTTCTTTTAAAAATATTTCCTATTTAAATATATCTTGAGGATTAACATTTACATCCCTTTAAAAACAATTTTTTAAAAGGGTACTTTTAAAAAAAATTAAAAATTTATATCCTTATAATGTATCGAATTATAATAAAACATAAATAGAATAAATCCTTGAAACCAGACTAAATTATTCCTAATAATAAATTTATTATTAATTAAAAAACAATGAGAAAGTAGTTCAATGTTATTCATTACTATAATTTTTCATCTCTTCTATTAAAAAAATTCCATTACATTTATATAACTATTTTATAATTTGGAATTTCAACCAGATTCCAGACATTATTTATTGTTGATTTATTTATTATTTCATTCCAAGAAAGAACCCTATTGAAATAATTTAAATAAACATCAATATTACTTCAAAAAATAACTCCTACAGAATGATAAATAGCATAATAATTCCAAATATATTCTTACTTTGAATCATACATCAAAAAATTTCATTGTAATTTTGAAATAGGATGATATTTAAATGTTTAACTTGGTATCAGAATAAATTTAAAATAATTATTCTCCCCTTCAAGTCCTAAATTTTCATTTTTTGTTCATCTGGACCGATGTTATACTCTTTAAATTATCACAATGATTATCAATATCTAAATATTATTTTACATAAAAATATTAAATAAGTTTAATATAAATATAATTATTATAACTACAGATAAACAATTTTACGTTATACAGTCATAAATATTATTATATTATCATATATAAAATTCTTCCTCACTTTTAAAATCATAATTAGAAAAATTATTCTTTTTATTTAACAAAATAACCATATAATCAAACACTTCAAAATAATAGAATTATGTTTAATTAGATTATAAAATTCATAAGGCATATTTATAACAAAATATATAATTTACATTCTATTTAAAACATAAATTTCTATATTCACAGATTCATCCAAAAAAAATTATTAAAATAATATTAATTAATCACAATATTATCTATTTAATGAATGTATTTATTTTTTCTTTTCGACAAAAGTGTTTTTCCTCTTATATTATTGGGATAAAAAAACAATATAAATACCCCATATCTTAAAAATAATTATAGAATTTTATATTAAACAACTAACATACTAAATCAATTCTAATTGATGAAGTTGAATATATTTTTTATTTTAGAAAATTTATAATAAAAAGTAATTATAATTAATCGTTCACTTTTATGATTTACAAAATAATTCTAAGTAAATATACTATAATCATATATATATATATACTTATTTCTACCTAAACAATATGTTTCAATAAAAAAATATTAAAACATATTAATTCCTGAGGTCTGGTTGATTTAATATCAATATTAATTATGAAACATTCCATTTAATAAAAATCTATTAAATTTGATTCACAAAAATGAATTTACTAACATTCAATTCACCTCGTTCAAGATCTTGTTCATACGATAATAATTTATACAATAGAAAATAATTTATTCTTAGGCATCATATTCACTGAAACTTATTATTTTTAAATATAATTTAAATAAATATTATTTCTGATAGGTTAGTTTATAAAAATAAATCAAGTAAATATTTTCTTCTCTATTTATAAAAAATAAAACAAATTTTTTCTTAATATATAAAAACCTATAGCATTTAAATTTTATATTCATTCTATTATCACTAATTTATAAAATAAGAAATTTTGTAGTGTTTTTAGAATTTAAAAAATAAATCCTTTGAAATTATGACATCTTTATAAACACCTAATACATTATAAACTTTTATCATTCTGTTAGAGTTTTCTCAAAAAGAGAAAAATCCTCTATCACATTGAAAAATGATAAATATTTTGAAGTAACAATTGTCTTGTGTTTAGAAAATGACATTGTTCATGAACCACGAATCCTTCAGACTCATAATGTAGATTTTATAAAATGAATTAAGTAAACAATGTTTGTACATACATTATCATTGGTCTAATAAAATTTTTAATTGAGTTATTAGGTACCAAAATATATATTCAAATTTCATTTTTAGGTATCCTAAAAGATAAATTATTACAAATAAATTTTTTATTTTTTTTAATGATTGAGTAAATCTAAAAGATATCATTTAAATAATTTCATTACAAAAAAAATCAAAAACATGTTGTTTTCGACATATTACCTTTAGTACTTTTAGAAAGTAATTTTCATTTCATCAAAGATTATTTATTATTATTACAAAAATATACCTTATTATCATTTGGTTTCATCATTGAAATCATTTTAATATATATCTAATTACTCATACCAATATTAGATTATTTACCCATAATTATAAAATAATAAATTTTAAATTTCAAATTCTCTTTTTATTAACACAATAAATAACTATGAATTGTTTAATTAGATAAATAAGCTCTATTTAAAAATATAATGTTTTCCTCATAAATGATTTTATATTATCTCTTTTCATGAGTAATATCATCCTACATATTTTTAAATTTCTTTTCCTCATCTTTATTAATATTAGAGTAAAAATATTTGATTCTATCGTTCACATATGTTAGTTTCACATTTTCTGTTTCTATGTTTTAATTTTCTTCTTTAATAATAGAATAATTTTTAACATTATATATAGAATATGATGTTTTACTTTTAATATTATCATTATTATAAATGAGAGTTATAGTTTTTTAACTAGATAATTTTTTTATTTGTATTTTTCTATATAATTAATCATTTTAAAAAAAGTTGTAATAATTTCCAATTTAGTTCATAAAATTCCACAAAATTATAATTTTTATAATTTGAATCATTTCAATAACATGAATAAGAACCAGTATTAATTTGTGTTTCATTATTTCTAATCAAAAAGTCATTAATAGATTTTCAAAATTATGTAATATATGATTCAGCTATCTTTAGACTTGTATACATGAAATAAAGTTTACTAGTCTCTTTTCCACTTCTATAATCACTACTAAAACCATAATATTCAGTATAACTCCATCCACCAAAAAATGTATTACTTATTCTATTTCTTATCGATTTAGTATTTACATAAATATTTTAATTTCAATCCATCTTTCTTAATGAGAACCTTTTTTAAAACTCATAGAATTTTATATCGGAAAAATAATTATTCGTACTAGTGTTACCCTTCTTACTGCCATTCCAATATTTCTTTTTGAATCACTTGTCAAAACCATTTTTGTTTTTCATCATATTTTAAATTAATTTGTTAAAATTATATTAATCTTCCTTGTCACATCCAGATGATTTATATTTTTATTATTTTTAATAAATAATAAAATTGGATTCAAATTGTATACATTTTTTTTGTATTTTTCCACAAATAAAATGTTCATGAAAATAAGTTCATACTTCCAAAATAATCCAATGAGTTAATTTATAGTAAATTTCATAATGTTATTACTTTCATTGAATTCCATATTTTCACATGTTATTTCTTAAGTAGTTAACTCAACATCTTTTAAACTAATAATATACATTCTAGTGTTTCATAATTTTGTTTAATATAATATATAATGCTCATAAATCTATTTAACAACTTATTTACTGATTCATCTTCAACTATTTTAAATTCATGGTTCTCCAAAAATAAAATTCCATGATTTTTTCACTTCAACATATTACATCACAATTATGTAACATTAAGAATACTCATTCTCTATTCTTCTATCTAACATGCTAATACATTACCCAATGCACTTCAACAAATAGAACAAAAAATGATATCAATATTTTCATATTTCAAAACATACTCAACCACATCACTATAAATAAAAATAGAAAAAACAACATCACGATGTTAATTTGGTTTCTCTATGATCTTCAAATGAATTTTTTTTTAATTTTTTAAATTACCTCTATTCAATCCTTCTAGTAACCATATTTATTTTAATTTATGCAGTATAGTTTTGTGGTATCCAATAATAATTATAATTTTCTCTTTAAATATCATAATAATATAACATATAGAATATTAAGTCAAGGATTTGGTTAACATTGGATCAATTAAAATTATAATAATCAAAACGCAACCCTTTAAAAGGTTATTCTCTGATACTAGTTTTGGACCCAGTGAGAGATGCCCAACCAATCCTGATGGTGGCTGAATAGATCTTATATAAAATATTAATAGATTAAAAACTAGTGTTAAATATCAATGTATCATCACATGAAAATTAAGATATAAATATTTAAAATATGAAGAATGGTAATAAATAAATACACGAAGAAGATATAAAAAAATTAAAACCAAATATTTATAGTTTTTTGGAAGAAATGATCCTATATCTACTCTTTACTCCCTTGTTCACTAATATATGAATAGTACTCACTATGTAATGTATATATTTTGAAATTATGGGATATCCTTTTATATGAATATACATTTTAATCACTTACAGGAATAACATAGACCAATACAAGCATTTATATAGACCAGGTCATTACCAATAACCTAAATTTTCGTTACGATTTACAACCTCATAGATGTACCTTCTGTTCAAGATGAATTAACAACAAAAAATGTAATTTTTGTTGGTAAATTCATAAAAAAATTAATATAAAACAAAAAACCTAAATTTGAAATCAAATAAAGAAAATATATGAATAATATAACATCAAGTTAGTTCAATGTATTTTGATAACCTCAGAAATGTATTTAAACATTTTAGTTTCATTATACGGACAACAACAATAGAAAAATATTATTACAGACAACCTACGACCAGTATAGCTATTTTAAATTCTAAATGAATAATATATATATTTAGCATTGAATATAAGTATTGTGATGAAAATTTTACCATCCTTAATAATAGTATTAATAGACATAATTGATTAACATGAAAAACAACAACCTTTTACGCTTATTGTTTTTTGAGTGTTTGGAAGATATCATTATGTAATAAAGCCCATATATTTTAATCATATGGTTATATTTCCCTTTATACCCATATTTTTTTAATTAATATGATTTCTTCAATATAATCCCAATTAATATCTACACACAATATATTTATAGTAATATTAAACATAATTTAATTATTTATAACCTAGAAAAAATGTAACATAAGAAAGTGTGTGCTCATATACTCTGTAAGTGTAAACATCTGAGATATCAATTGATAATCATATCTAAGAATATGGGTATGAAATAATGAATATAACCTAAGATATAAAACTCATTCATTCAAATTTCATTATTCAAGATTTATTTTATTACTTGTTATCATAATAGAATACATAATCATGAGATTATGGATAATCAAAAATTAATCATGTTCTAGGAGAGCGTGTCTGAAGAAAGAGATGTAAGTCTATGGAATACACATAATCATAGATTATCATTTCCGTAGTCAATTATATGAAACAATACTATCATAGAGGATATATTCCCATAGTGTATTGGATCCACTCCTTATTCCCATCATTTCCTTAGTCAACGCTCACTATCGAGACTATCCTAGTAGACAAAGTATCTTGCTGAGATTGGTTCCCTCTCCCTTCCGGTTCATATGATCTCATAACATATAAATCATCCACCAATTAATTATTAGGATATATATTTATATTCCCACGAATATAATTATGAAAAAAATAAATGTGCTTCAAAATAATATAAAAACATT
The DNA here is from genome assembly GCA_963277665.1 of Viscum album. Lineage (NCBI taxonomy): Eukaryota > Viridiplantae > Streptophyta > Magnoliopsida > Santalales > Viscaceae > Viscum > Viscum album. The sequence goes on from OY728157.1 coordinate 82,128,781, forward strand.
CATCATAACATAACTAGTGGAAAAGAAATGGGTTTCCCTAATATTTTTACATAAAATAAATAATCTATGGGAAAGTAATATATTTATTTGATTAATTCTTATAACATATATATATATTATAATATTTATGTAAATAAATTATTTTTTATCATAAGATCATATACATAGTGTATCATAAGAATCCCTAAAAAATGTTTTCATAGATTCTCTTTCAAAATCAACTGAAAACATCACTTTTATTAATATAAGTTAACATATAAAATTATAACATAAATTAATTTTAATATTCTTTTAATACCATGTCAAAATGTAAATTAATATTCATTAATTATAATGTAAATATAAATAGGAAAATCTACTAATGGTGTATATTTCAAAATACAACAATATCCTCACACATTAGTAAAAGGTAAATAGTGAGTCGTACAAAAAAACATTTAAAAATATTCCTTTTAATAATATTTAGGAATAATAAATGATATTTGAATATATATTTCTGAAAAAATATAGATTAAACTGCCCAAAAAATATTTTTAATAACATGGAAATGGAAGAATACTTTCCTTGACCATAGAGGATAAATGAAGTTAACTATTATTATAATCATTTTATTATGAGTTTTAAGTAGAATAAAGAGAATAATAAGATAAAACAATTAAAATATTATAAAAAATAGTGTAAATTAAAATATATGGGGTTTAAAAGATAAGAATCAAATAATTTCACTAAATATATATATAACATTGAAAACACATAAAGAAATCAGATTGTAACATATAACCATGCATTTTCGAGAATATCTAAATAAACAATTCATGAATTATAGAACCATAAATGAGTTTTAAAATAATTATAATTTTAATTAAATAATTATAAAATAATCTCTTCAGTATTATATAAGCCAAAAATATAATCAAATAGTGAATTTGGAATATTTTATATAGATATAAATGTGATATGTGAATTCCATACCGCTGGTCCTGATATTATTTGTACATACTCTTAACCACTAGTATAGAAAAAATATATTTTTCATAAACTCATAAAAGAATTATATTAAAACTTATCTTACCACATATTATTCACTAATAATTTCTAATTAATCCATTATTTATAATTCACCTTTAAAATTATCATTCTCTTACTCCACTATTCTTTTTGTTAAGCATGTGTTTTGTTCGGTGGTGTTAGTCCTTACCTCTAGGTCATGGTTTCATCATATTTATAACCTTAATAAAATTATATGTATTATATTTATTCATTATATTTAATTTTATAACCATTCATGTATGTTTGGTATGAATATTTAATTACATCACTTCGTGGAGGTGGTAGTGTGCACACATGAATGGATGATGTTTTCAACTTTCGATGGATGAAAAAAGTAATGAAAACAATAATTCAACATTGAGGAATCATAATTACATAAAAAATATCATATATATTCATTAAATCTATTCTTTTGACCATATATATATATATAATAAATTAAAAATGAATCACATCACTTTGTAGCGGTGGTACTCCACACATACACATAAGAGAAGATATCATCTTCCAATGAATGGTTGGGTGAGAAGGATGAAAATATTTTATAATTATAAAATAATAGTAATTTCATAAAAATTATATAGAACAATTAAATTAATCTATATAACCATTCATGGGAGGAATATTTGATAAATAAAATCCATTCGTTGTGGAGATAGTAGTTTGTACTTATGCATGATGAAAATTTCAATATCCAATGAGGTGGATGATATATAAATAATGGTTATTGTATTTAAATAATTAAATTATTGGATTATAATATTATTTATTTTACTATGAAAATATATATGAAGAAGTTTTAGATGAGGTAGAAGAATAAATAACTGTAAAATATTTCTGTGAATATCATTACTTCTTGTTTGTGAATCCTCATTTGGATCTCCTCTTAATGATCTTTGGATAGGTATTTTAATATAAAGATCACTTATATAAACTGGATAGGTAAATTAAAATTTATTTTGTTCCGATTTTTGTGGATGTAAGTGTCTCAAGAATATGCAAATAATAGTGGAGGATAGGTTTCCATTTATAAGTTTGGGGAATGGAACACATGTAATTATTATAAAATTGAAAATAATATAAGATCACATTCAGGGAAAAGTGCACCCAAATTTGATAAATTTAATATTTACTATGATCTATTGTCTAAATAAATACATCAAATAGTTTATATATATGTTTTCTAATTTTTTTAACTCTTTTCTCATTTTTTTAGCTCTATGCTAACCCATTTAAACCTTATTTTTGTATAAATATACTTAATCTTCGATGGTCAATAATGTCATTGTAAAATGGAAAGATGATTATAAGTGGAAAATGGATTATATTTTTGAACATTTCCAATTAATTTTACACATTATAATATTATATTATTTTAAAAAAAGTAATGAATTATTTTTTAATATAAAATATTAGTAAATCCATTTTAGTACTAATATCCTAAATTAACATTAAAACAAAAAATAGTATTTCAGTGTAATAATATGAATATTTAAAACAGTACTTAATTTTCATTTTTATTCATAACAATTTTACATTACATTAAGTAATTTATTAACATTATATATAATAATTTTAATTATTCATTACATTTTTTAGTCTTATAAAAAAATATTAAGGATCATAAAATAAAGACTCTGACATTTTATACTTGTTCATTATTTAGATTAATAAAATATTCTTTATTAAAGGAAAATGGAATAAAATTGAATAAATTTAAAATATAAGATTATTTTTGATGAAATAAACAAATAAAAAGTAATATAATCAAGTTTGTGAGATGATTTTGAGACTTTATCCCATTGTTTGAACCTTTATTAGCTCATCTAAACCCTTACAAAGGTGTTAAAAATTTTCCATTATTAGTAATCATTATGATTAAAAATGAAATGGACCTTATTTCAAAAATGGAACATGATGATAATAAATATGGAATCTAATATCTATTATGTAATTTCCATATGTGTTAAAATTTATTTTTAATATAATTTCATAAAATGAAACAAAAACACATCTTAAAAATTCTGGTTATTTTAAGCCTAAAAACAATTTTATACCAAAATCATGTATACTTATGATTACCATGGAATTAATTTGATTATATTTATTAACATGAGTTATTTTAAATTATGACCATATAAAATTATAAATTAGTATTTATAAACATTGATTAAAATATAATGACTAAAAATAGTTTTTATATGGCTAAAATCATTTGTTGGATTTTGAAGTCGTCACACCTAAATTTATATGTTCAGAATTAATTTTTTAAATGAATATTGTTTATTATTGAGTACAAATATGTTCTATAAAAAATGTTTCATAAACTTTTAATACATTATTATAAAATTTTAATTTCATAAAAGTGAAATTATTTCTAAAATCGATAATTTTCAATATTTACATAAAATTAAAAAAATTCACAAAAAAACTGTAATGATAATTTTGATATGACAAATTAAAAAAATTTTGTTCACTTAAATAAATTAAAATTATAAATTTTATAACTCAACATTAAGTGAACAAATAATATAAAATTTGATTTCTTATAAAAAATAACTCAATTTAGCATTAGCTATTTTTAACCATTAGTGATTATATTATAATAATTTTATATTGAGTACATAATTAATAAGAACAAATAAATATATTTTAAAAAAAATATTTTAAACATATATTTTATATTTTAGGGACTCTTATTCAAACCCACAAAACCAACGTCAAGGTTGTGTGTGGTTCAAGTTTTTGAATTTAATTTCTGTTTGAATATAAATAAATTATAAAATATTAATATGTTATAATAGAAACAATATCATATTTCACAAGTACTTTCATAATTCTTATAACATAATGTATTATCACTATGTTGTATAACATATGTCAAGACCATAGTCGGGTTTCGATCAAGTTCCCATAATAATTTTCCCAATTTATAATTTCCTTTTCGTTAACATCAGGATACTCTTGATAATTTTGGTGTTTAATTAATATATCATCACTCTTATCTGTGGTTCGAAATAATAAAATCATTGTATAAATGTTATTACCTATTTTTTTGAAATATCATGAATATTTTGAAAAATAATTCCATAATTATTCAATCATTATAAAATTCCAAAACCACTAAGAATATTACCATAAAATATATATATAATTTATATACTAATATAATAGACCAAATAATGGACATAAACATCTAGTAGTTCAAAATTTTAAAACCAAACAAAAACATATTATCGTAAAAATGACATTCAATCAAATTGAACTAAATATGACAAAATCCAGATTTGAGGGTTTGATAAACCACATAATCATATTTCATGTAAGCATAATTTGAAAAATACATTTTACAAGTAGTGAAGTACTTTGGAAATAATAGAATAATCTTTAAAATCATATAAAACATTTTAAATAATATAAGACATATTTAATCACAAAACACATTTTATTTTTTATGGTTTTTGGAATATAATATGATATTTAAGATACATGTAAGTAATTTCGTTATAAATAAAATATTTTGGTTTATGTAACATATTTTGGTTATCTCAATAGATTATTCCTTGAGTATGACATTATATTGGGCCAAAAAATAGAAAGACCCAATAAACAACATTTTACACAGATTTTTTATAATAACAGAAAATTGAAAATATATATATAAAATTTATTTAATTAAACAATTAAATACCTAGAAGAAAATTAATTAATAATAAATAGATTAAATAATTAAATTATTAATTATAAGTACTATGATAAATATAAAAATTAATAGAGAAAATATAATTATAAAATATTGTAAATATTTTTATGTGATGTATTAAAATATTAAAAATATAAAAATATGCATTTACTAGAAATCAGAAAAATCATTTATAATAATAATATCTCCACCAATAAAAATTTTCACTAATATTTATAATACTTTATTCATCATATATGAAAGATACACATTATTCTTTTTATTAGATTAAAATCATAGTAGTTGAGTTTATGGTAGGAGTTTTGGTTTTAAGACATAATTTATTAGATTAGTTCCCATATACATGATTGATAAATGATTTCTTATTTAATCATTCATTTATTACCACACATACTAATTTAAATTTCCACCATAGAATAATTTATTTTATAGCCTTTATTTATTTTATTAAATAAATTTTTTAATGGTAATATAATTTACATTACATATAATTAGTTCCTCTACATTAGGATAAAATAATTCCACAATTATGTTATAATTTACCTCTTCATTATTTTCCAGGAATGGGAAATTTAGGGATTTGGTGGAGACCATGGGACAATTATATATTGTTAAATAGGCTTATCTCTTGGGGTTAGGTTGTCACATTCATCCATTATGTTTATTATAAATGGGAAGAAAATATTTATCCTATGTCAATGTGGTAATATTTAGAGAACTACATAGTATTCATATGGTGGTGAGATTATCTATAAAATGAATTTTATTTTAGAATTAAATTTATGAATAATGTTATGATATTATAAAGACCCATTCACTAGCAGTTAGTAATTATTAGTGGAAATTGATGTTTTAATCTAAAAATCAGGGTTCTTTTGAGAATTAATATTTCGGTATCAATATAGAGATTGGAATAATCGTAAGGATATATTTTTTTAAATATGTATTGAGTACTACTAGGTATTGGAGTTATTAAGTGACTTATTTGAGTTTTAGGTTGAAATATAGATTTTTATTATAAGGTTTTAATTAGTCTCATGGTTATCACATGGTTAGGGGAAACTAGTGGAGGAAACCAAGTGAGTTGGATTGGATTTGTATATTGGTACATTGGTAGAATATGGTTCTAGATGAACCATTAAAATACTAAAATGTTAGTTTTATAGTTGTTTTCATAGTTGGAACATGGTTTAATAAACCATGATGTCGAACCATGTGAGCTGGAATATTTTGAGTTAGTTCCAACCACATGGATGGTACATAATTATAAAAAACATGAAGAAACCATGTGATTTCCAATATTTTCATTAAAAATATTACTATACTATTTTCCCCTTTAGGGATTACACCCTTACCCACAAAATTTGTCCCATTTTCATTCACCAGACAAATGTGGAGCCCCTCCTTCTATCACCCATGTTTACCCTTATTATGGGGATATTTCTTGGTGATTTTGACGATTTTTTTGGAATTACCTTATATTTATTCTCCATTTTCATTTTCTATTATTAGGTTTTTATTTTAAATGTTTTGGATTATGATTTCAATGATAATTCATCCAGATCACATTTTTCTCATTATTGATAGAGGATATATCAATAAGATTAATAAATTCCCTTTTCATAGGAAATTGATGAATGTACATCACCTAGGATTTTTCATAAATCTTTACAAAAATGGGATGAAATTGTCTATTCAATATAAAATTTAAAATATGGCTCTATATGATTTTGGTTTGAGTGTGTTTTAAGAGTGGAACACAACCTGTTTTCTATTTTTTTTGAAAGATAATGATGCTCAATGATTTTTAGAATATTATCCATATATAAATTAATTTATATAATAAATTATAATATAGATAATTAATTTTTTTAATTAATTTATTATGATTAGTCCTCAAGAGATAGTATGAGCATGAAAAATGCTTAGATAAGATTGTGGGAGATCCTACTAGATGAGATTAAAGAAAATGACTCTATATGAGGTAAATGTTCCATAAAAATGCATTATGGTAAATTTTATATATTTATATGCATATGGTATGTAATCTAACCGTTTTGTGTGACTGATCATTATAAAAATTCTTATTTCTTTATTTATACCAATGGAGTCGACATGAGCATACATGGACATTATGGATCCTCCATTTCCATCCGTGCCAGAACACATGAAGGTTAAGGGCTCAATTATAAAAATCGTTTATAAGATTAATGGGATTGATCAGGGAATGTGTTAAATGAAATGAAAGAACATATTAGTCCTTGAGGTAGGTACCATTAAATCCACTGTGTCGTGAGAATGATGGAAAAGGTGCTGTCAACCTCGAGTGTCGCCTTATAAAATGGGGATATGTCATCTGTGACATGAAATACATTAAATACCATGGTATAGTTTACCAAAGAGTAAGGAGAGTTTCCCTCTATCTATTGTTTGTGAGTACCCCAATAAATATTAACTATGAAATATTTTACAGAGGATGAATGAGTGGACCACCCTAGTATGGCTCAAGAAGTGATATCGGAATTATGTCATATCTCTTGTTCACTTCAGGTATGATATTACATATCATGCTAAGGATTTCATGAGTTGATCAGGGATTCAATGAATATAATATTTTATCCAAGTGTTGATATTGGTATTATATATGAGAATAAGATGAAGGGAACCCAAAATGGGTCTTCATATCATAATATAACCATGGGGACCAATCACTAGTACCTAGGAATTTTCTCGATCCGAGAGTAGGGTAACTCAAGTATTTAGGAATAGTTGATCATTCTTGTCACCATAGAACACAAGGATTATTTTTTATTGTATATCATGGATTCTATGGTGGTATCTAGTTTATGATCTATAGATACTAACCCTAGAGACTTGTTGTAACACCCCGAGATTTTATAAAAAATATTCATTTAATTTCATTGATGTCTGGTGTTGTATGGTACACCAAAATTAGCTTGTACTATAAGCAACACCGTATTAGCTTGCAGTATACGCAACACTATTCTTGGATCGTGTTACACACAATTTCAAGTTTGTTTGGTAGCAGTTATTCTACGCAACATTGAGTGTATATATATATAAATATATTCAATGTATAAATGAAATATGATTGGATTTTGTTATATGAGACAACAATAGAGTCTTTCACTACACGCAACCCTAACTTGTCTTGCATTACAATCAATCACGACCTTCTTCAATTGCATGTGTTGTGCGCAATACCGGGTTTCACTAAACAAGGATATATTGTTATAATATTATTATAAACTAGATGTTATGAACAATATTGACTACATTTTAAATTTTATAACATTATTATTTATCTGACACATTTTCTAGAACATGGTATGAGAACAAAATAAATTTTTTCGTGTAAAATAAGTACTTTTCAAAAAATACTGTTTTGTTGCCTTTTGATGGCGCACCCATTTTAAAATAAATTTTTTAAAAGTTTATAAGTTAAATTGTACAAAATAAACTTCTTCTTTTGAATCAGGATATTAAAATTTACATTAGATAAATTTTTGATATTTTTCTGAAAACTTTCATATTTTAATTATTAGTAAAAGCACGTTATATCATAATTAAAAACAAATTTTTTAATCGTAATAATTTATATGGTTAAATTATAATATTTAATGGTTTTAAAGTATAAATATAATATATTTTTACCATTTAATGTAATGTATATCATTAGAATTGATTTAACATTGAATTCATAGGTTAAATCAATTCAATGTTTTGCAATGTTTTAAACAAAAAACCGTTTTCTTTCGACAACGAGATTAATTTTAATTTAATTTATGAAACTTATTTCTATTGAATTTGAAAAAATGGATTCCATATCTGGAATCAGTGGGTCCAAATTATTTTAATAGGCTACTTTTTATTTTTGGGAATTATGAATAGTAACTACAGTAAATTTTATTTATCATAATTAAAGGTAAATCGGGTAATTAAGGGTAAATATAATATTATAAAATTACCGAAACACCTGACAAAACTCTATTGGATGAATAAATGTCTCCCATATCACTTAAGTCTCGGAATAGATTAATTTCATGGACTTTTGACCATGAAAATGAGATAATTATTAATAAAACCAAAGAATGTGACAATATGTCACTCTCTTAAATCTTACAAGTATAATAATTTGAATATAGTGATAAACATCATGATATTTCAAACATGAAGAGTCTCCAGAAATCTAATAAAATTATCTACATCATGTGAATTTATTTAAAATTTTTAGGGATTAAATAATTATCATTAAAGGTGACACAATAGTGATGTTGAAATTATTTTATTGATTAAAATATCAAATAAATGGTTTTAAAAATATTACTATAAATATTATATGAAATATTTAATGTTCTCCATGAATTTAATAGATAAATATGACATGTTATGAAGCTATTAAATATTTTAGTTCGAACATATCTTCTATTTGGATTTTATTTAAATTCAAATAAATGATTTGTGTCAAAATTAACAATATTGTTTTTTATATAAACAACATATTATTAAATTGTTTAAAAATCACAAAAATATTTCAAAATTATAAGTTAGAATTTATATAGTTGAAAATTTCATAAATTATCCAATTATGGAAAATTAACGTCACATAAGTGATTATTTATAACCATTTATAATTAAAAATTTTGTTACCACAAATAAAATTAAATAGATTAAATAAAGATAAATCAAAATTATATGGTTTAAAATAAGATCAAAACATGTCTAAATTTTACTGGTTGATGATATTACAACCCTATATCATCTAGTATTCAAATTGATTCATTTATGGATGTTTTTATGTGGGGTGTGAATTTTTATTAAACTAATATTTTTTAGGATACCAAAGGTGCCCCTCTCCTCCCTTATAAAGGCGCACCTCCTCCCTCTCGTCTTTACACAAATTTGTGCATTAATGCTCGGCCAACTCCTGACCATTGCCTTTCTCAACTTCTCTAGAAATGTTCTAGAGGTCCTGGTCTTCTTCAAAGACCAATTTTAGTGCCCTAAGAGTAGGATTCAAAGAGGCGTGTCGAAGAAGAGGTAATATCCGTTACTAATTCTTTCAAATTTATTTCTTCTTCTACTTCCTCTTATTTAGTTGTTCCATTATGAAGTAATAACATCAGTATCACTCATATACTGATATGTTATTATAAATCGGAAAAACTCTATTCCACCTTATATCCATCCTACAAAAAACGTAATCACCGCGTGTGCGAACGTACGGAATACTGTGTCCAAGCTATGGTGTAATCTGTTTTCCACCACCACCTTACATGGATGGATATAATGGTGTAAATAATAACTATATGTGATTATTGTAAATTGATATTGATTCTGAAATGTTATACATACACTTCTATACGATTCCAGGATCATGGGAATGATATCATCTCTCGTGCGTACGTAAGGACAACCGTCTCCATGAATGTGGTGAGACTCATTCTTCATGATAACCATTAATGAGTTAATATAAGGTATATATAATCATTAATAATGAAATATATGACATAAAAATTCTACTAGATTTATGTATATATATATTTCATCTACTTAATTCTAGTCAATTTAATAAGGAAACAAAAACAACGTTCATGCGTACGTACGACCTGCCATCTCCTTGAACGGTGTATTTCATTCAATTTATGAATCTATCATATATATGTATATAATGAAAATATATTATATATATCCTGTATTACATTATTAAATTAAGTAAATCAGGATATAAGTAATAATATCAAGAACAATAAGTCGAAACACATACGATAAATGAAATGATTTTACCCAAAACGCTACTTTAACAAGGATTTACAAAAGCACAGGTAATATAAAGTGATAGGTGAACCATATATGATATCATAACAATGAATATGATTCAATAATAATTCAATTAAATTACTTTAATCATTATATAGGAGGTTCGGTTACGTACGAAGCATATCGGACCTAAGGTAAGGGATAATGATGCAATCTCAATTGTTTTCTATCCGAGATAGCTTATACGTAAGTATTTACTTGGGTTATATTTATCATCCATGTAAAAGTTTTATAAATTTTTTTAATGTATGTTTAATGTCTATTTTAACCATTTTATAATTTTACTACATTGTATGAAAGGAATCTTTTTTCGTTTTTAGTATGAGGTAATTTTTGACTTTTTCCGAAAAAGTATGAGAAGAATGTTTTTTATGCTATATGGCATGAACGGATTTTTATGGTTTCATAAGGCCTTATTTTCATAAATCTTACTCTACAATATTTCATTACTATTTTCTACAAAATCCTTTTCATTTAAAATTGAATGGAATTTTGTGAAAAGAAAATGATTTTCAAGAAGAAAAGATGATTTCCTCAAGAATTCATTTCAAGTTCTTTATCAAAACCATTTTCCATATAAGATGACAATATTTCATATGTGTATGTTTCAAGTATAATGTCTCTATGATTTATATGGTTTCACTTTTCTTTTGATGAAATGATATCCATTTGTTTTATATGGATTATGTTATGATGGAATGATGTTTAGGAAACCCAATTTATTTTTTGGGTTATGATGAATTATTTATGTTTGTTTTGTGGCACACGTAAGAATGATTTCAATATGAGATAGGTGGGACCTATATCATCCTCCAATGAATTGGGTAAAGATTTATATCCCATGAGATATAAATGGATGAAACGACAAGTAAATCGGGTTCAGTAATACAGGGCTGGAATGACATGTAAACCCGGTTTAGTAAAGGACATTGTCCACTATGATGGTCTTGGCAGCAATGCCTTGGCTACTATGGAAATCATTACATGTACTTAATGGATGCCAAAATTACATGTTTTAATTCCATTCTAGTTTATCATGATTAATGTTCCTTTATGATCTATGCCTTATGTACTTCCAAGATTTATGTCATTACTCCAGATTTTGATGTTTAGATTTTATGTTCAAGTTTTTGCATTCAAATGTTTATGGATTATTTTATGTTCTCTACATTTACCCTTACTGAGCATTTGTGCTCACCATTTATATGTTTTCTTTTCCCCAGGATTTAAAGAAATGTTTTAGGTAAGAAAAAAAGGGGAACATCATTATGGGAGATGTTGAAGATCTTTAACCATAATTAGAAGATTATATTCTGAGTTTCGAAAGACACTAAACTATTATAGTCCTTGTGTGTCTGTTTTTTGTTATGTATTAAGTATTCTACAAAAGTAATGTAATGTCCATGTATGAAAACCTTTGGGTCTCTACAGTTGGTATCAGAGGAAAGGTTTAGTTATCCTTTGGAAACTAGGATGAAAAAACATTACTGAGATCCCTAGAGATATTTCTAAAGTAGTTATAGGTATGCCCTTAAGGTTATTTTTATGTATAGGTTATAGTCCAAGAATTACAGAAACCATATTAGAATTAAACCTAACATGTTAGGTATTGAAGGTTCTCCCTCTTTATTATGCTGTTTTCCTAGCATGATTTCTTACTCTCACACTATTCTTTTTGGGATTTAGAAAATGGCTAGAAACATGAGGATTCATGACAATGGAAGATATTATGGAAAATGGAATGATATTCTTCATAAGCTACCAATTAAATGCAATTTGGAAGGTGAAACATTGTTATTATGCATAATCAGCAATCTCATAATATGATCAATAATCTCAACTTTGGTAAGATTCCTGACTCACTAATAAGAGAAAGATGGAGTTTCATGATGACAATAGAGGAAACAAAGTTCAATTTCCCTCATGTAATTCATGGGGGAAGAGGCATCAATGGGAATGTTTCAATGGAACTAGAAGATGCATTGGGTGTGGAAAAGGACACAAAGCCAGTAATTACAAAGGAAAAAGTTCAGTAAACACTGTGGACAAGGATAATGGTATTTCTAGGACATCAACAATGGTTAAATGTTTTAAATGTGGAATGTATGGGAATTATGCAAACCAATGGCCTAAGGGAAAATCTCATGAAGAGAACCAGCATGGTCGTATGGGTAGTATTTATGTTAATGATGATGAAGAGACTAAAAATGGTATATTAGATGAATGAAGTGTTGAGGAATACAATGATAAAGATTGGTCAATGGTTTAGGTAAGTAGTGGAATGATTTATGTTTTTCAAGAGTTATGTTGTATATGTAATGGTACTATAGAATGAAGACACATCTAAGGATTGTTACACTATTGTTTTTCCTATGTATTTGATAGTATATGTTGAATAGTACCAGTAACCATGAAAGGTTATTCCAATATTTTTGGAAAGTAGATGATATGCACATAATGAAGGTATAAGGAGAAAATAATATGTGTGATAATATTCATGAGCTCATGACTGATATATGGACAAAGTGATATCATGGTTTGAGTATATCAATATTTTGGGATTTTGGTATGTGGAAAGAGTTAAATATTGAAAACATTCATGTTTTCAATAAGGTTCAATGGGTATTAATTTTTCAATAGAATACATGATTAAGGTATTCACATGTTTGGAATGTGACCAAAAAGATATATCTTTTGAGTTATGGGGGATAAATGATGGTATTCACATGCTTGTTATATGATATTTTTAGTAATATTTCTCTTTATACTATGAGTTTAGAAAGAAGTATTTTGTATGAGCCTAAATATTTGAAATAGATTATGTTGAACATAAGTTAACATTGTTTAAGGATAGAATTTTTTTCAATATTATTTTTAGAATGTTATAATGGTGTAGTTTTAGAAAAAAAGGGCAACCTGTAAGACGAGCGACAACCCATTGCGTCGGACAAGGATGTGGGGATCGAACCCACAACCGAAGAGCGACATGTCTTTATCACCTACCACTGGCCAACAAGAATTCCATGGTTAGTAGAAACTAGTATTATTTTATTAAGCCATTTTATAGATGAAGTATAAGTCCATTTTTTGAATAATATATGATAAACCTCACCATAGATGGACTTATGTATATTTGATAACTTTTGCTAACCTTTTGTTTCAAACAGATGTAATGACCCATCAGTCTATCACATGACCTTCTAACACTTCACGAATAACAAATTCAACTTCATTTCTTTAAGAGATGAAGTGGAAATTGTTCAAGTCATGAACAACAGTAATATTGTACCAAAATCATGGCTTCTCATATAAGTTCATTGGTTTTGTTCATGACATTTTCAAAAGTTCTCGACTCTCTATTATTATCAATGGATCCCCTAGGGGTTTCTTTTGATGCACAATAGGGGTCAGACAAGGGGATCCTTTATCTGTTCTTCTGTTTTCTATGGCTGAGGATTACTGGAGTATTTTCCTTCATGATCTTGTCAAAACTGGTATTTATCAAAGAATAAGGGCAAGTAGGAATTTATTTTCCCCCTCAAATTTACTATATGTTGATGATATAATTCTTTTTTGTAAGGCTGATAGGAAGACAATTTTGTGCATCAAAAGTATATTCTCTCATTATAAAGAGGTTTCAGGCCAGGTGATCACCTGGAATAAATCCCATGTTGTCTTTGGGGATGGCATTAGAATTTTGAAGCAAAATAGGGTTTCTCATAGGATCAGTGTCAGAGGAGGAACACTTCCCTTTAATTATCTTGGGGTTCCCTTATATTGGGGAAGGGTGAAACATTCCCATTTATAGAACATTGCTCTAAAAATTACCAATCAGTTAGCAAGTTGCAAAGGGAATTCAATGTCTCAGGCTGGTAAAGTTTTCCTTGTAAAATATGTTATTACATCTATGTTTGTCTACTCCTTTTCTATGTATAGATGGTTGGCACGGCTTCTAAAGGAATTGACTGGAAAGATTTGTAAAGTCATTTGGACTAGATCTATTCATTAGAGGAAGCTTGTTATTGTTGCTTGCAAGGGGCGTATAAAGCCAATTAAAATGGGAGGGATGGGAATCATGGATGCTAGAATCTTCAATAATGCACTTCTTCAAAATTTCACTTGGAGGCTTCTCTATAAGGTTGACTTTTCTATTGATTTTTTGGATGGCAGGTTTGGGGACAGACTACAAAACAGTAGGTGCAGTTTTCTAAAATCTTTTGTCTGGCCTTCAAATAAGAGTCCTTATTCATCTATTATGTCTCAGTATATTTTTTTGGTTTCTTCTAATTCTCATCTAAACTGCTGGAACACACCATGGATATCCTCTCGATTAAAAGATCATGTTAATATTCCCCCCTCCCTGATATATCTCCCCATTTCTGATCTGCAGGAAAACTTGATATCTCATTTGATTATTCCAAGTAATCTGCGCATGGAAATTGCTAATTATATTTATGTTGATAGTGATATTTTGATCTTGAAACATGCTCTTTGTGGTGCATTTTCTAGCAGGGATTAATACAGTATGCAGTGTGGCATTCTCTCTGGAATTGCTTCTTGTCGGGGAGGTTTTCATCAACCATAAATCTCTCCTCGTGATGTTATGTTGATATGGCGGAACTGGAAAAACATAATGCCAATTCAAAGTGTGTTGCAGTGCGCTAGACTTAACCTGGCCTCGGTATGTCACATCTTTTTCAACAACGATGAGCCCCTTTCACATCTGTTCCATCACTGTATTTTTCTTGTGCTCTTATGGAATTATCTGTAATCAATATTTCACTATTGTCATGATTACTATTCTCTTGAATAGTTTTTAAGTTCTCCCTTGAAGATTGATTTCAGTGACCAACTGAAATCATTGTTTACTGATGCTATTACATCAGTTTTTTCCTACATATGGAAAGCTCAGAATTCTGTTATTTTTATCAATGAAAATCTGTCATTCCGGGATGGTGTTCTACATATACACCGAAGTATTGCAGCTACCTCCCGGATCCAAACTGGATATATGCATAATGATATTCTTGAGTTTGTCATTTTGAGATCCCTTGGTGTCAGTGGCAGGGAACGGAATCCCAGAATGGTCAAATATATTAGGTGGATTCCACCAATTTCAGAGTGGCTGAAAGTGAATGTTGATGGGGCGGTCGCCGGTGCACCGGGTCATGCTGGGTGTGGTATAGTTTTTAGAACTCATCGGGACTCTGTGAAAGGACGTTTTTTCCATTACATTGGCTATGCTCATGCTATTGAAGCTGAACTATGGGTGATTATCAAAGCGATCAGGTATGCAGATCGTTATGGTTGGTATAGAGTATGGTTGGAGTCAGATTCATCTCTTGCTGTGCAAATTTTGAATGATAGGTCTCGAAATGTTCCCTGGAGGATGATGCCCGCTTGGATGTCCTGTCTTAGGCTTGCTAACAGCTTATGTCTTGATATCTCTCATGCATATCGTGAATCCAACCAGGTTGCTGATTCACTATTTGAAAGGGCCATTATGGAGGTCAGTTCTAGCTGGTCGTTTGTCCTACCTTTGTATTGTGAAGATTTGATTAGAAATGATAGGAATGGGGTTTTTTATTCAAGGATTTTTAAAGCCTCTTTTTTGAGTTGTATTGTACTGTTTACTTTTTTATTTTATAATTTTAATGGGAGCAGGTTTCTGCCTGTCTCGTTAATCTTTTGGGCTTTTTCATAGCCATGTTCTCTACCACTCTCCATCAGTACTTGATGGTAGGAATTTTCTTCCATATCCATATTTTCACCTATGTTCTCCTATGTGGAAACCTAGTGATGAGTTTCTTTGGGTAATCGTTACATTTCATACATTAGTTTTTCAAATTAGATTTTAGTATTCCTTTTTACGATTTGGGTTTCTATGAATAGTAAACGATTTATAACCCCGACGAATTTCGAGGGAAAAATTCATTTTAAGGGGGGTAGAATGTAACACCCCAAGATTTTAAGAAATATATTATTTTAATTTCATTGATGTATTGTGTTGTACGGTACACTAAAATTATATTTTACTATACACAACACCGTATTATCTTGCAGAATACACAACACTATTCATGGATCGTGTTACACACAATAAAAAGTTCATTTGATAGTAGTTATTCTACGCTACACTGAGTATATATATATATATATATATTCATTGTATAAATGAAATATGGTTGGATTTTGTTTTACAAGACAAAAAAGGAGTCTTGCACTACACGCAACCCTGACTTGGCTTACATTACAAGCAATCACGACCTTTTCGATAGCATTTGTTGTACGCAATACTGGGTTTCACTAAACAATGATATATGAATATAATATTATTATAAACTAGACTTTATAAATAGTATTAACTAAATTTTTTATTTTATAAAATTATTATTCATCTTACACATTTTCTAGAACATGGTATGAGAACAAAATAAAATTTCTCAGGTAAAATAAGCATTTTTAAAAAAATGCAGTTTTTCCACCTTTTGATGGCGTACCCATTTTGAATATAATTTCTGAAAATATTATAAGTTAAATTTTACAAAATAAAAATCCCCTTTTTAGTCATGATATAAAATTTTACATTGGATAATTTTTTGATATTTTTGTGATAACTTTCAGATTTTAATGAATAGTAAAAACACGCTATATTTTAATTAAAAACAAATTTTTCATCATAATAATTTATATGGTTAAATTATAATATTTAATGGTTTTAAAGTATAAATAGAATATATTTTTACAATTTAATTTAATTTATGTTTTTATCATTGATTTTACATTGAATTCGTAGGTTTAATCAATTCAATATTTTGCAATGTTTTAAACAAAAACCTGTTTTCTTTCGACAAGCGGAATAATTTTAATTTAATTTTTTCATCTTATGTGTATTGAATTTGTAAAAATGGATTCCATATTTGGAATCAATTGGACCAAATTATGTTAATAGTCTACTCTTTATTTTTGGGAATTATGAAAAATAACTACGGTAAATTTTATTTACCATAGTTAAAGGTACATCGGGTAATTAAGGGTTAATATAATACTATAAAATTACCATAAAACCTTCCAAAACTCTATTGGATGAATAAAAGTCGAAAAATATCACTTAAGGGTCATAATAGATTAATTTCATGGACATATGACCATGAAAATGACATAATTATTAATAAAATCAAAGATAGTGACAATATGTCACTCTCTTAAATCTTATAAGTATAATAATCTTAATATAGTGATAAACCTCATGATATTTTGAACATGAATAGTCTCCAGAAATATAATAAAATTATCTACATCATGTGAATTTATTTATAATTTTTATGGATTAAATAATTATAATTAAAGGTGACATAATAGTGATGTCGAAATTATTTTATTGATTGAAATATCAAATAAATGGTTTTAAAAATATTAAAATAAATATTATATGAAATATTTAATAATCTCAATGAATTTTATAGATAAATATGAAATTTTATTAATCTATTAAATATTTTATTTTGAACATATCTTCTGTTTTGGATTTTATTTAAATTCAAATAAATAAATAGTTTCAAAATTGACACTATTGTTATTTTATAAAAATAACATATTATTAAATTTTTTAAAATTCACAAAAATATTTAAAAATTATAAATTGAAATTTATATAGTCTAAAATTTCATAACATATCTATTAATAGGTAATTAACAACACATAAGTGATTATTTATAACCATTTAAAATTTAGAAGTTTATTACTACAAATAAAATTAAATAGATTAAATAAGGATAAATCAAAATGATATGGTTTAAAATAAGATCAAAACATGTCTAAATTTGATTGGATGATGATATTAAAACCCTATCTCATCTAATATTCGAATTGAGTCATTTTTGGAGGTTTTTATGTGGGGTTGGAATTTATATTAAACTAATATTTTTGAGGATTCCAAAGGTGCCCCTCTCCTCCCTTATAAAATGGCACCTCCTCCCTCTCATCTTTACATAAAATTGAACCTTCGAACTCGTCCAACCCCTACCCATTTCGCTTCTAAACTTCCCTAGAAGTATTCTAGAGGTCCTTTTCTTCTTCAAAAACAAAATTTAGTGCCCCAAGAAGAAGTTTGAAAGAGTCGTGTTGAAGAAGAGGTAATATCTGTTACCGATTCTTTCAAATTTATTTCTTCTTCTATATCCGCTTATTTAGTTGTTTCATTATGAAGTAATAACATAAATATCACACCTATACTGATATTTTATTATAAATATGAAACAACCATATTACACCTTCTATCCATCCTTCATAAAATGAAATCACCGCGCGTGAGTACGTACGGAATACCGTCTCCACGCCGTGGTGTAATCTTTTTTCCACCACCACCTAACTTGGATGGGTATAATGGTGTAATTAATTACTATATGTGATTATTGTAAACTGATATGGATTCTTAAATGGTATACATAAACTTCAATGCAATTCCACGATCATGGGAACGATATCATCTTTCGTGCGTACGTACGGACAACCGTCTCCACGAAGGCGATGAGATTCATTATTTATGATAACCATTCATGAATGATTATAAAGTATATATAATGAATAATAATGAAATATATGACATAACAATTCTACTTGATTTATGTATATATATATTTAATCTACTTAATTTCATTCGATTTAATAAGGAAATGAAAACAACGTTCATGCGTACGTATGGCCTACCGTCTCCACGAACGGTGTATTTCATTCCATTTATCAATCTATCATATATATGTATATGATAAATATATATTATATATAAATCATGTTATACATTTTTAAATTAAGGAAATCAGGAGATAAGTAATAATATCAAGAATAACAAGTCGAAACACATATAATAAATGAAACTATTTTACCCAAAATGCTTCTTTAACATGGATTTACAAAAGAACAAGTAATATAAAGTAATAAGTGAACCATATATGATGTCATAAAAATGAATGTGATTCTGTAATAATTCAATGACATTATTTAAATCATTATATAGGAGGTTTGGATACATACAAAGCATATCAGACCTAAGGTAAGGGATAATGTTTCAATCTCAATTGTTTTCTATCCGAGATTGCTTATACCTAAGTATTTATTGGGGTTATATTTATCATCCATGTCCATGTTTTATAAAAATGTTTTCACGTATGTTTAAAGTCATTTTTACCCATTTTTTAATTATACTACATGGTATTAATGGAATCTTTTGTCATTTTTAGTATGAGGTACTTTTTGACTTTTTCGGAAAAAGTATGAGAAGAATGTTTTTTTAACTTATACGGCATGAACGGATTTTTACGGTTTCATAAAGCCTTATTTTCATGAATCTTACTCTACATTATTTCATGACTATTTTCATAAAAATCCTTTTCTTTTAAAATTTAATGGAATTTTGTGAAAATAAAATGATTTTCAAGAATAATGAATATTATCCTCAAGAATTCATTTCAAGTGCTTTATCAAAACAATTTTCTATCTAATATGACATTATTTCATATGTTTATGTTTCAATTATAATGTTTCTATGATCTATAAGGTTTTACCTTTTTTATGATGAAATGCTATCCATTTTCTTTATATGGATTATGTTATGATGGAATGATGTTTATGAAACACAATTTATTCTTTGGGTTTTGATGAATGATTTATGATTGTTTTGTGGAACACATAAGAATGATTTAAATATGAGATGGGTGGGACCTATATCTCCCTACAATTAATTGGCTAAAGATTTATATCTCATGAGATATACATGTCTGAAACGGTAAGCAAATCATGTTCGGTAATACAGGGCAAGAACGGCAAGTAAACCCGGTTCAGTAAAGGACTTTGTCCACTAAGATGGTCTTGGAAGCAATGCCTTGGCTACTATGGAAATCATTACATGTGCTTAATAGATGTCACAATTACATGTTTTATTCCGATTATAGTTTATCATGATTAATGTTCCTTTATGATAAATGCCTTATGTACATCCATGATTTATGTCATTGCTCATGATTTTGATGTTTAGATTTTATGTTCAAGTTTTTTCATTCAAATGTTTATGGATTGTTTTATGTTCTCTATGTTTACCCTTAATGAGAATTTGAGCTCACCTTTTATATGTTTTCTTTTCCCTAGAATTTAAAGAAAGGTGTTAGGTAAGAAAACAAAAGGGGAAGATATTTATAGGAGATTTTGATGATCTTTCACCACTATTAGAAGATTATATTCCGAGTTTCCAAAGAAACTAAACTATTACAGTCCTTGTGTGTGTATTTTTTGATATGTATTTATTATTCCTCAAAACTAATGTAATTTCAATGTATGACAATCTTTGGGTCTCTACACTCGTGATGGGTTTGGCTAAGTTGTCGACCTATGAGTTTCGAAATGATAGTTTCTTTTAGAAAGTGTTCCCTGATGTGTGATGTTATCCTATTTGTGATTATAAATAGAGTTAAGGAATTCATATTATTTTTTTGATATTTTTTTGGTTCTCTTAATAAGAGACCTATTTTCTTTGAGTTTTGGCTGACGTAATTTATTACATGGGATAATCATAACATTGAGTTTTTATATTGTGATATATATTTCTCATCGTGGTTCAATCATTCTCCCTATGGTTGTAGGTAATAATTTTTTTCGAAATTTGTGATTCACAACCATAATTTTTCAAATTATTTTATGTGTTTACTCTAAGGGTTTTATCATGAAACTCTGTTCCCTAATTTTGATACACGATTCCATGATATGGTTCTATTTTTCAATGAATTTCATGTTGAAAGGATATACATTTCCCATTGAAGAGAGTCTTATTCAATTTTTTTTAAATACATGTTACATGTTTATTTAGATGTATAGTCTTCCATTAGGTTCTGGAGGATTATATGGAACCCTCAGAATTAATTATAAATAGCTGAATCAGGTTGGTTGATATCAGATGTCACCTTTGAACATGAATAACTATAATGATTATTTTATATCACTTGCATAATATTTTATATAATTATTCTAATAATATCAAATTTTTATAAACTATATTCAATTTTTAATGTATAAAAACCTTTGGTGGTTCATGAATCATTTATAATCATATTATTTTTAGGATTCCTTTGAACTCCCATACCCGATCAGGCGTCATTGATCAGAGGTTCATATATGGAAGAGGATTTTTGTTATATGATCGTGTTGTAGATTCTCTATTGGGATTACTATATTATTTTGTGATTAATATTGGGGAAGGTATTTGATCATCCTTACATTTTTGTTTATTTTATTTATATTGAATATGTTTCCGTCTTGGTGGGTGATCAGTTAGGATGAATGGTTTTATATTTCATCTATAAATGTGTTATTGTAGGATTAATGTTTATTTAAAATTGTGTAATATGATTTAAATTTTTAATTATTCATATTTATTTATACTATTATTTAATACTCTAATGTGATGGTATAGTCTCCCAATAGTAACACCCTCAACACTCACTACTAGTCTGAAAACTATAGAAAATAGGGAGCTTCATCGAAGGTCATAATACACCCCCATCTAGGACACTAATGAATAAAATATGGAAAATAAATTGTTAAAATATTTATCATAAAATATTTTTCTTTGTAACACAATTTAGGATATGGTAGAAATGGAATATCAATTTGTGGGAGCTCTTGATAGTCATCAAAATAGTGCATCATGAACACCATTTCCAGTGATATGTTATGGTTTCTAGGGTTATAGGATTATTGTTATTGGTGTTAACTATTATGATTTATCTATATATATTCAAATATGATGTGTGAATTTGGAGTTTTCAATTTTTTTCTCTCTTTTCATGTTGGAATGAATCATATGTACCTGAATCATTCTTACCATATAATATTCTCATGAAATTTTTTTCTAACATGTGACTGATTTCAATAACAATAGAAGATTGATTTCTTATAGTTCCATTAACAACACATATAGTGTTTTACAATACAAATAGTTAGTGGAATTATAATCATCTAAACCATGGTATATTTTATATGATTATAGTTTATATGGATTCTATTAGGGGATTCTCCTTAGTGATGACTTTATAGTCCCTCAGTGTAAGGGATTTATAGTGACACTCAGTGGGTTAGTACAGGTACATGGTTATATAATGATGAACCACATTTTTTTTAACAAGAAATAAATATTTTTATTTAATGTGTCAACAACAACATATATGTTATTCCCCATATAAATTATTTTTCTACTTCTGCATAACTGAACCATAAAAAATGATTTTCTTAATAAGAATGATCATGGGGAATTGTAGTCATTCATATGTTTAAAATATCAATGACCTAGAGGTGTACACTAGCATGAAGATTCCATATAAGGATTGGTTACTTTGATAAGGTAGAGTATTTTTCATGTCATGTCTGATGTGTATATGTAAGAACCAGATATGTGAGCTACCATGAGATGTTTATGATGATAGATGGTATGTTTCTCCCATATTGTGGCCTAAATGATATATAGTCAAGGGTTATGTGGGGATCCTAGTTTCATTGTGATTACGTTTGATATATGAGGGTATCCCGATAGATGGGTAAGCTCAGAATATTTAATTCCATAAAAAATAAATATGGGTAAGTGATTTTCATTTGTGGTTGATTTATGGTAATTTATATTAGATATATTGTATAGGTATAGAGATTCTTGGGATTTTATTATGTAAATAATGTGAGGTTCCTCTCTATTGAGTTTCGGTTTGATGGAAGGCATAGTGGGATGTATATCTCTTTGGTATCATATATGTGATTTTGATGGTGTTGTGGGAATGTGGATAGATTAATTTCTTTTAAATGATGGAAAGGGAGGTGGTTGATTGTGTCATTTAGCTCAGCATACGATGCACACCTACCATGTTATAAGAAGATTAATGGATTATTTTTCCTAAATGAGATTGACATATGGTGGAGCATGGATAATGTTTTTGGTTTGGTATCTAGTTTTTAATGATATATGACTCATGAGAGTGACATTCATGTTGTGAAATTAAGTAGTAAAAAATAAGCTACCCATTTTTTGGATGATATCAATGTAGTATATGTAGGTTTTTTACGGTGAAGATATGGAATAAATATTAGTTATTTCCATGTGAGGATTTAAGATTGATGGATTAAATGAGGAACTTCTGACCATTGTTTCCCTAGGTTTTAATGAGGCTGATGAATTTTTCCCTTAACAATAATGGTTTTATTATGGATGTAGAAGGGTACCGTCGAATAGTCGACCCAGGGTTGTGCATTGATAGTGGTTGGTGGGTGTTCATCATGGATTAGGGGGAGAAACATGCATGATATATTAAAATTTCTCAATGTTATTCATGATGATTGGAATATTGGAATATGTATAGTTAGGGGGTCACCATAGAATGATAGAGTGTGTGACCCCCGTTATGGACCAATTCTGAATGATTTTAGGGATTAAATATTTGGTGAGTATAGAATGGGTGATAAATGATGTTTTATATTAGTGGTCAAGTATGAATCTGATTTCTACATCTAATAATTAAATGTAGTAATGGATAGAATGAGGGACATAGAGATATGGATCCAATGTTCGTAGTGATGTTCATTTATTGAAACTGTTTGTTGGTTGATTGAGATAGAATCAAAATGTGGATAAGGTGGTAAATAATATTTTATATTCTTCCTTAGTCCATAGTGGATAAGATATTAAAATAAAATATTAGTCAAATTCTATGCATTGGAATTAAGATCAAAAATGTTTTTATATGTGATATGTGGGTGAGTTTGATCATATATTTTTTAGTGATTAGGGAGAGAGCATGTAATAAAGTTTGGTTAGTCAAGAATCTAACCAAATAATTAAATTGATTTCCAGTTTCATAAATTAGTTTGGGTATTTGGATTCTCTTGAGATTACTATGAGAGTAAAGTCATAAATATCTAATTATGATATTTTTTTGGCCAAGGGTTTTGGGTAAAGATCTATTAGAGGATGTATGTATGGTTTTTTACGTGAAACTAAGTGACAAGAAATGAAAACTATACCAATAATAATAGTGGAAGGTTTGTAATACATTTTTAGTAGCTAATTCAGATAGTGGGAATCACAATGGCTTAGAATCATAATTTTTGAGCTAAAACCTATGTTGGGAAGCACTATAAGTCAATGGATGTGTAGGCTTAGTCAAAAAATGTATTATTTTAATAATAATAAATCATTTTCATTCTATTTACAATTAATTAAATTTTTTATGCATCATAACTGCTTTTCTAATAATTTTGGATATTTTCAATGTCCTAGAAATAACCAAAATGCATGTTTTTATAGACAATGGACCCTAAACCCAAACTAGCTACAGTGAATCAAAAAATGAAAATTACCTTATGTTCTCAGGTGACCATTCGGTTAACTGAAAGGTTTAGATCGACCTTAGGAATTATTTTATAACTATATCAATTTATTTATAAGGGCTGATGTGACTAGATTTCAAATTTATCAACTGCATGACTATCTGATAGAATACTCATGATCTATTGCAAACTTTACAACCGATCAGATGGGTAACAAAGAGACTATAATACCGATCAATGTGAACCCACACTATGTCAATTGACCATAATAAAATAGTGGTTTTTGAATATGTTTTGGAGATACCAAGTGACTTTATGTGACCACCTAATGAAGATATTTAACTACAAGATAGAGTTTTGTTTTGGAAAAGTAAACACAAAACTGTATATGATTCATTAAAAAACATGTTCAATTAAACAATCCTATTTCAAATTGTACAACTGCATGACCTCTATCATAATGGACTTCTAATTTTATAGTGGTGTTTAATATTCAATAAATAAAATGTCTTGGTACTCTTTAAGAGATTGTGACTTATGAGATATTATATTTTAATATGATGCATTCCAACCACCTAATGTGAGGAGTTAAATAAATGGTTTGAGTATTTTAATTCTTCCATATATTAAGACGAATATTATCATTAGTAATGATTATTTCCTAAATAATATTTTTATAGGATGTCTTATTCTTAAAAAATACAAATGTTTTATAATATTCCAATTAGTTATTTACAAGTGTAAAAAACATAAACCGTTATTCTATTTTAAAAAATTCTATACTATATTTCCATGTGAAAATCATTACATGATCCGAGATAACCTTCTAGTATTCACTTCTCATTTTCTAAATTGAATTAACAGAACAACAATATATGATACATCTACATAAAAACTAAACATCGATAATTAGCGCCACAAATTACTCTTTCATATTTCACTCACAATCTACCACTATTTTTTTATATTAAAAATATGATTAATTATTTCTACGAATATGTTAAATAATATACTTTAGTATTTTATAAATGGATTCTCATATACTCATACTTTATTTCTTTCAAATTTTTACTCCCATGAAAAATGTGCATGATGTTTTGTGATATTATTTAACGACCTTGTGTGTTGTTGTCTCTGTATACCCGATCATAGTCAAGGACATATTTATTAGTTAATATATGTTCTTGTAAGTATATGGTTTTCAATTAGAGAGTATTAGTTCTCATATTGAAACATAACTTTTTGTTTTTTTATTTTTTTTTCTTCAATTTTTTCATATATTTATAAAACTATTTTTGTTAAAAAAATAAATTGATAAATAGATTTTACATGTGATGTGTTTACTATTTTCTGTGTGTTGAATAATATTAAAATATTATGGTACTCACAAGTTATTCAATATTTTTTTTATCATGTTTCTGAAATTTTATTTCAAATCCTAAAATTAAATATAACTACAATATTAGTTAACTGCATAATTTCAAAATGAAGGGTTTGAGTTATTAATAAATAAACACTGAATACTCTATCCACACCCATATTTATTAATCCAACCCACATTTTTAACGAAATTATTTTATTTTAATCAAGTTTTAATTTTTCTAGTCTCAACTTTGGTAATATTTAAAAAAATAACTAAATTCGTTTTAATTAAAAATTTATTTCTTTGAAAAACCAAAGGATTATACAACTGTATAGAGTGATTCCACTAAAGAAAACTATAACTTTAAATATATAAGAATTAATTATTTGTACTATCCTTTAAGAAAATATGAACTTAATAGATTATGTGTGTGTGTTATAGATTTTTAAATTTGGGATACGATATATGTGTCTCCTAAAGGTACATATAATTTCAAAAAAATATGTTGAGATACCTATAATATTAAGTATCATACATTTAATATGAACAACAATGATACTATTTCTTAAATTTATTTTTAGTTTAATGAGATTAAATTTTTTTTAATGAACTATAAAATACTGTTGATGACAATTTTTAAGTACTAGAGAATCTATGATTATTACCTGAAATATAGAGAAGGCTTGTAATGTCTATTCATGAATAATATTTTATGGGAAATATTATAATAAAAGTGATGGTATGAAAATAGTTTATGTATTATGAAAACATGAATTTATTTAAAAATTTGATGAACTAAAAAATCAATTTCAATCAAATCATCTCAATCAAAATCTAGATAAGAGTACACTAAATTAATTAAGTGTGGTAAATATGATAATGACGAGGAGATGGCTCACCTAGGAATTTTACTTCTAAAATTTTATATATGTAAGATTTTTTTAGGAATTAATTCATCATGGGATTGTCTAATAAAAAATGATATTGTAAGAAGGACAGTAATTTTTGATAAGTTGTCTATTATTAGTGTAAAAGAAAGGGACACCTCGAAGATGATTTCCCAAAATTTATTTAAAAACCCCATGGAATATTTATATTAAATAAATTTAATACCATATTAATAATAATTGATTATATTTTATATATTTGTATTAATTATAATAATTTTTTTTTAATTTTTCTTTAAAAATAAAAAAATATTTTGTTTACCAAATTTTTTCATGCATTATATAGTTTGAATTAATAACATAATTTCAAAATTATATAATTATAATTTGAAAATAAAAAACATAATTTTTGAATTCAGTATTTTAAAATTATCTTGGAATAATATTTTGACAATTTTCCAACAATTTTATTTTATAAAGAATAGTGAAAATACAAAATTTTTAAAAAGATGTATTTTCTTTTCAATAATTTAAAAAGTTTCATTTTTTTGATTATTTTTGAATTATTATTAGTTTATTTTTATTAAAAAAATACAATAAACTATAATAGAATCATAATTATTCTTCAATTTATTATTAAAACCTTTTAATTATTAAAAATGTATTTTTCTTAGATAAACAATTCATCAACGTTTTTTGGTGTTTAATATTAAATAAATTAACCAAAAAAAATATTTATTTTGAAGAAAAAATAATTTAAATAGTTTTAATTAATAATAGTTAATTAGTCTGACTAAATTTTTTTCTAATGAATATTAAAAATAGTAAAATTCTATTCCCAGAGTGATGATTAAAACAAAATTACAAGGGGTTAAACTAATGTAATAATAGATTAAATGACCTAAAACAAGTTTACGTATTGTTTTACAAAAAATGTGACCTTTTTATCTTCTAATATTCCTTAATAGTTCATTTTGGACCCATTTTTGGGGGGAAGATGTTAATATATTTTAATCTTATTAAAAACTCATTTTCTATCCTCCCCTCTACATTTAAAAGGACACCCCTCCACTCTCATATCCACAATTTATGAACAATTTATATTTGAAAATAAATTCCCAATTCTTTTCTCAAAATCCATCCCAGAGTCCAAGAGTTCATGGTACAATAAGAAAATAAACCAGTTATGTATTTAGGTATAAACATATAGAGGTTGTATGAAGATGGGGTTTATTTCTTTAAGTAGAAATCTAATTTTATTTTGTATACAACCTCTATCAAATATTATTAAAAAATAAAATTATTGAATAAGTATATTAAATTTTCCAATATTTTATCATATTATTTTAATAACCTATATTTGTCTCTTATACCA
This sequence comes from Viscum album, assembly GCA_963277665.1. Lineage (NCBI taxonomy): Eukaryota > Viridiplantae > Streptophyta > Magnoliopsida > Santalales > Viscaceae > Viscum > Viscum album. The sequence continues at coordinate 82,157,358 of OY728157.1, forward strand.
TCAAATGGAAATGAATGCATTGTTCATGTGTACGGTGGAGTGCCCCTTACTAACAGATATAATTTGTTTTCCATCAATACTTTTAAGGTATGTTTAAAATGATGTTTCCCATCAATACCTCTAAGTGACTGATAAAATTATGTATTTAATATATATATAAAAATTAAATTTATTAAATAATTCTTATTCTATAAATATAATATAACATCTATTTTATTACCTTTATATCCACTGAAAAATGATAATGTTGTTTGTTTGTACGTGTGGATTACACACACCCCGAAGCAATGTGATTTGTTTTAATCACTACATCATATGGATGCTATATATATGTTTATTAAAATTGATATTATAATATTTACTAAATAATAATAATTATATAAAGATGAAATTACACTCACCTACTTCTTGATGAATGAAAATGATACATATGACTATGTATGGCCTATTATCTCCATGATTATAACATAATTCATTTTCCGTAACCATATTTATATTTTGGTTATAAAAATATAATTACTTTCTGGAAATGATAATTATTTAATTAATATTACTTGATAAATGATTTAATAACTACCACTTTGACAACGTCCATCATACGGTAGTTGTTTTGACATTATGAACTGGACTTCCTCAAAACACTAGATGTGGATTTATCTGATGAAGTAATAAGATATTTTAATTAATATAAATTAATAAATGTTTTATTTATATTATATTAAACCTAGAAAAATTTATTAGGAATTAAATAATTTATTATATGTTATTTTATAGTATATAATGAATGTTTGTGACAATTCAGACTTAGGGTAGGGGACACTGTACCTTAAAATCATCATTATAAATACTTTAATTATTCATTTTATGAATATTTTTATTCTATTAAAATATTCCTAAAATTATTTTATGAATATATTAATATAGATAAATGTTTAATATAAATGAAGTTTTATATCTAATTTTACTTTCATTGAAATATTTTTAAAATAATATTTTTTTATTTATATTGAACGTTTTGAAAAATAATAAAATAAATATTTTATTTATCATATATGACATTGATGAATTGGTACACCATCATAACCATAATTTTATAATATAATTAATTAATATTATTCTGCCTTTTATTAAAAAACCTCCGGATATTTTTTATTTTCTTTCAAAAAAATTAAGGTAAACAGATATATCAATATCCTAAAATGTTTTTCTTATGGGTTAAAAAGTATTTTTAAAGAAAATGATAATGGAAATGAAATATTTCATGAGTTATGATTATGTTTTTGTTCATGAATTTTTTTTTATGATGGGTGAACTTAATATACATCATTTTTATGGGTGTTCCAGATATAAATCTTTAATTAATTGGGTTAGGGAAAGAGTTTACCAGTTATAAGATTCTCCTAAATTATTATTTTTATTAACGAGGAATCTTATTAAAACTATAAGAATGATTTTAATAATGATACAAAAATTATTCCCTATGATACCAATCTGATTTTTCTAGTATAGTTATTTTATTATATAAATATTATGATTTCACATGGTAATCTAATGGGATTAATTTTAATTTTAATTTTATAAGACTTCGTAGGGGTGAATGTTTGACTTTTTAAAGAAGCATTCATGAGTTTTTCATGATTAAATATAAACTGTTATGAGCATTATTTTTCCTTTGAGATTTCCTATAAAATATTTTATGAACATATTTGGGTCATGAAGTTGATTTTATGTGTATCTATGTAATTTTAATAGATTAATGTTTATTATAAAAATGTAATTTTTTTACAATGAAGATTTTTGGAATTATGGTTTTCTTTATTTCCTTTTATACGTATCTTAGTGATATTTATTTTACTCAAACCACATCAGAAAATGATTTTTTGATTTTTTTATATATTGTAGGTACAATGAGGATTCGAATATGAAACATTTAATGATAAATCATGAAAAAAATTAAATTAAAATATATATATTATGGGAAAAATTGATAATTCGTAGAAGTGTCCCCTTTCTGATGTAATATTTATTTATTTAATACTAATTACATGATTATATAAAAATATAAACCTCTAAGGTATTTTTGAATTAGAGAAAATTAAATCATTTATAATGATAAAATTGATAGAATTTATATTTTTGGGTCCTTATAGTTTTTATCTGATCAGTGGTTAAGAAAATTTTATAGGTTAGTTTAATATAAGTAAATACCCTTAAGATATTCTAATTTATTTTTTCATGATATTAAATTTAATGATTAAAATGTATTTATATCTTATCAATTTCAACTCAGAATTATTTTCTTCATATGTAACATGGATTATAAAGTAGTATGAATCAAGAGGATAATATCATTCAATATCAACCACATGGAATGGTTGGAATTAGAATTGATTACTTTTTAACTATAAAAGATATGTTTATGCATGTTATAAATGGTGGTGGAATCCATGCTAGAGAGAAACCAAATCCACCACATGCGAATATGTCATATGTGAGACATTTTATGATATGAATACTTAAACATTCCGTGGTTCTTCTAACCCAGTGGTATCTAAGGGATTGATCAATGATATATAAATGATATTGAATGTCAAGGTTGTTCTCATCATCAAAAGGTAACACTTACTATTTACCATTTTAAAGTTGAATTCAGACAATGTAGGTTAATAGTGAATAATAATTGGGAACTAGTATAGGTTGATGTTGGGGTATTATATACAATTATAATTATTTTTCTTCAGAAATATTTTTCTCAGTTATTTCAAAATATGATAAAAAATATAATCATGGAACGAAGGAAAATGAGGAATATTTAGTTGCATTATATGAAGAAATGTTCACCTGATTGGAAATTTAGAAACCGAATAGTATTTCGGATATTGATAATATAATTAATAGGATTTTCTCAGGGTTAAATACAAGATACCTAATACCATTAGAATATCATGAATATAAATTTTTTGAAAAACTTGTTTATCATGCCTAGAATGTGGAAATGGAGATTGTTGATTATAATGTTTCTAAGAAAATAAAAAATAAAAATAATTATATGTGGATGGTAAATTTTGTTAATATAATAATTAAATATGATATTATGAAAATCATGATTTTAGTTTGGGATATGTGTTTTTTTAATAACCCTAGGGAATGTCTTATGAAATTTTAAAAGTTCATTCAATAGAGTCGGTTTGGGAAGATAGCTTGTTATTGACTAAAAAAATCTTATTATTTAAATGGAAACCATTATTTATCAAGAAGTAACGTGTTTCAAATTTAATTTGATGGTAATTATATAGATTCATATCTAAAGAAGAGCATGAATGATGTAAAGTAGAAATACTATAAGAACAAGGGAATAGTAATTTCATTTGTCGCTAAATTGGTATATGATGGTACATCGAATTACATTATTAAAGGTACGTTACATGTTTATTAAAATTATGCAATTTTCATGTTTGATATTAGTTTACAAAAATAATTCATTTATAATATATTTAGTAGTAAAATGAAAAATGTTCCCTCAATAAAATGTGAGGAATTTGGGAACAAACACATGTGGATAGAATTTAGAAAACAATAATTTTCAATGATCTTAGTATTATCATCTATGTGAGGTTTTTTGATTGAATCCTTATTATCTAAAAGAATTTATATTTTTATGTTATTTTGGTAATGGATTGGATTTCAGTTTATAAATCCAAGATATATTAAAAATATAAGGAACTATTTTTTAAATGGGTTTCATTTTGTATATAATAATAAATTCATTACATTGATAACATATCAACATTCTATAAAGTATATAAAATATGGATATAAAATCTATATTTATTATTCAGTTTAAAATAAGGTAATTTTATAGATTAGTGATGTTATGATATTAATGTAATATCAAGGTGTTTTTATGGATGATTTTTAAGTATTATAGATAAAAAATAAGTTAAATTTACTATTTAATTACTTCTTGATGTTGTGAAATTTTAAAAACCCCCATTTAAAATAGCTTATGCTTAACACATATAATTGAAAATTAAAAAAATCGATTTGTTTTGTAATGTTTTCATTCATCCCAGAACATCACTATGGGGTGTTCCTATGGTAATTTTTTAAAATAATGTTTTTTGTTGAATAAAATTTATTATGCATCATTAAATTACATCACTATTAAAAACGAGTATATATTGTCTCATATAGATGACTTTTTTGATTATCCAAAGGAGCCCAATGCTTTTAAAGGGTGATCTCACGTTCAGGTACCATCAATAAAAGGTGAAAAATGATGAAACACGAAGGAAAATGTTCATACTCAGTATAAACATTTTTATTTTTTTTCATTATAGATTGATGAATTATCTTGTTATATTTTGGGATCTTATTAACCGATTTTACATGATTTGTTAGATTAGTTTTTGGTAGTTTTTTTATGGCTTATAGTTTATTCTAAACTATATGAGGATCATGAAATACTTCTAAGGATTATTCTAAAAACCATGAAATAAATAATTTAGATGGAAAATTTATATATTTTTTCTTATGGTAATAGTTTATTCCATTCTAGAGAAATTTCATAAATAATGTTTGTATAAATATTGATCCAGCTATAAATAAATTGGTTGATGAATGGTCAACACTAAAAAATGTAACCATTGTTTATTGTTTTCATAGGTTACCTGGTTATTACTATAGGTTTTTTGAAAATATTTCATTGTTATGTAGCCCACTAACCATGATTACATGGAAATTAATTAGGATCATCTAGAAAATGGAATCAGATAAATGTTTCTATGAATTTAAATTCATATTATATATTTCTGTAGTTTTACCCCTGTCATCCAAAAAAGGTGAAATTTTTATCTATAGTGATTCTTAATTGAATATAATGGATTGTGTTTTAATATTTAATTATTAGGTTATTTTATATCATTCAAATGAATTTAATCCTAAAGTGAAAATATCATACACTTTACCATCATCTTGGGGGTGTTGTATTTACATTAAATAATTGGATATAACCATTATATTTATTAAATCGTGAAATATATACTGAGTATAAAATCATGAATCATATATTCAATCAAAATGATTTGATCCTGAGATAATGGATTTTGATGGAATTGATTAAATATTTGGACTACACAATTCATTTCCAACCTGGAAAGAAAAATATAGTAGCTAATGAAATGAGTCGGAATGATAATTAATCATTTATTATGTTACATATAGAACATGATCCTTTGGTTAATTATTGAATAAATGTTTTCATAGAATTTATGCGTATAAAAACTGTATTTTTTTCATTTCTAGTGTTATTTCATTCGATATTATTTTATCAGACTAATAAAAAACATAAAGATGATTTTAATTTATAATACAATGTATAATTATTTACGAATGGTATGTTTCTAGAATTTAATATTTTTAAAGGAGTTTGAAGATAAAAATGTTTTATTTCATTTTACCCCTAGTTGAAGAATGAACATTTGATTGAGTCTCATATATATCATTATTTATTCATTCTAGAAGTAGAAAAATTTATGGATACCTTTAAGAACATTTTGTGGGAAATAATGAATAAATATATTTCATAATTTATAATGAAATGATTGAATTTTAAATAAGTTAATGTTTTTTGATAATTACACATTGGTATGCTTAATCCTTTTCCAGTTCCAAAATAAAAATGTGAACGCGCGTACACACACACACAGACATATATATAAATTAATTTTGTTGGTGGTATTACTAATTACATTCTGAGGTAATAATTTTATTTGGGTAATTTTTTATTGATCAAATAAATATTATCTTTTTTCCCATTTGAGATCATATATATTTAAAACATCATTCACCATATTCTGTAAAAGATAGAATATGATTACATGGAGTCCCTCGTTTAATTTATTTTTTGATATTGATTTCAAATTCACCTAGAATTTTTAGGAATGAATTTGGAAGTCATTGGCTAATGAATTATTTTTTAGTACATCCTTTAATCCTCAATCAAATTTATAGTTATAATCAATGATTCATATATCTCAGAAAATTATTTAATTTTATTCATTGTATTATTATGAAAAAAATTATCCAAATATTATATTCATTCAGTTTCCTTATAATTATATTTTTTATTCCATTATATAGATCACACATTTAAATTCATTATATGGAAAGTGGTGTTGAACTATATCTTTTTGGGATGATTTCAAGGAAATAAATTTATTAGGATGATAATTTTTAAGAAACAATGTTTGAGAATTTGGAGAATATTTTGAATCAAATTATTTTTTCTTAGAGTATGAAAAAATCTATTTAAATAACTGAAGGATTTATCTTCATTTGAGGTGGTTGATCGTGTTTTTTAAAAATATAACCATTGAAAAGTGTTATGCATTTTTATAATGCAATGAATATTAAGTCCATGGATCATTGAATTATATATAATTCTATAAAATATAGGATCATTTTATTATTTAATTCATTTTACTCATAATTTATCAATGTGTTATATTATATGTTTTATTTTTTTTGTTATGAAAATATGTGTCATACACTTCTCATATTTTGAGCCCTGAATTAGTTCAGTTGTATGAAACCTATTATTATGAGTAACAACCAGCAAAAATTCTTGAGTATACAAAAAAGGTTATGTGTAATAAATTTATTTCCCAATTTATGAATTTTTTAATAACTATAGGATTGTTTAAGAATTGTAATAATTAGAAAACTCTATAATGGAAAAATATCCCCGCTTGTTTAAGTAATTAACAAAATTGTGAGAATATAATTTTGAAAAAAGGGAAGAATGTAACAAACCTAGTAATGTTGATAGTACATCCATTTAATGACTTATTAACATTAATTAATTATATTTGATATTGTTATATACTTTATAAAAATATTATGTAATTTTTTTTCAAAATGAAAGGCTTTATTTCTATCCAATTTTTTTCCATGCCTTATATGGTTTTATTGAATATAATTATTTCAAAATTACATAATTTTAATTTAATAGAATAATTTTATTTTTTAATTCAAATTATTAAAATTATCTTAGGATAATTTTTTTATGATTTTCTATAAATATTTATATTTCAATGGATAGTTAAAATACTTATTTTTATTCAATGATACCTTTTCTTTTCAAGTATTCACAACGTGGAAATCTATTTATTATTATTTTTAATATTTTACTGGTTATTTTTGATTAAAATTAATATAATAAATGTGTTTTTAATAATAATTATACTTTAATTTTGAATAAAAACATATTTTTACAAAAAGTTCATTTTTTTGAAAAATAAATTTTCATCGAGAATTTCATGTTTATTTTTATGTTATATTATTTATATTATTTGCATTGAAAATGATAAAAAATATTATATATTTTAAATTATAATAATTAATAATATTTATAAATTTAAACTTTATATTTGTTCATAATTAATATTGACTATAGTAAAAATATGTTACAATGGTTTTTGTTAAAACATATTTACCAAGGGTTAAGCTAAAGTGATAATAGATAAAATTAATTAAAAACATTTATAATTCATATTTGATGGACATATATTGATCCTAAAACATCTAATATTCTTAAATGGTCAATTGTGATCCATTTGGATTGAATAATATAATAATATATTTTAATATTTTCTTAATTTCTAAGTACCTCATATTCCCCCACATAGAATAAGTCACCCATTATAAAATCCAACACACAATTCAAGATGTTTTGGTTCATAAAATAAAATACAATATCCCTTATTAAAATACATACTCATTACATTAAGGGACTATAATGAAGAGAAAACATACCTCTGAAATATTTAGGTATAATTCTAATGAAGTTGTCGAAAAAAGAGTAATAGTTATTAACCATGTATTTTTATTTTATTTTTTATTCTACTGATTTAAATTATTATTAAATCAATATGATATAAGAAATTTATTATATTCCATATATATATTTAATTATTTTAATTTAAAAACATATATACATCCCTACTTTGATCAAATTAGCATAATTTTACATTGTAAACTGATGTATATCATTTTTCAACCCCACCTGTCGCATATACTTATAATGACTAATTTAGTGTATATATATATATAGTTATATATATATATATATATATTATTCATGTGATAATTAAAATTTGTAAAATATATTATATCATCTTTTTATACATTTCCATCCATTGAAAAATTATAACATCATTCATGCATATATGTGAATTACCTCCTTCATAATGTGTTGCAACTTGATTTTTTTCGTTGCATCACATAAATGGTAAATATATGTTTATTAAAATATATTATATTATATTTATTATATAATCATAATTATTTTTGTATAAAATTATACTTACCATTTTTCCACCATATTCATTGAAAAATGAAAATGTTACACATGTGTACGTATGACCAACCATCTCCATGATTGTAACGTAATTCATTTTTCATAACCATATTTCATGGATGATTGAAAATTTATAATAAATGTAAAAAATTTAAAATTATATCAATAATATTATCATTAAATATATTATATAATAATTACCTATTTTACCATAGTCAACATACATGAAGTCATTTTGAAATTATGTATCGAACATCTTCAAAACACCTGATGTGGACTTAATGATTAAGTAACTAAATTTTTCATTAAAAATTGAAATAAATTGTATTATATAACAGAATTAAACCTGTAAATGATTCTTATAAAATTAAATAACTAAAAAAATTATTATAAATTCGATAAAGAACATATCTGACAAGTTGGACATAAGGTATTGGACAATGTGCCCTAAAACCCACATTTTAAATGTTTTAAATATTTATTTTCATCATATTTTTATTCAACACCCATTTTCATGAATTTATATTATTGAAGTATTTATATTGATAAAAATTAATTACAAAAGATATATAATGTCAATTTTTACTTTCTTTCAATGTTTTTCAAAAGGATTATTAATTTTTAGTTTTTTAGAATGTTTTGATAGAAAAGGAAAAAAGGAATGTCTTATTCAACATATATGAAACTTATTGATTTCTCACCACCTTATAAATTATCTTCAATTTGGGTTTATTTATAATATTCCATTTTTTTCTCCAAAGAAAAGTTATCCTTCACATTATTATGGGTATTTTAAATAATTTGGTTTTAAAGGAATGGGTTATATCACTATATTAAAATGTTATTCTATGGGTTCAAAATTACATTTTCATTAATATGTTGATGGAAATGAAATATTTCATGTGTTATGATAATTTTATGGTTATTTTACACTGTTTATAAATATTGGTGATCCAGATGTCTCTTATGATGATGCAAGATCTTGTAATAGCTCTTGAAGATGGGTGAGCACAGTATAGTACTATTATACATTAGGAAATGGAATAGAGTTAAGTAATTTTTTGTTTATCATAAATGATTATTAGAATTTAATAGGTATTTTAATCTATTTTTAAGATTTATTATATTATTGATATTAATGTATTTTACTATGTTACTAATAATATTTTTTTATGATTTCTATGTTTTTTAAGGTAAATAATATTATTTAACAATTTAATCTAGTGTGATTATATTTAATGAGAATTTTATAATACATCATAAGGGTGAATTATATATTTTTTTTAAAAAAACGTGATATTTTCATGATATCCAATAAACATTTATGAATTTATTATTTATTTAATATTTATTATGAAATTTTTTATTAAAATAATTAGGTAGTGAAGTTGATTTAATCAGTAAGAGTATATTGACATTTAGATCAATTTTTATTATGAATAGGGAAAACCATTAATGATCATTCATGGAATAGTGTGTTTTGTTATTTTTTTAATGTGTCCCGTAATATGTTTTTTTCAGCATATATCATAATTTCAATAATTTGTCGCCAGGTTTTAAGAATTATTAGTGAAAAGGATGTGTTGAAGATGTAAATTGTGAATATATTTAATGAAAATAAAAAACTTGATATCTTCAACATTTTTTTGTCAGAATAATGGATTTGGATTTGATGTTTACAATTTTTCATATAACATCTAATTATTTATGGGTGATGAAAAAATTATATAAAACAAAAAACATAAAAGGTTATCCAGAATGCATGAAAATTAATTCTTGACTAAGGATACAATTAATAAATTATATACGGTAGAGTATTTTTAGTTAAAATAAAATAATAATTATTTGGACTGAGGGAAAACATACGAAAACTAATTGAATTCCACTTGTTGTGATTCTGTAGATAACTCAAATGACTCAGATTCTAGAAATTAAGGTTTAATTGAAAAATAAAATTTATACATAATGGAAATTACTACAATGTAAATTCTATTACATATGATCATATTTATGATATCAATGAGTATAAAATCCGGATGAAAATGATATGTATGGTGAATATTTATTTGAATATTTAAATATGATGGAAGAGTCATTTTATGATATTAATTATTAAAATATGATTCTAGTGAAATATCATGATTTTCTGTTAACGTTAAGTATGATCTTGTTATTAAATTGTCGAAGATCAAACAACTTCTCATAGAGATAAATGTATTCAAATTATTAAAGGATTAACTAAAGAAACATATCAATAAATTTTATGTAAGAACTAAAAATGTCGAGAAAATTATGGGTATTCATTTTTTGTATAAACCATGATTTTTTACCTTCTTTGAAAAAGATAAACACTATATAAAATACATTATTCCTAGTTCAAATTCTATAAATAATTCTATAATAAAAAATAAAGCTAGAACCTATTAATCTATAACAATCTTGTCTGGGAAAATATTCTTAATTTTACACCTATTTTAAATATTTTCATAAATTAAAAAATAAATTTATTATATAGATGTGGATTCTAATTTTTTTTAATTATTAAACACTATGTTTCCAAACAGATTTGGGTACAAAAATATTCATGTATTTGGTTTATTGTAGGAAAACTATTTCAATAGTTCTTATTAAAATCTATGGTATCCCAAAAATGGTTTTCCCAGACACTTATCAAGGGAATTATCAATATTTTATTGTTTGTATATACTATATGGTAGATATTTCACCTTTTGTAGAATTAAAATAAATACAAATTATTTACCTTGTTTATCTTTTTAATTATAAAACCTATATAATTTATATTTTCTTCAATATTTTAAAGTAAAATGTGTTAATCAATTATTAGTTATGTGATCATGGTTTTTATTCCTTGTTTGAAAGTAATTATTTCATGATTTGTGATTCAATGTTTAATTTTGTGTTTATTCATTAAGTAAGTATAATTTTTATGTAATTGATTTAAAGTCATTGTATTTCCATCATTATTATTGTTTGAATACCTTTCATCTATAATCGTGTTTGGGGTAATGAATTTTTGTCTTCTATAATGTATAATATCTTAAAAACCATGTCAAGAAATTGTTTATTCAGATATATTCATAAACTACATTTCTCAAAAGATAATATGTGAAATTCCTATAAAATATTAAAGAATCATAAAATTTCAATAAACCAGAAGAATTATTTTTTTTCCTCTCAAGCACTATAATTTGATTACAAGAACATTTCATAGGGAATAATTTCATTTTATCACATATTTATTCATAACATTATACAAACAGATGACCGTTTAATGTTTAGTTTCATGAAAAAAGGTACATAATATATGAAAACAAAAAAATATCAAATACACATGAAATGATAAATCATATGTCAATCCTATTTATATTTATTATATATCATAACCTGGGAACATACATCAATGGAAACATTGAAAATAAGTCCTAGTAAGGGAAACCAAGAGAAATATATTAGATGTGACCTTGAGAAATATCATTAAGCTTATGGGGAATACCATTAAGGAAAATAAAAAGAATGAAGGGGAATATAGTAATAAAATTAACATTAATACTAACAATTAAATGTGGCTACACCATTTAAATTAGAAATTTATAATAATTTCAGCAGTGTTTGAAACAATGTTTCATAAAAAATCGCAAGGTTATTAACCATGTTGTCATAAAACATGTCATCCCTTAATATTAAATTCTATAATAAATGTAATGGATAACAATCTGGCCACACCCAATATATGTATTTATCATTGTGAGCCAAATATATCATAACCAATAATTTCATAAATAACTATTTTAGAATAAAAAAACATGATTCAAATTAAAAAAAATATTTTTCAAAATGTTCTTATATAAAAGATCATTATGTCATTTTTTAAACACTGAAATAGAATGATAGTTCTATGTATGTCAATCCCAAAATAAAATAAATAATTTTTATGTCTTTTTTAGTACACTTAAAAAATGAGTGGATATTAGAAAAAAATACAATTTAGTGAGGAGAATAGAGAAATTTTCAAAACTAAAATGTAACATCATGCCCCTCCCCACTGGCTTGAGTAGATGTAGAAGTTCTGCTCAAACTTAGTTGACATCCCCAACAAGCCAAACTTTGGAAATAAATACTATGGTATTCATGAAAAATGTGGGTGATGTTCCCTTGAATAAAATAGCCAACCAAACATTCCCTTTAAAAAAAACTAAATAATACATGAAAACAATGTTTCAAAATACATAATTATCCATAGACCAACAAAACTAAATTCCATTACAATACCATAATCCAAGTAAAAATCCCCAAATTAAAAAACCCCAATGATTCCATGTCATATGTAAACAATTCGACACCAAGATCCATGCTCCAATCACCTCAATATAACCCAAGCATCATGATGAAACACTAAAGAAAAAAATATTCTTTCCCTTTATCTATATCTCGAATTACAACATCTACAAAAGCAACAATGTTCAAAACAAAGGTGATATTAATAATACTCACTAGAATTTCCCCAAATGACATCCCCACACATTAAACTAGGATAGAAACATTATCACCATTATATAAAACAATTTATTTAAATATAAAACCTTAAATCTTTTTCAGACAATCCAAACAGCCCCTTATGAGGCCATTTTAACCAAATCATCACAATAACAAGGTGAAAAAACCAAATATGATATTAAAAATTCTTCTAACACATAATATAACATCACAATTCACCTTGTGTTTTCGCACACATATACCAATCATATTCACAAATTCTAAACAACCAACTCATTGTATCCGTGCTAGTGGAACATCACATACAAACCTGTTCACCCCTCTCCCTTTCACATGGTAATTTATGACAACTTATCCATGATGGTGGTCCTTCACATCCACTATCCATTCACCTTATAAAGTAGTTCTTCCCACCCATTATCCGTACATTTTAATACATTTGTAAACACATAATCCAATTACCTGGCCAATAGAATTTACCAAAACCAACTAATCATTTAAATGTATAATTCATAAACTCATAACACAAACACATTCCAAGCCATACTAATCAACAATTTACAAAACAAAAAATCCATTAATAAAAAAATTTATAACTACATTCCAAAACTGCTTCAATAAATCACCCATTTAGGGAAAATACCCATAAACCATTTTCCAAACCAAACCACATAAAAAAATACAACATTTATTGAAATATAATTTTCATAAATCCTTTCCTATAAATCTACCATGCCATCATTTTTATAATCAATATTTTAAAATCCAACAACAATGAACATATCACCACTATAATCCATGTTCGCCAAAATCTATATAATCATCACAAAATGGGTTTCAATCAAACATAGCACATCTAAATTGAAATTGTAATGATAAGAAAATTCTATATATATTTTTTTAAATTATTTGGGATTATTAAGAGTCTCATAAAATTGACAGCATGTGATTCAGAGGCCCGGTGTTCCAGCAACAGAATTTTTGAACCTTTTTTAATGTTTGTTAAGTAAATGTGTTAGTGTGAATTTATAAATTTTGAACCGATGGTCGAAATTAAAATTTGAGGGCACTGCTGAATTCCCATCACCAGGATTCTTTTAAGGAAGGATTAACTTAAACCATAGTAGGATAGGAGAAAAAGTTAGTTTCACGGTCTTTTGAAAGAATAACAAAATCACATAATTTGTTGTTTATTTTTCTACCACCTCTTAAGTGATTGTGGAAGGGATCACAGAGGTTGTTGGGCTTATAATGAGGGATATTAAATTCCCAATTACACAAGGATTGTGTAACCACAACTCGTTTAATTAATTTGGTTCTATTATTTAACCAATTAATTAACCATTAATTGAAATGAAGAATAATCTGTTAACTAATCGTTGGTATTTTAAAAATGTTGGCCGAGGGAGACTGTGGTGAGATATTGTGGGAGAACTCTGACAATGTACTAATGATAAAGGCTTCCTACAAATAATGGAGGCTTAGACAACATCATTGTGGGAAACAATATGGGATCAATAAACATCGACGACTTTAACAAACGTGGTTCTTCTTCCAAACCCATGAAATCTATATAAATTCTGAGGTAGGGGTTTCTATTAAAATACAATTGATTTTTTTCCAATATATCATTCATGATAAATATGATGAAGAAATATTAACAAAATATGTGTAAATCCTTGATTTGAATGAAACTATGGGTGGATAATGCGTGAATTTGTTAACGAGGTTTTAATTTATCTTTTGATGATTTGATTACCACACCATTGTTAAATTTCTAATGTAGAGGGTGTGAGCCAACCAAACAAGGACTGATCCCTCTGCCACTTTCCAATTTGTTGCGTTCTTCATGGGATAAGTTTTAACACTACGACAACATTCATCTGGGAGCCACACATTGATAGAAACATCTCGGGAGGCTCGTTGGTGCAATCGGTAGAGAAAACCAACCACTGGTGTTCAACAGAGGGCCTACAAAAGCCACGCCAGCGAGGAGGAACTGGCGACCGGTGGGGGCGGGCAGCATGGGGTGGTCATCTTCTCCCAGTCATGGAAGAAAGCAGGGCCACATGGCACCGCGACGGATATTAGGGGCGACTGAACCATGGGTGGTCACGTTGGCAGTAGGCGTCGTGCCATCACACATCAAGGAGAAATGCCACAACATTAAGCCATGGAAGAGGGGGATCTACACCCCGCTGGTCCTGCTGACAGAGGGGGGAGTGGGGGGAGGGCACGTGGTGCCGTCATTTGAAACCAAACAAACAAATTTTTTGTTCCAATGTGGATTTGACCCCTGTGCAGGTCACGTCTGGCCAGCGGGCCAAGCGCATCCCACAGCCCGATATGCCATGACTAGCCTAGGTGGGCCAGGTCAGGTCGGTTTGACTGGGTAGGACCTAGACCCCATTTTGGCCATGTGTTTTTAAATGTCTTATTCAATAAACTAGACGTCTGTTTGAAAAATCATCTACGGCCCATGAATCCTTGGAATGAGACAGTCCTTTTGAGATACTCCATATGTGTTAGGGGGATGTTGGATTATGACTAGGTTTGATCGTACCTGAATCCTACTAGGCACTCGACACTAAAATTCCTATAACAAACAGACCACGAATCCGGTTGATGCATCATTTTTTGCATTAATACCCTTATGACATGATAATTCATCAGGTAACTTACTCATGGGACTTCATGTTGCATGATATATAACCTATGGATAGAGGAGTGAATCCTCCCAGAATCATGTGTGCTATGTGTGGGAATCCAGTGGTTGTATTTGACGTGAAGAATGAATAACGATAATTTGTGGATCATCACATAGTGATCATGTGTGGATAAACACCGAGTGAATTTCTATGGGCCAACATTAGATCCTCATGATATAATAAGATGACGTAGATTTATGACTAAACATTTGTACTTCTGTACTTCAGTTGAACTTGGTTTGAGCTTATTCTTATTCTTTGTTATTTGTGATTTAGATCATGCATTGAATTTTTTCTTTTCAATAATTATGAGAGACCTTTGGAGGCCTGAGGGTCCCTACTACATATTGTTATACTCACCCCATTACGGACTTCTCCCACACCTTGTTGTGTCTTGGGCAGGCGATGGGAATCTTTGACTGAGTCTTGAGGAACCAGGACTTGACGGTGTACAGAGGTGACAAGTTGATTTGGAGATCCATAGTGATGAGTTGTACCGATCCTTCATGTATGATCCTTGTTGGATGACCAGAGGAGTTTTTATCCATGTTTGTTGTGTTTCCATTTCAGTTTCCCATTTATTCTGGCCCCTTTAATTCAGTACATACTTTTACACTCTGTGGTGGTTTTAGTTATGGTTGCACTTTTTTCTTGAATTATGTTTCAATTTTGCGTAGTGTACCCTATTTTTGTGTGTATAAGTTTTGAAGAAATGCCTTCTAATTTTTAGTGAAATTCATTTTTACTGCTAGTGACCAACCCCTGGCATGGGTAAGGAGGGATAGGGGTAGTCACGACATGGGCCCCAGGGGATGGGTTGTGACAATGTGGTATAAGATGAGTCTATTCTACTAGAAGAATAGAGAGTCTATTTTTTCAATGTATTAATAGTTTTATGTGTCTTGAGTTTGGTTTTTAGTATAGAAATTCCAATGTTGGTGTGACGGTCGACGTATCCATATGCCCGGACCCTGAATTCTGATTTCTGACATGGTACATGAAAACAATGATTTCATGTGTATTAAAAATCATGTGTTTATTTTTTATCTCTTTGTGTCAACTCACTAGGTATAACATATTGACCATGGCACACATGTTTATTTTCAAGATTCCACAACCTAAACATCCACCCATGATTCTTGGTGGAGTACAAGATGATTTCCAACAAAGAGACAAGGCATCGGTGTAGGGACCTCTTACTATGTTGGTACCTTTGGGTGAAGTAATAGTTGTAGAACCACTCACATGGAAGCAGTTACCACTATCGCCACTAGCAGACTGTGCATGCTGAATGATCATGTTGGATGAGTTCTAGAGGCATTGGCCTCCGAGGTTTTGAGGTGAGGTAGATCCCTTTGCAGTTGAGGACTGGCTGGAGACTTTGGCACAATTTTTTCGCTTAGTTGAGTGACCAGCAGATCATACGATGATCGTAGATGATAACCTCTTTGAGGGACCTATAGGGAGATGGTGGAGTTTGATTCTCCAGATGCATGAGGAGGCAAAACTCTCCTGGTTGGACATTGTGACCCTTTTCGGGGTGCAGAATGTTCCTACAACTTTGTGCTCAATGTGTATCCAGGAGCTGCTGCATTTATTTAAGGGAAGCCTGTCAGTGGCCTAGTACTCGACACGATTTACTGACCTCCATCGTTACTGCACTAACATGGTACAAGACCCATTATTTACTGCCCAGACCTTTGAGAAGGGCCTCCGGTGGGAGATCAGATTGTCGATGATATCACTCAATATCCTGACATAGGTTGGAGTACTCGAGTGGGCATTATTGGAGGAGATCTTTTTAGCCGAGAAGGCACTGACAGTGAGATCCCCCCTAGATGACAGGTAGCAGAGTCATCTGTATTTGGTAGTAGAAAGATATTGCAGTGGTCCATTTGGGCCATACCTTCCGGAGCACGGCCCCCAGACATATGGTTAAAGGAGTGGAGCTTGCAAGGAATTGGAGGTCTTATGAGGACTAAATTATGTTAATCTTGTAGTGGAAAGAGACACATGGATTATGACTATTTGACACCCCATGTGGATGATCATCATATGATCAAGGGTCCACTGAGGCAGCGATTGAGGTTTATGTGGGGAGGTACGTAGGATGGTGTATGTGATAGAGGGGAAAGTCATGCACCAGTCAGTGGAATATGGTTTGAGGTTCAACCACCACCACCACATGTGGTCCACCATGGCCACAGGGAGTAGGTGGACTGGGGCGAGCACAGGTTCATGTGGAAGAGGCCTATGAAAATGGTACTACATAAATTATTAGAGTTATGACCTCCATCTATTCCTCACTAGCTACTGTTCTAATAGACATAGGTCCTTGTCACTCTTTCATTTCCATGACACTCATTCAAAGCTCAGAGATTCTGATGGTTTCTTTGGATCGATCCAACGATTAGAGACTCCTACGAGATAGGATTCAATGATTATAACATTGTGCAGACAGTGTGAGCTTACTCTAGGAGATGAGGGCTTCAGCTAGGATCTCACTGTAGCAATGTCAAGAACATACGTAATCATCTGGGGTATGGACTCTCTATCCACAATCCATGCTTAGATCGACTGTTTTATGCACAATTTTTGGTGTGTCCGTAAAGGTGGGGCCATGTTTTCCTTTAATAGCGATGAGGAAGCCTTTGCAGAATAGGATGGAATTTCTTGGAGGAGGGTGCATCCAATCTCTCATCAGGTTTCTAGCCACACCATCGGTGTAGTGTATGAGAGGAGTCAGAGCTATCCTATAGTGGGGGACCAGTACACTAATGTCTTCCCTGATAATGTTCTGGAACTAACTCCTCTTATATAGGAAGAATTTTACATCAACTTTTACCCCATTAGGACAATGATATATACTAAAAAATTGAATGGATCCCATGGAGCTTCGTGAGTAGAGGGTACAATTGGAAGACTTGTGGAGGAAGGGGTTCGTACGGCCCAGTGGTTCACCTTGGGCAGCCTCAATTTTTCCACCAAGAAGACAAATGGGATTCTAAGGATTTGTGTAGAATATAGGAACCAGAACCAAGTGACCATGAATAACAAGTATCCTCTAATAAGTATTAATGATCTCTTTGACTAGCTGAAGGGATAAAATTTTATTTAGAAGACAGACCTCACATCTGGCTACCATCAGCTCAGGGTACGATATGTGTACTTACTGAAAACAGACTTCGAATGTCGATATGGCCATTATAAATTCATGGTGATTCCCTTTGCCATGACCAATTCTCTAGAAGTACTCATGGGGCTCATGAACATGATCAACCATCCATACCATGATCGCTTCATGGTGGTCTTCAGTGACGCCATATTAGTGTACTCGGCGATGGTGGAGAAGCACGCCATGCACATTTAGATTGATTATGATTCACTATGAGAGCATAAAATTTATGGAATGTTCTCAATATTTCAGTTCAGGACACAGTAATTCCACTTCAAAGGGAATTTTATCATGAAGGTTGAAGTTACAGTGGATCTGACGATGATTGTTGAAGTGCATTCTTAGGAGCCTCCCAGGAGTGTGACAAAGGTATGATGTTTCCTAAGATTGGCTGGGTACTACAAAATATTTGTAAATGACTTATCTAGGGTAGTGGCACCCTTTTAATCTGTGAAGAATAATGGGGGGTGTTTCTTGTGGATGGAGAAGTTCCATTAGGGTTTTTAATAGCTGAGGAAGAGACTGAGGAGTGCCCCCATATTGTGGTTACCATAAGAGGGTGTTGGTTATGTATTATATTGCGACACATCATGGATCTAACTAGGATGTTTCCTTATTCAGGAGTGAGAGGTGATCGACTCTGGCTCACGACTACTGGGAAATCATCTGAAGAACTACACTACCCATGACCATGAGTTAGCAGCAGTAGTCTTCACCTTGAAGATGTGGAAACACTACTTGATGGGAGAAGAATTTAATTTCTACACTGATCACAAGAGTCTCAGGAATATCTTCTCAGAAAAGGACATGAACATAAGACATTGGTTATGTATTTAGTTCCTCAAAGAGTATGACTTTGAGATATTATACACTCCTAGGAAAAAGAACATATAAAAAGATGCACTCAGCAGGAGGTCTGGTCTACAGTTTTTGTGTGAGGCGACAGAGCTTCTAGCCACGTTGCAGATATCTTTTGTAGATAATGATGGAGAAGATTACCTCCAGTCTATGACTGTAATTCCCTAACTTCTTCATAGATTTTGGGAGGCACAGTTTTGGAACATTGATTGCGAGGCCCGTTGTGGTCAGATATCCTCATGACAGTCTTTTAAATGATTTTATGAAGGTGGGTATCACATCATTATCTTAAGAGGATGCACCATGGTACTAGTGATGCTATGAGAGGATGTATTGAGGGAGTTACACACATCCCCTTTGGAAGTACATCCTGGAGTTGCGAAGATGTACTAGGTCCTCTGGTGTCAGAACTAGTGGCCTGAGATGAAGAAAGCAGTGGTAAAGTTCATATCATGATTCTTCACTGGTCAGTAAGTAAAGGTCGAGAATCAAGTACAAGTTGAATTAACTCAGCCACATGAGGTACTAGAATGGAAGTGGGATAGTATCTCAATTGACATCTTGAAAGGGATACCATGCACGTCTATGGTCCATGTTACCATCTGTGTGATTTTTGACCCACTCAATAAGTCGGCCGACTTCCTACACATACAACAGAAGGGATTAGTATAGGGAATATGAAATCTTTATATACCAAAGATTGTATGGATTCACAGGGTTCCATTGATGATCATCTAGGATCTCAATGCTCATTTTAAAACCAACTTGGGGAAAGGATTACATGATGTGTTCGAACCTTATCTACATTTGAGCACCACCTTTCATCCTCAGTCAGATGGTCAGATGGAGAAGACGATACAGACACTCAAGTACATGCTTCGTGTTTGTGTCCTTGATTTTGTCCGTAGATGGGAGGACCACCTGTCACTGGTGGAGTTCGGGTACAACAACAGTTATCACTCCACCATCAGCATGGTTCTGATTGATGCCCTATATGAGTGACCTTGAAAATCACCCCTATGCTGGATAGACCGAGGAGAGTCCACACTTATGGGTCCATATATTTTATAGACTATAAATGAGATGGTGTAGATCATCCAAGATCATAAAAAGACAGCATGAAGATTGCATAATTCATTTGCTGATAGGATATGGAGACAATTGGTGTTTGAGGGGGGATATCATTTCTTCCTATGGGTTATACCCCGACAAGGATTGTGGAGATTCGGTCTGGGTGAAAAACTATCCTCAAGGCTCATCAGACCTTTCCAAATTTTTAGTAGATTAAGAGAGGTGGCATACAATCTAGCACTCCCCCATAGATTCACTGGGTATAGAATGTTTTTCATGTTTTGTAGCTAAGGAGGTATGTGCATGATCCATCCCAGGTTATCAAATGGGGTGAGATGGACATCAGTGATATGTAAATATTTGCGAAGATCTTGGTGGAGATAGAGGATTGATATTAGAGGTTCCATTATTAGAAGTTGATTCCCCTAGTCCACGTTTGGTGGTAGCATGTGTACCTCCATGAGATCACTTGGGAGCAGGAGTCTCAGATGCATTATCAGTACCCACATTTGGTTCCCTAGTTTTTTTGTAGCTACTGGGGAAGAAAAAACATAATTTGGGGAGAATGTAAAGATCCTTAAATGACATATAATTTTTAAAAAAATTATTTGTGATTATTAAGAGTCTGTGAAAATTGACAGCACATGATTCCGAAGCCCGGTGTTCCCGAAAGAGAATTTTAATATTTTTTTCATGGAATGCTCATTAAATGTGCGAGCATGAATTTCAATCTTTTTATCCAATAATCAGAATTGAAATATGAAGGTAACTATTTAATTCACATCTTTTTCATTCGCTTAAGGGAGGCTTTACTTTGACCGTAGTAAGTTGAGAGAAAATGTATGTTTCACCGACTTTTTTAAAAACTAATAAAATTACATAATATGATATCTTATTTTTCTACCACCTCATGAGTGATGGTGATGTAGACCACAGAGGTTGTCAGACTTTTTATGAGGGACATTAAATTTCTGGTTACACCTTGATTGATTAACCACCCCTCATTTAATTAATTTGGATCATTTATATCACCAATTAATTGACAATTAATTTAAAAGATGACTAATCACATAAGTCGTCCATCGGATTTTAAAAACGTTGGAGAAGGGTAGCGTGGTGAGATATTTTGGGAGAACTATAAAGAAGTGCCAATGATCAACCCTTCCAAAAAAGAATGTAGGATTCTATGACATCACTAGGGAAAATGATCTGGGATCGATGAACGTCGGCGGTTTCAATGAATGTGGATTATTCTCCTACAACCGTGACATCTCCTACGCTTCTGAGGTAGGGGTTTTTGTTAAAATTCATGTGAATTTGTTTCAATCTATAACTCTTGAAAAACTTGATGAACACGGATTAACCAAAATGAGTAAATTCTCTATTTATATCATACTAAAGGTAGATAATACAACAATTTTTGATTGGGATTTTAATTTATCTTTTGACGATTTGACTACCACATCCTTGGTAAATTGCAAACACAAAGGGCATAGGTGAACCAAAAAAAGCCCGTACCCTATATAGATTTATGATTTGCCATGTTCTTCATTGGAGAAGATTGAACTCGATAACAACTTTAATCTAGGAGACACCTAGAGATATTAGTATCCAAGAAGTCCCATTGGTGAAATCAGTATAGAAAATCAACAATATGTGTTCAACTAGTTTCCCACGGAAGTCTCGTCAGTGCGGCGACAATGGCGACTAGTGTCGATAGGTGGAGAGGGGATTCCAGCTTCCACTGGCCGCAAACAAAGGTAGTGACACATGGCTCCAGGGTGAATGACTCATGGGAGGCTGCATTGCCAGCAGGCGGTGTGTCGTCGCATGCCATTGAGGGAGGCCACGATGGAGGGGAACCCATGCCTAGTGGGTCCTGCAGACTGAGGGGAAGCGGCACCACTTGGTGGTTCTATTGAAACCAAACATACCAATTTTCTTTTTGGAAGGGGAGACGACCCCCCCCCCCCCTCCGTGGGCCACACCATGCCAGCATGCCGGTCTAGACTTGCGGCCAAGCTGGTTGTGCCCAGCCAGGGTGGGATGGGCCGGTCTGCGACCCAGCCCACTCGGTTGGCCCAGCCGGTTCTTCCCAGACTGGGTCAGACCCGGCCCGGGGACGACCTGGAATGAGTCAGTTCAGCTTGGTCTGGGTCAAATCAAGGCAGACTATACTCAGACCCGCTTTTGGCACAGTTTCTCTTAAAATGACGTGTTTCACAAACTAGACATCTATTTGACGAACCATCTATGGTGATAGAATCCTTGGAAAGATATTGCCCTTTTAATATACTCCAAATGAGTTTTTGAGAATGTTGGAGTATATACGGGATAGATCGTACTCGAATCTAATTGGTCCCTTGGCACTAACATGCTCATAATGTACAGATTGAGCATTTGGTTGATGTGTCGTCTCTTGCATTTTAACCATTACAACAGGGTTTTTCATTGTGTTACTTTATCATGGGACATCATGATGGTTTATTTACAACCAACGTCTTGAGGAGAAAATCCTACCAGAATCATGCGTGAATCTAGTGGCTGGTTGTGACGTTAGGAATGTATATAGATCTTGTGTGGATCAGCACCGAGAAATCATGTGTGGTTCATCATCGAGTGAAACTATGTGGGTCATCATCAAAGCCTCATGATAGAATAAGATGATCTATCTTTATCACTAAACATGTGTACTACTGTACTTAAGTTACACCTGGTTTGATCTATGTCTTTTTCTTTGTGAATTTTGATTGAGATCATGCTTTTTTGTTTTTCCATTGTGGAATTGTGAGAGACATTATAGGGTCTTGGGGTCCCTACTGGGTATTGTTACACTCACCCTTGCACGAGCTTCACCCGCACCTTATTGGGTCTTCTGTAGACGACTGACATCTTTGACTAAGTCGTGAGGAACAAGGACATGACAGTGTGTGGAGGTGGCCGGTTGATGTGGATATCCGTAGTGACGAGTTGTACCTATCCATTAGGTATGATCAGTGGCGGAAGACCACATGAGCTATTTTTTTACTATATTTCTATTTTTAGTTGGCCTTGAATTCTGGCCCCTTTACTTTTGTACCGACTTTTACACTATGTGGTGGTTTTAGTTGAGGTTTCACATTTCTTCTTCAGTTGTGTTTTACTTGTGAACCATGTACCTTTTCTACGTGTGTAATGGTTTTTAGGCAATGTATTTCCATTTTTTATGGAAGTTCTTTTACGGTTTTAGTCACCAACCCCTGGCCTATAGAAGGTGGGATTGGGGTAGTCACAACATGGGCCCTGGGATATGGGTCATGACAACAATCAATTTCATAAAAACTCAATTAAATGGAATTTATACTTTTAGTTCTAGAAAAATAGTGTTAAGAGTGATTCCACCATAGGGTTTGTTGAAATCAACACACCACAAAACTACACACAAAATCCATGTTAACTGTCCAGAAAATCGCCTTAGATTCAATTCACTCAGAACAACAATCCAAAATATTATAATTATAGGGAAAAAAATCCTTAGATCTACATGAGAGAAATGAATATCTTGGAATCCTAGAGATATATAGAATAATAGATCATGGAAACCACAAAACAATGAATAGATGAATTTTACGAAGGAAGAATATTTTTTAAGGCACATTGAAACCCCTTTGAATCACTTCCAATATGAGTTGGAGAGCCTACCTATCCCAGGAAAAGAATAAATCATGGGATTTGATTGAGTGGGCTGAGAAATTGTTGCTTTAGGTAAAATTATGAGCCCCTCATTTTTTAAACTCTCATTTAATGTCATTCGTGGTTTAGTTTCGTGGTTAGGCAAACCATTCGCTAACTGGGTGCCTACTACAAATTCAAGAGAAACCCCACACTTATTTCTTATATGCTTAGAAAACCATGGGATAAACTTGGGAAATCCCACTTCTTCAGGCATGATTTCCTAGAGAAGCATCATGGTTTCATCAAACTTTTGAAAACCATAGACCCTTATAAAATTTTGATAACCTTCAAAAACCCTTCCAAACTCTCCCAGACCGTACCCAACCAATTTGTACAAATAAAAAGGCATAAAAATATTACATAACTCAAATCATAGGGTGATACATTCTACACACCATTAGAATTTCCATCTCAAGAATGCATAGAACTGTCACATTGACAAAAAAACATAGAACATTGTTGGACCATCATTTTTTCCGGTTCCCCTATCTTCCCCAAAATCTCACCATGTGTCCACAAATCCCAAAATTGAATGATGATTTTACAATGAGAAGATTTTTTTTCTATACACAATCCCCACTGTCATGTGCACCATTGAAGCATCAATATCTAGTGCAACATTATACCATCAAATTACATGGTTAAGATCCTTCTGAAACTTCTTCAATTGAGAAACATGAAAAAAAAATATTCACCACAATAAACCATGGTGGCAATGAAACCTGATATGACACCTCTTAGAAAATCTCAATTATCTCAAAATTCTAAATATAATTTGGATATAACTGACCCTACTTTCAAAAACAATGATGTCCAAGCCTAGGAGGCATTCTAAAGAACACATGATCACCCAATCTGAATGAAAATGACCATCAATGATGATATGAATATGATTTTTGATGAATATGAGCTTTTAAGATTCTCTTCCTAGTAAAATTAATCATCAATATAGTCTCATGGAAAAGGATCAGCCAAACCATCAAAACCTCAGCTTCATTTCACAAAGTGGATAACGATATAGACTGACATATAATAATTAAAATAGATCCATATGTTTCAAGGCCTGATAACTTTGTTTATATGATAACTCCACTAATGGAAACTTCTCCTCTAGTGAGCCGCCAAAATTCATGACAAAAAGCCTCAACATGACTTCAACATGTGTATCATCCTCCAGGATTTCCTTCCATATAGAGATGATATGTTACACTAATTATCAGCTGAGTCCTAAGGTATTTATAAAAGGATTTAAAAAAATGAGATGTGAAAATCTGATTTTTATATGATACAATTGAAACTATTATACCCTTTCACTTTACCATATCAACGATATAGTTTTTGGATAGATCCTCAACCTTAGGATATTCACAAATAGGGATGAAATGATCCATCTTTGATTGCTGATCCAAAATCACCCAAATGGAATCATTTTTATTGATTGTTCATGTATTACCTGTAAAAATTTCCATTGTTATCTTTTCCCATGTCCACATAGGCATAGGTATAGACAACAAAAAAACTGTCAGCCACTGATTCTCTGACATGACTCGTTGACAATTCAAGCATCAGGAAACAAACTCAACAACTTCCCTTTCCATACCATCCCACCAATACTATGCTTAAAACTCTTTATACATTTATTGAATTCTATGAGGGTAAACCCTTATATAATGATTATAATCACTGAGAAGTTTCCCATAAAAATACAATGGTACAACCATTAAATTCAAAAATCGCAACAATGAATTCCCATCGATTCTTTCTTTTAATGGTCTCCCATCCATTAATATTCAAAGTCATAGAAACTCACTCAGAATCATACCTCTGGCCCTATTTAACCAAACCACCGATGTTAGGAACCCATGAGATCAGAAAAAAATGATACATCATCTGGTCCTCACATCCCAGCCACAAGTCTATTATTCCCAACATTAAATGCCACTAATATAACACTTCTTTTTCCACCTGAATATATAACATTATAATTAATACATTCTCTAACTTATTTTCGTTTAATAGTTTATATATAAACTCAATGAATAATATTTGAGATAATACATCTATATCGTCTTCCTAAAAATGAAATCTACTTATCAGAAAATATGATTTATACTCTTATTATATGTAAACACAGCAAATTTATCATTGAATTGATAATGATGAAAATTTTCATAGAATGCACATGACTGCTATCTTCAAATAAGGAGTTGGATGGTTCTTCTCATGAGACCTCAACTATTGTGATCCATACGAAACAACTTGATCATATTTAATGGAAACACACCCAACCCTAATCCCAATGTGTCACAAAAAACCTTATTCTCTTTCCCTTGTTTTAGAAAATCCACGATTGGTTTTGATGTATGGATAGTCTTAAGATCTTCAAAACACTTATGGAAGTACTCATTACATTCATATGAAATATTATTCCTTGTCAAATCTTTCATTGGTGTATCTAGTCATGAAAATTCATGAACGAAACATCGATAATAACTAGAATGCCAAAAAAATCTCAAGAACTCAAAGAAATTATTTGGTAGTTTATGTATGATAACAATCTATATATTTTCCTAATCTAATAACATACCTCTCTTAGAAATTAAATGGAAAAGGAAATGAACCCATAATATCCATAAAATCAAACTTTTATAAATTTATATACAACTTATTATCTGTCAAGGTCCCCATCACTATTTCCAAGTGTCACTCATGCTCAGACCACGTCTTAGAATACACCAATATATCATTGACAAACACCACCCCAAAGGAATCCAAATGTATTTTAAATATCTCATTCATCAATTCCATGATGATCGATTGTGAATTTTTTAGACATAAGGGCATAACCAATTAATCATAATAGATATATATTCTTTTGAAATCTATTTTTGGAATATACTCCTTTCTCAACCCTAATTGATGATATCCTAATCATATATTAAGTGTGGAGAACCACTGTTTTCCACATCCAATGATCGAAAATATTTTCAACATGTGAGAGTGGATATCAATTCTTTATCACAAACTGGTTAATCTTCTGATAACCAACACACAACCAAAGAGTACCGTCCACCATTTAGACAAACAAAACAAGTGCTTCCCATGGAGACTTGTTGGGATGGATGAACCCTTTCATCCATCTCTGATAACTACACATTCAATACCATCAATTATATTAGTTCCATCCTAAAAGATGGATGTGATATATTATTGGTTCCTATAATGAGATCATTTATAAATATCACTTATGTTATGGGTGGTAACAATGACAATTCATTAGGAAACACATCTATAAACAGATCAAGAGCTGTATGAAAATTGATTTCATCAACCTATTTCATCAATTATATAGACAATGATGACAAATGATAATATATTTTTCCAACTATTAGTTTTGAGAATCTCATTTCCCCCACCATCACATGTTTATATCCTCTAAATAGATATTCAATGCCATCCGAAAACGTGAATCACACCATTCACACATAAATGTTGATCTGGGAAATAATAATCATCAACCAATACATAACCAAAATTATATCATAGTCATCCATCTCATGAATTGAGAAGTCCTACATCATCTCAACCTCATTAAATGTTATACATCATAACCTACACAAAATGGATTGACACTCTTTTTAACCTATAAGAGTTTGATTTTTTAAAACTAAATGTATTATTTCCACATTTAAACCCAAAAAAAACATTATCATGTGATGTAATTAAAGAATGAGACTCACCAATATCAATAAATTATTTCATAAATGTAGAATTTAAAATAATCATACCTCTCAACCTATATGGTCATAACTGAACATCCACCACAACTTTCTCAACTAAAAACAAGTACATGCTTGCCACACTCTACTCTTTATTTTCCTACTGGGATTTCATTTGCTAATGAGTCATGGTATTCCTAGAATCCCCATGACTAACTTGCTAGGAAAATGTGGGGTATTTTTTCCCTCATCCTATTGACATATAGGATTCAAATGAGCCCTGAGGAGTGTCAGGAACACCCAATTTGGGATAATTGAAACAATAAAGATAAATATTGACCATATTAATGCAGTTATAAAAATATCTTGGTGGCTTCGTACAATTCCACATCATGTGTCCAATAAATCTTCACTTATAGCATATTTTCTTACTCTGAGGCATCAGAGGAATATTCACTGATTCTATCATCATATTCAGAACCATAATCTCACATTATAAATAGGTTTCCTAGTTACACGTTATCCCAATGATAGAGTTCCCACCATTTATAATGAGTACCAAAATGAACCCCCCACTTGTATCCCCCATGATATCCCTTTTATACATACTTTTTATATTTAGAGTTTATGTATAATCCATTAAATAGAGCACCACAATCTTCAAAAATATTTCATTCCTAATCCCTGATTCAAATATACACACCTTAAATTACGCACTAACTACTGCCTTATGTGAAAAATAGACTATTTTCATCAACATAGAGGCATATTCTATCATTGATATTTTCTCCTTCTTTAACTAAATAAATATTTCATTCAATGAATCCCGAACACGTGAGGTTAGAACTTTTTATTAATGAATTACAAAAAAATCCTCACATGTCATACAATAGTCCCCAATATCATAGACCCCTAACTCCAAACAATAATGTGATAGAACATCCAACATATATGTCGATTACATGACTTTTAACTTCAGTGGTGTACGTGGGAAATAAAATATTTGATTCATCTTGTTCATCGTTTCTTTCACCCTTTGTCGATTAGAATCAACCCTAAATAATGGTAGATTATTCTTCTAAAACTAATATAAAGGATATATATTCTTATCAAATCCATTATATTCCCACTCTCCATGAGATGAAATTTTATAATTGTACAATGAACAAGATGCTGGTTTTCCTTGGGCGTAGGTGCACACATTCATAAATAATTATTCTCATTGGTCTCTTCAATTCCCACATGGTTCCATTTCTATAAGTACAACATCTACCGAATGTATAAATCTCTAGAATATAAAGTCTTACACTTTAAAATTATATCACATTACAGCTATCAAAACCATGATTTCAGACATTTCTATTTCTTCAAGTATTGCCTATTTTCAAAAATCCTCTATTTTTTTAAATTCAACCAATTTTAAAAAGACAACAACCATTATCATTTCCAAATTTCACATTTTAATAAAATTTCCACCTATTTCAAAAAGAAAAAAATTCACTACTGGAATATAATTAATTATGCCAAATTAAATAAGAAATCTTAATGGGATGTCATTTCTACCATGCATTCAATGCTCATATATGTGTCTTTAAGAAACATATGTAACAAACAACCTAGTAATTTTATTATCATCATTAAAGGGTTAGTTATGTACTTTTATGCTATAAATTTTAGTTACTAAATATCCTACATATTGTTACCATACCAAATCAAAGAAATAAACCAAGAAAGAATTCCAACTCCAAGACTAACAATAAATGCCAAAGTATAGAACAAAAGTTTTGCACACAAAATTCCAGGACTGAATAAAATAATACCACTTGTAACATCATGCCCCTACTCATTGGCTTTAATATAGGTGGGATTTCTACTCATCCTTAGGAGACATCCCCAAGGAGCCGAATGATGGAAATAAATGTCTAGGGATTCATAAATGATGGGGGACAATTTTCTATTGAAAACAAAACAATCAACCAGAAGTGCCATTTTGAAAACCAACTACAAGTTTCTTATGAACAATGTTTCACAATTCAATAGTATCCAATGGCCAAAAAACCTGAATCTATAAAAAAATAAAAATCATAGTGCCACGAGAAAGACTAAACAACATTCCCAATGAAACCATGACACAAATCCATGGCTCTAAAGAAAGATCCATAGACCAAGCACCATAATACCTTTCAAGTAACCTGATTTACCACTAAATAAATGATATTATTTACCCTTACCTATGTGATGGAGTACAACATCTACCAGAGAACCAAAGTGGCATAGTTAGGGTGATTAATAATAATCATCATGTTTTCCCCAAATGACATCCCTACACAATCCACTGGGATAAAACCATTAACATATTTCTATTAAAGAATTATCATTAAATATAAAACAATTTGTATTAAATATTATAAAATAAAAAAATTATTTTATGAAAAACACATCCTTATCAAGAAATTATTTCCAAATCATCAAAATACTAAAGAAAGAATATAAACATGTCATCAACCATTTTCTCAACACATAATATCACATACCATATTAGATTGTAAGGCAACTCACATATCTCATTAATATTCATATATTCCATACATAGAAATTAGTGTACCCATGACCATGGAAAATCACATCCATGCTCGTTCCCCACTCTCCATTTATTGTGGTACTCCACGACCAATTATCCTTGATGGTATTCCTTCACATCCACTATCCATCGCCTTTTTATAATGGTTATTCCCACCCACTATCCATCTATTTCCACAAATTCATAAACACTTAAACCAAAAAACAAGACAATAGTAAATTCCAAAACCATAACCACATTTCAATTAATAAATTCTTAACTCATAACAATAATCACATTACAAGACATACTACTCAAAAATTTCAAATCCAAAAAATACTATAAGAAAATGAACTATTCAAAAAAACATTCCAAAACGTCTTCAATAAACAATAAATTCATTGAATGTACCCATAAACCATTATAAACGCCAAATGACATTTCAATAGAAGAATGTTTTTATCAAAAAAAAATTCATAAATCCTTTTTCATTAATCAACCATGCCATTGATTTTAAAATGAATATTTTAAAATCTAACTACAACATTCATTTCACCACCACAACATTTTTCCCCTAAAACCCATAAATCCTCACAAAATGGGTTTAAATATATCTTCCTACATCAAAATCACCATCAATTTAATTAAAAAAATTACTTCAAATTAATCCTCCATGTTCTAGAAAAATGGAGTGGAGAGTCATTCCACCTACCATACGGTTTGGAAATTTGATCCATTTCACAACAATACACCAAATTTGGTTGAAAATACACATAATATATAGAAATCTTTTTACCTAACATCCAAAATCACAAATAATAACATTATAAAAAATATAATCTCTATATATACATGCGATAAAATGAGATCTAGAAATCACAGAGAGAATGAATATAGACTAAGGAAACCCATGAAACTACCTAGAGATGAGACATACCAAGGTAGAATCACATCCTGTTAACTATAAAATCCATTAAAATAATTTACAAAATGAGTGGTGAATTACCCAATCCCTTATAAAAATAAATCATATGTTGGGTTAGATTTAGTGATGAAATGGGTGTCTTAGGGAAAATCCCAAGACCTCTAATTTTTTATAAACCCTCTTTTAAATACACATATGGTTAGAAAAACCATGTACTATTTGTGCTCCTTATTAGTCCATAAGAGAGACACCACATGGTTATATCATTGGGTTAGAAAACCATTCACCGACCGTGTGAAATCCCACTTCCTCCTTGTGATCGATTTCCAAGATAGGATACAAGGTTTCCGCAGACCATACTCAAACCATACACCCTTTTAAATACCCCAAATCCTTCCCAAATCCTTCCAATATATCCCAAACCTTTCCCAAAAACTGCATACACATAAAATCAGAATAATCACAGGATTTATGCCATCATATATGGGTGATACATAAAATAATAGGCATAACAGATTTAAAATGTAGTTTTAGAAAAGGATAAATTGAGTAAAAATGATTTTTCAATAAGGGAAAGAATAAAATGAAAAGAAGAAAGTAGAGCCTAAATATTCATAATACATATAAAAAATAGGTTCTTGAAATTAAATTAAAAGAGGGATAGTTACATTACATTCCAGAGTAACTCTTAAAACCTGAGAATTGGGACCTTGGGGCATGGGGAATTGAGGTGTCCCACCCCAACCCTGATTTCTTAATTTATTTATTATAATATATTTCTTCGTTTTCAGTCGAATCAGTTTTAAATTTTTAAATTTGGGGTTCACCAGCATAGGGGTATGGTGGGCACACAATTATTATAAATCATGTGATGACCATGTGAGGGAGTCTACAATTTTGAAGGAGATGAATTGCATGATCAGTGTACATTATGGAAAAGCATGCAATAGCCCATATGTTTTTTCCATGGACTCAGAAAGAGGGTTACTATTGGAACACGGTTTTACCAACCATGCGGCCAAACCATTCATGGTTTCTATGTTTCTAAAAAAAATATAATATGAAATAAAATGTTTTATTAATGAAAATAATGATATTATTATTATTTTCATAAATATTTTTAATAGAATTATTATTTTTTATTTAGGGTTTTAATTAAACCATACAAGGAGGGGTTCCATTTTCTCCTTACCCTACTTTCATTTGTAAAAAAACCCCATAATCAATCTCTTTCATGACCCCCTCTTGAAAAGTCCCCTCCAACGCACCACCTCACTCCCTTTAGTCTCCACATCCTCCTCCCGTTTTGGGTGTGTTCCAAACTTGTAAGAATCCTTTCATTATTCTACCTCAATTAGTTGTTTGTATTATATTCCATGGGGTGAATATGGTTTGATAAAGCCATAAAATTTTTTTGGTTTTTTTTTCAATTCATGGTGATTAGTTTTCCTTCCCCCATTGAGGGTTGTCCTTGACATGGTTGTCAAAGGAATAAGGTTCCACATCGATATCAGGTAAGGTTATTTGGTTTCATTTTCAACTCTTAATTTTATAATAACAGTTATGTGTTTTTTTATTTTTCAACAATTTATCTTTTGTTTGTTGGATCTCTTTGAAGTGGTTTTATGCAACGTGAATCAATAATGCATACATGTTAATGCCTAGGTAACACACACACGCACAGATATATATATACCCAATTTGTATATATTTACTCATGGGGAGGGGAATATGTAGAATTTATCTTGAAGTATATATATATATATATCTATAAAAATTCATGTGTGTGAATTCATGAAGGCTTGGTTTCATAATTCATCATTAAAAATTTACTCTTTGAGGTTAGTCCCCTATGCTTATGACATTAATTTAAATTCTATGATTTCTATAATTTTTTAAAATGTGTTTTACATTTTCAAATGAAATGAATATGTTATAAATATATATATAATATGTCGAGGGCATTAAATCATAGCTTCACACATTTTTTCTAGACTCTCTTAATCGTTTGGAAAGGGTTTTTTCAATCAATCCTATTTTCAAGGATTTATTAAATTTTTTTATTGTCTTGACTGCAAATCATCTTTTATATTTTCTCCAAAGTCGGTTTAAGGAAAACCGGTAACCAGGATTACACCCACCTACCACCATCCACAAATTCAAATTTCAAATTCAAACAAGAAAACCATCATGAGTCTCGATTACCAGACTGTCTCGAACAGATCGCCACCTCGAGCCACACCACATCAGCACGATCAGGCAACACCGCTGGCGAACAACCCCAACGCGCCACTGCAGACATTAACACCGGAGGACAAACAAATCCTTTCCGGTGAGCATCACCGGTGAAAGACTACCACCGCCCGTGCCACACTACTCATCACGCCCACCAGAGAACAGCAGGGGAACCGAAATATTTGGAATGAAGTTGAGATGCACCAACGTCTGCATCCCCATCGCCCGTGGTCAAGAACAGACCGCCTAGGAAGACGCCGACGCGTACCTAGAAACTAGCACTTTAAATGGTTTTATAATATAAATGTGTTGGGAAATAAGGTTTTCAAAGGTAAAAGTGTTACTTTTAAAATAATGAGTCATGTTTTGAACTATGATGATGTTTACTGGGATTAGAAACCCCTATTAATGAATTCTCTATTATTTTAGAGATATCATGTTTATGTTTAATATATGATTTTTGATATGTTCCTACTTAAAAATATTGTGAATTGTTTTTTGATGTAAAAAGGGGTATATTCTCAAGGAGGGAGATATTTGGTGAGAGGACGGATTTGTTTTTTTTATAACGAAAATGTTATGTTCATGCATGTAAGTTTTATAAAAACTCACCACCACTTGAAATGGAGAAATTTGGAAACTAAGGTATCTAGGTGGGCTATCATAAACAAGTATTCTAGATGACTCGGATGTGGAACAACTCATATTCATTGAGTAGTATTTATGATTACATCACAAACTAAATAATTATGATGATTGGATACCACTAGAACTTTGTATGGATTTCTCTCAATTGTCTCATGCATGAGAAAACTGTGGTTTCTGTTTGTTAATTCACATCTCACGGAGATACAATATTTCTAGACACCATTTGCCATGGTTCCCACTTTTAAGATGATACCTTTGATGTTATTTTTTTAGTTTTCTCATGATTTTTTCACTTTTAGGAAAACCATTTTTTAATCTAAATGGTTTTCCATTCATTTTGAAATATATAGGAATTCATTGAAACTATTTTGGAGATGGAATGGAAATAAATTGAATTATCAGGATAAAACGAAGTCTTATTATTTGAATTTAGAAATAATATAAAATCGTATTTTGATATTGTTTTATTTTCAACTGAACATGAATGTGATTTTTTTTTAATTGTAAGGAAAATGTAATTGTTTAAAAAAGAACCCTACAATGTTTTAATAATCACAAAAATTGTTTTATTTTTGTTTTTAGCTTATGGTGCTCTATCTAACATGGAATTTTTCACCGTGGAAAACATGGCTTAAGTGGTAAGTGGTGATCTATAGGGTCACATGGAGGTATGTGACGTTTTATTTATCTTTTCAGATCAATGTCATTTATATTTTTTAGTTTATGATTATATATTTGTTGTTTTTACGGGAAAAATCAATCCCAATTTCATTATATTGATATCTAGAACTAGTTGACAGTCCATGGGGATTGGGAACCCCCTTTAGGCCATGTTGGATGATGGATCCAGTAACTATTTTATGGTCAACCGTGGCTGGTTTGTAACTAAATTGTATCATAGTGGGTTCATTTTTTATTGCAATTTTTGGTTGCACAGAGATAATTATTATCAAGACTAGAGTGGTTGGTGTGGGAAGGATTTCATCAACCCTTTTTCTTGCTGAACCTAATTTTTAGTTGGTTAGTTCAATACATGAGTCATTGGTTGGTTTTTGTTGATATGTGATGAAACTGGGTGTGAGACAGTGCAATAAGACATGCATTCAAGGAGTAACAACTGATGTGTATCCTCATTTCACAACACATGATACTTACTGTGGTTGTTCTCACATAGTGTATGGCTTACATAGGAATGTTTTCTAGTTAAGAATTTCCAATAGTTACTTATTCTTGATTTCTTGATGTGAGTTATGTTTTTTTGGTTTTCGTTGGTATGAGTTGGTTTTAAATGTATTATGGTTTTTGGAGTAGAAAAATATTTCTTGAAATTATTTTTTTTAGAACATGGTTATATTTTTCATGTTTTCCTTAATTCTTAAATTGAATTATGACAATTAATTTGCAAATTTTGAAAACTAGCCTTGGGTAAAATTGTTTTGAATGTGGAATATATATAGTAGTTTTTAAAAGTAGTGTTTTGGAATGTTTTGTGATTTCATGGTTTTGTTTCATTTGATACATTATTTCTATTTTATTTTGTTTATGGTGTTTTTATTTTTTAAGATTCTTTCTTTGTCAGCGGAGGTTCTCCCAACTAGGATTTTGGTTGAGAATTTATATTTTGGGATGAATGATATATTTTTTCAATGATAACTATTTTAGATTGACCCTCAAATTTTCTATAAATGATCATATATATGGATGTTTTCATTTTTAAGATAGATAATTAGTGGTATGTGTGTATGTGATCTCAGGATAAAAATAATCTAGTATATATGTGGGACTTAATTGATTACAAATGGTGGGAATTTAATATGTTTTTTAATGAAAATAATTTTCAAAATGAGCATTTTCAATGTTTTAATGAGTGAGTGAGGAGTTGTTTTTGGTATTATTTTAATGTTTAAAATTCTTTTTCATAGTATCATGATTTTAACATTCTTAAGGTGTGATTAGAATGGTGAAATGAATTTGGGTTTTGGATTGGGATTGATGTGTAAAATTTTGGTTTATAATGAGTTTTGATTCAACATCATGGTTCGTTTTTAGAGTATAACCCCAAAAATACTAGTAAGTTGTGGATGGTCAGACACTAGGATGTATTCTTCCATGTTTAGGGGAAGATAGATTTTGGGAATCTTGGTTGGTCATCATTTAATAGATTGATTTTTTCAAAACTGATTTTGATAGGGTTTTCTAGTAAATTATTAATAGGTTTTCTCTTAGTATTTTCATTGATGACTCCACCTAGACTCTGAAAAGAGTGGTGGATCCAGAGACTCTCCTAAAATTGGAACATGTCGGAGTCTTCTTGGTTTTTATCCCACCTTTTTATATGAAAAATAAAATAATATATCATTCATATTAGTTTAAAAAAAGATATTTCTTTTAGCATGGTCACTTGTGTTATATGAAGGGGGTTTGGTATTCCACATTTCAAAAATAATATGTTTTACAAGAAAATATTCAACTCCAAAATTCTAGGAAGTAGAAGATTTAAGACATCAGGGATCCATCCTTAGTTTATGATTTTATTCTTTTCATGCAATCAAGAATTGTTGGGTGGGGGAAGATCTCAATCCAAATTTTATCTGGAGTTTTGGGATTGGGATGGTTTATGTTCTTCGATTGTAGCTTATTTTTTTTTATGGTTCCTTCTAGTTTAAAATAGAAATTAGGACTATTTTCCTTGTTTTTCCATTCTTTGTTTTGAATGATAATATATTGGTGTTTTTTTATAATTTGAATGATCCATTTTACCTATGAAAGTCTTGGTAGGCTGGTATCTTTGTAAACATCTATAATTGTGATTGTTCCTTATGAACGTAAACCCATGAAATCTTTTCTATTTGTGGATATAATTCTCGAGATATTTTATAATGTTTGGTTATCCCTTTTGTGGATTGGTGTCATCTTAGTTCATGATTGTTTTATGATTATAAATTATTACTGATATGAGGAATACAAGATTAATTCACTAGTTTGTTTTATCTATTTTCATGTGTTTTTTAATTTGTTGGTTGTTTATGGTTTGGGTTTGTAGTTCCTAGTGGTTTTGCAAGTTAGTATCTGCACATAATTTCAATGTTATTTCATGTAGGGTTTCTTTTGAGGGTGTGGTGGTTCTCATTGGGTTCTTATGGGGGTTAGACCCACATATTTTCATTATGCTTCTTCTCATTACAGTTTCTATTAGATTTTCTTGGGTGTGACCTATAGAGTAAAAGGTTACACCATGTTTGTGGTTTTTTTTGGCCATGTTTAGTTTCTATATTGAGTTTGAATCCTCATGTTTCAGGGAGACATTATAGGTTCATATTGTGTATGCATTGGGGTGAATTTTCACTCATATTCCATGATATATTAATTATCTAATTATAACTAGTTTTTTTTACTTTTACATTGAATTTTTTTAAATTTTTAATATTTGGTGTCTCTATCAAAGGTGCATGTTGGGCACACAGTTTGTAGAAACCATATATAGACCATGTGAGGGTGTCAGCAATTTTGGAAGAGTTGAACCGCATGCTCAACACATGGTTCTGAAAATTGTGCATTTTTTCATGCAGGTTTTCAAGGGCCTCCTATAAAGGTGCATGGTTAGAGCTCAATTTGGGTAACTTTGTGCAACTTCCATGCTTTTGAAAAAAAAGTAATTGAAAAATATTTTATAATAATCATAAGTATATTATTATTATTATTATTATTATTATAATCTTCATGTTAATTATTGTAATTATTATTATTTAGAGTTTTATATAAACCTTAAAAGGTGGGGTTCCCCTTTCACCCCCTTTTTCCACATGCAATACCCCCGATTATTTCTACATGTCTTTCAGAACCCCCCACCAGACGATCTCCCTCTAGCGTGCCACCTCCCTACCTACAGTTGTGACTTCATCCTTTTATTTTGGGTGAGTTCCTCTAAATTATACCCCCTTTCTCTTATTATGAATCATTTTTTTCTACCCTGGGATGTGAATGGTTTTTCCAAAACCTAATTTTTTTGGTGTTTTGTTTTGGTCAATTCATTTTGATTAGGGTTCCTTGAACCTATTGAGGATCATCCTTGCCAGGATTATAAATTGCATTGGTTTTTTCATAAATTATTCTTAAGGATATTCTTTTCCTTCACATTTTATTTATTTTCAATTATGTGTTTTTTGTTTTTGAGTTTATTGTAAATTTTCTAGAGTGCGTTGGATTTTTATTATTAGTTTTTCTGATACAGGAATCAATTATGCTAACATGTGAATGCATGTGTGAGACATAGATTTTTATATTACCTCATTGTACATATTACCTCATATAGATTGTAATATTTTCAAAATATCTAGTGATATATATATATGTAAAAAATCTGTTTTTTGCATGCATGAAGGGTTATTTTGAGTGGGCCTAATAAAAAACAGCATGTTTGAGGTTGGTCCCCAATACCTAGGCCTTTAATTTAAATTCCATGATTTCATGATTATTTTTTTTAAAACAATATCCTTGTTTTTGTGAAATTAATATTATATGAATGTATATATATAATTGGGAATATTTTATTTAAAATAATGAGGAATTTTTGGCACTTTGAGGAGTGTTATGGGAGTGGAAACCCCTCTTAAGGAATTCCCCCTTGACTGAAAATTAAAAAATTTATTTTCCAATCACTTTATAGGAAAAAGTGAGAAACCAATAACCACTTTTAAAGAAAATTGAAAAACCAATCATGACTTCAAAACTTACCACATTCAAACACTATGAACCCAAAACAAAACAAACCACAAGCATCAGCTGTATATAATAATAGTCATACCCTTCACCACATCCATCATAAGGATCCTCCTCCATAGTGGATGATTCCCACACAAAGGTTGGGTTGTACTGCAACAAGATATTAGTATACAATGGTTACTCGAATGAATGTAGTGCTAAGAATAACATATAGACCGCACAATCTTTATTACGAATGAGGAAAATCACTCTTTCCCAATTATAATAAGTACGAGTCTTCATCAGTTTGGGAAGGTAAGAATTATCCTTCCTCATTTTTCTCCCTAAAGTAACATGCATAATTCCTTCACATTCAAGAATTTTTTTCCCTTTTTTGAAAAATAGCACTATATAATGGTCCGACAATACCACTAACATTATCTTTATCATTCTCAGAGGCATCTCCCCCATTCTCAATCGTATGCACAGAATGGTTACCCTTGAGTCCCTCATTACATCCAAACAATTGTGTGTACATATTAGTATCTATCGGAACAAGACACCACCCCTCATTTTCATGGTCGTCAATGGAATCCATGCTCTTAGGAACATCATCAACCATTGAAGGTTAGTTTTTGGACATATCTTGCATGCTAAAATCTCCAATAGAGTGATTTTTACTTCACCGTTTATCCATCAGTTTTGGGAATTCGGAGTAGTCCTTGCACCCCTCACTTTCTTCCACTTCAGGATATTCCCCTCCTCATGAACCATAGCAACTCCAGAATCCTTCTTAGTCTGCACACATTCTAAAGTTCCTCAATCAGGATCATATGCCATTTCCTTTGAAAACACCTCAGTGTCCTGGCATAAAAAAGAGTAGTGAACTTTTATACCATCACAAACCAATCCCTACTCTACTAATTCCTATTTAGTGACACCCGATGTAGAGGCACTATTCTTTATGGTGATCTTTGGATAATTCACCAATCCATCTATCCAAAGAACAATTTCCATTCCATATACATTCCCATATTTAGCTTCAGTCTTGTCAACCCACGCTGCTATTGTTTTACCCCTATCCCAGCTCCTCAAATCCTCATTTATCTGATCTAAGACTCCCAACATTGAGGGTTCAACACCCTGCCTTTCCAAAGGCTAGAACGAGATCGGGCCATCTTCTTCCTTACACTCCATCTCTGAATTCATCATATGGTGAGAACCACATCTACATGTGTCGGCCTCATGTCCCATCCGCAGGCATGAAGAGTATAAATCCACCCACATATCATAGACAACACATTGTTTACACCTGATCTGCTCACCCGATTATATCCACACATATTCAACCGGTTCCCTCTACATGTCAACCTCCATACACATTCTTGGATTGATCGAATGACAAAAAGTGGAGTTATGTGAATCAACACATAGAAATTAACCCACAACACTCCAAAACATGAACATAGTGGTAGGATTATGGAATGGATGAGGCATGTGAGGAAGACATACCCAAATCAGAACAGTACAAGAGTCACAATTTAGATAGAAATCACAACTCCTCCAAAACATATGCAATCCATAGTCACTGCACTTCCTGGGAGAATATTATAGAGCATGAACATGTTCATCAATTGAAGAACATCAAACCATCATCTATCTCTTATCTAATAGGCCGACATCCTACCGAACATGAAGCCCCAAAAATCGAAGACGAACCAGTCGAAGTCGTCCACCGATGGTCATTTTCTCTTAAACCATGAAACTAGAGTTATCTTAAGTATGATCTCTATATCTGTAAACTCCAATGATAAAAATGGAATCACTGGTGCACCATCTCATAAACAAAGGTCCTTCGGATCTACGTTAATCAAGGGGATACTTGGAATCGAATCAGGTTAGGTGAAAGTATTGAAGACACGTCTCCGACCATTACCGGGATTCTGAGTATCCTCCTCCCTCTCACTAACTAGCGGTGGAGGGGGGGATGCCATCAACCCTATTAGGGTTTCTCCATTTCCAGCGCCACGAGAGTTAGTTCTCATTATGTAATTCCCCCTATTTTTAGAAATATGATATGTATGTTAAATTTGTGATTTTTGCTATGTTCCTAGTAAAGAGGCTTGTTCATTATTTTGTGACATAAAAATAGGAATGCACTTAAGGAGGGAGATCAGTGGTGAGAGGTTGGATTCTATTATGAAGAATAAAATGGTATGTTTATGCCTATTAGTTTGATAAAAAACCACAACAACTTGAAATATACTAGATGGGAAACCGTGGAACCTATGTGAGATTGCTATAACTAGTTTTCTGTTTGACTGATATCTGGAATGAACAAGAATCATATAGAAGGATTTATTATTCAAACTGTAACTCATTTATGATGATGATTAGGTTCGAGTGGAATGTTTGATGGATTCCTCTCTAGTGTTTCATGAATGAATACATTATGGGTGTTAGTATATAAACAATTTATCACCAAGATATGTGGTTTCCAGGTTAACCCTTGTGCTAGTAACCTATAGGAATTTCCATGGTGCTCACTGATGACATGATACTTATGGTTTTATATTTGTTTCAGTTGCATCATGGTTGTTTTCTATTTAATGAAAACCATGTTTTAATCTTTACTATGATAATTTAATTTTTGAAGGGAAACTATAAAAAATATAAGATGGAATTAAAATGATTTTTATTGAAAAATTAGGAGTCTTGTGATATGTACTTTGACGGAACAAATATTTTTAAATAGTTAAATTTTCAAACTAGTGTGCCATCGTTTTCTTTTTAAAGGTAAGGCTTAGATAATAGTTTATTTTGGAATACATATGTTTCTTTAATAATCACTTCTATAGATTATTTTTTTATTATCTTTTTGTACTACTTGTATCTTTGTTGTGGTCGAAGTGTGATGAAGTTGGTATAGTGGTCGGTGCTGATATACAGTATCACATGGATGTATATGAATTTTTATATATCATTGCTACTCATGTTTGTTTTTATTTTTCAGTTATTTTTTATTTATTTTCCAATTTTAGGGTCCAAATCATTCACAATTTCATTAATTTAATTCATGCAACTAGTTAACTTCCCTTGGGGTCATGAAAGCCCTTCGGGCCTTGTTGCGGGCAAGAATGGGTGACCAGTTTAGGGTAGATCTGGTTTGGTTTGTGACATGAGGACACCTTCATAGGACTCCTTGTGTGTCCAAAAAACCATAAAATCATGGTGTATTTATTGAAGGTGAATGAAAATGAAAAAATGGGTTGTTATTTGATGAAAGAATGGAAGATTTCTTTATTAATTTCTCAGTGTAGGCCTTGGAATCCTAGAATGTGGAAAATGAAAAACCGTGGGATTTCCCAAGATATGTGCTCATGGTTTTGGACACATATGTAATACATTATGATATTATAATTCAAAAGTTATTTTATCCTTTTTATATTATTTATTTTGGTTATTAATAGTAATTTTTTCACACAAATTATTTTTCTAATATTAAATTTTTAATTTCATACTTTGGAATGAAAATTATAGGTTTTTGAATTGATTTTATCTTTTAAGATACATTGTATTAAGAAAATAAAAGTATTTATGTTTTTATTTATTGGTTAATTAGTTTTTAAATCATTATGAAATTATTATAATGTCATTAAACATACTGAAAGACTCAAAATGTATATTAACTACTCATGAAAAAATAAATTATTTTTAAAATTTCTCATAAATTCTCCCTAAACAAAAATTGATGTACTAATTTCCAAAATGGTATGTATTTTATAATAATAACTCTTGATATGTTATAGTTATAAAATTTAAATATAAAAATAACAATTTTCTATTAATAATATCATATTGAAAATTCATAGTAAAATTATTGACACTAAAAAACAGTAAAATTATTTTATCATTTTTATTTAAAAGAAAAAAATTCATCACACCATTTAATTATAATGAATATATAAAAAATAACTTATTTTATTTGAAATATTTACATATTGTTTAGAAAGTAAAATTTATATCTGAGAATTCAATATATCAAATGTTATCCAAATTTTCTTAAGAAATAGTATTCTTTAAACGAAATTGATGGAATAAAAATTTTATTTATAAAATCAAATTACCATATTAATAACTAGGTACACCACACATAATACATTATAAAACCCTCATAATACATATGATTAAGATGTTATATGAGGACAATTTTATGGGGTGTCATGGCTAACATCACTCGAGTGGTAATTTCCCAAAATGTGAACTTCTCTTAAAGGGGATTTCATTATAGCTT
This sequence comes from Viscum album, assembly GCA_963277665.1. Taxonomy (NCBI): domain Eukaryota; kingdom Viridiplantae; phylum Streptophyta; class Magnoliopsida; order Santalales; family Viscaceae; genus Viscum; species Viscum album. The sequence goes on from OY728157.1 coordinate 82,200,840, forward strand.
CAATTGTTGAATCTTAGCTTGGACATGATCAAGAGGGAACCCAATAGATTATACCTCCCTATCAATATCAGAAAAATGGGTTCCATATGTCATGACTCTGCTATTTTTGTCATTGATTCTTATTTTTGTGTAAATTATTCTTTTTCATTTCTACATATAAACCATATTTGTATCATAATAACATTATCATTAGGGGTACAGTTTTGAACAGTCATATTGTCTAATGGTCAAAGTATACCAATGTCCATATAATGGTCAAATTACTATGGTCAATGCCACTTTTATGTTTACTTGATAGTTTACAAGATATAGTTAATTTATTTATAATTTAACAAAGCTCATATTTTTTGGAAAAAATTATCATTAATTTTTTTTAATTATTACATTATTCACCCTATGAGAAATTACATCTCTAAAATTTCAAATCAATTTCAAAGTTGAGAAAATTTAAGGTTACTTCTTTATCATTTTCTCATTTGGATCTCATATCGATTATTCATATTTCTAGTGACTCAAAAAATACCTTTATGTGGTGGGTAGTTTTGTGGGGCGTAACCATGTCTCTACGATCCACGATCTCCACTAGGTGATCCTCATAAGAGAGGTAATGTTCTAGTTGTAGCACTTATAGATTATGAACATGTAAATTTTCAAATTTTTACTTTTTCAAGAGAGATACCTGGAATACATCATGAACGTGACATATATTTTTTCGAGTTTGATGACGATAGTCCATGGCTCCAATACAATCAAGTATTTCATATGAGCCAATGTACATGGTGATAAGCATTCCTTTCTTTCAAACCTTCATGACTATCTTATGTGGTGATATTCAATGAACATGGTGTATCCAAAATCAGTCACTATGTCCCTTCAACGGTTTATATCATAGATCTTCTTCTAACTTTGATCATCCTTTATGTGTTTTTTAAATAATAAACCTTTTCTATCATCTCTTTCACAAGATCTGGCCCATGGAGATTTCTCTCACCAACTCCATCCCAACATGTATGAGATAAACAATGATACCAATATAGATCTCCATAGAGGACTATTTCAATACTCAAATTCAATCCATTATTTTATGAGAACTCTACGAATGGGAGATGTTGATACCATACACCTTTAAATTCCATTGAGCATGTTCTCAGCATGCCTTCATGTGTTTGATTAGTATTTTTAGGTGGTTCATCATTTTTGGGGTGATAGCCTATAATAAATTTCACTTTTATACCCACATAATGTTGAAGGACTCTTAATAATTTTTATGTTAACCGTAGATCACAATCCAAAATGATATTAAGTGGAACTCCATTAATCCTCACCACTTTCATTATGTAAATCATTGAAAGTTAGTCAAGAGAGAAATATTCTTGAATAGTTATAAAATTGGAAGTCGGGGTGTAACATAACAAGTATGTAATGAATAATAGATATTTTTATCTATGAATTAGATAGAGTTTTAGAGGCTTAAAATGATAATAATTCCAATCTTAAGCATGAAATACACTAATATTTTTAAAAGATTGTTTTACTACCTTTGATGGAAACCCTTTTTTAAATAAAACTTTTGATAATTTAATAAGCTCTATTTTTCAAAATAAACTTATTATTTATCATTGGGACATTGAAATTTACATTGGATAATTTGTTGGTATTTTTCTAACAATGTTCATTTTTTAATGAATAGTGAAAAATACTACATTTTACATCAAAACTGCTTTTTCATCTAATTTAATTATATGGATAGATTATCTTTTGAATTGGTTTTAAATTTGAATTAGAATATATTTTTACCATTTAATACAATATTGGTCGTTGGAATTAATTTCACTTTGAAATTGGACTTAAACTAGTGTCAATCTTTTGATACTTATTGTTTCATAAAAAACGTTATTTGCTCAGACAACGAGAATTAATTATTAAATTAATTAATGTAACTTATATGTTTTGTATTTGGTAAAATAGAAATCATTTTTGAATTTGGAATATCAAATATAGCTGAGGGTAAAGTTTTGGTATTTTTCTGAAAAACTTCAGTTTTTGATGAATAGTGAAACCACTAAGTGGTACTAAAAAAAACTGATTTTTCATTTAAATGAAATTTTACCACCTTTGTGTTTTGAATTTCAAAAATCCGACATACATGGTTTCCATTAAGAAGTAAAATGTGGTTCAATGGGATTAAAATAATTTTTTCGTGAATAGTAACTTTTAAGTTTATTAATCGTGATTAGAGGTAATTAGTGTAGTTTAAGGTAAAACTAATGTTTTAATAATATGAAATGACCTAGACACATGTCCTACCCATATTGGATGTGTCATGGACGACGAAAAAAACCCATGGGTGTATTTTTGGGACCCCATCGAGCCACTTGGGTAAGATGAAGACATTAATGCCTTTTATTTAAAGTAAAAGTAAAAATCACACAAACATGAGTTGTTCAATATTCTATTAACACCTTAAAAGGTGGACATTAAGATGAAACTATATTTATATATGATATATAATATGTTTATGTATTAATTAATCTTCTGTATTTTTCATTTATGGCAAACCTTTATGGTTTCCATTATGGGTAAACACGATATCTTCATTTTAGGAAGTGCGGACTATCGCCCCCTCAAAGTGATTTGATTCGTTAATGACATATGTGGGACGTATAATAGATGTAATTAATGATATTATATATGATACAATACTGGAATCATAATATACCTTTATATCATTATGATTCCATTCCATAAAATACAAAATAGAAGTGAAAGTAGAATTCATGCTTATGAACGACTTACCGTCTCCATGAATGGTGCATTTCATTTCTTACCTCTAAACATAATGTAATATTATAAATGCATGTATATACTGGATATATATGATATATATGAAATCTACATCATGAGTATAACTTTTTATATAATGGATACATGATCAACTTGTAATTATAAAGAGCATATTTTGACTCAAGTACCAATGATCGTTAAAACGACAGTTATTAACATAAATAATTGCATAGTGTTCATGAAATGGTAATAAGTGATATAAATGGAATAATTAACTTGAAAAAGGTTCTTAATCAAGAATAAATTAACTCATGTTTATTATTCAGGAGGTTAAAGAACGATCGAGTCAAGTCGGACCTGAGGTATGGGAACTTCTTAACCCAAATTCATTTCTTTGGGTTGATCTTATACTTCTTGTTTTTTTCATGATATGATTATGTGAGAAATGAATTTCTATATTCTATATTGTATTTTAACTTTATTTATGTGTACTTATAGTGAATACACATAATAGATCTATTTTATTTAAACAATTATATTTGTATGGGAATTCGTCTCAATCTCCTTTCATTGAGGCATATTTTGTTTTATACGCAAACTTCTTTTATACGGTGTATAAACCCCTTTGAATTTTACATTTATCCAAAAGGAATCATTTTAGATAAAGCGTTTTACTAAACGAGAAAAGGGAATGTTTTTGTCATACCTATGTAGTGACAACGACTTCTCCGCCGCCATGACCATTATTTGTGTTTCGGCTTCCTCTACAAGACATACATTTTATTTAAAAAAAATAAATACCATGTTTTACTTTTCTTTTATTTTTGTATTGAAAATGGTTTTTATAATGTTTTTATATCAATGTGTTGTATTGATATATTGTGATTGAAAAGTGGAAATGTTATGTTTCCTTTATGCATGTTTTATATGATACGATTATGTTAAGGTTCTTGGGAATTATTATGAAGACGGTTGGTTCCGTGATAAACTAAGGGTGGGTGAGCCCGATATAGCCCTCCAATGCATTGGGTAACATGAAGGGGTTACACGTTATGGTTTCTCCGAAGAGATTTGGGGAATATACTGTGATGGGTATTCCAAACGTAACCAAGAGGGTTACTCCCTACGTAAGAATGTTACGAATGCCTCAAGTTACCTTTATGTCTTATGATTTCTATGATCTATTCATGATTTGATGAGTTATGTTAAAGTGCTTATGTTTTATGAGTAGAGTATGATTTCATTGATTCTTGTGTATACATGTACTCATGTTTCCTTTCCATATTTTTATATCCCTTACTGAGCTTTTTATGATCATCCCATGTTTTTGAAATGTTTTTCACAGGTCAAGGGAAGGGTACATGATATGATGATAGTGTCAAGGAAGTGTTAAGAAAGAATCCATGTTTTATTTTAAATATGTTTCCGTTTTGGGAAAAAAATGAATACTATTTTTTATGTAAACACTTTGTTTAAATGTGGAATGTAATGAATGTTTTATGATCTATTTCTCTAAAACTCTATACCTAAAAAGATTCTAAAGGTGTATTCTTGTGATAACTCATGATTAAGTAAGTTTTAAGGCCGGGGCTTATAGTTGGTATCAGAGGGCAGTTTAGATAACTTTAGGAGTTATAATTTTATTAAATGATTATCCAAAAATATTTTTTTATGGTCAAATTAAAACGATATAGCATTTGAAGATTACCATGTTGATTCATCTTAGACATGTTTGTTTATAATGTTTTTCCACAGAGGAAATAGGGAAGCAGTGCTAGGAAGGCATACAAACGGAAATAACCATCCAAATCAGCATCCTATGATGGTCGGAATTGGAACTGAACAGTTTTTGCAGCAATGGCGCAGTTGACTCAAGCAGCAAATGGTGGCGGTATCCATGCACGAGATCAGCCAGATCAACCACAGAGGAACATTTTAGTGGTGGAACATTTCATGAGGCAACATCCCCCATCATTCAAAGGATCATATGACCCTGTGCTAGCTGAAGAGTGGATTAAATCACTGGAGAAGATTTTCGATGTCATGGGGTGTTCAGACAATCAAAACGTTAGTCTTGTTATTTACTATTTGGAGGGTGAAGAAGATCAGTGGTTGTCGATGGTTAAAAATATCCAGGATGCTGATGAGATTGATGCTCTCGACTAGGATGAATTCAACGGTATATTTCATGAGAAGTATTTTCCTAAGGCTATTCGACATAGGATAGAAAAACAATTATTGGAATTGAGGCAAGAGGAGGACTCGGTGTCTGCCTATGAAGAGAGGTTCACTCGATTGGCATGGTATGCTCCAAATTTTATCTGAGAGCTTCATAGTAAAATCAATTTTATTTACTCATGATTAAAGCCAAAATATCGAAGGACATTAGCTTCTCGTGACTTCAAAAGTTATGAAAATCTTGTTCGATGTGCTGAGAAGGTGTAAATAGAGTTTGATGATGATCAAGTGTTCTATAACAACTAACAGAAGAAGAGACCAAGGTGGAAAGAGAAAGGAAAGAATTCTTCAAAAAGGTCTAACGGTAAGAAAACTAAGTTTTCATCTTGTGATAAATGTGGTAAAAGGCATGCTGGGGAATGTCTTTTGATTTTTGGAAAGTGCTACCGATGTTGTAAGATGGGACATAAGGCTCGTGATTGCACTGAAAATGATCAAGGTGATGGTAAGTCCAAATTTGATTTGTAGTTAGTGAAATTTTTTATGTTCAATGAGATGGGTAACTATTCAAATGAGTGTCCGACAAAGAGCTCGAGTGATGGGAAGTAGATAGACTACAAGCAGAAAGGGGTGGTGAAATCCTTTGCAACTACTTCAGCAGATGTTGGGCCATCAAATGAATTTTTATCAGGTACTTTGTTTGTTTTTTCATATTATGCCAGTGTTTTTTTTATTCGGGGACTGCACATTCTTTCATCTCTGAAAAATTTTCTAGTTAATTGGGAATACCATCTCAAGAAATGACTCCTGAACATTTGGTAAAAACACCTGGGGGAAATGATGAGGCAAAAATAATTTATAAGAATCTTCCTATCCTTATTTTTGGAAAGAACCTACTTGTGAACCTTGTTATTTTACCTCTAGTAGAGTTTGATGTTATCCTAGGTATGGATTGGCTCTCTATTTACCATGCTGAGATTGACGTTAGAGCTAAAGAAGTTTCTTTTTAGAAAGACTTTCAATTTGTGTACAAGAATGAACCCTTACTGTTGATAACTTATCAAGAGGTCGAGAAACATGTAAAAGATGGAAATAAATGTTACATTGGACACTTCGTTGAAAACAAATGAACTGTTTAGATTAATTATGTGCCAGTGGTAAATGAGTATCCTGAAGATTTTCTTGATGAGTTTCCTGGAATAATACCAGATCGGGAAGTTGAGTTTACTGTTGACTTAGTTCCTGATGCTATGCCAATTTCAAAATCCCCTTATCAAATGGCTCAAATTGAACTTTTTGAGTTGAAGGATCAATTACAAGATTTATTAGAGAAAGGTTTCATTAGACCTAGCACATCACCATGGGGTGATCCTGTTTTATTTGTTAAAAAGAAAGATAGTTCTATGAGACTTTGCATTGATTATAGAGCCTTGAATAACATAACTGTTATGAACAAATATCCTTTGCCTCATATTGATGATTTGTTTGATCACCTCCAGGGAGCTCAGTATTTTTCAATGATTGACCTGAGATCGGGGTACCATCAGTTGAAGGTAAAAGAAGCAGATATTCCGAAGACCGCATTCCGTACAAGATATGGCCATTATGAATTTGTAGTGATGCCATTTGGGATAACCAATTCACCTGCTGTATTCATGGACATAATGAATAGATTTTTTCCATGAGTTCTTTGATATGTTTTTGGTGGTTTTCATTGATGATATTTTGCTGTTTTCTAAAACAAAGGTTGTTGAAGAATGGCCAAGACCCACAAATGTTACTGAGATTCGTAGTTTCCTTGGTTTGGTAGGATATTACTGAAGGTTTGTTAGAAATTTTCATGGTTATCTATTCCAATGACTAAGCTAACTCGGAAGGGAGTGAAGTTTATCTGGACAAAATAATGTGATGATAGTTTTCAGGAACTGAAAATAAGATTGGTGAATGCTCCAGTTTTGGAACATCCTTCTAGGAATGGTGAGTTTGTTATCTACAGTGATGATTCATTGAAAGGACTTGTTTGCATCCTAATGCAGAATGATCAGTTAATTTCTTATGCTTCATGTCAGTTGAAAACTCATGAGGTAAATTATCCTACAAATGATTTGGAATTAGCTGCTGTTGTTTTCGCATTAAAATTTTGAGGCATAATTTGTATGGAGTAAGGTGTGAAATATATACCGATCACAAAAGTTTAAAGTATATATTCACTAAGAAAGAATTGAACATGAGACAGAGGAGATGGCTAGAATTAATAAAGGATTATTATTATAGAATTCATTACCATCTGGGAAAAGCAAATAAAGTGGCTGATGCTTTGAGTCGAAAAAGAAATGATTCATTAACAATGTTGCATTTGGAACATGTTACTTTTGTTAAGGATTTGATGAACTTTGGCATAGAAGTTCTTGGTTCAGGATGTACTTCTGTTTTGTTTTAGGTATCAGTGAAATCTTCTCTATCAGATAGAATTAATCAAGCACAGAAGCAAGAGAGTGAGTTGCAGAAAAAGGTAGAGCTGGTTCAGAAAGGGAAGTTTCTTGAATTCAACATTGATAATGATTGTGTTTTGAGATTTGGGAAGAGATTGTGTGTGCCTTGTGATTCACAGTTGAATAAAGAGTTGTTATGTGAAGCTCATAGTTCTCCATTTTCAGTTCATCCTGACAGTACTAATATGTACAGAGATCTGTGGGAGTATTACTTGTGGGATGGAATGAAAAGAGATATTGCTGATTTTACTGTGAAGTGTTTGAAATGTCAATAGGTTAAAGCAGAGTGGCAGTTACTGAAAGGGATGCTTCAGCCTTTACCGGTTCCAGAGTGGAAATGGTAGAATATATCCATGGACTTTGTTGTGAGATTACCGCAGACATCTCAAGGTAATAATGCAATCTAGGTTATTGTTGATTGATTGACTAAATCTGCTCATTTCCTTTCTATAAGAGATACTTTTTCCCTAGATCAACTTTCCCATTTGTATCTTAAAGAGATATTCAGGTTACATGGATTTACTCTCTCCATTGTATCTAACCGTGATCCTAGGTTCACCTCTAACTTTTGGAAAGGCCTTCAGATGTCGTTAGGTACAGAATTAAATTTTAGTAAAGCATTTCATCCTCAATCAGATGGGAAGTCAGAAAGAACAATTCAGCCTTTGGAGGATATGATAGAAGCTTGTTCGATAGATTATGAGGGAAGTTGGGACCAAAAACCTTCTTTGGTTGAGTTTTCATATAATAACAGTTTTCATTCCAATATACAGATGGCACCATTTGAGGTGTTATATGGGAAGCGGTGTCAAACTCCAGCTTTCTGGGATAAAGTGGGCGAAAGGAAGCTGATGGGACTATAATTGGTAGAAGAGTTGGTAGAAAAAGTTCAGTTGATTCTGAAACACATGATAACAACTTAGAGCAGGAAGAAGGGTTGGTAGAAAAAGTTCAGTTGATTTAGAAACACATGAGAACAGCTTAGAGCAGGCAGAAGAGTTATGCGGACAACAGGAGGAAGGATCTCTTTTTTGAGGTAGCTGATCATGTTTTTCTCGAAGTCTCACCATGGAAAAGTGTGATGTGTTTTGGTAAGAAAGGAAAGCAGAGTCCAAGTATCATTGGACCATATGAAATTCTAGAGAGAGATAGATCAGTTGCTTACCGAGTGGCTTTACCTCCAAGTTTATCTCAGGTACACAATGTTTTTCATGTTTCAATGTTAATGAAGTACATACCAGATCCATCTCATGTTTTGAGTCCAGAGGTAGTTCAGCTGGAAGAGAACCTATCTTATGAGGAACAACTGGTCTAGATTCTTGACCATAGGGAGAAAGTGTTACGGAATAAGGTGATTCATCAGGTAATGGTTTTGTGAAAAAACCACATGATTGAAGAGGCAACATGGGAATCTGAAAATGCAATGAGGGCTAAATACCCCAACTTATTTGATAAGTAAATAAATTGATGGGATGCAATTTTCTAAAGGGGTGAAGGATGTAACATCCCAAGTATGTAATAAATAATAGATATTTTTATCTATGAATTAGATAGTGTTTTAGAGGCATAAAATGAGAATAAATCCAATCTTATGTATGGAATACAATAATATTTTTGAAAGATTGTTTTACTGCCTTTTGATGGAAAACCTTATTTAAATCAAAATTTTGACAATTTAATAAGCTCTATTTGTCAAAATAAACTTATTATTGATGATTGGGACATTGAAATTTACATTTGATAATTTTTTGGTATTTTTCTGACAATGTTGCTTTTTTAATGAATAGTGAAAAATACTGCATTTTACATCAAAACTGCTTTTTCATATAATTTACTTACATGATTAAATTATCTTTTAAATTTGTTTTAAAGTTCAATTATAATATATTTTTACCATTTAATCTAATATTGGTCTTTGGAATTAATTTCAATTTGAAATTGGACTTAAACTAGTGTCAATCTTTTGATACTTATTGTTTCATAAAAACACGCTATTTGCTCAGACAGTGGGAATTTATTATTAAATTAATTAATGTAACTTATATGTTTTTAATTTTTTAAAATAGAAATATTATTGAATTTGGAATATCAAATATAGCTCAGGGTGATGTCTTAGTATTTTTCTGAAAAACTTCAATTTTTGATTAATAGTGAAACCACTAAGTGGTACTTAAAAAAAACTGAATTTTCATTTAAATGAAATTTTACCACCTCTGTATTTTGAATTTGAAAAATCCGACATACATGGTTTCCATTAAGAAGTAAAATGTGGTTCAATGGTATTAAAATAATTTTTTGATGAATTGTACCTTTTATGTTTATTAATCACGATTAGAGGTAATTAGTGTAGTTTAAGGTAAAAATAATGTTTTAATAATATGAAATGACCTATAAAAATGTCCTACCCTTATTGGATGTGTCATTTCTGACCAAGACAACCCATGGGTCGATTTTTGGGACCCCATGGAGCCACTTGGGTAAGATAAAAAACATTAATGCCTTTTATTTAAAGTAAAAGTAAAAATGACACAAACATGAGTTATTTTACTAAAAAAAATTAAATGGGGTTATACAAGTCATATTTTTTACAATAAATTGTCATTGGAATGATAAAACGATTTCCTACATCATAGTATTTTTTTTATAATTTGTATGCATTAAATAGATTAAATTCATTATGACACCATGATGATGTAGCGATTACCTCATTATTTAACGATTTAAATAAAATGAAAATATAATGTAAAATATAAGACCTAAACTTGTAAAAAACCTATTTAATGGTTATATTTATAACATTTATCACCTTATCGTCGAAATTTATAATTGTGGGACCCTTTTTATCTGAAAGTCAATTTATAACAAAGTATATTTTCTTAACTTTCCTAGAGTGCCCCTCCTCTCCTCTTATAAAGGGCCCCCACCTCTACCACCATACCCACACTTCCAAAGCCTTTGGATCTGCCAAAAACTACCCATTTTGTCTCTCAACAGCCCTCTATAACTCCTAGAAGCCTCACGTTGGGCAGAAGTCTTTCCAAGGAAGCCTTTGAGCTCAAATCAAAGAGTTACACGATTTAAAGGTAGTGTCTTCTCTTGTGTTCTTATGATTTATTTTGCTTCTCCAACCCCTTAAACTCTTTTTATTCCTTTATTTTGTAACCAAACCAGTATATTCAATGTAATAAGATGTTGTTATAATAATTATTCGAGCTACACATACACACACCTACATCTAATGGTTAAAGAACATACTGTTTCCGTGGAAGGCGAATTTCTGCCTCACGAAACAATGATTGTTCAATATTCTTATAACACCATCAATGGGGGCCATTAAAATGACACTATATTTATATATGATATATGATATGTTTATTTTTTACTTAACCTTCGTTATTTTTCATTTATGTCATACCTTTAATGATCCATTAGTGGTAAACATGATATCTTCATTTTAGGAAGTTCGGACTACCGCCCCTTCAAAGTGATTGGATTCGTTCATGCCATATGTGGGACGTATAAATGATGTAATTAATGATATTATATATGATAAAATACAGGAATTATAATATACCTTTATATCATTATGATTCCATTCCATAAAATACAAAATAGAATTGAAAGTAGCATTCATGCGTACGAACGGCTTACCGTCTCCATGAACAGTGCATTTCATTTCATACCTCTAAACGTTATGTAATATTTTAAATTCATGTATATACTGGATATATATGATATATATGATATCTAAATCATGAGTATAACTATGGATATAATGGATACATGAACAAATTGTAATTATAAAGTGCATATTTTGACTCAAGTACCAATGATTGTTAAAACGACCGTTATTAACTTAAATAATTCCATAGTGTTCATGACATGGTAATAAGTGATATAAAAGGAATAATGAACTTTAAAAAGGTTATTAAGAAAGTACAAATTAACTCAAGTTTATTATTCAGGAGGTTAAAGAACGATCGAGTCAAGTTGGACCCGAGGTATGGGAACTTCTTAACCCAAATTCCATTCTTTGGGTTGATCTTCTACTTCTTGTTTATTTCATGATATGATTATGTGAGAAATAAATGTTCATATTATATATTGTATTTTTACTTTCATTATGTGTACTTATAGTGAATACACATAATAGATCTATTTTATTTAAAAAAATATATTTGTATGGGACTTCATCTCAATCTCCTTTCATTGAGGCATATTTTGTTTTATACACAACCTTCTTTTATACGGTGTATAAACCCCTTTGACTTTTACGTTTATCCAAAAGGAATATTTTTATATGACGTGTTTTACTAAACGACAAAAGGGAATGATTTTTTCATATGTATGCGGCGACAACGACTTCTCCACCGCCGTGACCATTATTTGAGTTTCGGCTTCCTCTACAAGCCATACATTTTTTAGAAGAAAAATAAATACCATGATTTACTTTTATTTTATTTTGGTATTGAAAATGGTTTTAATAATGTTTTTATATCAATGTGTTGTATTGATATCTTGTTATTGAAAAGTGTAAATTTTATGTTTCCTTTATGCATGTTTTAGGTGATACGATTATGTTATGGTTCTTAGGAATTATTATCAAAACGGGTGGTTCCGTGATAAACTAAGGGCGGGTGAGCCCGATATAGCATTCTTATTCATTGGGTAACAGGAAGTGGTTAAACGTTAAGGTTTCTCCGAAGGGATTTAGGGAATATACTGTGATGGGTATTATAAATGTAACCAATAGGGTTACTCCCTATGTAAGAATGTTATGAATGCCTCAAGTTACCTTTATGTCTTATTATTTCTATGATTTATTCATGATTTGATGAGGTATGTTAAAGTGATTATGTTTTATGAGTAGAGTATGAGTTCATTGATTCTTGTGTATACATGTACTCATGTTTCCTTTCCATATTTTTATATCCCTTACTGATCTTTTTATGCTCATCCCAAGTTTTTGAAATGTTTTTCACAGGTCAAGGGAAGGGTACATGATATGATGATAGTGTCAATGAAGTTTCAAGAATGAATCCATGCTTTATTTTATATATGTTTCTGTTGATGGGAAAAAAATGAATACTATATTTTATGTAACCTCTTTGTATAAATGTGGAATGTAATGCATGTTTTAGGATCTAATTCTCTAAAAATCTAAACCTGAAAAGATCCTCATGGTGTACTCTTGTAATAACTCAAGATAAAGTAAGGTTTAAGGCCGGGGCCTTATACATGGTGTGGTGATACACTAAAACTAAAATCACATTGTTTCTTTTGGATATTCTTATGATAATAGTTACATATTATTTAGTGATATTGTCCCACATTCATGGGGTTATGGGTAGTGGTTGCAATACCCCTTTAGGAAGTTATTTATTTTCCTTATCTTTTTGCCAGACCAAGAACATTTTGTTTTAGTTGGAAATCTCCATTTCCATATTATCCCACCAATAATGACCATGAATTTCCATATATATATTTTGGTGCAACGAGGTTGTATAGAGGATGTAGTGTTATGGGTTTCATCCATAATCACCTTTTTATTTCTTGAATATATAGAACACATAGCCTTGTATGAAATTTTATTTTGAATTCTTGATCAATATTGATCTTAAAAAAATTCCCATTCATTACATCCACTATCTACTTCCACGACAAGAATAATTCCCCTTGATCATTATTTTTTTCACTAGCAATGATTTTTTAAAAATCATTTGGAATTGGATCAATGATTACCCTTCCCTTATGATTCCCATGTCCAGTTTTACTAGGTATTTGATCAAAGGATATATGAAAATCCTCATCACTGATAGCACAACATGATAATTCCATAAAAATTGATCCCTAGATTTGTTTCACTTCCAGAGTGATATTAAATTGAACAATAATATTCATTAATAAGTTCTAACCATATCTTTTGTATCATGTTCAATTAATTTTCGTTGGAAATTTACTTTAATCATTGATGGTATTTGTATATATAAAATTTCGCCAAATTTAAGTAGTGCCTCCATATATTCATAGAAATAATAACCACAAATCGCTCAATGTCATGTGTAGGATACTTATAATCATGAGGTTACACCTATTTAGATAAATTATGAATCATTTTTTAATTTCTCATGAGGATGCACCCAAACCCTTTTTAGAAATTCAACACTCAAAAAATGATTAATTCTCTAATAGAGGGTATATTTGTAGTTGGTGAAGTATCCAATTTATTCATCCACTCTTGTAAACATTCATTACACTACATTATCTAGATAAACACATCCCCTTTTCAGTTTAAATTTTTATACTATAAGAATGCTTTAAAAAAATTCACAAACCTCGTAAATTTTCTTTATAATATAAGGAAACTATAAACCTCTTCTACTATTTTAGGATGAAGCCTATACTAAAAAACCATTGTGTTGGTATGATCCACTCAGATTCCATCATTTATTACAATATTCCCCACAAAAGATAATTTTTTAACCAATATTTACATTATCTGAACATTTCAAATAGCCTCTCCTTCCACATGGATTTTAATATAACCCTTATATAATCCTCATTCTTATCTTGACTATTGGAATATATCATGATTTCATCAATAAAAAAACCAAAATGTTATCATGGTAGTCCTTAATGACAATATTTATAAACTCTGTAAATATAGCAGAAGAATTAGACAATATGAAGGGTATAACAAAAAAATCATAATTCATATATCATAATTTGAGTGTATTCTTTGAAATATATTTTTTTTCACACTCACTTTTTGATAATAATAATGAATATCAATCTTAGAGAGGAATTGAGCCCCATGATGCTGGTAAAATAAATCATCAATCCTTGAAAAGGGTACCCGTTCTTCATTATGATCTTATTATGTTCCTTACAAAAAAAAATATAGCTTCATTTTCCACCATTTTTTACAGAATAAAAAAGTACTCCCGAAGAGACCCATATGGTCAGATAAACCCATTCACCCAAAATATAATAGATTAGTTTCATTTTATCTTCTAGAAACTCATATTCCATTCCATTTGTGATCTTTTGTATCTACTTGGACATATGTATGAGTTCAGTGGAGAAATATATGTATCTTTTTCAGGGAGTTCTAGATTACACTTTAGGAAATGTATCATTGTATTCTTGAATGATAGGATCATTTTATATACCTTTATTTCATTCATCATATCCACCATTAATCTTCCAAAATAAGTCTATAAATAGTGCTTATAAAAATATAATATTAGGATATCGATCCCTAGAAAATGATTTCATGTTTTCCATTCATGACTACAGATATTTCATTTCTTCTATAGTTTATCATAGTATTATAGAATTAGGGCCATTCCATCCCTAGTGTAATTTCAAATTACAGCATCCAAATTACCACTATATTTTAGATGAGATTGTGATTAAAAAATTCAATACTAGAGTTATAAATTCTATCAATTCTAGGATAATCTATCTAGGGTTCATGACTGATTACTCTACATCAATATGTTCAGTGATTGATTATATGTACTTTTCATAATTGGAGAAAATAAAGGAATGTGTATAACCAAAATCAAATAAAGTACTTTATAGATTTATGATAATAATGAGAGTACCTACCACCCCATAATTTGGAGTCTCTACTTAAACCGTAGTGATAGGAAAACCATGACCATTATTTCTTGACCTATGATGATGTTGATGGTGATTCCCCTCAATTATCATCTAATTTGATAATTGATTGTAAATGTTCCCAAGATGCCAAAAATGTGAAGCATTGGACATCAGGATGGTCTCCTACCATCTTCCCTCTGACATTAGTGTTTGTAAGATGAGGCTTCACATTAATATTATTTTTCATAGAAACAAGTCAATCTTTTCCACACTTGTAACATTTCCCTCCCCCGAGTAAGTAGTTCTCTAAATGCATTTTCCCAAAAAAAATCATGTAGAAAGTTTCACTTTTTTCTCCTCTTATATGATTAATGTTCTTCCCTAATATTGTCTCCATTTATATCTTATTCATGATCAAACTATGAGACAATTGTGTCTCTCCAAACTCTAGTTAAACATTTATAGGACAGTGAAATATCGTTACATAGTTATCATTGTATCAACTATATATATTCGTACATTGACATGGTCTTAGTCAACTAAAGAATCAATAAACCATTATATTATGATAAAAAAACATATAGGTGTAATATGAATATATTGAAAGTTCATCGTTGATCATCCAACAAATTCATTTACATTATCCTTCATCTCAACGAATACCTTAATAGTTTTAAATTGCATTGAAATGGGGGAATATTTATTGAAAAAGGATCTAATGAACTTTTACACTCCATAGAATCAATATGCCTCTTGGATTTGTGTTTATAATCATTTTCCACCACTAATAATCTACTCTCTCTTTGTTTTACATATCCATGGTGGATTTATCTTCCTCTGAATAACAATGTATATGAAATATCATTTCTATAAATCTTATACATTTTTCAATAATCAATAGGTCATATATCCACTTAAAGAAGGTGGTAATTGATTCATAAAAGAATCAATGGGATTTACTTCCTTTATAGGTGAATGTGATCTCCCATCATGATTCAATTTATTTCCCATATGTGGAGTTATATGATTCATTATTCTCAAGAAGTTTTCTATTTTGGATTGAATCACATGGACCTAAGTGTATTTTATATTACACTCTCTATTTACATGGTTCTTCTTTTATCCCATGATTTCATAAAATAAGAAAACCTTAATGAGACATTTATTTCTTTTAAGAGTTATATAATTCAAAAGAAATTTAATATATTAATATATCTTTCATAAATATGTTATTATTTTGAAATAAATTACAATTTCTATAAATCCGCCATAATGGATCATAAAACATTTGTGATTAACCAAACATATACCCTGAGATTGACAAACCTAGAGTGTAGTAGGGCACACTGTTGTACACTAGTTCCCATTTGTTTATAGATCAATGCGTTGTTTTATTATTTTACCCCTAATTCATTTTTCGAGAGAAACATCCACTAGTTTGTATCCAAACATTGATTATTTTTCATGAAAACCACTGAAATATTATTTCATCAAATTTTTTTTGATATTTTATTATTTTTAAGAATTTCTATAGGGTTCTTCCTAACAATAGAAAATAATAATTTCAATAAATAACTTAAATAAAATTAGATACCATCAGTCGACTCACACCATTTTATTACATAACATTTCATTACATTATTCAAATAGAGGGTCTATTAACATTTAGTTTCTCAAGAAAAGGATTAATAATACATGAAAACATAAAACATTATTCTAATACACTTGAAATGATTCATCATAGGTTCATCATAATTATAGTATCTACATATCATAACCTGGAGAAATACATAAAAGGAAAAGGTGAGCATAAGTACTAGTAAAGGAAATCAATGGAACAGTTTGCGTGTGACCATGAGAAACATCAATAAGGACTTGAGGAATACCATAAAAGAATGAGCAGAAAAAAATAGAAATATCATAATTAAAATACCACGAATAATAACATGGAAATGTGTCTAAATCATGTTAATAATAAATTCATTACCATATCACCATGGATGCCTACTAAGGTGTTATACAAATTAAAAAGGTTATTTACCAAGGTATCGTAAAACATTTCATCTCTAGAGATTAAATTATTTTCCCACTATTCTAGATTACTATCATGGAGAACCAATAATATTTAATCATTAATTTCATACAAATATATCAAAATTAAATCTTTCATAAATAAATAATTGACAATAAAATAAATGGGTTTCATATTAAAAAAATTGTGTTTTATGAAGTTCTAAAAAAATATACCTATATAATTTTTAACCCACCGAAAAGAAATATGAGTTTTATGTGTCAATCCTAGAATAAAATAAATATTTTTAAAATATTTTTTAATACCCATATATAATAAATACGTTTGGGTTCTCAAAAAAATAAAATACAAAAGACTTTTGGGGGAGAATAATGAAATCTTCAGAAGTAAAATCGACAACATAATGGTTATAAAATGATCTTTTGGAAAATTATAAAAAGAGATGGGTTAAAGGAATACCAATTATAAAGAATATGTTATAAGTAAGGGAATGAATAAATGGTAAATAATAGAGATTGACCATAAAATTAAAAGTACATATACAAAAAGTTGTTCTTCAAATGATGACAAAAGAAGGATAATTTTATTACCCAGAAGTGTAAATCCTAAGACTAGAGAATTGTGATCTTGGGGGATTGAAGACACCTTTGGAGGAATAGTTGGGATATAAATATACCATATATTCATGGGGGGTGGATATTTAGTCAATGTTATTGGATAAATGTGAAATTATTTATAGAAGAAGTGGTGGATTTGTTTATTAATTTCCTAATATATGCCTTGGATGCGTAGGTTATGGGAAATCTATAACCATGTTCTTTCCCATGGTATTTTTCCATGGTTTTTTAAACATGGGTAATATTTTATGTTATTTTAATTAAAATGTTTCTATTATAATTTTATATTATTTCTTTTGGTATTTACAATTAATTTTTCCACATATTTTTTTCATTAATGTTGATGTTTCCATTTTATGCTTTAGAAAGTAAATTATTATCTTAGGAATTGATTATAATATGTTAAAAATGAAGATATTAATAAAATATAATATTTTTGATCATGTATTGTGGTTTATTAATTATTAAATAATTATAAAAAATTTATGATGTTGTTAAAGATACCGAAAAAATAAGTGTATTTTTACGATTCATGAAATAAATAATGTATTTTAAAAAAAAATTCACAAATTCACCATAGTATTATTACTATGAGATGATTTAAAAAATGATATTAATTTTATCATAATAAAAATACAAATATGATACTTCTAAATTTTAAAACTAAAAATCCTAATTTATTAAAAATAATAGAAGATTGAAAAAGCATAGTAACATTATTGACACTTAAACATTTTAAAATTATTTTATCATTTTTGTTAAATAAATGTTTTTATACCATTTAATTAAAAAATACATTATAAATAATATATTAATTTAATATAAATATTTCTATCCTTTGTATAAAGTATAATTTCTATATGAAATATCAGTTTATCAAATTTTATTTTAATTTTATTGAGAAAAACAATTTATAAAATTTAATTAATGGAATAAAAATTCTTTTATAGTATGGAATTATACATTCAGTAATTAGGGACTCAATAAAAAACCCCTTATAACACCTACATATTACCTAAGGGTGTGATGTGAAGGGGTGATATATGCATGGGGATTCTCAGCTAGCATCACTTGAGTGGTGATTTACACTAACATGAACTTCTCTAATTGTCGATTTTGTTATATCTTAACATGTTGATGATCATGTTGGGATTGTTCAAGAGGGAATACCATTGATGATACCACCCTCCAAATATTCAAAATATTGGTTTCATATGAAATGACTCTGCTGGTAGAGCCCATTGATTCTTCTTTCTATGTTAGTTAATCATTCTTATTTCTATTAATAAACATTGATTATTTCATAATAACATTATTACCAAGGGTATAGTAACCAATAGTCACATAATGGTAAAATCAAAATGGTAAAATTTTCCTTTATATTTAATTCATTATTAAATATATTATGTTTGTATGTGTATAATATAATATAACAAACATTCTTAAGAGACAATTACCGTTAAAAAATTCTTATTCATTATATTTTGGCCATCTAGAGTTCCATGTTTTGTACAAAAAAATTACTCTTATATAATTATTGATGATTATTAATGGTCTACAGGGGTGCATTTTCTAAAATTAAAAACTGGGTATTATATTTATTTTTAAATTTATTTAAATATTTATAGATCATTAGTGGACATTCCATTATAATTTTTAGAATTTATCATGTCCATGATTTTTGAAAATCAATATTTTGGGGGGATGAACCCTAAGAAAAACATAGTGCAATCTTGTATACCTAGAACTATTATAATACATAGATACCATTTACTAGATTCCTTTATTAGTGATCTAAATTGAGAAAATCAAACTCGAGCCTCACATAGAAACCATGTTGAACTTAAATTCTTTTGTACTATTCCTTAATGTCAATAATATTAATGAGACAATCAGTGGTTAAAATTATGTGATGGATATGAAAGAGGAAATGAATCAGTTAGAAAGAAATAGAGTATGGGAATGTGTTGCAAGTCCCCTGAACTTTTTTTATTTGAAAAAAGGGTATATGAAAACAAGGGTGAAAATATAAAAATATTTTTATAAATATTTTTATATTGGTTACACTATTTTATTGTCAATAAATATGAATTTATAATGATGAAACATTTTCTCATGTATCTAACCTTGAATCCATTAGGATATTTACTTCAATATCACATACAAATTTGAAATTATATAAAATTTATGTCTATAGTGTATTTATGAATGGTTATATTTATTAAGATGTATATATTGAATCCCTTGAGGGATTTTAAACCCTTATTTATTAAATAAGGTTTTTTAAATTAATTAATCACATACTAGTTAAAAACAAGAACTCAGATATTCATATGATAAGACCAACATATTTCTCATTTTATATGGTATTATAGAAGATGTTGTTGATTTTATACTAAAATTAAAATAACATAAAAATAAATTTTTCTTGAAATATAATATGTTGTTTGTGGTTTTGCAAGAAAATATTTTTGTTTGATATTTTAAAAAATAATTCAAAATTTATTTAAACTGGGTTTGATGGGGGAATTATATTTCATTATTGGGTTAAAAATATTCCAAAATAAATAAAAATTTATTTTAAACTATATTACAATCACTAAAAATATATATAAAAATTTTTATAAGTAGTTCAAAAGAAAGTGATACATTAATGAGAACAACCTGTAAATTAGATCATGATGAATTTGGAAAACTAGTTGAACAAACCATTTATATAGGTAAAATTGGAATTTTTTTATTTTTAATAACATCTATCTATCATGACAATATTTTTAGTGTGTGTATGTGTTTTCATTTTCAAGAAAAACCAATGAAATCTCTTTTGGATGTTGTTCAATGATTTTTTTATATACCTACACTGTTCAACCAATTTATGACTTTTCTACTATAGAAAGTAATTTTTTCAAATTATCTATTGAAATTCTAAATTTTATGGATTGATGTGTTTTATAAAGAGTACCTCAAGATAATGAAACTTTTCAGGAATTTTTAACACCCAAAGCTTTCACAGTATGCTTATTTTTTAATATTTCAATAGCTTGTGTTGCACGCAACGTCTGGTTCTAACACACTACAACCAATAAATCTACCCTTTATAAATATTAATACACACTTTTTGAAATTTTAAAAATTTTATTTTCAAAAATGGAGATAATTTTTCTATGTGGAATATAAAATTTAGTTTAGGGTTAATTTTTGGTATTTTTCTGAAAAAGATCAATTATAGATGAATTGTAAAAATCACTACGTTATTGTTTAAAACCGAAATTTTATTTAAATAATCAGTTATTTTATTGAAATTTATTTTAGGTAAAAATATATACATAATACCTATATATTTTCAATTTAATTAATTTGAGTCATTTTATAATATAATTAGATATATAAAATTTTATTGAACTTTTTACCATCTTTTACCCACCCTCTAGGTGTATTTGAATCTTTTCATAAAACGTAATTCTACCGATTCTGTGAATTTAATATCAATAATCCTAGAGACATGATTCACATCAATAAATAAAATGTGGGTCAATAAAATGAGAAATTTTTTTATGAATAGTATCTTTTGACTAGTATTTACCACTATTAAAAGTAAATAGGGTAATTAAAGGTAAAAATTATATAATTTTTACCCTAATACATGTCCTAATTCTATTGGATAGATGTATTTCGTCCAAAATCAACCTTATGAATAAAATATTATCCTTTTTCTCCACTTTTATAAGATTAGGTCACTTATTAATGTTTTATTTAAAGGATAGTGAATAGTGTCAAATTAAATGTTAATAACTAAACCTTTTTTAATATATTGTTATACATAAGATAAATTTGACTTTAAATATTCATTATAAAGATAAAAAATCAAACATAATGGTATTTTATTTATAATTTTTTTACATTAAATAATTAAATTTATTTATGACACAATGATGATGCAGTAATTACATTATTAATGAATGATTAAAATAATTGATATTATAAATATCCAAATAAAAGTAAAGAAATAATTTTGATGAATTCAAATAATTTTATAGGTTAATATGATATGTTATTCATGATTAAATCTTTTTTTCTATGTGGTATAGTTTTTATGACTTTCACAAAAACAAAATACCAAATAGTGTAAAAATTAACATAAATGAGTTTATAAAACAAATACTACATTATTAATTGATATAACATTCATAAAAATATATGGTTCAGCTAAATAACATAGATAAGCTTATGTATATATCAATAATTAACCACTTGGGGTTCTCTTTGATTTTAATAGTATGATTATTAATAATTTATTATAGTAATACAATAATACATGGTAAAAGTTAAGCTATTTAACTAAGAGTTGAAACTAAAAGATATGATTAATATGGTGAAATATGCATTTATAAAACCTATTTGTTGAAATTTTATTGACCAAGCCCCAACTTAGCATTTAAATTAATCCTTCTGGACCCATTATAAACCGAATATGGTTGTATAATAAAATAATATTTCAAACGTTTCCTAATGTGATCATCACCTCTCTTATAAAATGGTACTTCACATTCTCTTCAACTCACACATCCCAAGCCATTTGAGTCAGCCATAACCTACTATAATATACTCCCAACTACCCTCTCTTTGACCTAGAGTCCTGACTATGATCATAAATCCCTCATAGGAATCCCTTTTGAACTACTCAAAAGGAAACACCCGAAAAAGATGTAATAATTTCACGTCCTCTTTCAATGTTTTTTCGTCTTGCACTTCCTCTTTAATTTTTGTCTCCCTACCAAAAAAATAACTCACATACCATACACATACATTGATTTTATTAAAAATATGGTACATCATGTTAATTATTCTCCCCATCCTATTAATTACAAGTCACCAAACGTGCGTATGTACGGCTTACCATCTCCACGTCGAGTTGTAGTTTGTTATTCAAACATTTCATTATTTGGATGGGTATATTAATTAGTAACTAATTTAAATAATTAATATTACATGTTAATGATT
This sequence comes from Viscum album, assembly GCA_963277665.1. NCBI lineage: Eukaryota > Viridiplantae > Streptophyta > Magnoliopsida > Santalales > Viscaceae > Viscum > Viscum album. The sequence goes on from OY728157.1 coordinate 82,223,552, forward strand.
TTTTATATATGATATAGCATCCAAATACATACAATTTCATCTTCAATAGAGTGATATTGTCACTCATGTATACGTACGAATTATAGTCTCCATGAATGCGATGAGATTCATTCCCCAACATAACCATTCAAGAATTTTTTTCATTTTACTAGTAAACATTTTGTTTAAGAACATAATTTCATTTTGGATATTAATAAAATATATCTTATCCATAACAAACGTGGATTAAAAAACAAATCATATAATGGAAAACGAATCAGTTAACACCCGAAACAATGATACTACTGAAATATTATTAACAATGCAATATTGAAGATCATATCTGATATCATATTTAGGCATGTGGTTATTTTATAATTTAATAAAAATTATTTAACTATTATATTTGACGATAAAGTACCCTCTATCAAGGAAAAGAAAATGGTAATGTTTAATTCTACAATCTCTTTATTATTCGAGGATGTTTATACATGATAATCTGCTAGGACCTCTTTATCATCCACGTCCATGTTTCTTAAAAATGTATTTCAATTTTTTTTACTATTTCCTATAATACGGGTTATATTTATTTATAACCTTGTGTGATTTTTTATAAATTTTTTTGAAATGAATATTTCTGTCATTTTCCAAACATTGTACTTTATGATATTTTTTACAAATTAAGGTAAGAATTTTTTTTCTAACTTATACAGCGAGTGAGGCTATTTTCAGCCATTATAAAACCTTCAAAACATCACTTACAAGATTATAATAAAAATTTCAAAATAAATGTTTTGTATTATAATTACGCAACTTTTAAATTATTTTTAAATAGAAAGATTTGTTGTTCTCAAATAGATTTGATTTCATCAATGTCAACATCCTTTGATGGATTTTACACTTGTTTGAAGTTAATTTATTATGAAACAATCTCTTATATGGTATTGAACAATTTATGATATGTTTGACCTTTGATGTGTTATTTATATACCATTTAATATTTATGGATAACCTGTTAAAATTTTGAATGTTAGTTTGAATATGAATGTTTATATTATATTTCAACCTTTTTATACGGGAAATGTATTGGACTTAGTAAGTGAGGGGTGGGGCCCCCTATAGCTCATCGATGCATTGGTAGGTCTCATGAGACAAACTAGTGTCTTGGCATAAGGCCTTGACAAAATATTATTTGTAGTCATTGCATGAGGCCATGACTATGTGGTTCTGATGTCTGGCATTATGCATTCCATCATTATGAAATTGGTTATTGATATTACATGTGATAATTTGATTATTGAAATATCCATGTTAATAAGTAAATGGAATTATTTAACTTATCCATTCCATATTATCCTGATGTTTATGTTTTAAAGGCTTGGGTTTTAGTCTTATACATTTCCTTAGATGTTTATGATTATTTATGATTATTTCTGCTATATTGTTATCCTCAGGAGCATCTGATCTCACCCCTTTATTATGTTTTATTTTTCCTAGGATTCGAAGAAGTATATTATGATTAATCCATCGGAATAGGATAAGGGATATAAGATTGTTTAAAGGGGACACAATTTTGTTTTTTTATTTCATGATGTAATGTAAAACTTATGTATGTATCTTGTACTTCCAAGGATACTAAACTGGTAGATCGTTTGGATCCTGATTCCTTATATCATGCCAATGATTTGTAATAACACACCGACATTGGGTAACTGCGGTCAGGGAGTTACCGTTGGTATAAGATAATGTGTACTAAAAACCTTGTAATGTATATTTAGAGAAACATTGATTAGATAAAATTACATGAAGATAGAATTTGAGGATTTGTATAGAAGAACAGCTAATAATTTTGCAAATGTAGAGATATTATGAGTTTTATAGGAAATAAATCAAGGTTTGGATATGAGTTGGTAGAGGTGTCTCTAGTACAGATGTACCTAGGATTGAAAACATTGAAAAGTAGTTTAGGGATTGACCCAGGGTATCTTGGTACACGATAATGGTCCTTCAGGAACTCTTGGTAATGAAACTCCCATGGAATTATCTTTGGATAATTCACATTTTCTTTACAAACCATTATGAAGGATTTATGAGTATATACCTCCTCAATGAAAACATTTTTATTTTTATCGATTATATCAATAACTGTTGAATTTATGTTAATTTTTTTACAAGTTGGGATTTTTGTATTGCGATTCAAAAACTAATCTACTATATGCTATTGTTTAGAAATATCACCTAGTTGAAATGAGTGGAATCTTTATCAACACACGTAATCCATGAAGGTATTGACCTCATACTTACAAGAATTATAGTGGAGTTGGTGATGCAATAAGTACTGAACAACTTATAACCATACTGGGACAACTCATTCAGGTAATGAATAATAACCTTTCTCGTATAGAGCACCCGAATCCAGATCAAAGAGGATCAATGTTTTATTTCCTCATGAGGCAACAACCACCAAAGTTAAATGGGACTAGAAATCCATTTGTATCATATAAATGGATAATTTCAATATAGAAAATATTTCATGCTCTGGTAAGTATTGAATGGGAAAAGTTTTAATGAAAGTTTATCACCTCATGGAAGATGCAGATCAATGGTGGCCATTAATTCAAAACACAAAAGTGGATGAATAAGTATCATATAGGGAATGGATTGAGTTTAAAGAAATTGTATTAAAAAAATACTTTTTTCATGACCATCAAGCAGATATGAAAAGACAATTTCTATATATGGGGTAATATGAGGATGAGAATGTAGCAAGATTTTTGGCTAACTTTAAAAGGCTATGAAGGAATGTAGCAAATTTTTTATGAAAGCCAAGGAGTAAGATTTATAAATTCATTGATGGGTTAAAACTATTTCTATGTTGATCATTAGTCTCAAAATCCTTCTCTTTCTACGATGATATTCTCTCATGTTCTATCATGACCGAAAATAAATTCTATATGTCTTACAACTATATTGAAAAGAAATATAATAATAGATTTGATGAGCACTCTTGAAATGGAAATAATGAGACTAAGGGAAAAGTGGAATTTCCATCGTGTGGTAAATGTGGGAGGAATCTCCCTGGTACATGGCAAAAGGGAATGAGTTTCTATGACATGTATGGTGAAAAAGTCAAATAAACTCTATATTATAAGGGAAAGAATGTGGTTTTCAATGTTTAGTGCTATAATTGTAGTGAAATGGGGAATTATTCAATTAAATGTCCTAAGTGCCAATGAAACTTGCCTCAGAAAAGGCTAGGGGTGAATGTCCAATGTTATATGATCCCTACTGCTGAGTTTGATGCTCTGACTGACATGATGGTAGGTAATTTAATGATTTCCCCAAATTTACCCAAGGATTTTTTTTAATTCCGGATAATCACATTATTTCATATCATTCCAGTTTGCTAAAAAAATTAGACATTTACAATTTTATTTAACAAGGGAGGTTTATGTCAAAAAAACTAAGGGAAGTTTCATTACAACTACGTTTTGTGAATCAGTTCCCATTAAAGAATATAAATGTTCTCTATTTTCTGATCTCATTATCATACATATGATTGAATTTGATATAATCCTCATTATCAATTTGTTTTAAACCATGATGAGGAAAATTACTGTAAGAAAAAGGAGTTTACAAGTTTTGATGATGATAAGGTGTACTTTATCATTAGAGAAAAAACATCACTATCTGATTCTTATCTGTATCCTCCCCCAGTACCTCTACTAAATTCAATTATTGGGGAGGAAAAGAGTGAAAGAACTATGGGTGAGGAAATGAATGTTAAAATAGAGTATGTAACTATTGTTCAGGAATATGTTGGTATGTTTCCCAAGGATTAACCTGGAAATCCTCCAGAATGAGAAATTGAGTTTTACAATATATTTAATTCCATATTCAAGGACAATATCGAAGACCCCTTATAAAATGGCCACTGTGGAATTATTGGAACTAAGGAAACAGCAGGAGTAATTTAGTAATAAAAGAACTATTCACCGTAGTTTTTTCCCATGGGGAGCCCCTGTTCTTTTTGTTAAAAAGGAAGATGCATATAGCAGGTTGTGCATTGACTACAGGGAGATAAATGTTATAATAATAAAGAAAAAGTATCCCCTAACTTGAATTGATTATTTATTCGATCAAGTTCATTGAGCTTAATATTTTTCAAAGATTGACCTTCAATCTGGATATCATCAGTTATATGTGAAGAGGGTTGATATTCCAAAGACAACATTTCATGCCAGGTATGGGCACTACAAGTTTATAGTAATGCCTTTTGGACTGACTAAGGCACCCTCTATTTTCATGTATTTAATGAATATAGTTTTTTAAGGAACATATTTATGAATTTATAGTGGTATTAATTGATGATATCTCAGTTTAATCTAAAAGATATTAAGATCACAAAAATCACTTTCACACTATTCTGAAGACTCTTATATGAAATGAATTACATATGAAGTTTAGAAAGTGTGAATTCTGGATTCATGGCATTTCATTTCATTTCCATATTATCTCTAAGGATGGAATCTCTATTGATACTTCTAAGACAAGAGCAATACATGAGTGGCCAGCACCAATTAGTATAGTTGATGTATGCATTTTTATTGTTTTAGTAGTTTATTATCGGCGTTTCGTCCAAGATTTTGCCTGATTGGCTAACCCATTAACCAAGCTCGCACTTAAAGGGGTAAAATTTTTATGAACAAAAGTGTGTGAATAATGTTGTTGAGAAATAAAGAGCATATTATTCAATGATCCTATAATTACTCTACCATCGGGGAATGATGGGGTTGTTATTTATAGTGATTTTTCAAAGAAAGGATAGGGTAGTGTCCTTATGGAGAATGATAATGTTATTTCCAATGCATCACAGAAGCTAAAAATTCATGAACCAAACTATCCTACTCATGATATGGAGTTAAAATTTGTAATAGTTTCTTTGATGATATGGACACACTATTTCTATGCTGAAAAATGTGAGATATATACCAATCAAAATAGTTTTAAGAATATTTTGACACAGAAAGAGCTCAAAATAAGGCAAAAATGATGGATTAACAACTCAAATATTATGATTTCACTATACACAACCACCTAGGGATGAAAAATAAGGTGGGAGATTCTTTGAGAAAAAAAGATCATGGATTTTCAAACAAGATGAGAGTTTAAAGGGATCTTATTTTGTGGATCTATTAAAGATGGATATGGGGGTAATCATGAAAGGTGAAACATCAATACTTTTTTAAATGGTTTCCAATACAATTTTACTATAAAGGATAAAATGTTCTAATACTGATGATGAGGAGTTTCTAATGAAAATTAATGCTATGAATGATGGTAGATTGACTGACTTTGTATATGAATATGGAATTTTGATATTTGGGAAGAGACATTGTATTCCTGACATACCTGATCAAAAAAGGGAATTGTTGGATGATGCTCATAGATCCAATATTTCTATACACCCTGGTATCAATAATATGTATTGATATTTTAAGAACATTTTTGGTGGGATTACATGATGTTTGAAGTTTGCTGATTATGTGTCAAGATATATGGTTTTTCAATAGGTGAATGGTGGAAGACAACATCCTAGAGTAGTAATGAAACAACATCCCATGCCTGTGGGGAAATGGGATGATATTATGATGAAATTTTTCATAGATCTACCAATGAATCTTAGAATGAATTATGAAATATGGGTCATTGTTGATCATATTACCATGTTAGCACATTTTGATGCTATAAGAGAAGATTTACAACATGAAATTTTAGAATGACTATATATTAATGAACTTTTAAGACCTCATGGAGTAACCCGATCAATTATATCTGCTCTTGATCACCATTTTACATTATTATTCTAGAAAACTCTTCACATGGGCTTGGATACGAAACTTCGTTTGAGCATTTCCTACCACCCTCAAATATATGGAAAGTCGGAGCTGACTATTAAAACCATAGAGGTCATGTTGAGATCTTGCCGCCATGACTTTCAATGTATGTGGGATCAATATTTACCTATTGTATAATTTTATTATAACAATAGCTTCCATTCAAGTATTATATAGAAAGAGATGTCCCACACCAACATGTTGAGATGATGTTGGTGAAATAAAACTCCTAGGACCAGAACCTATTGAGGAAACAATTGAAAATGTGAATGTTACCTAAACGCACATCCCAGTAGCTCATAGTAGGAAATATATATATTCCAATAACCAAAGGAAAGATTTAGAATTTCAAGTAGGAGATTATTTATATTGAAGGTATCTCCAAGAAAGGGTATTATACGATTCGTTATGAAAGAAAAGTTAAGTCTTAGGTACATCAGTCCTTTCTAAATTCTAGAACGGACTAGATTTGTAGCTTATTGTTTAAAAATTCCACCAAGTCTCACCAAAGTCCATGATATGTTCCACGTATCACTATTGAGAATATACATACCTGACCCAATGCATGTACTCACCAATGAAGAACTAAAACTGGAACTCAACCTATCTTATTGCAAAGAGCTTATCATGATTCTTTATTCCAGAGCACAACTGTTGAGAAACTAGACGAGACATCTCATGAAAGTTCTATGGAGAAACCATAAGATTAAAGTGGCATCGTGGGATCCTAAGGAACATTTGATGAAGAACGAACCGAATATTTTTATAGAGTAACATTCTATAAATTCCAAGGATGAAATTATTTGAAGGAGGGAAGAATGTAACACCCCAAACTTCCACAATACGCTTCACTTTGAGTACTACAATAACTTGTGTTGTTCGCAACATCGATTTCTTACAAACCTCGACCAATAAAACCAACCGTTATGAATAGTAATACCCAATTTTTAAAAAATTTAAAATTTTATTTTTCCAAATGGACATCATTTTTGGATTCATAATATAAAAATTAGCATAGGGTGAATTTTTCGAATTTTTCTGAAAACATTCAATTTTGGATGAATAGTTAAAAACACTATGTTACTATTTAAAATAGAAATTATATTTAAATAATTAGTTATTTTATTTAAATTTATTTTATGTAGAAATTGAGACATAATGCATATATATTTTCAATTTAATTCATCGAATTCATTTTATAATAATATTAGATATATAAAATTTTATTGAACTTTTTACTATTTTTACCCACCTTCTGGGTGCATTTGTAAATTTGCATAAAACTTAATCTAACGGCTTCTGTGAAATCAATTTTAAAAATTTGAGTTACCTGTTTGACATCATTAAGTAAAATGTGGTTCTATAATATGAACATAATTTTTAGTGAACAATATCTTTTGACATTTACTTAATGCGACAAAAAGTAAATCAGATAATTAAAGGTAAAAATTGATATTATAATTACTCTAACAAATTTCCTAATTCTATTGGAAAAGTGGATTTTGACTAGAATAAATATTAGGAATAAAATATATTTCTTTTAGTATACATGGATTAGATTAGGACATTTATTATTTTTTTATTAAAAGAAGAGTGAAAAAGGATAAATTCAATGTTTAATAACTATACCATTTTTACTATTGTAATTCCAAAATATTTCACAATATGCTTCTCTTTGAATAATAAAATAGATTTCACTGTATGCAACTTCGAGTTCTATCACACAACGACCAATAAAACTTGCCGTTATGAATAGTAATACACACATTTTTGAAATTTTAATTTTTTTCAAAATTGACTTCATTTTTTGATTTGGAATATCAAAATTAGCTTAGGGTGAATTTTTTAAATTTTTCTGAAAACATTTAATTTTTAATGAATATTGAAAAACACTGCATTATTGTTCAAAACTAACTTTTTATTTAAATAATTATTTATTTTATTTAAATTTATTTTTGTTAAAAATAGATACATAATACCTATATATATTCAATGTAATTCATTTGAGTCATTTTATAATAATTTTAAATATATAATATTTTATTGATCTTTTTACCGTCTTTTACCCACCTCTAGGTGCATTTACAAATATTAATAAAATGTAATTTTACCACTTTTTCATATTCAATTTCAATAATCCAAGAGACACTGTGGATATTAGGAAGTAAAATGTGGTTCAATAAGAAAAATTAATTTTTTGTTATTAGTAACTTTTAGACTTTTATTTACCATGGATAAACGTAAATAGAGCAATTACAGGTTTAAATGATATTATAATTACCCTAACACATGTTATAATTCTATTGGATTAGTGTATTTCTACCAAAATCAACCTTAGGAATAAAATATGATGATTTTGGTTCACTTGGATTATATTAGGAAATTTATTATTATTTTATTTAATGAAGAGTTAAAAGTGTCAAATTCAATGTTTAATAAATAAAACATTTTCAATATAGGTTTATACATATGATAAATTCAACTATAAATATTCATTAAAAATATAAGAATAATTCCTACATAATTTGATTTTATTTATAATTTTTTGACATTAAATAAAAAAATTTATGACACAATGATGATACAGTAATTACCAGAGTAAGGAAAGATTAAAATAATTGGAAATATAAATATCCAAATAAACGGAAATTGGGACTAATGATTAATTACAATTATTTATAGGTCAATATTAAATTTTAGTGATGAATAAATATATTTTTTTCGATGTGATACCATTTTTATGACTTCCCAAAAACAAAATACCAAATACTATCCAAATTGATATAAATGAGTTTTTTAAAAAATACTATATTATTAATTGATATAATATTATTAAAAATCTATGGATTTCCCAAAGGAAATATTAAAGGATATATATACTAATAATGATCCCCTTGGGGTTCTCTTGGCTTTTTATAGTATTTTTATTAACAATTTTTTATCATAATACATGAATACATGGTAAAAGTTAAACTATTTAACTTAGAGTCAAATCAAAATGATATGATTAACATGGTGATTTAAACATTTATAAAACATATTAGTTGAGAGGTATCAATCACAAACTTATTCTATAAATATATACTTTGGGAGCGATTATATGCAGAATATGATTGTATAATAAAATAATATTTCCATCTTCTCCTGAAGTGACCCTCACCTCCCTTATAAAAGGGTACTTCCTCTTCTCTCAAAATCACACCTCGAAAGTCATTGGGATCGGCCAAACCCTATTCAAATATTCTTAAAACTACCTCACTTCAACCTAGGGGCCTTACTTTGATCAGAAAGATAACCAACTTATCCTTTTTGATCAACTCAAATGGAAGCTCCCGAAGAAGAGGTAATAATTTCATCAACTCTTTCAAAGTTATCTTCATCTTATAGTTCCGCATTATTTGTTGTTTCCATAAAAAAATATTAAATCCAATAAATTATAGATACTATGATGTTATTATAGATATGGTACAACCATATTCATAATTCTATCCATTCTATGAATGAGAAGTTACCATACGTACGTACGTACGACTTACCGTCACCACATTGTGGTGTATTTTGTTTTTCAAACACATCATTATTTGGAGGGGAATAATAATGAGTATAAATAATGTAAATAAAAAATATGGAATTTTAATTATTCTGTATATATGTTATAACATCCAATTACCAACGATTTCACCATCAATAGAATGATATTGTCGCTCATGCGTATGTACGGATTTCCATCACCATGATCGCGATGAAATTCATTACCCATCATAAAAATTCAATAATAATTTTAATTTTATGATTAAAAATAATTTTTAAGAACTTAATATAATTATGTATATGAGTAAAATACATATAATTCATGAAAAACATGGATTATGTAACCAAGCATATAAAGAAAAAGGATTCAGTTAACACCTGAAACAATGGTATTGCTGAAATATTATTAAGAAATCAATATTATAAGATCATATATTATAGAAAATTTATGTATTTGGTTCTTTTATAAATTAATAACAATTATTTAACTATTAATCTTGAGGTTAACATACCCTCAATCGAGGAAAAGTATAAGGTAAGTGTTAATTATACAATCTCTTCATTATACAATGTTGTTTATACATGAGACTCAATTAGGACCTCTTAATCATCAAAATTATTGTTTCTTAAAAATTTATTTCAAAACATATTTACTATTTCCTATACTATAGTTTAAATTCAATTATACCCTTTTTTTAATTTTTATAAATGAATCATTTAATCATTTTCCAAACAAGGTCCATTACGACATATTCAACAAAATTAAGGAAAAAATGTTTTTTAACTTATACGACAACAGCAGATATTTTACACATTGTATCACCTTTGAAGCATACCATACATGGTTATAAAAATATTTTGAAAATAAATGTTTTCTTTTATTATGTGACTTTTGAATTATTTGAAAATATAAAGTGAAATTTCTCTCAAATAGTTTTGATTTCATCTATGTCAACATCCTTTGATGGATTTTACATTTGTTTAAAGATGATTTTTATAATATAGTCATCCAATTTGTATTGAATGTTTTATGATATTTTTGAATGTTGATATTATATTTTTATACCATTGATGTTTTATGGATTAAGTATTGATATTTTTTATCCTAGTTTTAATACGAATATTTATTTTATTTTTCATCCTTTTTACATAAGAAATGCATTGTACTTAGTAAGTTTTTGGTGGTGCCATCTACAGCTCATCGATGCATCAGTAGGTCTCCTAATACAAACTAGTGTCTTAGAACATGGTCATGAAAAAATATTTTTTTTATTCTTAGCACAAGTCGTTGTTTATGTGGTTAAGATGATTGGTATTATGAATTCCATCATTATGAAATCGGCTATTGATATTCCATGTGATTATTCTACTAGTAGAATGTCCATGTAAATAAGTAAATAACATTATTTTATTTAACATTTCCATATTATGATGATGTTTATGTTTAAATGTCTTGTGATTTATACTTATACATTTCTTTGAATGTTTATACATATTTAGGATAGTTTCCTCAATATTGTTATCCTTACTGAGAATCTGAGCTCACCCCTTTCATATGTTTTATTTTTTCAAGGATGAAAAAAAGTATATTATGAATAACCTATAGGAATAGGAAAAAGGATATGAATTTGTTCAAATGACACAATGTTGTTGTTGTGTATCATTTTACAATGTAATGTAAAACTTATGTATGTATCTATTACCTCAAAGGATATTAAATTGATCAGTCATTCGAGACATGATTCATTATATGATGCCAATGATATGTAATAATGCACTGAATCTAGGTAACTGGGGTCGGGGAATTAAAATTTCTATCAGATGATGTTTAGTACAAACCATGGAAGTGAGATTTAGCAAAACTCTGATTAGGGAGCATTACCCTAAGATAGAATTTGACGATTTGTAAATAAGAACTTCCTAAAATTTTGGTAATGTAGAGATTTTGTGTATTTTCTAAGAAATACATACCTCTCTGGATACGAGTAGGTAGTGGTGACTCTGGAACAGATGTAAGTAAGAGTGAAAACAGAAACTATGAGTTTTAGGCTTGACCCGAGGTATCCTAGTACATGACAACGGGCCTTGCTGCACTCTTGGTTATGACACTCCCAAAATATATTCTTAATAAAATAACAATTTTCTTTACAAACCATTAATAAAAATTTATAATTCTAAAACTCATCAATGAAAACATTTTTATGAAAATGGATTATATCCATAAACTATTGAATTTATGTTATATGTTATACAAGTTTGGAATTATGTATTATGATTCATAACCTAATATAGTATGTGGAGTTGTTTATAAATGGTGCCTAGTGGAATGAATGGAATCTATATCAATTCATGTATTCCATTTAAATATTTCCCTCCTAATCAATATTATTATAGTTAAGATGGTGATGCAACTGTTGCAGATCATCTTTTCACCATTCTGGGAAAACACACCCAGGTTATGAATAATAACCTTACCCGTAAGGAGCACCCTGATCCACAATGTATAGGATCAATGTTAGATGTCTTCATGAGTCAACAACCACCAAAATTCAATGGGACTAAAAATTCATTTGTAACTGAGTAATGGAAATGTTCTGTGGAGAAAATATTTCTTTCTTTGCAGTGTAATGAAATAGAAAAAGTTTTCATGGTAATTTATCACCTCACAGAAGATGTAGATCAATGATGGTCATTAATTCAAAAAAAATAAAATGAATAAAAATAAAATATGGAATGGAGGGAGATTAAAGAGGTTTTATTACAAAAACAAATTCCTCATGACCATCGAGCGGATATGGAAAGACTATTTTGATGTCTGAGGAAAAGGGGTAATGAGAATGTCGCAATGTATAAAGGTAACATTACAAGGTCAGTAAGGCATGATATAGATTATATACATAACCAAATGAGTAAAATCAATGACTTCGTTTATGGGTTAGAACCATTTCTCCATCAATCATTTGTCTAAAATCCTTATCATCGTACAAAGATATTGTATCAAGTGTTGTCAATACAGAAAAGGAATTCACTAAGTATTAAAAATTTAAAGCAAATAAATAAAATAATATATCCAATGAACCCTCTAGAAATGGGAATAATGTGAAGAAGGGAAAATTTGAATTTCCATCCTGTAGTAAATGTGGAAAGAAACCCCTGGTACTTTCCTTAAGTGAATGGGTGTCTACTATAAGTGTGTTGGAAAAGTACACCAATATCATGATTGTAATGTAATGAAAGATGTTATCAATGCTGAATTCTATAGTTTTTGAGAAATGTGTAATTATGAAAATGAATTTCTTAAGCGCCAAAGAAACTTACCTCAGAAAAGTCCAAGAGATCAAGGACAATATTATGTGATCACTAATCCTTAAGTTTAAGATCGAATGAAGTGGTGGCAGGTAATATAATGGTTTTCTCATGCTTAGACAATACATTATTTGATTCTGGATCATCACACTGTTTCATATCTTCCTAGTTTTCTACAAAAATTAGATATTTCCCATTTGATTTTACAATGGAGTTTTTAGTCCAAACTATTATTAAAAGTTTCATTGCAACAATGTTTTATGTATCATTTCCCATTATGGCATATATATGTGATTTTTCTATTGATCTCATCATCATACCCAATATTTAATTTTATATAATCCTTTGAATGGATTTTCTATCAGACCATGATGCAAAAATTTATTGTAAGAAGAAGAAGGTTATAGTTTTTACCATATCATTATAATAGAAACATCACCATCTAATTATTATATAGATCCACATCATATAGCTCTACTAAATTCAATTATTGAGGAGGAAGATTATTAAATAACTATGTGTGAGGAAAGTAATGTTCAAATAGAGGATATACCAATTGTGCAGGAATATGTTGATTTCATTCAATAGGATTTATTTGGATATCATGAAGAATGAGATATTGAATTTTTGATTTATTTATTTCCTAGTTCAATGCCCATATCGAAGGCCCCATATTGAATGGCCACTTTGAAATTAGATGAACTAAAGAAAAAACTAGGGGAATTATGTAATAAAAGATTTATTCTCCCTAGTGATTCTCTATTGGATGCCCATGTTCTTTTTGATTCAAAGAACGTTGGATCTATGAGGTTGTGCATTGACTACATCAATATTGATGTTATAACAATAAATAAAATGTATCCCCTACCTCACATTGATGATTTATTCGATAAACTTTATGGATCTCAACATTTGGAAAATATTGGATTTCTATTTGGATATAATCAGTTGTGTGTGAAGAAGGAAGACATCCTTAAGGAAATATTTCATACTAGGTATTGGAATTATGTGTTTATAGTAATTCCTTTTGGATTGACTAATGCACCCTATGTCTTCCTCGTACTAATAAATATAGTTTTCAATGAATATCTTGATGAATTTTAGTGTTATTTATTTGTGATATCCTGGTATAATACAAAAGATACAAATATCATGAAAATATATTTCGCATTATTCTAAAGAATCTTAAAAGAAATTAATTATATGGAATGATTAGCAAGTGTAAATTATAGCATTATGATATTTCCTTTCTTGGCCATATTGTCTCTATGGATGGAATCTCTGTTGATCCTTCTATGAAACGAGCAACACAGGAATGGACAACACCGAAAAGTATAACTGAGATACATAGTTTTATTGCTATAGTGGGTTATTATCAGTGTTTCATCCCAAATTCTGACCGATTGGCTTACCCATTAACCTAGATCATGTGTAAAGTGGGTAAATTTGTTTGAACAAAAGGGTTTGAATAATGTTTTGAATAATTTAAGTTAGTTTTAGTCAATCCTCCTATCTTGACTCTACCATCGAGAAATAATGGGTTTGTTATTTATAGTGATGCCCCAATGAAAGTACTTGATTGTGTCCTTATGTCGAATGATAGGTTTATTGTCTATGCATCACGATAGCTAAAAAGTCATAAACAAAACAATCTTACTCATTATCTTCAGTTAGCAGCAGTAATCATTGCTTTGAAGAAATGAAGTCAATATATCTATGGGGAAAATGTGAGATATATATCAATCACTAGAGTTTGAAGTATATTTTCTCTAAAATATAACTCAACATGAGGCGGAGACGATGGATTAAACTACTCAATGTATATGATTTCACTATACACTACATCTAGGGGATGAAAATAAGGTGAAAGATACTTCGAGCAGAATGTATCATGGAGTTTTGAACAAGATGAGAGTTGAAAGGGATCTTATGTTCATGGATCTAGAAAATATTGATATGAGAATAATCATGGATGGTGAAACATCAATACATTTTCAAATGGTTTCCAATCCAACTATACTATGAAGGATTAAATTTTCTCAGACTGATGATGAGGAATTTCAAAAGAAAATTAAAGCTGTGAATGATGTGAGATTGATTGGCTTCGTATATGTAGATCGAATTTTGAAATTTTGGAAGATAATTTGCATTATTGACATACCTAATCTAAAATGGTAATTATTGGATGATGCTCATAGCTCCAGTTTCACTATACACCCTAGTATAACAAAGATATATAGAGATTTGAAGAAACATATTTGGTGGGAAAACATGAGGAGGGAGATTACAGATAATGTGTCAAGATGTATGGTTTATCAACAGGTGAAGGTTGGAAGAAAACATCCTAGAGGAGTCAAGAAACCTCTTCTTATACCTAAGTGGATATTGAATGATATGACTATTTACTTTTTCATGGAGCTACAAATACTCTTAGATGGAATTTTTTAATATGGGTCATTGTTGACTTTCTTACCAAGTCAGCACATTTTCCCACTATAAGGGAAGATTTACCACTTGAATGTTTATTAATACTATATATTAATTAAGTTTTCATACATTAAGGAGTACCCATATCGATTGTTTATAATCATGATCCCCATTTTACATCAAAATTCTAGAAAAGTTTTTAGAAGGACAAAGATACTGAACTTCGTTTGAGCACTTCCTACCACCCTAAAACTGATGCGTAATCAAAACAGACATTTCAAACCATAGAAGACTTTTTGAGATCTTTCTCACTTGACATTCAAGGAATGTGGGATAAATATTTACCTCTATTAGAATTTATTTATAACCATACCATACATTCTTGTATTTATATGGCACCATATGAAGCATTATATGTAAGGAGATGTCGCACACCAACATTTTGGGATGATGTTGGTGAAATAAAACTTATATGCCAATAACTTGTTATGGAAACAATGGAAAACATGAAGGTTATCCGACCACACATCAAAGAATATCAATGTAGTAAAACGAGTTACGATGATAATTTAATGAATAATTTGAAATTTCATGCAGGAGATCTTGTTTTCTTGAAGGTATCTCATTAAAGGGTGTTATAATTTTCAATAATAATGGTAAATTAGGTCAGAGGTGCATGAGAAATTTTAAAATCATAGAATGAATTGGTGTTTTATCTTATCTTTTGGAAATTCCACCATGTCTTTACAAAATTCATGATGTGTTCAATGTATCACTATTGTGAAAATATAGGCCTGACCCAATGCATGTACTCACCTATGAAGAAATTGAACTACAACCAAATCTCTCTTATTGTGAATAGCCTTTCAAAATTCTTAATACTATAGAACGAGTTCTGAGAAACCAAATGACTCATCTGGTTAATATTTTATAGTGAATCCATAATATGGGAGAGGCAATGTATGACCCCAAGGAACTTACGATGAATAACCACCCGAATCATTTTATGATGAAATATTATAGAGATTTTTATTATGAAATTATTTGAAGGAGGGAAGAATGTAACACCCCATGCTTCCACAATATTCTTCTCTTTGAATAACACAATATCTTGTGTTGTACGCAACATCGAGTTCTAATACACCACGACCAATCAAACTAGCCATTATAAATTGTAATACCCACTTTTTAAATTTTATAAATTTTATGTTTCATGTTGGGAATTGTTTTTGGATTCAAAATAGAAAAATTCTCTTAGGGTGAATTTTTTTATTTTTCTAAAAACGTTCATTTTTTATGAATAATAAAAAAGACTGTGTTATTATTTAAAACAAATATTTTATTTAAATAAGTAGTAATTTTATTTAATTTTATTTTAGGTAATAATAGATACATAATACCTATATATGTTCAATGTAATTCATTGGAGTCATTTTATAATAATATTAGATATGTAAATTTTTATTGAACTTTTTACCATCTTGTTCCCACCTTCTAAGAGAATTTGTAAATTTTCATAAAATCTAATTTTACAACTTCTTCGAATTGAATTTCAGAAATCCAAAATATGCGGTTGACATCAGAATGTATAATGTATTGAGATTAGATAAAAATTGTTCCTATATTTTGGGGAATGCCTAAATCCATTTTCTTTTCCACCATTGTTGATCAAGTGGTCAACAAGCTTTCCTACAGCAAGGGTAAATCCCTCTCCTTGTTGGTAAGGATCCGTTTTGTGTAATCTAATATTGTTTTAAAGTGGTTCTACTCGGTGATGATCTATAAATGTATTATTGGTCTTGTCAAAAAAATAATGTCCACATC
The DNA here is from genome assembly GCA_963277665.1 of Viscum album. Lineage (NCBI taxonomy): Eukaryota > Viridiplantae > Streptophyta > Magnoliopsida > Santalales > Viscaceae > Viscum > Viscum album. The sequence goes on from OY728157.1 coordinate 82,240,516, forward strand.
AAGAATTTTATTTGGATTGATAGCATTCTTGAAATGAAAATTCTGACCATCCTGTGGGATACTTATTTCCAACAGTTGGATAAATGTGGTATTGGTATTAAAAACCTTCAGAACGTTAACAGTGATCTTCATGCTAGACTCACTTGGAGATTGATTAATAATAACTCTGATTCCATCGCACTTCTGAGAAATAGATTCACCGACAAACTTAAGAAAGGTAATTTTAACTATGTCCATTCATCCATATGGACCTCCATTAGACAATAATTTTCACACATTATGGTCAACTCTAGGTGGATGGTTTGTGTAGATTATTCCATAAATTTTTGGTTGGAAAACTGGACTGGTGCCCCTCTTATCACTAAGTTACCTGCTAACTCCATTCAGGTAAAAACTAATTGTACTATAAAAGATATTGTGCTTTCTAGTAGATAAAACCTGCCTAATAACAACATACATGTTATTGATAATAATCCCTATGATAATTATGATTTTGTTATATGGTAATATGATCCCAATGGGATCCTTGACAGAAATAATTTTATAATTATAACATTATTAATCTGGATCTCAGTTTTTTTTCATTAATTTACATTAATAATAACTGGAATTAGGCCTCGAGACCTAATATTATCTGGCATATTTCCCACAATCGTGTTCCCATTGAGGGTTTCCTTCAATATTTTGGAATAAAAAGTTTTTCTAAGTGCCATTTTTTCCATCTGTACAGGGAATGTGATAACCATCTATTTTTTCCTTGTGTTATAGTTTCAGTGCTTTGGAATTATATTACTGGCTTGTTTAACTACATATGGTCACATTCGAACTCAATTAGTACTCCAATAAAATACTGTGTTGAGATAAATTATTTATAGAAAATAAAAAACTTCTTCTTAGCAATGGTGGTGGAGCTCCAACATGTGATCTAGCAAGATTGATATGCCATTATTCACAAAACTTACTCATTCAATCTTAATGAAGGTCGTATGTGAGTTTTAATGGCCATCAAGGATGCCTCTTCAATTCAAAAATAATATTGTGATAACTCCATTGGTTATTTTGAGATCCTTCATCGCCTCAGAGTTGATGGAATCTACAGGCCACCGAATTGCACCTATGACGTTTTCTAGCAAAACCCACATCCATGATATATTAAAGTGAATGTTGAGGGAGCTTCCAAAGGTAATCTTAGACCTACTGGTTATGGTTCGATTTTTTTAGATTCTAATGGGTGATGCTGTAGATGATTCTTTGGAAGCTGTGGTATGACCTCATCCTAACTGGTAGAAATGATGGGTGTGATTCACGTTGTGGATTTCATAATTGAAAAGGGCTGGAACAAGATATGGATTGAGAGTGACTCATCCACCGTTGTCCAGGCTGTATGGAATGGAGAATAACATCTATCCTGGCATATCACTACTCTCTAGATGAGATTCCCGGCTTCTCTCATGACGATCAACTACATTGCCACACACATCTTTCGTGAGGTGAACAAGGTTGCTGACAATCTTGCTAACGTGGGTATCTGTCAGGGCATTACTTGGAAATAAGATCTACCTATTTAGCTCCTTCCTCTTTTTGAAATGGATTTATATAAAAGTCCTTTACTTAAGAATCATGTAACCCTCCCCCCCTTATTGATTTAATAAATTGTGTTTTTTTCATTGACTGGGACACCACCTATTTTAAAAAAAATCAAATTAATTTTTGGTGAATAGTAACTTTTAACATTCATTTACCACTATTAAAAGTAAAATAGGGTAATTAAAGGTTAATAATGATATTATAAATAAGATAAAAATGATAATAATATTATTGGATAAGTGTATTTTGACATCAATCAACCTTAGTAATAAAATATGATACTTTTGGTCCACTTGGATTTGATTAGGACATATATTATTATTTTACTTAAAGAAGAGTTAAAAGTGATAAATGTAAAGTTTAATAACTAAACATTTTTAAATATATGGTTATACATAAGATAGATTCTACTATAAATTCTAATTATAAAGATTAAATGTTTTACTATATAATGGTATTTTATATATAAATTTTAGACATTATATAATTATATTTTTCATGACACAATGATGATGTTGTAATTACCTTATTAATGAAAGATTAAAATAATGGATATTATAAATATCCAAATAAATTAAAATTGATACTTATGATTTATTCCATTAATTTTATAGGTTAATATTACATTTTAGGGTAGATTAAAAATATTTTTTTCATACTGATAATGTTTTTATGACTTTCCAAAAAACAAAATACCAGATAGTGTCAAAATTGACATAAATGCATTTTTAAAACAAATACCATATTATTAATAGATATAATATTCCTAAAAATCCATGGATCATACAAATGAAATTGATAAGGTTATCTATATCAATAATAAACCACTTGGGTTCTCTTATATTTATATAGTATGTTTATTAACCATTAATGATAATAATACAAGAATACATGGTAAAAGATAAAATGTTTAACTAAGAGTTAAATCTAAAAGGTAATGTTAATATGGAATCCAAAACCTATATTAAACCTATAGGCTAAGAGTTTCTCAACCCATCCCCAACTTATCTTTTAAATAAATATTTTTGAAACAACTATACTCAGAATATCATTTTATAATAATATAATATCTCAAGCTTTTCCTAATATTTCCCTCACCACACTTATAAAATGGTACTTCCCCTTCTATAAAATTCACACCTCCAATGCCATTTGGCTCAGCGAAACCCAATTAAAATATCCTTCCAACTACCCTCAATTCTACCTAGAGGACTTACATTGATCATAATGAAGACATAAAAATCCCTTTTAATCAACTCAAATAGAAGAAACCGAAGGAGATGTTATAATTTAATCTCGTCTTGTAATGTTATCTTCTACTTCCACTTCCTCTTTCTTTGTTGTTTCCATACCGAAATAATAAATCTAATACCTTATACTCACTATGATGTTATTATAAATATTTTTCAACCATATTCATTATTTTATCCATCCTATTAATGACAATTCATCATACATGTGTATGTACATCTTACCGTCTCCACGTCGTGGTGTAGTTTTCTATTCAAACACTTAATAATTTTAATGGGTATAATAATGATTATAACCAATGTAAATAATAAATATTACATGTTAATGATTCATTATATATGATATAACATCCAATTACATATGATTTCACCATCAATAGAATGATATTGTCCCTTGTGCGTACTTATAGATTACCATCCCCACGAACTCGATAAAATTCATTCCGCATAATCACCATTAAAGAATAATTTTCATTTTATGATTAAAAATTTTGTTTAATAACTTAATATTTATTCGGTATATTAATCCAAAAAAAATCTATCAATAACAGTCATGGCTTACGTAATCAACCATATATAGGAAAATGAATCAGTTAACACCCGAAACAATGATACTACTAAAATATTAATAACAATGAAATATTAGAATATCATAAATGATATGATATTTTTATATATGGTTATTATATAATCTAATAACAATGATTTAACTATTATATCGTTGGTTAATGTATCTTTGATCAAGGAAAAAAACAAGGTAAGGTTTAATTCTACAATCTCTTCATTATCTGAGGTCTGTTAATCGTGAGCATCTAGTGGGACCATTTTTTATCCTCATCTGTGTTTCTTAAAAATGTATTTCAAATAATTTTTACTATTTCTTATACTATGGGATAAATTCATTTATACCATTGTTTTAATTTTTATAAAATTTTTATAAAGGAATATTTCTGTCATTTTCCAAACAAGGTCCATTACGACCTTTTAGACAAAATTAAGGAAAGAATGTTTTTTTATCTTATCCGGTGAGAGAGGCTATTTTCTGCCATTATAAAGCCTTTTATTCTTCCCTTATAATATTAAAAAAATATTTTCATTACAAATTTTTTCATTTCTATCATGACTTTAAAATGGTTTCAAAATATAAAAAATATTTCTATCAAATAGTTTTGATTTCATCTATGTCAACATCCTTTGATGGATTTTACACTTTTTTGAATTTGATTTATTATGATACAGTCTTCTATATTGCATTGAAGGTTTTATGATATGTTTAACTTTATATGTGTGATTTTTATACAATTTATTATTTTTGGATAAATAATTGACATTTTTTATTATAGTTTTAATATGAATGTTTATGTTATGTTTCATTATTTTCCCATGAGGAATACATTGCACATAGTAAGGGATGGGTGGAGCTGGCAATAACTCCTCTATGCATCGATTGGTCTAGTGAGGAAAAATTGTGTCTTGTCATAAAGCCATGAAAACATATTATTTGTAGTCTTATAACGAGGCCTTGACTATGTGGCTATGATGTCCGACATTATGCATTCCATCATTATAAATTTTTTTATTGATATTGCATGTGATTATTTGATAAGTAGAATATTCATGTAAAAAAGTAAATGGAATTATTTGATGTATATTTTCCATATTATGATGATTTTTATGTTAAAAATTCTTTTGTTTTAGTCTTATTCATTACCATAAATTTTTATGTTGATTTATGATAGTTTATGCGATATTATTATCCTTATTGAGCGTCTGAGCTCAGCCTTTTCTTATTTTTATATTCCCTAGGATGTAAAGAAGTTTATTATGATTAACCTGCAAGAATAGGCAAAGGGATATTAATGTGTTCAAAGGAGAAAATATTGTTCTTGTTTTTCATTTTATTATGTAATGAAAAACTTATGTATGTATCCAGTACATCCAAATCTACTAAACTAACAGGTCTTTCAGGACATCATTATGTGTATCATGCTAATGTTATGTAATAATTCACCAACTATGGGTAAATGGGTTAGGGAATTACAAACATAAGGTTATAAATAAGATAAATTGGACTCTGAATATTCATTAGAAATCTAAATCAATTTCCAAAATAATGGTATTATATTTATAATTTTTATACCTTAAATAATTAAATATATTTATGAAACAATGATGATGCATTAATAACCTTATTAATGATAGATTAAAATAATTGATATTATAAATATTCAAATAAATTTACATAGAGACTTTTGATGAATCCCAATAATTTTATAGGTTGATATAACTTTTTATGATTGATTAAATAATGTTTTTTAATTTATAAGGTTCTTATGACTTTGAAAAAAAAACAAAATACCAAAGAGTGTCAAAATTGACATAAATGAGTTTTTTTATAAATACTATATTATTAATTGATATAATATTTCAAAATATCTATGGGTAAAAAAAAACGACATAGATATGGTTAGATATGTAAATAATGATTCAATTTGGGCTCTCTTGGATTTTTTAGTATTTTTATTAACCATTTATTATAATAATACATGAAAGCATGGTAAAAGTTAAAGTGTTTAAAAAAGAGTTAAATCTAAAAGATAAGGTTAACATAGTGACCTAAACTGGTATAAAACCTATTAGATGGGAGGTTTTCGACCCCCCCCCCCCCACATATCCTCAACATAAATCCTTTTTGTATCCATTATAAACCGAATGTGATTTTATAATAAAATAATATTTCAATATTTTCATTAAATGACCATCTCCTCTATATAAAATGGTAGTTATCCTTCTCTCAAAATCACACCACAAAAGCCATTTGGCTCATCCAAACATGGATAAAATATCCTCACAAATACCCTTGATTCGACATAGTTGCCATACATTGATCAGAAAGCCATTATAGAGATCCCTTTTGATCAACTCAAAAGGAAACAATAGAAGAAGAGGTAATAATTTCACCACCTCTTTCAAAGTTATTTTATTCTTCCACTTCCACTTTCAATGTTGTTTCCATACCAAAATAATAACTTCAGAACATTATACATATTGTTATTTTATTATAAATTTGGTACAACCATAATAATTATTCTATCAACCATATTAATGACAAGTCACCATACGTGCGTATGTATGAATTACCGTCTCCACGTCGTGGTGTAGTTTGTTACAAAAACATTTCATTATTTGGATGGGTATAATAATGATTATAACCAATGTAAATAATAAACATAACAATTTTATTATTCATTATATATGATATAAAATCCAAATATATACGTTGTCACCATCAATAGAATGATATTGTTGCTCGTATATACGTACGGATTACTGTCTCCATTAAAGCGATGAAATTCAATCCTCATCATAAAAATTAAAGAATATTTTTATTTTATGATTAAAATTAATGTTTACAAACTTAATATCATTATGGATTTTAATCAAATACATATGATCCATAACAAACATGTATTGCATAACAAAGCATATAATGGAAAACAAATAAGTTAACACCCGAAACAATGATACTACTAAAATATTTTTAACAAAGAAATATTATAATATCATATATGATATAATATTTATGCATGTGGCTATTATATAATTTAATAACAATTATTTAAATATTATATAGGAGGTTCACGTACTCTCGATCAAGGAAATGTACATGTTACGGGTTAATTCTACAATATCTTTATTATCTGAGGTTGTTTATAAAAGAGTATCTAATGTGATCTCTTTTCCACCCACATCTGTGTTTCTTAAAAATATATTTCAAAACATTTTTACAATTTCATATATAATGTTTCAAAGTCATTTATACCCTTGTTTGGAATTTAATAATTTTTTTTGAAAGGAATCATTTCATCTCTTTCAAACAAGGTACTTTATTACATTTTCAAAAAATTATGGTGCGAATTTGTTTTTAAATTGTACAGCGAGTACGTATATTTTTCGCCATTATCATACATTAGAAGCTTCCAATAATTCATATTAGAATATTTTCAAAATAAATTTTTTCTTTTATAATTATTTGACTTTTAATTTATTTCAATAGAGAAAGAGATATTTCTCTCAAATAGTTTTGATTTCAAATATGTCAACATCCATTGACAGATTTTACACTTGTTTGAAGTTGATTTATTATGATACAGTCTTGCATAATGTATTGAAAGTTTTATGATATGTTTGACTATGGATTTGTTATTTTTATACCATTCATGGTTTATAGATAAAGTATTGACATTTCATATGCTAGTTTTAATATTAATTTTTATGTTATATTTCAACCTTTTCATATGAGTAACGCATTGGACATAGTACGTAACGCGTGGAGTCGACTATAGCTCCTCGATTAATTGGTATGTATCATGAGACAAACTCGTGTCCTGGCACAAGTCCTTGACAAAATATTATTTATATTCTTGGCACGAGGCATTAACTATGTGGTTATGATTTCAGGCATTATGTATTCCATCATTATGAAATTGGATGTTGATATTACATGTGATTATTCGACTAGTATAATATCAATGTGAAAAAGTAAATTTAATTATTTGATGTATCTTTTTCATATTAGGCTGATTTTTTTGTTTAAAAGGCTTGTGTTTTAGTCTTATACATTGCCTTATATGTTTATTCTTATTTATGATAGTTTTATATATATTGTTTTCCACACTGAGCATTTGAGCTCACTACTTTCTTATATTTTATTTCCCCCTAGATGCAAAGAATTATATTACTATTAACCTATAGGAAGAGGCTAAACGATATAAGAGTTCTTAAATGGGACACAATGTTTTTTATTTAATTCTGTAATGTAAAACTTATGTATGTATCTAGTACATTCAAGGATACTACATTGATCAGTCTTTCAGAACATGATACCTTGTATCATGAAAGCGTTATGTAATAATGCACGTTAGGTTAACAGGGGTCATGGCGTTAAATGAAGTCTTCATATCATGGTGCAAAAAAATGTTGAAATCTAGAATATTATCAACTATTGAATCTGAATACACAGCTAATGGATGTTGTTATGCATAGATAAAATGGATGAAACACAACTTTATTGATAGAGGATATCAATTAAAACATGTCAGTAAATTTTTTGACAAACTCATTTATAAAAAATATTATGAAAATCATATATTTCATTCAAAGATAAATCACATTGATATAAGACATCACATTTTGAGAAATAATATTTAAAAATGGTATATCACTTTTGTATTCATTGGTTCTTGACATTATCTTGATAACATTTTTACAAAGAATATTAAATGTGAGAGATTTAATTATATCAGACATGATTTATGAATTAATAACTATATATAATTTGTTTTATGAATAATTTTTATATCATCTTTTAAATTTTTTAGACATTATTATTTGTATATTTTGATAATTTATATGTTATTAGATGTTCTTCTTAAATTTTATATAAGGATAAATTTATCTTTTCTCTAAATCAAATATATGCGTTTTTTATATAATAGATATATTTTATCTTTTCCAAATGTTTTGATATGCACCAAGACCTAAATTATTTTAATAGCCACAATTAGAAACTGAATCAACCCACATTTCATGAACTTCAAACCTCACCCTCTTTTAACCATTAAATCAGAAAAACCTAGCTTTCTGAACCTTGAATCTTAGTTTTGATTATTCAATTTAATGAAATATTTTGAGGAAGATTCTTCAAATGTTTAGGCACGTCAAACTAGTCGATGGTGATCATCATTGGGAATGAGAATCCACTAATGACAAAACGTTTTTCATGATATGTAGTTATAATGAAAATAGTGGACTCCAAGTGGTTTAAATCAATTCATTATCATGTCTGGAAAGTTTTTGAAATTTTGGGATAAATGATGATGTTTAGAGAAATGAAAAACCATTATTCCAATGTTTAGTAGAAGATTATTAATTGAATATTCAACATGAAGTTAGAGAAATATGGGATCATATCCATATGAATAATGATGTAAAAGATGAAATGTATTATTCTATTATATGGCATTTAAGTCGTGAAGTACCTTCTAGTACTGAGTTTGAATGTTATCAAAGTTATTGTCCCACAAACACTCCTAATTTTATATTTTATAAATCCTTATAAAAGATGGTTGTAAATTGGAATCTTATAAGGATGAGTAATGTTTGGTTTAGTAGAGAATAATAATTATAACCCAAGTTAAAATAATATGTTATTTTCCCCAAAAAATTGTTCTTTAGTATTATTGGGGATTATGATTTTTATTTTCTCTATTTAATGGTGAAGGGATTATATATATGTCGGCCCAGATTTATCATCAGACACAAGGATTATCAGATTAGTATTTATTCTCATATTAAATATCTTACCTATATAACTTTTATTTTAGAATTTCTAGGTCATAATTGTTTTGATTATATATGGGAATAAGTTTATACTACCTCAGGTGGTGTTCTCATGAACCAAACCACTTGTATAATGATTAATGTAGAGTAGAACCCTTGGATAAAAATGTGGGTTGTAGATGAGAAAAACTTTTATGAGAACTATAATTCCCCAAATGTCCCATTTAGACATAAAGATGTAATTGATCCATTTTCAAAACCAGATTAAGTATTTGAGTATGATTACACATCATAATAGAGAGATGTATTTATAAAGGTTGTCCTAAATGTGGAAGATGTAAATGCATATGAAATTTCTATGGGAGGATTAAAAACTATTGAGCATGACAACACTACTAGATATCTGTTTTTAGACCAATTATTACTAACTTAGGGGTGATACAGACGAACCTCCCCTTATATAATTTCTTCCCATGTTTGAGATATGGTGATTAATGATTTTTTATTATTCATCTCTAATACAATTTTTATCTCATGATAAACTTTTTATTATCCAATTATACATTCTCATGTTGAAGATAATTATAACGATGATCAGGATCATAAAAATCCTCCAATGCTATATGGAAATTCCATTCCTATTTTTTTCAACATTACAGTTCTTATTTAAAAGAGAATTTCTTCTTATATACCTAAAAAACCAAACATGATTTAGCTTTTATTTGATGATATCCTATAAATTATTTTTTTATTAAATAATAAAGAAACAAAAAAATCTATATTCTATATTATATGGCCTTCATAGCCTTTCTCAAGGTGATTATATCAATGATTCATCTCCTCATATTGAAGTTATAGATATTGATTATATATTTACTTCATTCCTGAACTATATAATCCCAATTATAAATATTTGAATAATTAATGATATATGTTAAAAACCTGTGAGTTGGAATTTAGTGACTAAACTTCTAACCCTATATATGATTTATATCTTCTAGCTTCATCTTTTTGACCACATCTAGTTTTTACTACTTATTTTCTAATATCCATCAATACCTAAAATGTTTTTTAAATTTCATAATGACCTATATAATGTAATAAAAGAAATTTTTTCACAACATAATATGTGATAATAAATATAATAGATATGAATTTAATGAATTCACTCTTTACAATGTGGAATCTCATGTACATCCTAATCTATTTATAAAATTTGATAATATGGGTCATGAGTGTGGAATCCTTAAAGCATGGATGGATGGTTTCTTGGGATATATTGGTGCACTTTAAGAATAATTGATATATATAATATCTAATAAGGATACAAGATATCTCTCTATTATCCACAGTTATTCTAGTACTACTTCTACTTCATCTCTTCTACAATATTTTTTTCATAAATAATGTTTTATTAGTAGATTTTTGTATATGTAAATCAAAATTTTATTCTATAGTGTTAATAAAAATTTTAATCAGGTTCGTATAGATGTTTATTTTAATGGGGAAAGTCATTATAAAATATTTAAATTATAAATAGTTAAGACTAGAAAAGAAAATATATTTCATTAAGGATACTATAACGTCCTACATCATGGGATTTTTACTAAGTAAAATATAATGTGCCTATTTTGATATTTCTCTAGGGACCTAAAGATGTCTCCCTTAACTATATCATTCTATGATATTACAAGTATGTTATTGAACATTAAATATCTATTGGAATAGTTTATTTCATTGAATTATGAGTTATTATAGTGTATAGAGAATCTTTATAGAGACGTGTTAGATATTAAGATTCTATTAGAGACTTATATATGTGTTAATAAGTCTTTATTTATGGAACTGTTGGCTCTTTATATGTATAAAGTCTCTCCTTATACCACCCAATATTCTGAAAATACATATCCATTGGCTACTAATTCATCTATAACACCTCCAAAAATATCTTTTGTTGTAATCTCATCTCAATACCTTTATCATATCTAGAATGTTTACAAAACACAAGATATTATTAGAGATTCCTCTTTTCCTCATCCTACTCATCCCCCTCCATTAATTCAAAAAATAAACGGTTGAGTTTATCATTCTACAATTTGGGGATTTCATATCTGAGACTCCAATTAGGGTCTTCAAAAGAGATTTTGTAAATAAATATTTTTGAGAATCAATAAAATCATTATTATTTATATCTTTTCTATTTATATTATACACTTTATGTATCAAACCAAACATTTATAAATGAAATATTCTTCTTGATCTAATTAAATGTTTCATTTTGTAAAATGGTTATATAAAACAAATACACTTCCATGGTTTTTTGCTTTTGGATTTTAAAATACCACTAGGAATTGTTTTCGTTCAAAATATAGATATTGAAAATTGATCACTTGATTTTTATAAATATAGGGATTTAACAAATAAAATATACGCTAACAAATGAAGTGATGTCCTCACATAGTCGAATTTCTCCATACAAAGCCCATTTTTTAGAGCTTGAAAAGGAGGCAACATCACAATAGTTCACTGTTGACCAAGTCTATGTCGAGCTTCAAAAAATGAAACATGAATGAAATATCCTACGAGAGAAGTGTATGTTATTAGATACTACCACATGAGAAATGTTATTTGAGATACCCTAAGAGTCATTCACCATCACACACATTAAACTTAGGTCTTATGTGGGTGTTATAAATAATTTCATAATAAGACCCCAGACTTATTAGTATGTGCATTATTTTTTGTACAGAATAATAAATATACATTCATTTTATTATTGTTACTTTGTAAATGGTTTTAAAGAACAAATAATATTTTTGTTAACATTTAAACTCAATTAAGAAATTAATTTTGATGACTTGATTGATTTTAAGAATAAATAATATTTTCATAATATATTATTACTAAAAAAATTTTGAATGATATTATAATTTTTATAATAAAATATTTATTTTTATTAATGTTTGAAAACAATTATTATCAAAACCCATGATTTGTTAAAAAAAATTCTTTTTACTTTAAAAGTGAAAAATAACATATTTTTAAAAATTATTTAGATTATATGAATATTATTATTTGAATCTGTAAATAGAAATTATCAAATGGTGGATTTCTTATAATTTTCTGAGATTATCGAAAATTTGGATAATAATTAAATACTGAATTTATATGTAATGTGTTTTATGACATCATAATGACCTTATAGGGATGTAATAACATACTATTAAAGGAATATTCGTCCAATATATTTTTTAACATTAAAATAATGTTATTTTAGATTAGTTTGACTAATTTCATGATGCCTTAGTGGACCTTCGATGAATTAAAAAAATATTTTAGCATTTTAAAATGATTTCCTTGAGAGCGTGACTCACCTTTACATAAGAAAACCAAATATTTTAATAATTTTGGCCATTGGCCTTATAAAATAATTTTTTATAATCTCCTTGAGAAAAGACCATGGGAAATAACCATGGGATGGTTTTTTGTTTTGAATATTTAATTATATAGATTCCAAAACATATATTTGTTATATATTAAAGAATTCCCCTCTCTTTTCCAATATATATCCTCCCATGCTTTAACATCAATTCCCGAAAAATCATTTTTCACGTCCCTACACAACCCTAATGTCCCTAGAATAATATGAATGCTCCCCAATATCTCATAAATCCCATCATCAAGCTCTTGAATTCAGACACACTCAAGTAATGGATCCTTACTTACCTTCCATTATTATTTATATCCAAGCATCCTTATATTGTTATGCCATTTTATTTTAAATTAAAAATGTTGAGGTATGATTTATAACATCCTCTATACTTTTTTACTTATTTTTGGATGACGATATACCCCTTTATCACTCATTAATGCATCCCATGTACACCTGTTACAATGTCAAAATTCCGTAAGGGATTTCTCTCTCCTCATTTAATTTCTAGAAATTCTTTTATTTAATGCATATAAATTCCATTAAATATGATTGGATATTATGTTACATAACCACACCACAATCCATTTCATGTATTAATTCTGAGATACCCATATCCCTTTCATCAACCAATTTTTTGATTTTTATTAAATGTCGTTATGCCACTAAAGTTACACTAAAAATTAACATGCCAAAATCATCATGTAAGAGAATACCATACCAATTTATCTATCAAAGATATTCACATTGATTCACATGTACTTGATGATTGATGACTTACATTTGGGTATTCCACATCTCTTATTTGTGGAATAAAATATAATGTTTAATGAATCAATGTTTTATGATCTATGAGGCACTCTTATGAATGAAATGAAATGATTAAGAAGGGTGAACCCTGATAGCACTCCAATTCATTGCCTATGGAATTAAATCCTAATACGTCATGTTTAATGAGTATTGACTCATTATTATTCATTTTTAATAAGGTTTCACTCATGTTAATTCATGCTCAATGAGGTTTTACTCATGCTCCATGTGAAATGAGCATTGGCTCATGCAAATATCATGTTAAATGTTGTTTCCACATTTCCACGTTATGATAATCGTGTTATCTCATGAATATATGTTCATGATTCACTTATTCCCCACTGATATTCCTATATCCTAACATTTATTATATTATTTATGTTATTACTTTTTTACTCTCTACTGGGATGTATAGCTCACCTTTTTCTTATGTATGTCCTCAGTTAATTCCATGCTATGGTAAGTACGAAAGAATGTTGTGGTCATGTAAAATATGTTTTCAATAAAGATGTTGTATTTTATATCTTATGTTGACATGTGATGTTAGTAATTTCCCAAGACATTGGACCTATAGATCATTAGAGTTGTCTTAAGATTGAGTTTAAGTTATAAATAATGTTTACTTGTTTAATAATGTGTAGGTTTGTTATAATTGGTATCAAATGATAGGTTTAGTTATTTTTGGGATTATGATCAGAGAACCATTTTAAAATCCACAATGATAAGTCTGAGTATAATAAAAACATCCCTAAATTTTATTGAGCATTGATTAAGTGGTTTATCAAGAAAATACATCCATGTCTTGATATGAACAAGTTGACATGGATTTACCACAGCTCTATCTAGGGGTAAAACCCAAAAACACCAATTTTAGCTAGACTCGAACTAGAACTACCTCATTAAAATGGTCCTTGAATTACACTTCATTCAATAGTCATGGGGGATATTCTATGGTAAATTCATAAGAATAAAATGAACCAATATTAGGAGAATTAAAAAATTACCTTAAGTATATAGGTTGGGATGCAAATCATGGATAACATAGATTGAATCCTATTTATTCATATGTTAAGGAAATAAATGTAATTTATATGTTATCCATTTTTTCATTGGATTACCCATTATGTGTTACGCATAACATTCCTCTTATTCCAGCCAATGTATGGTAATAGGATGACTTGGGATAACAACTGATGCAGATATCAATGTGATGACTCTTCTAATGAGATACCCAATCCTATGGGAGCGTGAATTTCCAACATTGTCATGATACTCTCTCAATTAACTTAGTTATGAATACAAACATTGGTCAATAATAACACTTAACACCCCCCCAAGAATGAACAACCTTTATTCAAGAGATTCATTAGAAAAAGGACCCATACATTCAATGGATCATCTAATCCCTCAATTCCTGAACAAAGGATCATCTCTATTGAGATGTTCTCATCCATCCTTCAATGTTTTGAATAAGAGAATTTTCATCTGGATGCTTATCATTTGGAGAGTGAAGATGACCAATGGTGTACATTGATAAAAATACATAGCCTGGGGACGTGATCGAGGAATTAGAGTGGATGGATTTCAAAATTATGATTTTTGATATATATTTTTTATGAACCCTCGGATGTAAGATGAAAAGGAACATACATGTCCTCACGAAAAAAGAGGATGAATCTATCAGAGAAGATGAGGAAATCATCACAAGGATTTCCCAATATTCATACAAAATTTTCCATACCCCAGAATTAATGTTTGACTAATTCTTTAGTGGTATAAAACATATCCTATGAGAATCCCTATAAATATGTGACTTTAATATAT
The DNA here is from genome assembly GCA_963277665.1 of Viscum album. Taxonomy (NCBI): domain Eukaryota; kingdom Viridiplantae; phylum Streptophyta; class Magnoliopsida; order Santalales; family Viscaceae; genus Viscum; species Viscum album. The sequence goes on from OY728157.1 coordinate 82,255,759, forward strand.
ATGAAGAAATTGTATGATTTCCTTCTTAGTCAAAATAGAGATCAACGAATCTCAAATGTATCTTAGGGATAATATGTAGAATTTGGTCCTTAATTCTAGTGGTCCGATTGATAAATCCAATGGTTCTTTGAAATTACATCATCCCAATTTCCAATGGTGTTGAAAGAAGCACCACAAAAATTTCCTGAAGGGGACTAGGAAATGCTTTAGGTGTGAAATAAAAGGTCACCTAGACATTATTTGATGACAATAAAAACATGAGTCTATGAGAGATGATACGAACACTATGTTTGAAACTCAACACATTGTTAATTGCATAAACTTAAATGAACAAGGGCTCTTTGAAAATTAGTTTCCTATGTCATGGGTTTTCGGAGGCAACCAACAACCTCAATGGCCGTATGAATGAGCTCTTTCTATCAATACCACCAAATAAAACCCCAAAAATGAATTTGTGACTGTTACGCTAGTTATTCATTCAAGAATACAGAATTTAAAATTTCATTCTAGTTTTATACTTTCTTTTATATCCTGAATTTTTAGTATAACGATCCCAACACAACCACAAATCATGGAAGTAGAGACGTGGGTGAGAACGGAAAATGGGGCTATTAGGCATCCCATAAATATAACTCCTCCCTTGACACAATTTGTTGATGGAACATCATTGAAAACCTCTTCACACCCCCTCTAGTAGAATTTGATTTTATTTTTTAAAAGGATTTCCTTTCCCTATATAATGTCTACATAAATTGCTGTGAGGGGAAAATCACTCTCAATATATTTAATTGACCCCCAATTCTGTACATGTCCATTGAAGTGGATGAATATTATTTAGATCCATCATCTCAAATGTGGATATTACTTCTCTATGAGCACACATATATTTCCTAAATGATTTAGTCTAAGGAAGTAACCATACTTGAAGAAATTCCTATTTTGTGGTAATTCAATGAACTATTTCTCGAGGAATTGTTTGACCTTCCTATAAGTAGAGATGTTGAATTCTTGATTGATCTTATACATGGGGTGTTTCTGTTATCAAAGTCTCCATATAGAATGGTTGTTGCAGAGATTTAGTAGATTAAGAAACAACTATAAGTGAATCTGGATAAAGGGTTTATATTCCAATGTACATCACTATGGGGTTCACTAGTCCTCTTAATCAATAATAAATATAGGTCAATGGGACTTGGCATTGATTATTGTGATATCATAAAAATTATATTAAAAACGTGTATCCTCTACCATGAATTGATGAATTTTTTGATCAGTTATGTGAATCACAATACTTCTCCATGGTGGACCTATGGTTGGGATAATTCCAAGTAATGGTGATGAAGGAGGATATCCCCAAGACTACTATCTGTAGAATGTATGAGCACATTGAATTCGTAGTAATTCTTTTCGAACTCACTAATTCTATAATAATCATCATGGACATGATGAATTGAGTCTCTAGAGATTACCTAAGAAAAATATTTGTTATTATTTATAGATGACATTTTAATATACTCCAATATTAAGGAGATGCATGAGGAGTATCAATGAGTTGTTCTAGAAACCTTATGAAAGGAGAAAATCTATGAAAAGTAGGGAAAGTGTGAGTTCTAGTTGATATAATTCTCATTCATGGGTCATATCATCACAAGAAATGGGATGTATGTGGATCACTCCAAGGAAAATGCCATTGAGAGAGGACCAATGCCAACATATGTGGTGGATATTTTTATCTTTCATAGGATAACTAGATATTAGCGTTGATTTGTGAGAAATTTCTCATGATTGTCAAATAATTTTGCCTAGGTAACTCAATAAGGGGTGAATTTTTCATGGAGTGATGAATGAAAATCAAGCTTCAAGAAGTTGGAAATGAGGCTAATCACTATTCATGTTCTCACAATACCCACAAGTAGATAAATTTATGTGTTATTCACTAATGCTTCAAAGAAGGGAATGGGTTGTGTGTTGATGGAAAATGACAATGTCATTGCCTATTCTATATAGAAATTTGATGTTCATCAAGTAAACTATCCAACACATGATCTAGAGTTGGATGCAGTAATTTTTTCTTTAAAAGATTTGTGACATTACCTCTTAGGGGATAAGTGTTAAAAATATACTGATCACAAAAGCAACAAGTATATATTCACAAAATAATAGCAGAATATGTTCCAACAATGATGGTTAGATCTGATCAAAGACTATGACTTCTCAATTCACTACCATCTGGGGAAAGCAAATAAAGTGCAAGATCCTCTATGTAGAATGGTCCTTGTGATTCTAACATTTATTTGAATTAAAAAGGATCCAATCTTCTTAATGTTGTTGAATATAAACATGGGTATCACAAATAAGGGAACATTATCAATCCTTTCACAATTGATTGCAAAATCGTCTCTTTTATAATGGTTAAATGATTCCCAAAAGGATGATGTGGGTATTCAGAAGAAAGTGGAAATTTTTACAAAAGTTTAATCATTGGATTTCGATGTCAATGAAGAAGGAATTGTAGGATTTGGTACAAAAATATGTGTTCCATATAATCCAAAGTTAAAGAATGAACTTTTGGATGATGCATATTGTTCAAATTTATCAATTCACCCCGGAAATACAAAAATCTTTTTAGATATACAAGAGAATTATTGGGGAGATAACATAATGAATGTCATCGATGACAATAAATCAATGTGTGCGGTATGTCAGCAAGTGAAGGTTGAGAGGGATAATTCTAGGGGGATGATGCAACCATTACCCATACCAACGTGGAAATGTGTGAAAATCACCATGGAATTTTTCACCAGACTATCAAAGACATCCAAATGATAAAATGGATTATGGGATGTTGTGGATCTTCTTAAATTGACTGCACACTTCATTTCAATTTGTGTGGATTTATCATTGAATAAACTAGAATGGATATACATCAAAGAAGTGGTAATCATACATGGATTTCCACTATCGATTGTATCTGATCGAGACCCAAGATTCAACTCTATGTTCTAGAAGTGTCTCCAACATGATATGAATACTGAGTTGAAATTCAATATGGCTTATCATCTTTAAACTAATGTCAGTTGTCAGTAGACTATCCAAACACTTGAGGACATTTTGAGAGCTTGCTCAATGGACTTGAAAAGATGATGGGATCAACATATACTTTTGGTTTAGATATCTTACAAAAATATTTTCCACTCAAGCATCCAAACGGTTCTTTTTAAATCCCTTTATGGGAAGAGGTGTAGAATATTGGCATGTTATAGTGACGATGGGGATAAAAATCCATAATGTCGATAAATGGTCAATGGAATGGTGGAAAAGGGTAAGGCCATCTAGAAACACGTTAATGTTGCTCAGATTCACCAAAATAGCTATACTAAAAATCATTATAGTGGCCTAGATTTTGATATTGGAGACATGGTATTCCTTCACATATCACTGTGGATGAAATCTCTGAAATTTGGGAAGAAGGGAAAGCTTAGTCTAATGTAAATCAGCCCTTTTGAGATCCTAGATCACATTAGAGCAGTGTCCTATCAAATAGAACTCCCACTGAACCAATCTCAATTACATGATGTATTCCATGTATCACTATTGTGAAAGTACATACCTGGCCCATCGCATGTACTCAATCCATATGTAGTGCCATTGGATAGTTTCCTCTTCAATGAAGGGAAGCCGTTGAAGATCATAGATCGTAAGAAAAATGTTCTACGAAATATGATAGTTCCCCTTGTCCAAGTGTTTTGGTTAAACAACATGATTGAAGAAACTATGTGGAAATCAAAGGATGTGATGAAGTAGAGTAAAAATCATATTTTTTACTGTGGAAGAAAGAAATTTGGAGGGAGAAATTTTGTAAGGGGGAATATTGTAATGACCCAATCTTTAATTATTGAAAATTACTCTTGATCTAATTAAATGTTTAATTATGTAAAATGGTTATATAAAACTTTTGAACTTCCTTGGTTTTATATTTTTTATTTTAAAATACTATTATGAATTTTAACCGTTTCAAATATATCCATTGAACGATGATCACATTATTAGAATACATATAGGGCTTTAACAAATCCAATTTACATAGACAAATGAAGCCATGGACTCATCGAGTAGAATTGATCCATATGAAGCCCATTTTTTGAAGCTCAGAAAGGGGGTAGCATCACTGGGCTTCCCTCTTGAAAAAAGCCATGCTGAACGCCCACACATTAATCTTTAATGAATTGTTGTACAGGAGAATGGGAAGTTAACAGATATTACCACCCGAGCAGTGTTATTAGAGCTACCCCCAGAGTCTGTCACCATTTCACACTTTACCCTTGGGAATTATGTGGGAGTTATAAGGGGTTACGTAAAAAAACCCTAGCATTTTTATTTTCTGAATTATTTTTAATTGAATAATGAATATTCTTGCATTTGATTATTGTTACTTTGTAAATGTTTTTTAAAGAACAAATAATATTTTTTGTTAATATTTAAATTCAATTAAGAAATATATTTTAATGAATTCATGGATTTCTGAATTAAATAATATTTTAATATATTATTTTTACTAAACTAATTTTATTAAATATAAATTATTATATAATTTTTATGAATACAATTGTAATTTCTGTTATGGTTTGAAAACTGTTTTGGTCAAAACCCATGAATTGTCAATAAAAGTAAGTTTTTATTTTAAAAGTGAATATTAAAATATTTATATAATTATTTATATAAAAATAATATATTTTTGGAATCAAGAGGAGTAAATTATCCAATGGTAAATTTTTCTAAATTTTCTAAGACAGAAATACATTTCAGTAAAAATTAAATAATGAATAAATATAAATTGTGTTTTATGACATCATAACAACCTAATAGTGTTATAACAAAGTACTATAAAAGGGTTATTCATACAATATATGTTTTAACATTAATATATTTTTATTTTATTGTCGTTTTATTGATTTTATGTGTCCTTAGTAGACCCTCCACGACATATAAAATATTTTAACATTTTGAAATGATTTCCTTAAGAGTGTACCTCCCCTCTACATAAGAAATACTAATATTTTAATATGGTTGTCCATTGTAAATATAAAATAATTTCTTCCGATCCCATTTCAAAAAAAAACAATGGGAAAAGGCTATTGTTCGGGTTGTTGTTTTAGAGTATTTAATTATATAGATTCCAAAACCGTAGTTTGTGAGATATTAATTAATTACCCCATCTTTTAATATTTTAACTCACTAATGCTCCCACTTATCTTCACTAAAACCCCTTTCAAAACGTCCCTACTCTTACCAACTCTTTATATAATCCTTCCAAGTCTCCACGTGCTCTCAATAATCCCCTCCTCATGCTCTTGAAGTCACACTCAATCAAGTAATGGATCCTCAATAACCTTCTTTCCTTATTTATGTCCAAGTTTCCTTATATTTTTATGCCCTTTTATTTTCAATTAAAAATGATTGGGTATAATTTATAACCACCCATATACTACCTTCCTTGTGTTTGAATGATTATATAACCCTTTCTCTCTAATTAATGCCTCCCATGTACACCCATTACCACACTAAAATTACATATATGATTTCTCTCTCCCCAATTGCATTGAAGAAAATATTTTATTTTATGCATCTAAATTCCATTAAATATGTTGGGAAGTTATGTTCCATGACCCCTTCACTCTCTATTTCGTGTACAAATGATGAGATACAAATTTCTCTCTCATCATCCCATTTTATGATTTATATTTGATGTCGTTATGCCGCCGAAGATACCAAAAAATTCCCCATTCTAAAATCATCGTGTTAGTGAATACCATTCCCATTTATCGATCAAGGGTATTCACCATTATGAACCTGTACTTTATGATTAATGAAATACATTTATGTATTCCACGTCTCTTATTAATGGAATAAATAATGATGCTTAATTAATCAATCTTATAGGATCTATGTGGTGCACTTTTGCATGAAATGAAATGATTAAGAGGGGTGTTCCCAGATAGCACTCCAATGCATTGGGTAAAAAATAGAATCCTGATACGTAATGTGAAATGAGTGTCGAGTAATGATAATTCATGTTAAATGATGGTTTAATCTTGCTAATTATTTTGCAATTAGGGTTTATATATGCTCTAAGTGCAGTGATCATTGTCTCACACTAATATCAGGTTAATGGTTGTTGCCACATTTCCATGTTATGATAATCATGTTATATCATGACTTTATGATCATTTTTCTCTTATTATTTATTGACATTACTATTTCCCAACATGTATTGTATTCTTCGTTATTTCTTTGTTTACTCCTTCACTGGGTTTTATAGCTCACCCTTTTCTTATATATGTCTTCAGGATATCCCTTGCTATGAAAAGTATATAGGAATGACGTGGTCATATAAAATATGTTTTTAGTAAATATGTTGTATTTTAGGTAATATTTTGTCTTCTATGTTCCAAATTTCTCAAGACACTATACCTCTTAATCTTAATAATTGGCTTAAGATAAATTTTATGTAATAAATCATGTTTAGCTCTGTAATAAAGATTAGGGTTGTTATACTTTTTTTGGTACCTTTATATGTTTATTTTATAACCCTTATTGAAATTATTTTTGATAACAACAAAATGGGGAGCAAATGTTTTAAGTGTTACATGAGATTCTATAATAGATTGTAATAGGTCATTTAAAAATACCTTTAGTACATTATTAGTATTTTTCTAGGTTTTTTTTACAAAAACAATGGGTAGATTTTTGGATTATTCAAGTGATTCCTTATTATCATAATAAAAAATATTATTTATTATATATCTAAACACTTATATATTTTATGGATATTAATTATTTTTATAGAACATTGGAAATTTTTCAAAGTTTTAAAATGATCATAAACCCAGATTGGCTATAATGATTCTTGTAATCCCATATCAACAACCGTGTTTCATAATTTGGAAAACTATCCCGTGTTCATAGGAGACCAAAATGTTAAATGGTCAACCTTTAGAATATTTTTATTGACTTCATGATTCCATTTTGAACTCTACATAATTTCAGCAAAGGGTTTGTGTGACCACACACCAAATGGATTGATCACATTCCATTTTGATTAATTATGTTGAATGTCATGAAAACATTTCAACCAACCACATAGGTATCCAAAAGTATTCAAGACTAATCAGAGTTATTTTTTTCTATATCATCCAACCTCGTATTAATATTGGGTTTTCAAATATGTATTATGGTTTCTTTTCAATTCAATTTACCTCACATTAAAGTAAAGTGACCATAAGATATAGTTTTATTTTTTCATGTACGAATGTGACCATTTGTAAATTTAGTGACTCTATGTTCACATGATGTGATATTATATGATAATTGTTTACTTTATGAACTCTAGAGATCTAAAAAACATTCTATTTTTCACAGTGTCAAAGAAACCACAGAGAATCTAATGTGGCACTATTTAAGAGACCATAAAAAATGTAATAATATATTTTACTATAATATACTAAAACAACCATATATATAGAATTAATTTCTCATTTAAAGGAATTTAATCCATCAATATTACATTAAATGTATGAGTATTTATAATTATACTTTTTGAATGGACCTTTTTAGAGGAATACTTCTTTATAATGAAGACTACTATTAGAGAAAGGGATAGTGAGTTTATTATGAATGTGAAAAAGGTGAACCAATACTCTATTTTCATTAACAATACACTCTGATTTCAAATGAAAATAATCATAAGTCCTGATAACAACCACTATCATCCTCACATGATTTTTAAATTAGAATGAAGACATCAACAAGATAATATACATTAAAAGAACAAATAAACTCAAGTCTTTTATTGTATCAAGATTTGTTTTATCTATATCATTATATATTTAATTCATTTAAGTAATGATTTATGTACTATATAAATATATTAATGAACATACTATTGAGGTGTACATAATAGTACTCAGATAATCTTACATTATTTCCATTATATATATAATCCCACGTTAACTATAGAATGGGCTTCATGACAAGCCTAGGTAGCCATGTGTGTTGTTGTCTACATATACCGAATCCAATTTTTTGATATGTTTTTTGTTTAATAAATTTACTTCAAATAATGTGACTATCATGTAAATAAAATTACATTTTGGATTTAGAAAAAACCTATTGGTTTTTATTCCAACAATGTACATTAATGTTTTTTTTACTCTATTTTTTAAACATTATTTACCATAATTTAATATTTACATTTTTCAGGTGATATATTTATAATTTACTCTCAGTATAACTATTTCAAAAGATTTTGAATACAAAAATATATTATAAAATGATTTTATTAAAATCATGATAGGTTATTTTAATAAATTAAATTAAATATGCCTATAGTATTAGATACCTAGTAAATTTAAACATTAGGGTAATTATTTTAAATAGAAATATTTTTTTATAATCAATTCACCTAGGTCATGAGTACTCCACTCCAACCAATAATATCCATCATTTGATGATACCATCATTTCATTGGATAGATAGGTATGACTAACCCTGTTGATATTGGTTATGGTGACAAATATGTGTTTTGTATTTTGATGAATGGTGTGTTTTTTAGGAGTTATGTAGAATAATATCATTTATAATGATAAGGTTTATAATGATGAATTTATAAGGAATTTATGATCGTGTAATGTCAATATTGATGGTTAATATACCATTGTGTTTTCTATTAGATGATAAGTGCTATGGTGGTGAGGTTATAAAACCTCATGCGTTGTGACTTTAGAATTTCATGAGTAATTTAAATTTTTGATGAACGGGGAAGTGGATTGTTTATATAATTAGGAATATAAAATACTATTATAAGAGATTGAACATCATATGGTAGGGTTTTGGAATATGGATCAAGGCCTGATGGTTTGCTGAGATCTTAGGTAAGCGTTGGGAGATTTAGGATTATTTATATTTTCATAAATGGTATTCCATTATTACATATTTAAACCATTAATAGGAGAAACCATGCAATAAAACCAATATGGTTATTTTGGATTGGGTTATTGGTTAATGGTTGACTCATTGATGATATCGAACTCAGAAAAAACTACAACTTGTGTTTTAAATAGTTTCCAAGGGCCTTGTAAACTATGCATAAAACTATGTGAGGGGTTATGGGTCAAGGTAGTCATAATAAAATGGTTTAGGCATAATTTGAAAAACCATTCATCGAATATGATACCTCATAAAAATTATTATAAATTTAAATTTCAGTATTATTCTCCCTTGATCTTTAAAAAATCAGCCCCCTCCTTCTCCTCTATTCCACATCTTAGTCCATGGAGGTCATCCTACATAATTTACCCACATTTACCTCTTATTATGGGTATATTTCTAGGTGTAATTTTGGTGATTTAAGGTGAATTCATTCCACTTCCATATCTATTATACTTTTATGTCTGTAGTAAATTTTTTCAATTTGAGCTAACTTTATGTTTCCGTGATGATTCCACTAAATCATATTGTAATCATATTAATATGTCTATTTCTTTCATAGAATTTTTCGAGGACAACCCGAGATAATGAATTTATGTCATTTAATGCTATTTTGATGAAGGCATATCACCCAATGAATTTAATTTGTGTTTTTTTCAAAATTGGATGAAGATGACCATTGAATATATTATGGAAATTATTAATTTTTTTGTGGCTAATGTAACACCTCAAAAATTATAATTATTTAATGTTATGTTATCTAGTTTAAAATGTTAATACAATTGAAAATATAATATTTTATAATTAAAATATGACTAATCTAATATCACCATTTAATTATAGAATATAAATTAAAGAAACCATGTTATGAAATTATTACATGGCGTAGAAATAATTTTATAAAGTAGAATAATTATTCTTAATAGGGATCATTTTTTCAAGCTTGGATAGAAGGTAAATTTACTTGGTATTTCTATAAACCACGCCCAAGAATGACTCCAACAACATCAGTATAAGAGGAATCCTTTTTGGGATAAATAAAAGACCATATAAATCACTATAAAATCCATGATAACTGAATCTCCACACACAATTACCTCTACAACTTATCATATCTTTAGGTATTACCTAGAAATTATGATGGTTTATGTTAGTATACGATATGATAGACACACATACACACACACATGTTTTTGTGTGTGCATTTTCCTGTGTGTGTATATGTAGTTTCTAATATAATAATAACATATAACACATGTATTTTTATAAATATCATATTTATAAATTTAATGTAAAAAAGGAAATTTAATTATTCTTTCAAATGTATTGATGAAATAAAATTAATATAAAAAAATAACTAATACACTGAGTTTAATGATTAAAATTATTTTTACTAAAAATTACCTTTTTAATGTGACATGCATTTTTATTTTGAGAAACCAAAAATATTTTAGTCATGTTAATATAATAATTTATTTATATGAATATTATATTTTGACTAATTTAATAAGTATTTTATAGGAACTAATAATAATAATAATATATAATATTTCAATGTGAATTTTCTACCAAAAAATTATTATATAACATATAATTTAATTTAATTTTTTTTTTCATATATATACATTTAATTAGATTATATGGTGTCCAAATTTAGATTCACTACTTCAATGTTATGTAGTATTAGTTATATAATAGTTTTAGTAAATAAAATTTTTATGATGGTAAATATTTAATCACATTTAATGAGGGTGAAAGGTTGTAACTTAATGTGGCTTGAATTTAACTAAATTAAGGGGAAATTTAAACCATATAGAAGATTTCATTTAGGTGGTTATTTCAATCCAACATGTCTCACAAACATTTCCATACCTAACTCCCATGTGATTCCATCATTACACCTCGTATAACTATAGTCTCTAAGGAACATAATCATTTTTTCACCTATAGAAGCAGATCAATTCCATTCACTTTGAACCAATTTATCACAAAAATATTCCTTTAAAACACACCTCATTTTACATACCCAATATAACTATTCAACATTTATGTGGCCCTAATTTCTATAAATTGTACCATGTACTCTATTTACAAGAGGTCCTTTGAGGGAACTATCAATACATCCACCTGAGTGTTATCCAATCACTAACCATTTCATCATCATTATTATCATCCACCCTCCACCAAAACAATGATGTCTCAGACCTGGGTGCCACTCAAAGGAACCCTTTTCTCGGTTGGCCATACAGCCTTATGTGTGCCTCCACATGTGCTATATGTTACCGATTAGAATAGAGGGTAAAGTTGTGATTGTGGCAATACAATTACCTTTTTACTAGAGTGAAGAATAGTATATATAATATATAACATTAGATAAATAGTGGAAGAATTGTAATAAAGTATAACTTAGTTGAAGTAGACACAATAACCACTAGACTAGTAACCCAACATAGTAAACGTATACATACGAATAAAGAATTTGATAATAATCAATTATGGAAACTCAATTATATGCAGAAGATTGTGATAATGTATGCCATGTCTCTAAAAACTATAAAACATGAATACATGGTAGTAGGAAGTACATTATATAAAAAAAGAATCTCGTGAACCCAATAACTATTTAGCATACCAAGCACTAACTCAGTAATCTTCTACCATGAAACATCTTTAACCAATAAATCATTATTAGTTTTCCAATGTAGGATGTTTCCCCTTTTCAACACCTATAGGCATATAATCTACCAGTGTGCCCTCATCAGCTCCGATAGAGTGTTAGATAAATCTCAGTATAGCACAGCCAATGACTTATATAAATAAATATTTTTTAAATATAAATTTAAATCAGGTTAAGTTATATATAAATGTAAAATAATTATATAGTGTAAATACAATGATAATTGATTCAGCCTCAATTGGTAATTTCTCTGTATATATAACCATTTAATTAGTTAATTCATGTTCATTATATATATATATATAAATGACCAATGTATCATGATAGTAATAAAAATAAAATCTACTCGGTATAACAAGTAATGTTATGATGATGATGATAATAAAGAGGATCCAAGGTTATAAATAAGGAATCTTTGACCTTTGGGATCATGCCAACTCAATAGTAAAATGTATCCTCACTATAAGGGGTGTGAGTGTAATCCACTAAGAATTTCTAATGGAATAACACTCTAATATATTCTTACTGAGTCTGAGTATCTCATCCATGGTAAAATTTTATATGAATTCATTGTACCAATGGGTTGAATACATGGTGCCACATGTTTGAAGGTGTTAAGATGGAACTAAAGAAAGTATCTGAGGAATCATAATATCTGGAAGATAGAATATAGATCATATAGTGTAATGATATTAATCTGCTAATATACAAGGAACATGATCCATGGTGTGTATCTCTAATGTAAACAGATACATGAATCAAAATGAAAGCCTCTATGTGCTCTAGGAATTCCCTTCTGACTCCAAGTATGGTTCATGTCCAAAAAATCCTCTAAAACTTAAGAGGCCCATATGAAATAGTCAGAATATACATAATTTATTATTTAATTAAGGACACATAATATGCATGCCTTTTAATAAGACAATTCATTCAACCCATTAAAAATAATTCAATGTTACAAGGATTAGGAGTAAATTTAACCATTTATTACAAAATCTTTATATTCACTTATTAGGTTTATTCCATTTCCTTTCATTATAATTACATGCTGGTCTAATGGAATGAAACAATATGAAAATAAATTCTAATTAAGTAGTGAAGTGGATATATATATATATTAATATGTCTTTAAACATTTAACAATTCTTTAGTTAAATTGAAACACATAACATAGAAGGTTCAACTGGAAACTAAACAAGTTCAAGCCATTAATAATTAATGACCCATTTGTTTTATAAAAAACACTTATCATAGAAAGATAAATTGGAAGCACATCCAAAAATTGGTGAATATTGTCATAAAAACCCATTTAAGAGAATACCTTAGGAATCACCATACTCAGGGTGTTCATCATTGAGGTTATAGCCTCTAACAATGATGGACATGTATAATAAATGTCTATAATATGATTTTAATCACTATAATCAAGTCATATGATTTTAATTGTAAATCCCAATGTCATCATCATGTACAAAAAAATATTTTATAAAATTATGAGACCTAAGGGATCAGTTGTGGACCACCTACCTCGAACCAACATCACTCTTCTCAACCAGTATCATCCATTAGTTTTTCTTATATTGGATGAAATTTGAAAAATGTATCAATTCCCTAAAAATTTCATATCATCGTGCAACTAAATAGAGTAATCAATAGATATTAGGATGGTGAACTCAGCCAAAGGATCTAATAAATTATTAGGAGGAATCCAATTAGGCCAACGAGGCTTCCATTGGACATAATAAGAATGATGTGGATAGAAAGATAATTGGGAGGTCCCTAGGGAGCTCTAACGGGAGAATAGAGATTCATATGAAGGAAATATTAAAAAATATGAGAGATTGATATTTTTTTAAATAATTAAGGATAGTTTAGATATTTGAACATTGAAAAATAAGGTTTCACGGTAGGCCAAACTATGTGCTATTTGTGGCCCTCCCACTACTTGAACTGTGACTCCACACAATTTCATGCACACTGTTGGACTAACCATGTGAAGACTATGTTACACCCTATGATTCATTTTGATGATACATATAAATTGTTATGTTTCCTTTTACATACTATTTCATCAAACCATGAGGCCCCTTGAAGCCCACTATCCATCTATCTGGTGGTAAGGAAAATAGTTCGGACAGTCTGGCACAGTTTTAAATAAACTGTGGGACCTAGTTATTTTCTCTACCATCTAGGGTTCTTGTCTCCGAACAAGCCCCGGAAACCCTAGAAATAATTTTAACCTCATTAGGAATCCATATTAGTTCTCCAAAAAATATTTAGGATTAAATTTAAAGGATCCATAATAGATAGAAAATTTATGTTCATAATCTATTCATCCCTTAAATGAACCCATCCTCGATTTCACCGTCGAAGGGTAAAAATATACAATATGAGTAAAACTCTGGCCACCTAGAAAGTATGTAATCCTACTTCTCCTAGTTCTCATCATGTACATGGTTGTTCTTCTATTACACCCATACTAAAGGGATAAACTGGATTAGAGAGACATTCTTCATTCAACGATACAAATAGGATACTTCCCAAACAAAACATCAACAGATAAATCGACCACCATGGGATCAAAAATATGAGATCTGTTGGCATTATAATAGTGAAGATGTGAAACATTGTATATGTTGTGAATTTTATTATACCTTATGGTAAAATAGAATGATATTCCACTAAACTGAATCTATTTAGAATCTCAAGCATCCCAACAAAACAAGCAAACGTCTTCCCTTGCTTGTGTATCCTTGTATCCCAAGCCTAGGAAATACATATTGGAAAACATGATCGCAAACATCGAACTCTACTGGTCATTGATGGTGATCAACATAATATATTTTCTAGACTATGTAGTATACATATACTTATTGATCTTATTAACCTACTTTGATGTCTCCTCCACGAGGCAAGGGCCATGTAAAATTGCCTCTCCTTCCTCTTATTGGCATAAGGGTGAACAACACTGTCCACTAGACAATAAAACAAAGGTATCAATCTAAATTGTTTCCTAAAAAATATTATTAGAGGTGTAATTGAAATTATGTATATACTTCTCCCATGAAACATTAAAGTTAATGATTCATTCTCAATGAAATCCCACTAACACGTGTATCATCTGTTCTTATTGGCCATCGATATGACGGTGAAAATATGTGCTAAGGAGAACCTTTGTACCATTGGGTGTCTATAACCCCTTATATAACATCACTATGAAGTGAGAGTGCCTATATGATATGATAGTATGAAGGACCATGTTCAGTCATGTGATCTAAAAAACATACATTTTCTCAACTCATCAACTATGAAATTCTCCCAAATAGGTATGATGTTGGATACCATCATCCATTGATCTCGGACTACAGAAACTATGTAGTTATGTCGAGGTGACCTTCTGTTGCTGTCTAGAAAATCCATAGAAATGACATCCCATTAACATTACAGGATTGGTAACGACTATAAGAAACCAATAGGATTATGGTGTATAATAAAAAAATTCTGATAGGTGGAACACCTAGTGATATAGATTTATCTATAATGTTTCATCCCCGGACATCAATATTGGCTTCACATATCATGATACATCTTGAAGATGTCTGATGGAAAACCTACAAAGAAGAGTGTGACTTTGTCATTAGTTCCTCTATCATATTTTTAGGATCCTAGATGCATCTATAAATACACAAATCGTCATCTCTACCCAATTATCAATCCATAGGTGGGACCTCATCATCAATAATCTCTAAGAGAACAAATCCTTTTTGATCCTAAAACATCATACTCTTCACCCTATCAAAAATTGAGAAGTTAACTATAAATTCTATGAAGAAATATTTATTATTACTCTCATGAAACTCCTAATGTAGAATATAAATATGTTCTGTAAATTTTAAATCATCAATGGATTAATATATGTCATGTTCATGATTTTTATAACCCAACACATCCACTACCTAATATCCCTTTCCATGCATGTTGTCGTGATCAACATTAAAACGGTAAAGATATTTGATCCATATTCATTGTTTGATATCCAGGTCACACTACATACAAATATATTTGAGGAAATTGTGCTCCGTATACACCAAAAATCTCTCACCCATTATATAGTGTCTCCAACAACGTAAGGAATCAAAAACTATTTGTAGCCCAAGTTAATGCCTGATGTAGTGTATATCATGAGTCCTCAAATAGTGATATCCATATATGATAAATCTTTTTCCTTAAATCATCACTACACATAGAAAAACACACCATGCATTACAAGACACTTAATAGACTCTATCAGGCTCTAGTAAAATCAAAATTGGTTCAAAAAAAAGACTTCAAATTCGCTCCTAAAAGGATTTTTTGAACACTTATGACCATAGTAACATAACACCATTCATTGTAAGACCAGTAAGAGGTTAAAAATTGTGTCTTATTACCTTTATGAAATTCATATAATATACATAAAACCATAACAATATCAATATGTCAAACATATTATTGGACTGTTCATGGAAATCCATATTACACACAATCTCTA
Source organism: Viscum album (assembly GCA_963277665.1). Taxonomy (NCBI): domain Eukaryota; kingdom Viridiplantae; phylum Streptophyta; class Magnoliopsida; order Santalales; family Viscaceae; genus Viscum; species Viscum album. The sequence goes on from OY728157.1 coordinate 82,271,952, forward strand.
TGTCAATAGATACCTTTGATTTACAGATAATATTAACCAGGAAGTGAACCTTTTCAATATATATATGCAGCACATAAAAGGATATGAATAAAGATGATACTCCCTTAGTGTATTCAGAATAATCTTGAAATACCTATCACAATTTTTATGATTATGAGAATAGCCTAATATTTCATCCAAAAAATTAAATGAAAAAAATATATTCTAGATCGGATTGGAACACCCTATTGATCAAATCCATGAAAACAGGAAGTGCATTTTTTTGACCAAGCAACATCATGACATACTCACAATGACTAATCCCACTATGAAATGTCTTATGAGGTATATCTAATGGAATGAATTTCACCTAATGATTTCCATATTTTAGGTGTTGCTTTGGTATTATGCTAGCTCCATAGAGTTGGTCAAATAGATAATCTATTTGAGGTAGTGGATACTAGTTATCTATTTTTTGAAAGGTCAGCCTTTTCTATTCCATGCATAGAATAAGGTTATCATCCACCATCTTGGTGAAACCCAGGCGTGACACCCAAGAAGATGTGTTGGGTCAGATAAAGTCAATAGAATCAAAATAATTAACTACATCTTGAGCTCCTACAGCTCAGTAGGTTCCATACTATATTGAGTAATGGAAATTGTTGATTCTCCTAGAAAAACCTTGAGTGTAAACTATTCCACTATCTAAATAGATAATCTATAAAATTAATTAATAAAGAAGAACATAAAATTATCTAATATAGGATGAAACTATTTATAATGTATTTTTTACTTATCTATGAAGATACTAGTTATATGGGTGGTCACCCTACCTAGCCCATGATTCTCTGGTCGAGATATACCATCCTAGAAATTTCTCTAACCCCTGTGAAGATAACTAATTCCCTATGACCACACTCCTAACAGTGTGTCTTGGTTCATCACACCTTAGTAATATAAAATTTCCAACAAAATAAATTCCACATTGAATAACGATATAAAGGATTGAGAAAAAACATGTATAGAATAAAGTAGATAAAATAGTAGAGGGTAGTAGAACAGAACAATGTAATGTTAACATTCATATAGGGTGATCCAAAGGTAATTGGTGTAAGGAATGAAACATTCCTGATCCATGACCATATGTAGTTAAAAAACAACATTGAGTAGGTCCACAATATTGAAGGTCATAATCTAAAGACTAGGTACCATGGCTATAACCACTAGTTTTTCCATTCCTACTTGGATTACTCCAACAACATACCTGATGTAGTGTAATAGATTCCACCACTGAAATAGCAGGTGATGCAGAGCCTCTTCCACAAGAAGTATATAGACCGGTCTAAAAAGATCTCAAAATATGGCCCCTACATCCACTAGATTGGAAAAACATGGGATCTCTATCATACTAAGGCTTCATATTCCACCACCTCCCAAACAGATGGATTATAAACGAGCTTCATGTGTGGATACTCTGGTCACCACTACTCTAACGAGAAACCTCAATGGTACACTTTCTACCATTGGAAGATAGACTACCCTATATCATCTCTAAAAATATGTTCCCAGCACTATCACCTTCTATCAAATTGTGGTCAATGATAAATAACATATTGACAATATTTAAAAAATTATTTTAGAGAAATACATCCACCTATCTAAGTATGGAATACATTTTTTCCATTATTGATTTGTTTATTATGTAATAACTCATCACTAGCTAAAAGTGGTGAAAAGATATTAAAAATAACAAAGTGTGTTGAGTAGTATATATATATTGTATCACCCTATATTATGTTCATGAACTCTCTTTCTTGGTTAGCTCTTAGCATTTAAAGATAGAAGTAATTTTAGATGGTAGTTTGAAAATCAGTCAAGACCATTCATTGGTGATGACCAGCACATGTAATCACATCCAACCAGGGCATGGACATATCATGAAGAATATCGGTGGAAGGCTTAACCCACCTCTTTGAAAGAATATCTAAATTCATTTAGATAGATATAGTGGAATACATCCGTGACATAGCCACTTAAATACCATCATCCACTGAGAAGGTTGGAGGATGCTAATGATGGAAGTCAAAATTTAGATCAATTATAGTAGTTACATGTCACGTAACCCAAAACATGGACTACATCAGATGTGGTAAACACTCGTGAAACTAGGATTTCGTGATTATATCAGGTGTAATAGGTATTACCTCTTGTGGAACTCCTGACTGTTAGATTGAAGGCTCATAAACCACTGTATCTGGAGTGTGCTTGTCACCACCCTTCTAGCATATAATACAATGACATCATGGTGGAACAGATCAATAAATTTCTAGTACATCACTTACAATATGATTTGATGGAAATATATACATTAGTGGAATTCAATAATAAAAATAAGGTCTCACATAAAATGGTATAAAACCCCAACAACCATCTTAGTAGGATATGTATTGGTATGTGTTTGAATTTAATTTATTGGGGTTATAGTATGTGATGGGTAAATCCCATTTTTCCTCATCATATACTAGAAACTGTTTCATTTTATGTCATTATTTATATTAAATGTTTTTATTTACTTATATACGTACATCATGTGTCAGTTTAAATAGATCTCCACTCCCAATTAATATGGTCTCATACACCTCATCATTGACATTGACACCCATTCAATTTCATCCATCCAGATCTACCATCAGTGTCAGAATAAAATGAGAAATATATTATTTCTTAACTTGGTTACTCACCAATTCCATTCCACTATAGACCACACATTGTTAGAATTAAAACTACAAATCATGAAATCACAGCAAATAGATAAGATCATGTAACAAAAGGTACAATGCTTACATGGTTAGAAACTAGCTAATTAAGATTCCACCATTAACCTATACTAAGAAACACTATTTATATAAATATTGACATCATAAATATCCAACCCCTTCCCTATAATAAAATTTTAGCATCACAAGAATATATAACAACCATAGATCCCTCAAAAAACACATGTATTACAGGAAAATGCTACAAGTTAAAGTCACCTATATGGAATGGAATATTAATTGCATGTGAATTCTATGAGACTATAATGATACATGATTTATTCTTCATTTACATAATTTTATTGGTCCATGGATAAAATAAATAATCAGTATTAATAATAATTATAATTACCATCACATAGCATGTGCGTCACTGAATTGTGAAAGTTAATCAATTATAATAAGTAGAATAAAAAATTAAAATTCGTATTTCTAGAATCATAGAATTTACACTAAACATGTGTTATCTATGATAAAGCATGGATTATAACCATTTTCCAAAGACATCCTAATATTATTCTATTTCATTATAATATTAATGCTATAAAAAACATTGATGACAATTTGTGATGTCTCAGACCATAGTTCCAATTATTGGTTCCCTGATCTCTATTGGCCACATGGCCTTAAGCATGCCTCCCCATGTTCTGAAGGTTTTCAACTAAAAATATGGCCATAGGGTGTGTCCATAGAGAGATTGTACCAACATTAACCGATTGAATTACATTGGACATATGATTTAACGGTACCTAAATAGAATAAGTAGTGTAATAAATGATTACTCAATTGAAGAAAACCTACATCAACTAGAACAGTAAGCCAACAAATAAGATGAAGTCGTAAACATTAATCATCATATAATAATAAAAAATTGAAAGTGATTCATATACATAAGCTGAAGATAATTTATGTGATGTATCTACAAAATTGGAAAACAAGTACAAATGACATCAGAAAATAATGATATATAAAGGAATCAAAATAATCCAATAACTATCTAGCATCCTTAGCACTGGATTGGTCATCTACTACTAAGATCCACCCTAAATAAAGAAACAAAGATCATGTTTCAAAAACATAATTCTTTCCATGGCAGCACATTTATACATAAAATATGTCTAAGTACTACTAACATCCTTGATAGGGTGTGAGATAAATCTCAGTATACCACCACCGATGATGTCTATACAAATGAATTCTATGAAATAAAAACTAAAATAGTGTTTTGGTATATATATATGTAAATAAATGTTATATTTTAAATAATTTGATACATAAATCATCCTTAAATATTAATTTCTTGGAACATATAACCATTTTATTAATTTTTTATGTTCATATTATATATATGAATCACGTGCGGTATAACATCGCTGATAGTGAAGCATTGTAGAAATAGAAATAACGGATCCTTGGAATAAAAAGATCTCATATTATGATAATAATAGTAAAGAGGTCCCAATGTAATAACCAATTCATACATAACATCAAAGGTTGATAAAACATGGTAATAAACTATAGCCTTGCAATAAAAGGTTTGAGTGCAGTCCTATGGGAATCAGCATGAAATTCCAAAGCAATGGAGTCTAACCGAGTCTAATGATCTTGTCCTCAGTAAAATGGGTTAAGCATGAATCGACCTAAGGGGGGGAATTATTGGATAAACATGTCTGAAAGAATCAAGATAGATCCAATGTGAGTATCCAATGAATCCTAATATGTAGATGAAAATGAAGGGATCCTATGGTTTCATTTCAAGCATCCTCTAATTGACAGGGACCATGTTCGATGTTGGGTATCTCCTTTAGCGAATAACTCCTTGAATGGGATTGGTTTCCTCTGAGTGCTCAAAGTATTCACTTGGGAATCCAAATTGGATCATGTTTTATCACTCCTTTAAAAGTGTAATGGTCTATAATAAATAGGTACCATATACATAATTCATTATTTATTTATGTCTATGTAATAAGAATTCCTTTTGATAAATTAATTGGTTCATTCCAATATCTTCTATATTATGTGTCATGGATAAAGAGGACATATACCTATATATTAATTGATATATATATATATATATTCCTTTATTATGTTTATTTATTTAAATTTGATAAAAATTATTAATTTGGATAAGGACATGAAATCATATCCAATTCGATAATAATTAACTAGTGCAAGTAATATATAAAAATATATATTCCATTTAACAATGTATAATTCATTAATTACATTGAAAATATTACCTTATAAGGTTCATGTGGAAAATAAAATATTATAATCCATTTAGAAATTATGGATCGATTTATTTTATAAAAACACTTACTGTAAAATGATCAAGTGATATAACACCTGAAAGGTGGTGCAGATAGTAATAACAAACCATTTAAGGGCATACATTATGAAGTACCATTCTTGGGGAGGTATGCGTTGATGTTATAACCTCTAGTGATGATGTAAATATATGAAAAGTCCCTTAGAATATGATTATAACGACTATAATAAAGGAATGTAAATTTTATAGGCAACACCCTATGAAATCCGAATCTTCACAACAATGTTATTTTATCAAATGAAGATACTTGAGGTAAGAGTCCTAGGCCACCTACCTCGATCCTATACAACTCTCGTCATCCAGTATCAACCCTTAGTTTGGCCTGGATAGGTAGATCTGTGAATAATGAAACGAATCCCTGAAAATAGGTCATATGATCCTATATCTAAATAGAATCATCGGTGTAAATAAGAGAAATTAACTGAGCCTATAGATCTAAGATCATACTTGGAATAATCCAATGAGACCAACATGGCTTCGATTAGACGATGAATGAATGAACATGATCGGTGGATAAAAATGAGGGAACTTGGGAGATCCAATTGGGAGAAGAGAGAATCGACGGATAGAAAAAAAAGTAGATAATGTTATGGTTTTAATAAATTAAGTTATTTTAGCAATTTTGTCAAAGAAGATAGGCTAACCAAATTTTGTTTCATGGTTGGTCGAACCCTGCACCAATCGTGTGCGTCCGACTTCTTTAGGGGGGGGACCCTTCACAGTTTTATGCACACAATTTTTCTAGGCATGCATAAATAGTGTATCTCCCATTGCTACATTTATTCAGAAATAACATGCATGGGTATGAACCATATTCCTCCTGGTTTCCATAAACCGTACAGCCTCCTCAAGCCCATTGTCTAACCCTCGCACTATTAGAAAAACAATATAGAATGGATCACATAGTTCCAATTATCCATGTGGCCTAGTCCCTTTCTCAACTGACAGGGGTTCTGATCTCAAAATAATTTCTTAACACCCCCTAATCCTATATGATCTCATTAGGCATCCATATTAGGATATCCAAATTTGCGTTAGACTGAAATGAAAAGGATACACACAAGATAGAAGAACATGGTTCTTACCATAAAATATTCCAACAAAATCAATATTATGAAATATGTATCATCAATATACTAAAATTGTATTATTACCAGGGAATATTCATTATCTCTCTCCCTCCCATCCATTTGAAAATGAAAATGTCATCTGTGTTATAATTGTCTCTTGCCTCCACTGATGATGTATTTCATTTTTTATCAACTATCTACATGGATGGTTCAATGAATGTATTTCATTAATAAAAATATATATATTTTGGAATGATTAAAATTTTATAAATAAAAAAGTCAACATTTCATTAAAATCTGACCTGTTATTATTTTACCACCCTTTTCATTGAAAATTACTGAAACAGGCTCATCACTGTTTCCATCTTTTTGAATTATAATTAAAAATATCATAAAATGGTATTGTAATATTATAAATAATTTTCAAATTCTATTTCTATAACATCAATGGTAATTTATTTTAATAATATGATTTAATATGGGAAAAAGATAAATTAACAATATAAAATCAGACATTTTTATCGGTAAATTACCATAAACATATTTTTCGTTGATTCCATTCTCACATATTATATCCATTAATTCCATCAAATTAATGTTTTAATATATAAACAATAAAATAAAAATGATTTCACTGTCTTTAATATTATATTATTGATGAACATTTTATTAATGAATTAAGATAGACATAGCCATCATGAAATATATACAAAACAATCAATGTTACTAACATCTAATCATGAAAAAAACAATAAATGAATAATAAATGAATTATAAAAAATAATAATTTAAGAGAATAAATGGTAATATATTCTAATAAGATAATGAAATGAGTGATTAATATGGTAATTTTTTTATACAAGGAAAAATCACTTTTTGTGTAGTCGGGCATAGAGGTCAGGGCTTCATCTCAGTTTTTTTCATTGAGGCATGTTTTCATATAATAAACAATTTATTATTTTAAATATTGGGCTTACAAACAAATTTTTATTTTATTATTATTAATAAATTTTGATCCATGTTTTTAACATTATATTCATGAATCAATCTTTCATATTCTCTCAATTCATTTACTACTGAATTTATAAGCGATTTCTCAACATAATTCCATTTTTTGAAAAGTTAGTCATTTTTAAAACATAATTTATTTTGTTTGGTGTATATATAATAATTATAAATACGTAGATCCTATGATCCTATAACTAGTGGAGGTTTTAATAAATTATAATGAGTAACATTATTGAAAATAACTAAATAGATTAATAGTCTTGGAAAACTAGATACATACAGAATTCTCACTTTTCATTCGAAAACATAAAATATGACATAGAAATTTATTTGCGAAAATAATTAATCCCTAAATAATATCCCTTAATATTAATCGTAAGACACATCTTGAAACCCTGGGGAAATAAAACATAATAAAGGGGTGATCATAGATTCTTAGTAAAGGAATGTGAACAGTGGAAGCTATCATAGAATAAATAACACATGAATAATATCAATGGAATAAATGATGATAAATAATTCCATATAAATAATCCCACAAGATTTAAACATATAAATATATGATATAAATATTCAAAGAAGAACATTGACATCAATAAATAATTTCATTATGATAGAATTCATAATTTTATACATCTTAAACATACCATCAATGCCTCGTGCCAATACATATTATATAAAAGTGTAAGGAAACCACCAAATTCCAAAAATATTTTGTCTTATAAGACAAAATGATGCATCCAGGGGGAATGCAATTTCATGCCATACCCATCATATTATAAGCCTAATGCATTAATCATGTGAATCAATAATAAAAATTATTCAAGATTTCGTAATAATAAAAAAGTCTTTATATTAAGAACTTTCATATTGAATATTAATAATTTACTTAGTGAAACTAATCATCAACCATACAGAGAAATATGGGGGATGATATGATTGGATTATATCTTTCATAAATCATAATATTCATTAATGGATTTTGAAATAGATGAAAGTATAACAAAAATATCTCACAAAAATATCTTTGAGAAAATACCATTTTCATATTTAAATCAATTATTTAAATCTAAACATTTCCAAAATATTAATGAAAAAATTTCCATTGAAAATATTTTTTGAAACTATTAGGGATGCCTTAAATAATTACATGGTCATAATGGTGTTAAATTATTTCTATTTCATATACATTAAAGAAAATATTTCAATCATACTTTTAAAAAATGTAAAAAGTAAATCATTTCAAAACCAAAAATAATATTTCATATTAAACCATATTGTAAAATTTAAATCATGTATAAATATGAAATTAATAAATCATTGGATAATATTATTATTATTATTGATTTTTTTGAAAATAAGGATATGGAAGTAAATACATTTTTTTTAAGAGAGAAATACAGTCAACTCCCATTAATAATATTCCCACGGTCTCATATGTACTCAAAGAGACGATAATGAAATAAAATGATTAATTTTATATTAATAAAAATAGTAGAATAAAATAAATTTAATTTAATATAAAAATATCAAATAATTCCCTTTATAGGGATGAATAAATAAAAATTTCTGAATATTTATTTGATTGTGAAATAATCTCAAACCTCAAGTAGGAATTGTTTCATATATTATTTTAAATTTACGTAAAATAAATTTATGTTTATTATACATATATATTATAATAATTCATTTACTTATAATATCATATATGATCTATGTTTTTCTTTTCAATACAAATTTATTTTTAATTATTTATTAATTTTATTTTTTCTTAGTGTTAAATGTCTTATTATTAATTTATGTTTTGGTTCATAGGTTTGAGTCATTTTACAATGATCATGGACTCATAATATATAGAATTTTAATATTGATATAATTGATTTATATATTAATTATATATTTTTATTTATATTAATTCATAAAAGTTATAAATAGAAAATGAATTACACTATTTTTTTGGAGACCATTGGTTATATGTATGCATGAATTTGTTTTCCATTTTTAGTGGAAAGAAAAAAAAGAAAAGTAAATAAAATTTCATATTAAAATAATTATATCTCATATATCATACATATTTATTTAATATATCTTTATTACCATTAATAAAAAAAAGAAAATAAAAAACAAATCACTTAGTGGAGGTGGTTGTCCACACGTACGCACGAGCTATTTTATCATTTTCTAACAGATTAGAATGTATGAAGGTATATTTGATATTGTAATTATAGAAGTATATTATTTCAAAAATATAATATATAAATATGAAACTCTTCTTGTTAAACATCTTGGAATTAGGGTTTTTTAAAATGACTTGTATCGCTACATGTTGATGGTAGTCAACATGAACTCACGAGCAATACTTTCAATTCTCATTTGATGTAAAAATGGATAAATGGTGGTGGGTTTTTAATCATAATAATATTTTAATATATTTAATAAATTTAGTTTGTTATTTTATAATGAATTATAATTGTTTAATGTATATAAAATAAGAAATAAATTGAATGTACTCAATTAGGTGTTGTATATCTTTGTTATGAACCTACTTTACTCCTTAACCCTTGAAATCATAGTCATTGGTAAAGAATAAAATCTTTAAGATGTGCCTAGGGAAGAAATTAATGTATTATGGAATGTATTGGCTAATATTTGAGGCTCAAAATGATGGATTAAGATAGGAAAAGAGGTTCTATTTTATATGTGAGGGTAGGGGCACTCATAAAATTTATTAAGTATTAAATTAATATAAAATAATTTTCAAAATCAAGTTTCTCAAAATTGATATATTTATAAAATAGAATAATAAAAATTATAAATCGTCTAATTAAATAAAATTTATACATGTTTATGTGATTATTTAAACCTAAATTCTTTGTTCTAACCCCATTTTAATCTATTTTTCAATTACCATAATATCAACGTTTTGTACTCTTTATGATTCAAGAATGTTACCATAAAAAGAAAAATGATCCTTATATGAACTATTACTAATATCATAATCTATATCACATCCATGTAGATTATGATTTAATTTCAATTAATTTTAAATAATTTATGAAATTATTATTAATTATAAATTATCATTAATTTCATTTTATATAATATTTGTTTAATTTTTCATTAATTTCACCAATATAACAATTGAAATAAAATAAATATATTTAAAACATTAATATTTCATCATAATTATTAGATAAAATCATGGGACAAAATTATTCATAAAAATTTTATTTCTATTAATATAGTTCAAAAAAATTATTTTATTTTTATATTAATTGAATAAATATTGCAATAACATTGTGTAAAAAGTTAACTAAATTATTCAAAAACTAAAAATTAAAAATAAATTACCAAGATAAAAAAATAATTCATATTTATAATAAATATTACTATCCAAACATAACCATTTTTTATCCTTATGAAGAAATATTAGAGATATTAATATCAAGAAAATATTTTTGTTTTCCTTTATTTCTAAAATAATATAATGGTATATATCAATAAAAAACAGCACAAAGTGGAAATATTTTAATGATTTAGAAGAGAATGGTCAAAATCAATTCAATAAATTGGGTAAAGAGAAGTGTTAGATAAATTTTAAAGGCATATCACATATTTCTTACTTTGTTTTACCCGTTTAACCCTTACCTATGTGACAAATATTTACAAAGGTTACAATTTAAAATGACTTAAAGTAAAAGGAAAATATATATAAAAAAATTATCATAATGATTCCAAAAATGAAATAAATTTTATAAAACTTAATTCATATATGTATAAAATATTAATTTAAATTTAAACCGACAAAATGCGACGACATGAAATTTTCTTGAAAAATTCATTTTAAGTAAACCAAATTATACGGAATCCAATTATAATGTTGATTTTAATATGATTTGTTAGATTATTATTAATCAAAATTAATTAATTAAACTTTAAAACTGATACAAAATATAATGTGACATTTTGAGTACATTAAATACAAAGCCAAATTCCAATAAAAATAAGTATTTTTAACTATTCATCAAAAAAACACAATTTTTAGAAAATTATTAAAACACCATTTTATGGTAATTTTTAAAATAAAAATTTAAAAAATATTTAAAAAATTTAAATATTGTCTTTAAAAGTCATATAATTGAATTATAATATTTTCTCTCTACAAGCGATAAAAACCAGTTTTGAATAAAAATTATTTTTAAAACTTAAAATATCATTACTAAAAAATAAAATTGCATTTATTAATATCCATATCACTCCCTTAAAAACTATGATATAACGGTATCTAAAATTATTGTTTATTTTGACTTGGGGTTACATGCATCAAAATCCATCTAAATAATTAAATTTATTCAAGGAGAAATATATCATAAAATCTTATAGTGTAAAATTATTCCCCCATAAAATTAATATACACAATGAAATTACATCACTATAATAGAAAAAAGTGATAATATAATATATTTAATAGCATCATGTAGTTTCTAATTAGCTTATTCCAAATTTACATTCCTATAGATAATGTTAACAAGTTGAGTAGTCATGCTCTATAACACTTTCTCTCTGTGATCCTATATTTCTATTGATTTTTTTTCATAAGAAATACGATGATTCAGTGATAAAACCTAATATTTTAGTACATATGACTTATTCTATTTAATTACACCATAGAGATATATAGAACAAATCATGAACTTAATAGATGTTCTGGTGAGGTGTGAAGTGATATGCTACCATCTTGACTCGATCAAGCATCTCAAAGGGGACAATATACACTGGGCTATGTTTTTCCATTCATTCTATATATCAAAACCTTTTTCCATATATAAATTAAAAAATATTAAATCTAACCAACATCAAATTTTATATCTTTTTTAATATTTATAGGAAGATTTATATTTTGAATATAAGCTACCTTGATGGGTTGTGGACTGGCTCAAACATTATCTATCATTTCATCATATATCTCAAGTCCTGATGGAATTTTTAATCTAAATCCATCCATGTACATTGGATTTATAAAATTATTTCAATATAATTCTGATATCACACTGATATATCATATATTACCACCCTTATACAATTTTATTACATTTTTATGGGTTCAATTATCCCCTATTAAATCCATTGGCACTAAATTTATATATTTATTCCATTTGTTAAAATCAATCTTATAACGATATAATTACCGAATGTACCAATTTGATTATAGTTCACTATTTATATTATAAAATTTACTAAACCAATATAAATGTGAAAATTATTTTTTTAATATTATATTATCATTGGGATTTGATTCATCCGACTATACTAGGTGCTAGATCTGGGCACAAGAGGTCCAAAATATTCCTACAAGTGAATCAATTTTATGTGAAGATAGATTGGACATACCTGTGGCAATAGGGACACAAATCATTACTAGGTCCCTAATTATGATTATTATACTCCATTATAATGATAACATGAATAATCAATATCTTAACTATATTTCCAATGAATTGATAATGTTCTATAAATTTAACATTCCAAAAAAAATCAAGGAAAAAACAATGTCATGAACAGTCAACTACTTCCATTAGAACTAGTTTTTTTTGTTGAAATTTTGTTGTATTTGTCCATAAATCAACTCCTCCGCTTTATCATAATTTTTTTTTCAACCATATGATATGTTTGGAGTGATTGGTAGATTATTCTTCTATATAAATGGCTTTCATCCCTTCCAAGGATTTTTAAACTCCTTATGATCTCATAGGGAGGAACATTATGTAAATCCCAAACTCTGTATTTGTAATAATTGAATGTTATTTTATATTAAATATTTTTGTATGTTTAAGTAGAGAATATTGTTATTTAATTTAGTTATGTACATTTATTTCGTGATCAAACATAGATGATCATGTTTTGGGTACCCATTCATATGATATTTCGTTCATTGTTCATAACTTCTTCTTTCACCATTCAATTGAAGTTTTCTTAGTTCATATTGGTCATTTGAACCCAAAAATAGACTTCAATTTAAAATTCAATTTATTACATGGTATTACAATGATATTACACAAAAACCTATACATCACTTTTAGTTATTCATTTTTCCCTTCATTAGTTTCAATTATGAAGTTTGAAAAAAATCCTTCATTCATCAATGAAAACTGGTGAATCATTTTGTGTTTATAACTGAATCCTATGAACAATTCAAGAATAAAATCCATAAAAATATAGTTATATGTGTTCAAAATTGGGAATTAAAATACCTATACCCAATCTATTGAATCAATGATGTATGATCATAGTGATATTTCCCCAGGTTGATCACACTTTATCAAATCTATTAATTTCAACTCTATTTTTCACTTATTTATATATTCATTAATATTAATGAAGAAAAGCACGATTTAAAAAATATAATCAAAATATTTTAAATGATTTTTTTTCAAATTAATTATATTAGGAACTATTTAAATATGAATTAGCATTCCATCTACACTGCAGAAATTCAGGTAAAACGTAAACCACTAATTTTATGTGCTCTACAACATTACCATATTTTGACACCATTTCCTGGGAAACAATATTATTTTTTCACTTAATTTATTTATATTCTATTTTTTTTCTTACAATTATTGTATCCCCCTCCCTTTTGACTTATTAGTATTATATTCTTTTCATATTTAATTTTTACTATCTTTATCTTCTTCACAATCTATAATAGACCACAAAAATTTATTTTCTCATATGATTTTTGTAATTGTTTGAATTTTAATCATATTTTATTACAAAATTTAAAAAAAACACAACATATTTTTGTTTCTTCATTTGGAAAAGAAAAACTATTTGAAATATAACCTAAAATTTAAAATTTTATCCTCTCACAAGTAATTCCTTCAAGGTTATTACTATATAGTATCACTAAGGAGACCCTTTAGGAACCATATGTAGCCCTAAAACAATCTAAAATTGAACCAAATTAAACCTATTAAGCATGCCTATATGTAATGTAATATTAATAAAATTGACCAATCCTTATGTGGAGTAACAACATATATACATCCAATATCATGTAGAAGACACCAACATCGATCTGAGATCATGACTCATCCACTTACATCTCATATTTTATTATCTTCTTAGTCATTACCCTAACAAACATATTAATGAATTTCACATAGTGATCTCCACCATAAAAACCCAAAATGCCTCTGAGAACCACATAATGTTTTGGTGAATCCCCTTCCCTATTAAGAGAGTGGAAAAATACTATCTATATTATCTACCTACCTCCAATGGTGGATAAAAGTACACATTATTTATAATTCATTAACTTTCTCAAGAACTAAATCCATTAGTGAAGAAATATGTGTTATTATAGAATCACAAAAATACACCCTTCATGAATATTAGGTGAGATTAATAATACTTTATTCATGTTTCCCCAGCCACAAAACTAGTTACCAATATATATTTTAATAATTATATGAGTAAATTGTCTCAATGGATCGATGAATGATATATTTGGTAGTCAATGGATCCATTGTTTATAAAACTCCAACATTAACTCATGACTAATGATCTAATGTCTGTCAAAATTAAAAACCATTTGGTACATTAGAAATTAAACCCAATCAAATAGTTCAGGAGGTATTTCATTCAACCATAGAAAAAAATTTTGTTAATAAACGTGATTAAATTCATACCACTCTTATATAATTACCTATTGAAAAATTTAATTTAAACTCTCCAATTGTTTCATTTAACTACGGTATTTAATCTAATAATACTTTTGTATATGAAAAGTTCCTCTAACATCAAGATTAATCTGACTCTTGTGATGTAGTAACCTCTTGGGATTATTTTTAACAACAAATTTTTTTATACAGGAGAACATAATTCTAAATACAAACCCCTTGTGGAAAGCACAATCACTATACTGACAATGATAAAAATTGATCTACCCTAAAGAAATATGATATGAACAATTAAATTTAATGAAACAATCATATTCATTACCCACTCATAGTAACCCAACTCCAAAAATTGAACTATTCCTTGAGGAAATTTGGTAGAAAATGGAATCCCAGAACCTTCCATTTTAACTGACAAGGGAATCTATTATTCAAGACTTATAAACTCAAATAGTAGAACATAGAAACACCATTTTTGAGATAATGATGCATGTTTATGATAAAATTCAAACCCAACCTGTTTCTAATCCCAAGAAATAAATTTATTTATTTTTTATCACACATCATAGTGGTAAATAAATTTATCCTTTAATTATTCTTCCAAATAGGTTATTCTCCCTCAATGAAAATCACTCTCTCTTCCTCAAAATACAATTTTGATGAAATGTAAAATATGTTAACCATGATTTCATTGAGGAATCCATAGAACCATTCATTCCTCTTCCTATTCCCAAAAGGCTCTAAAAATAAGAATTTTTTTTAAATGAAATATATAAATAGATCATGGATACTTTTTTAATGGATAAACAAAAAATTCATCTCTTGATTTAAATTAAAGAAATTTAATCATAAAGCAAATTTCATTAAAATATTGCACTGACACATAGAAAATGAATGTGAATGAGAAATTTTGAAATGCCTTGGATTTTATAAAACTAGCCATTCCAACCAATATCGTTGATATAGAAACTTTTATGATATATTTGTTCATATGGGAGATCCTAAATTTTGATGAAACGGTTGACATAGATGATTCATTTAATGTAACACCTTTCGTTATTTATACTTCCCCATAGGTTGTAGAGCTTCAACCTTTGGGAATCGTTATGAAACTTGATAATTGGATAACAAAACACCTAGCATGAAAGTCGAAGGAAATCCATGTGCGTGTGAGGAATCTTATATTTCCTATAGACATCTATTTTCTTGATATAAAGGATTCTAGGAGGTTTGAACATTCCCCAATCACACTTGGAAGTCCCTTAAAATAGAAAATATAACTATAAATGTTTATAGTGATATAATATCCATGATGTTTTAGGGAGAAATGATATGTTTAAATATCCTTGATTCTATGATAAAATCTATTGTAGAGATTTAATACCATCAAGTATATTCAATGAAATTTATCTCTAATGAAACACATACAGAATTTTCTCTTTGACCCATACCTTTATTAACTTTACACTACTTCAAAATTAGATTATTTGAGATATTATTCATGTTATTAGTGTCGTTTGGTTCTGGAAAACATAAAATTTGTTCATTAATTTATGTGTGTGTTCATTGTGTGGTAACCATAACAATCAATGATTTTTAAAATATCATTTCCATTGATTTTTTTCCATAAAGAATTAACATGAGCTAATAGAAATATCTATGGACCTCACTCCTCCAAAATCCCCTCCCTCAACCCAAAAACTACCAGTTTCAAAATTAAAAAAAGTACAATCAATTTTAAAATATTTATATCAAATGTGTATTGATGATTTAACAACATTATTTACAACATCTTCTCCCCATAATAAGAATAAAAACTATTAGTCCTTTTGAAAGAGTGTAAAAATGTGACATGATGGATAATAGTTGATACAACAAGGAATTTATCATCCATTTACATACACCATATACTTTTAGATGATGAGACTAATCCTATAAATATTTTCACAATGATTCATAAATTCCACCCTCCATGAAGTTATAATATAAAAAATTAGTAAATTACTAAATTTTGGGATCATCAATCACAGATCTTATAGTAAATGGGTTGGCCTAGTGAAAAATATCCCTAAAAATATAATAATTGTAGCTTTAAATAAAATAAATTAATTGGTTCCAACACATGTTCAAAAATATTGGTGAGACTATATTAACACGCATTGACTAAATCAATTCACATGAAATGACCATATTTATCTACCTTTTATTGAACAAATGTTAAAAATATTTCCTAGAATGTCCCACTATTGTTTTCTTTATGGATATTCAGGTTTTGTTGAAATCCAAATAGCCCCTTAGGATCATGAAAAGGCAAAATTTACCAAAAAATTTGTATCATTTTCATATAGGAGGATGCCATTTGGTATCATTAATTCTCCATGTATATTTCAGTATTGTATGTTTTGTGTATTTACTGGGTACCATGGGAAATTTATAAAAGTTTTTATATATAAATTAATAGTTTATATATCATTGTTTGAATATTGTATGGAACACCTAGGTTTTTTCCTCTGCTGTTGCATTGAAAAGTATCTCAAATTAAATTATATGAACTATCATTTCATAGTAGAACAAGGTATAGTTCATGGGCATTTTATTTCAGGTAATGGATTCCAAGATGATAATTAAGAAATTGAAATAATTTCTTCTTTTCCATATCAATTTTTTTCCTTAGGTGTTATCTTTCGTGGTTCATAATAGATTTTATAATTGATTCATTATTGACTTTAGTAACATTGAAATTCCATTATCTTAGTTATTAAAATAAATATTCTATGTTTTATTTGGATTAAAATTTTGGGGATATACGAAATTCACTAAAACTGATTTTCATATAACCAACCGTTATGAAACCACAATTGTTGGATCCCTCCTTCGAACATATGTGTGATGTCTTTAACATTGTAGTTGGGGATTTTTTATCACAAAGGGTTGAGAGGGATCCACATTTCATAATGTATGCCTAATGTACCCTTTAATCTACATAGAAAACTACACGACCACTAAAAAAGAACTTCATTATTTTTTAATGGATAAATTATTCTTATATATTCTTGGGTAAAAATTAATTGAGCTTTCTAATCATGTTAACCTTCTTTTTCTCATTAAAACACATGAAAAAATCCCCCCATAATAGGTTGGATGATAATCCTCTATGAGTTTAATCTAGATATTCTAGAAAAAATAGGGGTGTAAAATTTGGTAGTTGGGTACATTATTAGTATTTCCCTACCATTGGACCACTATGTTGACTCATCCATACCCATAAGAAAATTCTTCTTTGATGAGTAACTTTTTGATGTTATGGGACATATCCCTTAGTATATATACATTGTAAATTTTTTAGCAACATCATGGGGCCCATCAAATTTACACACTTCAAAATTCTAGATACTGAAGCCTAATTCGTGATGGTACATTTTGGGATGATCTATGATTGTGGATAATTTTTAGTGACTAGGTTGTTCATCAACGTGTCCCCAACGATGATATATCCAATGTTTTGATATTGTGCCTCTTTTTATATTGTTGAGGTGACATTGGCTCACAATGTATATCATTAAAGGTCCTTGAGATGTCACTTTATTGGTCAACATTGTATATAGATTCTAATTATATTTATAATTCATGCACAAGATATCATTTCATAGATAATATATCCAGGAGGAATGAAATCCCCCAAGAACCTATGTTATTTTTTTAGATCTTTTATTAATGGATAATTTATTTAAAGGGGCCTTTTCCAAATTCATTTTAATTTTTTTACACATTATAGGTTGTTGACTATGTCAACAAAAGGGTGAAAGAAAGGCTAATGGGACTAATGAGAGTTTATTGGTTATTTTCATCATGAGATCTCAAATTTTTATTATATTTGGTTTTCCACGAATAATTTTTTCTATAATCCTAGCTAATAAAACTTCCTCCATATGTTTGTGAGTTTTTGAAAAGTCTTCACTATTTTTTACTCCCAAACTAATGAGAAATACAAAAATTAAAAATTGGGTTGTTAATAGGATATTGAAAAAAATGTAGAACCCTATATCAAATATTTTACTTTGTATACAGAGGATGCAGATTGGATTTACTATAAAACATTTAAATCCCTAATGGGAATGTTGCCATATAGGAATGGGTTTAAAAAAAATTATCCCCTTATAATATAGGATGATCACCATTCATATTAAGCTAATGAAAATTATAACATGAATTTATAAAATGAATCTTATGATATAAAGAATAATATTTCCGAGTTTGAAGAAATTCAGCATTATACATATCATAACCTATAGATCTTTCAAGAGAACAATTATATACATGATGAGATGATCTATCAGATGAAGTTTCAATTTTGTTAAAATGTCTTCATATACAATTCTAGGAAAAATATCTTCTCCTATAGGATTCATTTCTTAAAATTCAATGGATATACAGTGATTCATGTTTACCCTTATGGCGATGTATATGTTTTTTGTGAGACTAGTGTCCAAAATATTACAATCAATGGGTAGAGACTTAAACAATCATCAGAGTACCTTCCAAATAATTTGATGGACTAAATCCAACTATTTGATGCCACATATTATTCCACATAATATGTTGACCCTTCTGCCTATATGTATTTACATCTATATTTATTTTATCTCCATGAATTGAGTAAAATTTATATTTTTGGGTTTTGTAGAGGGTCACATTGGATAGTTAAATTTTTTAAATGTATATAAAAGAAATAACAAAGTAATTTTTTGTTTCAATTGGTGGTTACATTTTCTATGTTTTATGTTTATAGATAAACCATGATATTAAAAATCATATCCAAAATAATTTTTCATGCTTGAGTTGATTATATGTGAAATTTCATTGTTTTTGGAAAAACAAATTCATATGAATTTTCATTTGTGATATTTTTCTTGAATTATTATCTTAAAATCATTAAAAATAATTTAATTGATTTTTAAAACCCATGCCTCATTAGCCCATGCCAATACTTTTAATCACTTTAATGTTATATATTTTAAGCCCTCGATTTCATATTATTACTTTTAATAATTTTCCTTATAGTCTTAGGTAATTTAGAGAAACTATAATTTTCCATGATTTTTTGGAATCTATAAGATTAAAGTGAGCTACACCATTGATATGTGGAATCATTCAATTAAACATCCCAATGTACATGTAAATCCTATTTTGGCCCACATTTTCCGTTAAACCATATTTGAAACTAGTTGCAATGAAATTCGTATTAGGTAACCACATTACATGATAGTTTATTTCGATATACTAATCCTTTATGTACATTCTTAACTTATTTTTAGTAACTATGGGGAATGGGTGTTTCCAGGATAATTATAGGAAAATATTATTTTTAAAGGGTTTGGTGAATGGGAACCAACTTTTTTATTGGGAAGTGGGTTCACAAGCCATATTATCTCATTTCTTTATATATGTTCTCTTAATTATCTTCAAAAATTGTATAAAACAAATAATAACTCCTTACTCCAAATAAATAACAAAAAGATAAATTAAATTGAGAAAAAGGGTATTTATCTTTTTTTAAGAATCTAGAATGGAGGATCATTTATTAAGTCAATGAAAGGAGACAAACGTATGAAAAAAAATCACTATAAATTTTTCCAAAAGAAAAGTGGATACCATGTCACAACGAATAATGTTGGTGTAGACACACCCATCTTCTTTAACACATTTTTTGCAAGACTGTCAATAAGAGAATTATCCACCCAAAAGGTATGAGTGATAATGTAACTCATAAAGGAGAGTCTATCAATATAGTTAGTTCATTTAGCTATGAGATTTTACAAAATATAATCATATCTCATCTTGATGTCTTGAACAATGGTAGTGGAGTCACACTCAAACCAAATGTTTTTCCAACTCCTTTGACATGCAAGGTCATTTTATATTATCATTACCATCATTTACACTTATAGAGTATAGATATGGACATGAAGACCAAGAACGTGTTCGCAAACATATCTATAACATTATTCCATGGGGGTTCCACTTGATGAACCATCTGTGTTATTTTTCATCCAACCAACATGGTGGGGTGGAGCCACGAATTTTCAAGAGTTCCATACTATTATGGATAGTTGCATACAATATTGAGGAACCATAGGTCCATGATTTCTTTAACCACATTGATGAGACATTCAGAATATAGTGTTATGGATCTTTACATTATACCATTAATCCCAATGAAGACAACCTATATATGAAATTGCTTCTGGTTGTGTATGACCTCATTCATGATTATCCAAATTATGTGGAACAATTCAGCACAAGCCACCCTGAGAATAATGGAAATATATTTGGATAGTAGGATGTTATCTAGAGAAGTTTTGATATGAAACAAATAATCATCTTGATGGGTATGTATCTCAAAAATGTCATGTATAGTTTTCCATAAGGATGAATATGTTTTGATGGATAATAAAAAATGATTAAAATCATCCTAGTGCAGGTTACAAAAGAAAATTTTAGAATACATGGAAATTCCATCCCTTCGAATATTTATATCCAATGGAACCTTGTTGATAGATATTCTCCAATGCAAAATGAAAATGGATGGTTGCAGACATTTTTTTGATAAAATACTCATTCAATTTTTAGTCACATTGTAAAATTTTCTTATAGAATATCTTTGAGTCAGGTATTCTATTTTGAGAATGTTCCCAGATGAGCATATTCCTTTGATGTATAACGTTATTTCTGGAATATTTTGTGGAAATCTCATCAGGCTACATATCAATATTTTCCATTAGATCTTGTATCTATATGTTTTGGTGAATTTTAAATTCTAAGGGGTTGATCTCATTAGTCAGGGGGCTTCAATACAGTTATAATGCCAAAATATAAGAGTGCAATTCCTATTTACCAGGCAATGAGATTCGTTTATTTTTGGGAAGGCAGTTCTAAAACCCGGCCAAATGGAAGACTCATGGTAGCTCAATTTTCCAAAAAATGAGTCTTGAAAGGAAACTCGCTCTTAGAAACTCCAGGGTTGAGATTTTATTTTCATTAATCATCAAATAATATTGTTTTGTAAAAAATGGATGAAAAATTATAGATTCATGATACCAAAACCTCCAAGAGCATTAGTCATGAAACATTGTATCCATGGAGCTGTCCTAACATTCCATTCCATAATATTGCCACTATATAAAAAATTTCATATCATGGAGTTAATTTTTTTAATGAATGATATTGGTTATAGATACAACATGATTTCTTGAAACAATTATGAGATAACAGAATTCTTGGAATGGAAAATTCTTCCTTCCATTGAGAGTAAGATTCAATTTGATGACACTAGTGCTCTTCTAATATGACTCAATACATTTGAAAAATTAGAGGAACAGGGTAAACCCCAGAACATCGGGACTCCAATGTATATTGATGGATGTGATCCTTCTCTTATTATAATGTCATTTAGGAGATATCAATTCCTTGAGGCTGAAATATTCTTTCAAAAACATATAATTTACTTTATAGAGATGACGTATTGTGGAGACAAACATTCAACGTTAATATGGTAATTATTGATTTTGTTGATATTTATCATGTCTCTCTTTGTAAAAACAACAATTTCATCCCAAAATGTAAATGGGAATGGGAAAAGATACCTCTAACTAGACAGATGGTTTCCATTTCATCTATGTCCACCATGTGAATAAAAATCTTGTTATTATAATATTATACAATTGAAATGATAATTGATGATATTGTATCCCAATATCTCACCCCTGGTGTAATGAAATTATCCTTACAGAGACCAATTTACAAATATATACAATTTGGTAGAATCATGAATTTGTTTGGTCCAATGTATAGACCTTATATTAAATCAAAAAAAAATTGTAGAACATTACCTATAAATCACTGTCCATTTTTTAAAACTCTTTTTAATGTAATGATTTATTTTTACTAATTCATACTCAGGTGGTCTTTCATAGAAGATTAAAACTCTATGATGCAGTGAGCAAGAAATCTTGGATGTCCCTTCCTTTCAAAATTCCAAATTTATTCCATTATATAATTTTATTTCATACGCAATACAGTCTATTGGGAATTAATATTAGAATGAAATTGTGTATTTTTTGACAAGAGAAATGGGTTTGGATTGACTTTTGTCACTTGATTTTATCCACCTTTGTAATTAATAAAATTAATTGATCATTTAAGACTTTAGTAAAACACCCTATATTGAAAAACATCATTATATGGTTGCACATGTCATTTTGAACGACCACCCAAATGGATTGGAAGAAGATATTTGTGAACCCATCTGGTTTCAGAGAATGTTTTTTCTAGAGGGGAAATTCATCATCCATGATTTCAAAATATGGATGGCTGGAGGTGAGATAATATTTTTCCTCATAAATTATATATTTAGGAATGATATTTTCTTTATAATTTATTCCTTTGTGGTAAATTAAAAATATTCATGAAAATGTAGTCAATGTGATTGAATAGATCTTATCTTTCTTCTAGAATTCAGTCTCCATATTTGAGAAGAGAGATATCCATACATTCTATTCTACCCCATTGAAGATAATTGATAAAATTGGTGTTTATATTCCCATTATTGAGTGATCTGAAATTGAAAATATATTTTTCATTTTATCTCTGAGTTTGATGAGACTTTTTAGCTCATTGGGCATGTCATCTTATTTGGATGTGCTTCCAGAGAAGATTATCCTCGTTATTGATTCCTAGAGATCATGAAAAGATCCTCAAATGGAATCAATTTCTGTATAAATCCTAATAAATAACAATTTGATTTTTATTTTAGTTTTTTCTTCATTATTTTGATCTTTGAAATACTAACTAGAGGAATGGAATTACTCTCAACTATAGACCAGGTATTCTGGA
The DNA here is from genome assembly GCA_963277665.1 of Viscum album. NCBI lineage: Eukaryota > Viridiplantae > Streptophyta > Magnoliopsida > Santalales > Viscaceae > Viscum > Viscum album. The sequence continues at coordinate 82,295,725 of OY728157.1, forward strand.
TAGTATTTCAAAATTTTCAAAGAGATTCCCATGAATTGTTAAACCATTATAGAATAGGTGGATCATACCATTTAAAAGATAACTAAATATGATGGGATGATGATCATAGTTGTGTTTATCTAGTATGAAACATGATATTAATTTTAAGTTAGTAAGTGAGTCATCATTGATAAAATCTGTATCAATTCAACTTGCTCTAATTCCATTGAGAAGCCTCATATAGAATGTATATTTGGATCCAAGGATATATATTTTCATTAGACCTAATTCTTCAGCATATGAACTGAAAACATTGATGGATATGGTGCTGAAAATAGGGCTTATCTTCTCTTCTCCATTAAGGATTATATTGAAGTATCACGTGAAAGTCGAAGGATCCATTATAAGAGTTGACAATCGCTTAATTTTCATTTATATTGACCTCTTTTCGAGGTAACTATTGATAGCATAACAAACTAAATAGAATTATTTCTATATGAACTCAATTATGATACATGTGATTATCTATTTATCATCATGAATAGTGGCTAGATTATTGACACTACAGTTCTCTTGTGACCAAAATCTATCAGTATTGGACATAGCTCGGGTGGTTCCCTGAACTAGGTATCCTCTACTACATAACAGAGTCACATAATTTGATGCATTAAAAATAGGTTCAGAAAGACAAATAATATCAAGATTATATATAACTTCCTGGATCATGATGGAATCTTCAGTGAAATGGTTGGTTATTCTATGGCTTTTCCAAAAACAAAATAATCCTCATTATGATTTTATCTTGGGCATTATTCCCTCCTTTTCAATCATAGGTACTTGTCTGTTTGATTTACTAATAGTCCCTATCTTCATGAAATGTTATATTTTTTTGGATCTTTTGGGAAATCTTAAATGTGGGTAAAATGTGACAACATCGCCTCCCCTTTATAAGAGTCAGAATTTCAGTGTCTCTCAGTGGAATTCCAATTGTGTTCTAGGTATTCATCTCATATCATACCATTCCATTTCAGGGAACCAGATCCTCCAAAATCACCTAATCATACTCTAGTTTTATAGTTATATCATTATAAAAATAAATTAGATCAATTATAAATTCATTAGATTTTGTAGAAAAAGTAGTGGAGAAAACATCTAATGAGAGGGTTAAGTAATAATTTTCAGGTTCTGCTATATTGATCCACTACTCATTTCTGAAAAGTGGGTTGATTGGAATTACATAATCACCATTTTTTTAGTCCTCTTCCTCAACCAAGAAAACCGAGGGGGAACAGGTATGATCAAATTATTTGATTTTTCACCCAATTCACTGGTTTAGAGGTGTTTTTTCTTCCAATGACCATTAAGATTCTATTCCTACCTCTTGAAACGACCTTCCATCTTCTGTTTCTATGAGTTATTTTAGCCATATATTTCACAACTCAATTCTTTTTAAATTCTTTTCCTCCCATTTTAAAATGCTCATATAATTGAGGTTGGTTCCAAAATTCATATTTTATCTCCATGTGGGGGTCATTTGTATCTAGAGAGACCCTATCTTGTGGGGGTGATTCGTTGTTGATTTCAATTAGTATTGTTACAAAAAGGTAAATATATCTATTGATGGTGAATTAATCTATATTTATGGGGGGGGAATTCTAGAAGTCAAATTATTAAGGATTTTTGGTTGAAAGTAAACCCATGGGAGCCCATGGATCATGGACCACACCTGAGCAAGGGAGTGCCTCAAATTGATGGTGTTGAAATTGGAATCCAATTAAGATATCCTTGAGAACCCTATCATTAGAAAAAAATTAAAAAATACCCATAAAATATCATGGTCATGTAGTCTATATAGGCTAAAATTAAATTATCCCTTACCAATCAGAATTAGTCTCCATGTCCAATAGCTCTAGTAGTATGAGATCCGGTCTTTTAGGTCCGTTTAAGACTTTGGCCTCAATCCTTTTTCATATGATATTCAAACAAATATCACGAAACTGAAATGATCAACCTTTTGTTTAAGAGCATCTAGATCTGCAATCACTATGATGTAATCATCCCCCAAGAACATTAGTACAGGTGTTTATCTGGATTCAGATGAAGCAATGGGAGATCCCACAGGAATCTCCAAAAATGAAATTTACATTCGGAGGAGGGTTTAAGAGTTAGAACCTAGAGCAATGCCTTTTGTGGGAGAAATGAATGTTCATTCTAACTCCAAGATTAAGGAAACCATAGTAGATCATGATATTAAAATAAGGATTTGGCATCATAGTGTTGAATGTAAAATATTCCAACTCTCACTATCTCTATTTAATGTTTATTTTATATGTTTTTTTTGGGATTTTTCTCATTATTGTCCGCTTCTTGGGTATAACCCACACAAATGCAACAAAGAGGATATTTATTTGGATGCGGGAAAATCTTTGAGTATTTGAGTATAAACAATCATTGTTAACTCTTACTGAATTTCGAAATTCTTTTTAGTTAATAGATTAAACACTCCTCCTGTGGAACATATTTATTAAATGTTTATTCTTACCCACCCTTGATCCTTAGAACAACCTATTGGATGTCCTAATGAGTGTAAAACTAGTTTCTAGTTGTATAGACACATATAATCATTGAAATAATGTTGAAAGATCAAATTAATCTGGGAAATGTGCATAACTCAACTTTCATATGTTCCTAGTGTATAAATGTAAAATTTCTTTTGGAGGTAGGATTTTTCTTTTTTGCATGTATGAATGAATAAATTCAAAAAATATGAAATTTTGAGAAGAAGAATGATAGGAAAATTTATTTTATAAATTGTAAATGATGTATTTTATTAAAAAATAATCATCGAAGTTTTCTAACCATTGATATAGTAATGGGACATTATTATGATATAATACTATTTTTAAGGGTATAATGGTTTAGGTGTGGGGATGTGGGAACAAGATGATATATAAAATATTACCACCCTTAGAATTTGTAATTTAATATATTTATGGGTTCTAGTATACAAATATTAATTCCATTTTAACTCAATTTATATTTTCAATTAATTTTTTTAAAGCATTCTTAAAATGATGTAATTACATAATGTCCCAATTTGAAAATATTTCATTGATTTCAATATAAGATTACTACACTAACAAAAATATGAAAATTCCACTTTTAATATTAAATGATAATTTGGATTTAATTTATCATACTTGGCCGAAGGAAAGAACTGAGAATAAAAGGCCCAAAAGAGGTCCACATGTGATGAAATTCAAGGTGAGATTGATTAGACCTACCTGTGGTGATTGGTCCATAACTCAGGCTTATGGCCTCGAATTTGGATAATTAAACATCCATTGGATTTATAAAATAAATTCACACATATAAACCATATTTAAAGTAAATTAAATAATTTAATGTTGGTAAACAATCCATACAAAATAGAAGAAAATATTTTAGTATGAATAGTCATATAGTCCCTTCGGAACATGTCTTATTTTGTGGAACATATGATGTATTTATCCTTGAAATCACAACTCCACCTAATTATAAAATTCATATCTGCTATATAGCATGTTTTTGAAATATTTGGTAAGATTTTATTCAACATATATTGCTTCATCCCCTTCCATGGATCTCTAAAATCCAAATGATCACGCAGCGGGAACGTGATGTAAATCCCATGTTTCGTGTTTGTAATATTAGAATGATATATTTAATTTTAGTATTTCTCTGGTTTTTATTCCTACTATATTTTTCTTTAATTAATTTATATACAATAATTTCATTATAAAACATAGATGATCATATTTCGGTCACACATTCATGTGATGTTTCAAAATGCATTCCCAATTTTTTCTTCCCCTATTAATTGCAGTGTTTGTGTGGTTCATTTTGGTAAATTGAACTATCATATTCAAAAAAATGTATAACTATATGTATATAATCTTATAATAATTAAATAAAATACCCAAGAAAATAGGTTGGGCTGTTTATTTGTTTCATTAACTAGTTTTGGTAATGTAGTCAGGCCCAAATCTCCGAATCATTGGCAGTAGTCGTTGACAGTTTTTCGATTTCTAACTCAACACTAAGAGGTATAATAGGATAATATTAGTACAAAAATTATAATTTATAAAAACTAGTTATTAATATATCTAAATCTTAAATCTTAATGCGATGAATGATGAGAATCATGATATTTCCATGGGTTGATCCCCTAAATATAATCTCTTAATTTATTTTTCCTTTTATTTATTGTTAATTTATGATTTCCTCTTAAATAAAAAACCCAAAATCAATAAAATATAATTCCCCATTTCATTATAAAAAAACTTTTATAAAAATTATTAATATTAGGATCTATTGAGAGATAACCTACGGTTCCTTTTATTCAATTAAATTCTAGTCAAATACTAAACATCTAATTTGATATTATCGAAATTTAGATTATAGTATTCATAAGGATCAATATAAATGATTGTGTGGAAAACAATTTTAAAATGTAATTATAAGAGGAAGATTCTGATCCCAATCAACTTTAAAATCCATATAAAAAGATTTCTCTATATCCTCTTATTACTGAGTGGTTATCTTTGACTAACCATATATGTGAGGAGTATATGAAAAATTGAAGCAGTAATCTGAATCTTGATATTATTGAAGGCTTCACCATAACATCAAAGTAAACCTTGGATACTGATTAGATGTAATAGGATTTATAGGATTTATTTAATTTATATTATGTTATGTTGGTTAGGATAAATATATTCTCTAATAGAAATGATGTCTTCAGAATTTGTAATATGATCAACAAAAACCAAAAAAATATATGACTATTTTGCAGAGTCTGATGAAAAAATATGTGGTGATGATGTCAAATTTACATTTACATATGGGTAATAGTTTTAACAACACCTTATACATTTTCCCACAACCTTAAATTGAAGACATACCAATCGCCGATTAAAAAATACTATTATAACCCTTTTCATATTATGCTACAAAAAACACTTTTAGATCATTATACATACTATTAATTGTAAGATAAATAGAAAAAGATGAATTCTGAGCTTAATTAAACATCTCCTTCTTCAAGTCTATTATTGATAGGAAACATACTTGGTTTATTAACCTTATCATTCTAGCGTGGTCCTTGATGAAGTCAAGCAAAATACTCACCTTCTTCTATAATTACATATCTTCTTTCTATGACTACTTAATCATAATGTATATGGATGGTTGAACATTCATCATAGATTGAAAATATATATCCCATTTTCTCATGATTTTAAGATTAATCTTCTGTATATCCATGAATATTTTTGTCGATTTAGATCCTTATTATAGAAAAATAAACATGGTCATTCTGAGTTTGATCATCTTCCTCCCAATATGCCTTCATAAAATTTGAATTTATAATGAAATAATAAACATTTTTCAACTCAAACCATCTTATATAGTTCCCATTTAACTCATTTCATATCAATATATACACAAAAATCTTATGATCTGTATAAATATCAAACCATTAACCATAAATATTATGCTTCAACATATATTATTAATAAATACAACTACAAAATATAAATCATGGGTCATGTAAATATTCTCATAATTTTTAATTGGTGTGAAGAATATGTTGTCACCATTTAATTTTACATGTGGAAACATCTTAATACATTCTGTGATATATCACTATAGACAATGAGCATTTCTATATTGTAGAGTACTGTAATCATATATAGACTGACCATCATTCTCTTTAGTTCGTTGAAATTCATATCAAATTCATTTGTTCATTAGAACATAACCACCTTTAATTTCAACATGGGTAGTGGATTATAAATTGATGATAAAAATTTAATAAAGCATAATTTTTATTCATACATCCTAAGGAAAAAATGGATCTCTATTATCATGATTAGTCTAAGCCATTTCTCAATAATATCTATGTTTGTAGGATCCATCGATATACGCTTATGTGAAATTATATGATCCAATAATGGACATTTATAAATCCAATATTTACACATAGTAAATTTATCATTAAAATTCATAGGTCAAAAAAGGGGCCTAGATATTTTGAAGGGGGGGATCTGGGTATGGATGCTCTTTTCAAACATAATCCTTCCCCACTGAATCATGTTCTTTTTAATATAAGGGCCACTTCTTATTCAAATTAATGTTAATTTTAATCATTTCTTCTCTAGTTTTATCTGATTATAATTCACTAAAACTAATGGTATAATAATAAAACAAGGAATCATATATTTTTACTTGCATCACCCTCATTGGGATACATCTAAGGAGCACAAAATAGAAATATATCGATTATACCATGTTCACTATGGTTAATTTCCAAAAATGATGTTTATACTGGATCACATCTTTTTCCAGTCTCACTGACATTACAAGATTTAGGGTATACCCACTACATTCGCAATGAGCATTCTCGTCCCCCCATCACCATCTCCCTCACCTAGGGTTTTCTCAGCGCCTCCTTCCTAGTACGCGGTCGGTTTCGGGGTGGCGGATCCTCGGTTGCGACGACGTCGGAGACTTCGTGGACTCATTCTTCTCAATATTTTTCACCACTGTTTGCCTCACCTCACCCAACTCCTTTTTCCCCGGATAGGGTATCCAAAGGTAGCATGGTGCCGGTTCACGAATGAGTTCCATCTTTTATGACTTGAGAGTGTCGCCCTGTTTTCCTCATGTGTGTTTTCTGGTTCATCGTGATCTCCACGTGCGACTGGGAAAGAGGTGATGGGATTTGGCTTTCAGCGGGTCTCTGGGGTGCTGGTGATGTCTTTCGTTTATTGTATATGGATTTTTCATTTTGTTTTGGGTGCTTATATATTTGTTTGTCGGCTTTGTTTCATGTTATTTTAGTGGTTTTGGTGATGGTTGGATGTATGATCTTCAATATTTGCATCGCTTATGTTTCTTGTTGTTTTGAATGTTGATTTGGACCAGCTAGTGGCCGATTGATACTGGGTTTTGGTCTTCGTGCACTTTTGATTCTGGATTTTGTTCTTCTGGGATGAGTTTCTAGAGTTCAAGTGATTGGTTATACAGTTTGTGTGAATCAGTGAAGGTGGTGATGTGTGTTGTTTGGCAGAAGTATGTAAAGTGATGTTTTTTCCATGGATAAAATGTTCTGGCGTTGTTTGTAGTGTGGGAGGATCTGTGCAATAAGTTTTTCTGATGTTTGGAGCTTCTCCCATACATTCTACTATGATTTGATTCAGGCGAGGATTAGAGCATGTTCTTTCATCATGTTGGACTTTTCAGATTTTGTTTTTGAGACGGGATGGCTCAGCTATCGGTACCGGGCCCGTGCACCTCTACACTAGACAACATGCTGAACATTCACACACCAGTGGAGGTTCCATACTGATGATGATGTTGGGGAAGGTTATTTCTTAGTAGCTTTTTTGGGCATTGAAATTCATTTAATGTTGATGTTTTTATTTCCTTGAAGACATGTATGGTTTCCCCCTTTGTCCTTAAAAGGGGGATTATCCAAAATTAATAAAAATTGAAGCCTTTGGGAATTTCAGTCAACGGTCACTCGCTATATCTTTTTACCTGGATCACTATTGGTAAAAAGTATAACATCCATCCTCTTATTTTTCTCACTACTCTTAGAATGGATACACTAATAGTTTATAGACATTTAGGTCCAAATATTTTCATGAAATCATGCATCATGAACTATAAATAGATGCACTATTGAAGTCCATTTTTACTAGTAGAAAAAAATCAACATTTCCACGTATTGTCAGTTAGCATAATTTTTTTAGCAATTTTACCTCTTCACAGACATCTTTGATTCCTCAGCAGACATCCTAGATTCCACCATTAACTACGCTACACTATGTGGGGATTGTACTTCATGTACCCCCTCTACTATTTTAACTGCATCTTCTTCCCCATTCTATCATCCTTATTTGAACAATCCTTGCATTATAGATCACCTCAACTTCCATGAACTGATAATTAGTTATAGACCTCCTATCCCCTATAGACCCTTATTCTTTTTCAGGCTATAGTTCCCCATAAACCACCATTCGTGAATGATTCCTGCAGACCAATTCTCCCTTTACAGAATCCTCCCTTGCAAAATCTTATCCTTTGTAGACTCTCCATGACCTCTTTTGGACTGAACCAAATTTCCTCTCTATGAAAATATGGTTTCTGATGAAAAACACTTAAACTTATTTATGGTATTATTGATCCATATATAAAGAATTAGATCCAAAAAATCCACTATTCTGTTTTACATAAATATTCAATGCATAGCATACACTTCCCTGTACTGAGCTCCTCTAAAAATAATTTTCACTTCGATATCTACCTAGCACTATTGCTCCTCTATGGACGATGATATGTTCTGTGAATGAATCCCTTCCTGTATCCACAAATAACTACCTCACTCTCACAAATGATGATCCATCCATCATACCACAAGAATTTTGTATACTTATTACCTCCAATGAACTGCAAGCCTTCCTTTGATTTATTATCCCCACGTGGTCAGTGTACCATGCTTCATGGTCTTCATAGCATGACTATGCAAATATCATCATTTTTTTATTTTTAGTCACCGTTCATCATACATCTTATGTGGTCTGTGAAATGTGCTTTGTGTTCTATCTTCTATTGACTTCTATGTGAAAAAAATAATTCCATTTTTTGAAACAGAATCATGATTTTGAGTCCATAATATTTGGAAACATGGGGAAATTGCACCACCTTAAACACCCGCTTCAAAAAACAATACCCATTCACAATTGTGGTAATTTGGGTTTGTCAACAGACTCAATCACACTCAAAACACAAAATGTATGACATGAAGGATTTTTTACCAACAATATCCCCCTTTGGGATTGTTGATAATTCTTCTCATTCTGATATATCATTAAATATCCTTCCATATTCTATCAATTTTCAATTATTACAATTAATATAAAAATCAAGGATTTACTAAACACACACAATAGGATAACATGAGCTATTCTAAATTTGATAATCAAGAGTATAATGAATATTATATCAATGAATCGCTACATTCTATTGCAAAAACCCTTACCTAATTTCATCATTAACCTCATCTCTTGTAATATATATCCTTTGATATATCATGTTTTTTAGAAAAGTGAGATTTGAGGCTCTTGAATAAAATCTAGATGAATTAAAAGATGAAAAATGAAGGAATTATAAATTTATCCAGGAGAGGAATAAGAACCATGTCGTTTTGAAAAGTTGTCAAATAATGATGTTCTTATGCATTTACCCATTTATTTTTCATCGCCAAAAAATATAGTTAGCCTCTCCGAATGTATGGGTTATGAAATAGTTGAAAGATTAAATCTTTTAAACACAATTCATCAATTTAGCATCCATCCTCCATGACAGGTGCCTCTACCCCATTCATACAACATTCACAAGAGTGGTGGAGTCACATTCAATCCAAACATTATTCTATTTTTTTGGATGAAAAAATAAATCGCCACTATAATCCCCAAAATCACTGATTCAGGTTTGGTGACACTTCCACAAGGGCCAAACAAGCTTCCAATAATGTTTCCATTCCAATCCCTCGAGATGGATCCAAACCCAAAGTGTCCTGGATTACCCCTCAAGGCTCCATTGATGTTGAATTTGAATTAAAATTCAAATGGGGGTGCCTAGAAATAATCCAAAGTATGTCGAGGGGCCATGAAATTTCATGCAATGTTCAGATGCCTAAGTACCACCCAGTCATCAATCAAGTTTCTACAATTTTATGAATGGAGGCCATTAGCCGCGTGAACTACAACCATTACAAAACCCAATGCACGATCCACATTATTGCAGGACCTTCTATGCCCAATCGTGTTCCTATTTCTCCATAGGTAGTGTATAGTCACAGAGAAATAGACATGAAACAGAAACATACTATGCTTCGAAATAGTGACATTGAATGGATCTGAATGATGTGTTTGGATAGAATCAGTACATGGGAGCTAGATTCTGAAAATCAGCTTCACTACCATCCAATGTGATGATACAGCCTTACAGATCATGGATAAGTGGTCGACATCTTCACAATTTTTTATGAAAACAACATATCAAGAGCATATAGAGACACCCACCCTAATATCTTCATCTCCCATTATCTCACTGCTCTACCTAGAAGTTACTCCCCTTGTGTTGATTAAAATAATTTATCACTTTTGATATCCAAAATTTCGCCCCCTTTTTCAATGAACCCAAAGGTCACTTCATCGTGGTCTTACATAAAGTAAAAAAACAAAGATTAGCACATTAGTTAAAACACAATATAACTCTGGGATATGGGTTTCTTCAACCACACTTTTCAAAGTGTAAGGAGTCAGATGAACTCCTAGAGCTAGTTGAGGTCGTTTAGACTATTCTTTTGGTAAGAACTTCATCAGAATATCAACAACATATTGTTTTAAAGGCACATCCTCCCACTTAAGAATACCTTTATCAAAATTCTCCATGATAATGTGATACATTATTTTAATGTGCTTCATCCTACATTTGGGTTTTTCTATCATTTATAGCACTTTAATTATCGTAATAGATTCCAATCAAAGACATGACTTCAACACCCGTATCCTTCAGTTGTTTATTCATCAATAACAAATGTGTACAAGCATGTGTAGCTATAATATATTTAGATTTTGTGGTTCTCAGTTAAATTAAATCTTGTTTCTTTCTTAGCCAAGAAAATCACACTCTCCCAAAATAAAATGCACCACCAGACATTGATTCATATCATCTCTGTATCAAACTGAATCTATATCTGTATAACCAAATAACTCTCTATGATATTAGTAATTTTACATAAAATTGAAATCTTTTATTCCCTTGATATACCAAATAATTCTTTTTCAATTCACGAAAGTGGAATTCCTTAGGATTTGTTTTATAACATTATAAATGACATGTATCAAAAATTATATTTGTTCAGGTCATTGTTATATACAATAGGCATATAATGATCTACCTATAATTGGTGAGATTAACTGGTTTGACCTCATCATCCCTTGAAAGATGCATCTGGGTAGCCACGATAGTCATGATCTCTGTGGAGTTATCCATTCCAAATCCTATCAAAACCTCAAAGGAAATTTTATTTTGAGAAATTAATGTTTCATTCCTTCCTTGGTTTATTGACCAAGGAAAAATGTCAGTTCAGCAACCATTGACATTTCCAACTAACATTTCATGATTTTTAAAAACGATTTACACTATGATTCATCTCATCCATGGAAGATTTTGTCATTGAAATAAAATAGCACCATCATATTTTTATTACTATCATTGTTGACATAGATATTGTAATAAACTCACTAATCTGAAAACCCTGATTCAACGAAAAATGATTGGGCCATGAATACAATGATCATGGTTCTTTATTCAACCCATAAAAGTATTTTCTCAACAAAAAATATTCAATTTTCATTTTCATAATTTGAAAACCATTTTATTGCTTAATAAAATATTCATCTTCCATAACCCCATTCATAAATGTTGAGTTACTAATCATCTAGAAACATTGTACCTTCATTTCACTGCTATGTCCAAGACTAATATGATTGTGTCCATCCGTCCAATGGTTGAAATTTTTTCATTAACTTCAATATCATTTGAATCATTCACCTGATTAAGATACAAAATGTTCCATCTACTGTATAAAGCTCTTATAGTTGATTGGATCACTATTTATAACCACAAACATTCTTCTTCTCCAAGATCATTTCTTCATAGGTGACTATAGGTTTGAGAAATTTATAGTTCTCAATAACATTTTCTAGTTGTAGTTTCTATAAATTATATTTTCATTGGGTGATTTTATGACATTGCAATGATCCATCAAAAAAACCAATAATCTGACTGAGTTGAAACTCTATTTAAGAAATAAGATACATTCTTAATAACTCTATCACTATCCATTTCAATAAATTACTTCCACATATCTAATATAGCCATAAAAAATATACTCATTCAAAGTAATTATTCAATATTTATTCTCCAGCTCTGATAACTGATATGAATCAATTGACACTCTGGAGTACATATCATCACCACTTTTCCTCTTCTAGTGCCACATACCATTGTATCATATCTCCCCTTGAACCATGAATACATGAACATAAGTTAACATAATTTATTCACATATGGATAGAGGAACCTATGTAATCATCAAGAAGAGGATTTTGGTTGATCCTGATGGATCGGTCTTTTAATACATTCTTGCAAAGCACTGTACTATTTTTGTTCTTGTTCAAACTACCCAACCAACATCACAAATTCTATCTATATGACTAAACATTAATTACCCACATGATTATTCTTCATATGATATTTTAATTATTTAGGCTTTTAATTTTTCCCAATTTTGTTTTTACACCCATTTTTAGTGACTTACTTATTTGATGCTCCACTAGTATTCCATATTTCATGACCCTTTATTTGAGTGAGAATATTTTCACTACTCATATTCTCTTAATTCTTCCTCCCAAGGTAGTATAATTATTTTTTCTTAAATACATTCCTTATGGCATGAAATATATGTTTGTAAAATAATTTTTTATCCATTTTTCTTTTATCAGTTATCTGATTCATGCCACCCATTTTTGATAGGGTTGAGTCTTCCATTAAATTTAAATTCTCCTTAATCACAGCTGGATCGTCTCATCCCTTTTTCTAGGTTAGTTCACATTCATTACAAGATAGTTGTTGTGAGTGTAAAGTTGTAGGTGATTAGTACAACATTCAGTAGAGTATTTTTGATTCCACTGAGGCTATAAACCTATTTTTCAATATATCATATTTTCATCTAATATTGGATTTTTCATACACTACCAGTTTTGAGATCTTAATTTAGGTTCATTTTTGTTCACTCATTTCATCTTTCTTCGATTTATTTCCAAATTCCAATGATCATAACATATAAAAAATTAATCACTAAAGTAATACATCCTTTCATCCATTTAGGGATGATATGGTGACTCATCTAGTGTTATTTCGGCATTGATCCCTTGGGATTACTAACATAGACTCATGGTGAGTCCTAGTTTTCCAAATTAATGGAATTTCCTAGATACATTCTTTTGAAAGACCCACTTTTCTAATTTCTCAAGACACTTCCTCCAATTCTTATATTTAGAAAGATTTATTTCTTCACAATGTGAAATATCTTCCAATAATTAAAAATAATAACATAAATTATTACCATGAGTTCCATATAAATAGAACAAGATACCATTAATTTTTGTAAAATCATTTTTAGATCTACTTCCAATACATAAATCATTTTTCACATTTTTAAAACTATTAACAGATGTTTTACTATTATGGATGGGAGAGATCTCAAAAAATCTATTATCGATTTTTTAAAACTAGATGGACATTAGGATGACACAGTCCAATCATGTTTTTCCTCTAAAATATCATACTTTCATTTCATTTCATTTCCACTAGCTGAAGGATAATAAAATAGTAAATGCAAATCATCCCTTAATCTAAGATTTCCTTTGGAATTATATTTCCCCAATTCTTTCTTAACATACTATATCTATTTCCCCAATTATTGTATCTTCTTTTCCCTAGATTAATGTTGAGAATTATCTTTTCTTATTAGAGTATTCCCACAAGATATCTCAGCTTCCAATTATCAAGACATATTGTCTATTGTGTCATCTTTTATCATTATATTAGAATCTCTCAAAAAAATAGATTCATTGTAGCATACATTCTGTTTTTGTAGCCTTTGGCTCTTCATAAGCATTATAGAATTCTGTGAAGAAAGATAGTCATTTTTGTATTCTTGCTTTTGAATTTCTTCTTTGTTAAGACTATTTTCTTTACAATTATCTTTTATTTTGCGTACCATTATAGACATATTTTCTATTTAATCATCTTATTAATCATACTTATCCCTCACATCAATATACATATTGATATGAATTTTATTTAAGCCTTTAAACATATTGAAATCAATTTATTTCACTTATATTTGGATATCATTGGATTTAATTTCTTCTTTAATTTTCATATTCAATTTTTTTAATTCATTTGAAACTTCCACATTTTGTGTTCTTGAAATTTATAATTTATGAGTAGTACCAACATCACCAAGAACACTAGGATCTTAACTCTTTCTTGAATTATAATTAAAATAGTTAATACTCATACTATCTAATTCACATTGATCATTTTTTAGTATGTTTTTAGTTTCCTTCAATAGAATCATGCCATTTTCGTAGACACTTCTATACTATATAATTCAACCAGACCTCTTATTCTTTATTTATGTTCTTCCCTTTTTCAGGGAACAACAAGATAATAGTAGACTAAAACATTAAATTCAACAATTTACTAGACAATGGTTGGGAAAATAAATCATATAACAGTAACATATGCTCTAATTCCCACTTTTAGGTCCAAAAGGAGACCAGATATCAAAAGTGGGGAGTGAATCAGGGTATGAATGTTATTTTACAACTTCATCCTACCCCATTGGATCATGATAAAATTTTTACATGGTTAATATATAAATCTATTTAATTATAATTTTGATAATGTCCTTCAAATTTTATATGATTTTAATGAACAGATAGTAAAACAATTAATAAATCATATGGACTCCAATATATTTACATGGTTTACCCTCACTCTGCTATATCGAAGGAGCATAAAATTTCAATGTTCTAGTTATACCAAATTCACTAAGGCTCACTACCAACAATGATGTTCAAACTAGATGACCTCCATACCCAAAATCATGACCTTTACAAAATTAGGGGTTTTCTCACTACATTCCCATGGGTCACTCCCTCTGTCTCTTTCTCTAGATCACTATCGGGGAAAAGGATAACCATATTTCAATTCATTTACTCACACCTCTTGATGAGATAAACTCACAGTTTATAGACCTATTGGTCTCTTAATTGGAATGCAAGCATGCATCCTCAACTATAGATAGATTCTCTATTGAAATCCACTTTTAAAGAATAGAAGAAATCCATTTTTTTAATGCTAGTTAGTATAAATTTCATTTGAAAACTACTTATATCCCATAGTGAACATATATGAGTCCTTCACAGACTATCGATCATCCTCTGTGAAAAACGCTTCACCTCATGGCGTGAGTGATTCAACAACGACCTCACATCCATGAACTACATATCCTCCAAAAATTAACTTCACTACTATATATCGTCCTCTATCCATAGACTCTCCCTGCCTCAAAGACTGCCTATAATTCTCAAAACGTATTATGTACCAGGGACTGACTATCCCCCATTAAACCTTACTCCTATGTGGCCTACAATTCCTCATAATCTATATTTCTGGAACACTTCCCATGAACAAATACACTTTTCTTGATATCCTCCCTCCTAAACTCTTCTCCTGTGTGGAATCCCCATAAACCCTTTTGAACTCAACCATATTTCTTCCCATAGTTTTTTTGATGAATAAAATCTCTAATTAATGATGGGAATGAAGATAATTAAATATAATAAAATACATCAACAAAATTCTCAAATCCATTTTACATAAATATTCGATGTGGTACAGTTTTCACCGTGTATTGAGCTCCTCTATGAACCGTTTTTTCCTATACGGTCCATGTAGCGCCATTACTCCTCTACGACTGCCGATATATTCCAAGAATGAATCCCAACTCCACTACACAAATCATTACCTCACTCCCACAAATTAATATACATGCCATGTACCACAGTGATTCCATGAACTACTTTCCTTCTGCAAACTGCAATCCTTTTTATGAACCATTCTTCCAAAGTGGTCCGCATACCACGTTTCACAGTTTTCATAGCACTAATATAAAGAAATCATTCCTTTTTCAATTTTCATCAATTTTATGTGTACCTCTTATGCATTCCATTAATTACGCTTCACGTTTCGCATACTATTTTATCATATGTGAAAATCCTTTTCTGGAAATAATATTCTGATTTTGAGGTCTAGAAATTTTGAAAACACTTCTAAAATGTGCCACCTTAATTCCATGATTCCACAAACTCCATCCATACTCATTATTGGTCAACTGGATTTATCAAACAACATAATCACATCGAAAAAACACTAAAATGATACCTTGAAGGATTTTTCACCCACACAATGTATCATTTCATATTATATTCAATACTGTTCTCAAGTATTCTTTGAGATCTTCCTTTATCATTGAATATATAATAATTTCTTCTAGAGAGACTACCAAAAACTAATCAGGGTGACCTATAAAGACTCTATTAATTAAATCTACGAATATATAAGGTGGATTGGTAGGTATAAATCGAATTACATCAAATTCATAATGACATTACCTTATATAGAATGTTTACTTAGGTATATACTCCATTATTCTTAGTTGATGATATCAAGGTCAAAAATAAATCTCTAAAAAATATACATCTTCTCATAATTGAATAAATATATCATCAATACCAAGTATGATTTATATTAAAAACTCAACATCCCAATTTAGGTGATGCCTACAAATGTCCCCAATAAATACAATAGTATATTCTTGAATAATAGAAACATTTTCTATCACATAAATAGATTATTTTAAATGTATTTTTATTTTAATTTCCATTATTTTTTTTCTTTTGGGGGTTTCACGTTCTTTTATGGAGGAATGGGTGAGTTATCATGAATTGGGCCACACTGTGAGCCCAATTCCATATTTGAAAATAAATTTTGTTTCTTTTATATAATCTTCATTTTTCAACATTTTTAATCCATTTCAATTCATACATGGCCTCCCCTGACCAATTAACACCATCATGTAAATTTGGATCCATTAGAAATCCATAACCAAGGTGTATTTGGGTTTTTATTTAATAGAATGGGCCAACCTGGAATCCCATTTCCAGTTTCAAAAATAAATTCTATTTATTTAAAAAATTACTCAATTTGAACTATTTTATTGTGATTCTAAGTTTCACTCAATACCACAGAACCCTTCCGCGTGCCCCTCCTCTTTCCTCCTTCTTTTGAGCTCGTTTCCATTGGGATTTGGTGAAGAACTTCATAGGGTTTTCTAAATTGTCTGAATTTGAAGAGGTAATTTTTTCCCTTCATAAATCGTTCAATTATTACTAAATTTCCACCATTAAAATTACTAATTCAACCATTACTCATTCCCTTAGATCCCAAATCCATGGCTTCCCTCCATGTTTCTCAAAACCTCTTTGTAACCCCATTTTTAAGAGGTATTTGGTGGAGGAACTTCAAAGAATCTCCATTAAGTGTCTCTCCTCCTTAGTTCTTCCCCTTTCAATGAAGTTTCATTCAATTTCATTGAAGTTAAAAATGACCAGATGGTAGGGTTTAGAACCTATGGTATAAATATTGGTTTTATTGGTAAATTATTGTGTATATAGGTTCGATATAAGTCCATCTTGGTGTAACGGTGGTGCGACTTCATTTTCGCACAGTGATTCAAGGGTTTCATTTGATTTGGGAGGAGATTCCAATGTTGATGAAATATTTGTGTATTACCATGCTATGTTTATAATATTCTAAGGTTTATATCATTGTATTATTACTGTAAAAATTGGTTCTAATGACGTTTGTATTGCAATTGAATTTTAAATACCAATTTGGTGTGAAATTGGGGGTTTTCGAAAGAAATGTTTTATTGGTTTATTTGGGGATTCCTTAAAAATATTTTTTTGTTTCTATCGACCTCTAATAAGTCTGAAAATACTTTTTATATTGTTTATCCCCTTTGGTTGTTTCTGAAAAAATCTGTTTTAATTGTTTTTGTAAAGAAATTGATGTTTTGGTTCCACTTTTCTGTGAAAAATGAAGGGTTTACAAAGTTATCACATCATGTTTAACATGGGGATGGCATAAAATTTATTTTTTGTATTAATTGAAATTTATTGGGCTGGATTTACAATTTTTTTAACTTCCAAGTGTGAACATAGTGTAATATTAGTGTTCTTATGTGGTTTTGTGAGAAAAACAACATGAGATTTTGAGAAATTGTTTTATTAAATATCAAAGTGTTTGATGTGTGTTTTAAGTTGTATAAAATGTGATAGATACTATATTTTGTGTATGTGACCATCAATGTAATTTTAAATTAAAATAAATATGTGTTAAATGCAGAAATTGTTTGAGCACAAAGGGGGCAGCCCGGGTACCTAGTTGTGGAGGATGTGTACTAGTACGGATAGTGGACCGGATGGGTTTTTCCCAGGTTTCACGGAGAATTTGGATAAAT
The DNA here is from genome assembly GCA_963277665.1 of Viscum album. Taxonomy (NCBI): domain Eukaryota; kingdom Viridiplantae; phylum Streptophyta; class Magnoliopsida; order Santalales; family Viscaceae; genus Viscum; species Viscum album. The sequence continues at coordinate 82,313,978 of OY728157.1, forward strand.
AAAACTCTAATTAAAATATATGGATGATGATTTTGGATCCTAGGTTATTTTTATATTCACTACTAATGGCTCGTGCACAAGAATGGATTTTACAATGGTTACATAACACTGATGTATGAGGTACACGGGGACCGAGACTATCTAGTGCCTAGCGGGGGTTCTGGATTTTCTCACTCAATGGATATTTGGTATTATCCCTAGTATCAATGGTGTTTTTGGAAGTACTTTACAATAGATAACTTTTTTATTTTAATGTGTTATCATTTCAGAAATTTTAGTTTGAAAACTATTTTAAATTGAAAGTTTCATTTCTTGGAAGTTATCACTGCTTTTCTTTGCATATTAAAACTGCTTGCTTTTAAAAATTTATTGAATTCCCTTTGGAATAATTGGGTGGTATCCTACATTTAATTGTCTCACATACTACTTACACCCTTGGGTGTAAGTATACTTGGTAATTTTTCTTGTCGCATGTTGGGTATGGTTTTTAGTTCCAGTGGTTTGAGTTTCTGGATGGTCCATGGTGTTGAAGTCTTTTAGAGATGGCTTGAGGGCAGTGCCCCTTTCCATGAGGGTTCATGGGATATTTCCTTTTGGTTTGGTACCTTTTTTATAGTCTTTTTGGATTGTTTTAAAATATGTAATTCAGTTCTTATTTTTTGTAAAAGATTTTTTGGTTTGAAAAATCAAGATTCATTTTATTAGATTCTCTTGTTGTTTTATGTTAATAAACTCAGGTAAATCGTTCCCAATTTCCATTTTATGATACCCGAGCACTTGTTCCAGACCGTGGGGATTGATAACACATTTCGGGCCTTGACACGGGGTGGGTTTGGTACCTATTTCGGTGGGAACCAGATTTGGTTCGTGACAAAATGGTATCAATGGAGGTTCACTCTATTTGGGTAATGTTATTTGAGGAATGGTAGGGATAGTCTAGAGTTAGGATTGTCGGGATTGGGAATTTCAGTTATGATTAGTGTGGTAGAACACCACACGTCATGATGGGAATCAATTCTCCTTGGGATGTCAGGACCTTTCAGAGTCCTTTCATTTTTTTGGTTTAGGGATAATTAGGGGAAATGAAAAGAGATTTTGGTAAATGGTCTCTTTCAGATCGTAGGACCTGGAGAGCCATGTGGAGTAGGGGATATTCTCTAGAACTCACTCATTGATAGTGAATTCATTGGAATATGGCTGCCAACCATATTTCCAAGTCACTCACTGAAACTTGTATTCTCTCGCATTGTCTTGTCTTCTTTAGTTTTGAAATCTTAGAACTTTGGTTTTAAAGTGACTTGGTCTTAAGAAGTGTAATGTTTTTTTTGAAATGATTTTCAAATAAAGATGGAATGGTTTGATTTATGAAATGGTGGAACTGAATATTAAGAATTATTTTGAAATGGAAAATCGTGTGTTTACACCTCTTTTGAAAGCAGAAACAATACTAATGTTGGTTTTGAAAATGTTTTTACAAAAGAGTTTTCTAAACTATTGAAAAGTGTTTTAATGGGATTATATGTTTTGAAATTGATGTAAATTAAATGAATTCGAGTTTTCATTGGAATTATTGTGCGTTTTTAATTTTTTTTAATGCGGTAATTTCGGTTTGATATCCTGGTTAGCGGTTTTGAGAAAAAGGTTGTGTTGGTTAACTCTTTCGGTGTTGAAAAGTGGAAAGAATGTTTGTCTTAACCTTTGGTATTTCCATTAGTGACCACATGCATGGGGTTATATGGGATGATGGATGGTCGATGGCATGGCTAGATGACTTCCGGGACGGATATGAGGAGGGTTCCCGGTGTGGCACAAAAACATGCATGTGTGAGGACCATGGGGTACCATTGGTGGATATGCTTACCGCTGATCCGTTTTTTTCCAAGAAATGGGTTTGAAGAAAAACATGATGTCTTGATGAATAGTTTAGGATTGTTTGTATTATGGTTTTTTCAAAATGTTGATGTTGTTGGATGTCAAACCCCAACCGACGCATTATTTTAAATTTATTAATTTTGGGTCCTTTTCGGGCACTTGACCATGCACGTGACCCTGCGCTCGACCATGTGCTCGATCGGGAGCGTAACCAGGTGTGCGACTGTGTATGGTGTCTATCCTCAATATATTATTTTATTATATTGGTCTATTTTATTATTTTTGTTTTATTATTGATATTAAATTTAATATTTAAAAGGATAATAATTTATCCTTCATTTTGTTTTTATTTTTGTTTTTATTTTTGTTTTTATTTTATTTTCCTTTTTTTATTTCATCTTTTTCTTTTCTCTCTTTTTCTTCTCTATCTCTCTTTTTTCTCTCCCACTCATTCTCTACCCCTCTCTCGCACGGCTAGATCCGCACCACCCCTCCCTTCCAACCAATTTTTCCGGTGTGACACACCTCCGACCTCCCTTCCCCTCACCTTGTTTTCCATCCGAACCTTCACCATAGGTGCGTTTTCCCTTTGTTGGATTGTTTTGTTGATTTCTGGTTTTTTGGGTTATTGTTTTATATTGAATTTGGTTTGATTTTGATGAAATGGGTTTGAAACCTTGTTTTTATGGTTTCCTTGTATTTCTTGTGGTGCTATTGATGTGCGATGGGAGTTTCACGCCATGTTTATGAAGTTTTCTACATGCCAATAGGTGGTTCCATGAATAATTTTTATTTGATGAATTAATTTGGATGCTTAATTTTATTATCATGTAATTTAATTAATTTTTGTAGTGTGAAGCTAGTTTTCTTTGAAATTTGATTTGTATAGAAATTGTTTCATAAGTTTTTTATATTATGTATGTGTTTTCTACTGAGAACTCTGTTTTTGTTTTATTTAAATTGTGCAGATGGTTTAATTGAGTATGTAACCTATGAAAATTGAGTTTTTAAAGATACTTGTTTTGGTGTGTAATGTAGTGTCATGGAATTTAAAATTTTATTTATAAATTTTTTTTTAATTTTTTTATAAAATAATTATTAAGGATGGAAAATTTATGTTCTCTGAGTTGGGTAAAGGTTTTCGGTTTAAAATGTCCTACGGTTGTTTTAGCGTGTCGTCAGTGAATGTCCGTGACTATACAGTTAGCGGGTTGAGTGTGCTTATTCTTAAGAGCGAAGTGAGTCCTGTCATCACGATCGAGCGGCGATTCGAGGTAGGTTTCCCACTTCACATACCGTAAAATTTAGAAATTATAAATTTCTTGTTATTTTATTAATTTTTTTGGTAAATTAGAAATAATATTTTTATGAAAAAAAATTTCAGCAGATGAAGCTGTTTATGTTTATGGAATGAACTAAAATGGTTTTTCTTGATGAACTGTCGCATCATGGTGAAAAATTTCGTTTGGATTTTTAAAATTAAATATAAATTTTCAAGTTTCATTTCAGTTTGATGAGAAATGTTTAGTTTTGATGGAAAATGACGTTTCATTAAATAGTTGTTTGACATGTGAATAATTGTGTTGTTTTCATTTTGAGAAACACCTAGTGGCCCGGTTGGCACTTTTAAAATGGTTTTGAAATTGATTTTGATGAATGTACCTCGGGATGGGTACAACTAAAGTCTCGGTTGGCATTTTGTGTAATTTTTGTGAAAGGGCGATGTGTGAAATCTATCCAAGGCTCATTTGGAATTTTGAACTGATTTTTGGTAAAACCCTTCTTAGGTTGGGTTCCTTTCCTAGTTCGGATCCATTTGATTGGGGGGTCCTTGGTATGGGACCTCCCTTGTGAAATGTATGTTAATGGAAAGGGACTACCCCTGAGGTGGATGGGGTGGTACCAGATTGTGTGATGTGTTTGAATGATATATATATGCCTGAATTGTGTTTGAATTGTAAGACACACCCTCCCTAGAACTATACATGGGAACCAGGAAAAGTAAGCGAATTTTTTGAGAACGATTGATGCACTAGTTTAGATTATGCACTGGCTAGTGGCCCCATATGAGGGGAATACTGTGTTATTGCTGCTATGTGGATTGGGCCCCTCGGTTAGGCCATACAAGGCTATACTGGGTATTAGTTCGTGCGTTTTGATGTCATCGAGTTAGGGAATGCCTTTAGGATAAGTCACATGTATAATATGTTCTATACTGTTCACGATCTCCTAGGTTCAACCCATTTCTATTCAGCTTTTGTTGCTTGCAGTAGAGATTATGATGCTTATATGTATACCTACATTTCCCTTCATGTGTGATTTCTTTTGTGTATTTCTTGTGTATTGTTCTCCTTAGAAAGTGGTATACTGATTTTAATTAGGTTTCTAAAAATGGTTTTCAAATGAAAGTGTTTAATACTCTTTGTAAAAATTTTAAAAAAAATATAAAAATAACTTTCACTTTCTAAAAATTTATTAACACAAATGAAATGAATCTAGATTTGAAAATGGTTAAGGGAAATGGTTTGTACTATTCTTTTGAGAAAAGTACTTAGAAAAAATTACTTTTATAAATTTTAGTTCAAACTTGAAATTATTGAATTCTTTATTTAATGGCATGTGCATTTGGAATAGAATTATTCAGGCCTACCTACTGAGTTTTAATACTCATACCTATAGTGTTTTCATGTTTTTTGTTTCTACTGTAGGTTTGAAACGATCATGTTCGTCATGGGGGAGACTTGGTTTTGGTTTGGAGAGTGACTCTCGAGGTCATGGGGAGTTTTGGGTTATGTTCAGTTTAGTATGTTGTGATACCTTTTTTTCACTACTTTATTTATTTTCATTGGGCGAAATCTTGCCCTCTTGCCTTGTTGATTCCCAGGCGCATGTCTCCAACCCGAGAGGATCAGGAATGCCTCTCAAGCCTTTCCAAGGATCAGATTGGGTGACCGGTGTAGGATCGATCCAGGTTGGTTCGTGACAAAATCGTATCAGAGGAGGTTGTTCTTGTTATTTGGGGTGTTAGGTAGATCGGAGATAGGATTGTCGGTACTCGAGTGGTAGGTGCGGGAAGAGCGTCTCAAACTCTTTCTCACTCTAATCCTCGACTAACCAGGGTTAGTCCGGGATCTATTTTTTGGCTTTGGTCTTTGTGGATGAGGGATGACAAGAAGAGTAAACTGGTACTGTGTGTTGTCTCACATCGAGTAGCAACCCATGTGATACCTGAGAGTACGGTTCGACACTCCTAGTGGTTGGTGCATTCCTAGGGCATGGTCTGCGAAACCATGTAGCCAGGATAGACCTGACCACCAGTCCTTCGTCTAGGTTCTTTATTTTATGGGATGTTTTGTTTCAGTTTTGGGTGGGTCCAAAAGTGATTTATTTTTCTTTTTAATGTTGAGTGAACAGTGGGGTTGCACTTATTTTTCAACTGTTGTGAAAATGACATGATTTATGGGGTGTTTTCTTTTGAACCATGTTTCTGGAAATTGGTGCTTGATTTGTTGATGTCAAATTTCAAAAAATATGTCTTGGATTATCTGAAACTGAAGTGGGTTGTTTTAGAAATGGAATAAATTTTAGAAATTTGCCTTGAGTCTTTGACATGGTTTTGAAAAAAAGGGGGTATTTTCATATATTGAGAATTTTATGTTTTGAAAGTGGAGTATCCTTGTTTCTTTCCAGTGGTATTCCTATGGGTGCAAACATGTGCATGTGAACATGATTAGTGGATAGTTGGTGGATCGTGTGGATGGGTGCATGAGTAGCACAAAAATGCATATATGTGAGGCATCCAAGAATATCAGTGGTAGGATATATCGGGAATATTGTGATTATTTTTCAGTTCTTGGTTTTCAAGTGGTTTTTTTTATTTGAAAATGAATTAATTAGTTAAGTTGGAATTTTTGGATTTCTATCCAATGCGTGTTTTTTTTGAGTTCCTTGGTTTTTTGGAGGGTTTGTTTTGTATTTCTTGTCTGTGATATTCCCCATAGAAAGGTCCAATGAGTTTCTAGTAGGTCTTTCAATTATTGGTTCAGCCCAGACTCTTAGTAGAGTGGTGGAGTTGGGTTCTGCTCAATGGTGTCAGCCTTTTCGAGACGTTGAGGTCAGTTGAATATCATCGAGTTCTTTGAAGAAATCTGGGTGTGACTTCGATTTTTGTAGAACCCCAAATGTTGTGTGGGTATGAGTTGTCTCGAGTATGTTTGGAGGATCCGGATTAAACCAGTAAACGATGATCATTCCATTTTCATTGAGAATGGGGATGTCTTGAGTGATCTTTGATACCGGCTTTAATCACATGGTTTCACCTAAGGAAGTGAAGGAGAGGGAAATTGGTGGAGCTAGAATGTACTCAACCATTCAATGGACAGTGAGGGGGGTATGTGGACAGAGTGGCCGCTTGGGTCACGAGGAGAAGACTGTATGTTTCTTTTCAAAAGGATGAAGTTCCAGTTAGAGGTGGATAACTTATTACTATGAGACGGTAGATTCATCAGTCATTAGGGACCCATCCATAGGTCCCGGGACGAAGCTTTCACACAGTCAAAAAATTCGTCGGACGTGGGATGACTTTGGTCTGACTTAAGTCCGCAGTGTCGGGATGGGGATGTCTTAAGATTCCCTAGTAAAGTATCATCTTTGAAGGTTTCAATTTTTTTGTGAGGGGAAAAAGGCCTTGTCTCTTTGTGTTGGTCTTGACATATGGAGGTTCCTCTCGGGCTTTAAATAGGTTCAGAGAATCCCTCTAGAAACGAGTGCGCTCTGTGACCTTTCTAGTGGTCGGCTATGGATCAAAATTGAACTCATTTTGGAGATGATAATTTCTTTTGGAATTGATGTGCGACTACCTAGTTTGTCTCTTGGTTAGGGGTTTCCACTTTCAGAACCCTCCAATGTGGTGGAGTATGGGTCAGTGTGTGAATCTTCTGTGTGGGTCAGCCCGTGTACGTTGGTTCATGATGAAGAGTTTAGTCTATATCACTCAAAGTAAACTGGGAATGCCCACATGGGTGTCGTGGTGTTAGGAAAATTCTAAATTTCTAGGGAGATCCACTCTGGGTCTCGCCCGCATCTCCTCTTGTGTCGGTTTGGTTCAACTTAGAGAGTTTAGCGGGTCAAGCTAGTGTTAGAGGTTTTGTCCGGGTTTGTGAATCTTTTTGGATTGGAGAACCAATATTTGACAAGGATCCTAATATGGTGGGGATAACACCATCGGATGAACTTGTGGAAAAATTTGTCTTCAATGTGCATATGGAAGGACAATCACATGCTTCTGCTCCGCCTAAACCAGATCATTGTAATGGGTTCTCTCAGGCAGTGGTTCACCTTTCAAGAGTTCTTGGAGGTCTCGATCGAGCACTGGTGTTTCTTAAGTTAGGGGTCCAAGTTTTCCATGTTGAAGTTGTGTTTGGAGGGGAACTTCTTGCTATTGGTATCTTTTCTTGGTGATTGTAGTTTTGAGATCTATGGAATTTAATTTTATGGTTGTCTTAAATGTCCGGTCATCAAGCGATGAAGGTTTTGTTTAAAACACCTTTTGTTATTCGCAGTCTATCTTGGAACCATAGGTTAACCATGTCTTTTTTGGACTTTCTTGGGGATGAAAGTGTCATGGTGGGAAGAATTGTCACAACCTGACCGACACATTATTTATAATTGATTATTTTTTTGTTCATTTGTGGGCACACGACCATGGGTGGCGACTGTGGGCGTGACCGGGTGCGCGACAGTGCGTGAGACCATGTGCGGTGTTCGTCCTCAATAAATAAGTTTATTATATTGGTTGATTTTTTATTTCTGTTATATTATTAATATTAAATTTATAATTTAATAGGATATTAATTTATCCATAATTTTATTTTTATTTTTGTTTTTATTTTCTTTTACTTTTTTTCTTTCCTCTTTTTCTTTTCTCTCTTTTTCTTTTCTCTCTCTTTTTTTTCTCTCCCTCTCATTCTATCCACCTCTATCACATGGACATTTCCTCCCCTAACCCTATATGCTGCTCTTCTCCCTCTCCCGTACCGCTCACCACCTCTGCTCCATCTCTCGTACCGGTGCGAACCTTCCCTCCTCCTTCCTCTCCTGCCGGCCGCACCGCCCGCCTCACCTCAGGCTCCCCCTCGTCACCCTCGCTGCCTCGCACGGCCGGACCCACGCCACCCCTCCCTTTCGGCTGATTTTTCTGGAATGACACACCTCTGAACTCCCTTCCCCTTGCCCAGTTTTCCATCCTCACCTTTTCCATAGTTGTTTTTTCCCTTCATTGGATTTTTTTGTTGATTTGGGGTTTTTCCAGTTAGGGTTTTAGGCTGAATTTGGTTTGATTTTGATGCAATGGGGTTGATACCTTGCTTTTATGATTTCAAGGTATTTATTGCGGTGTGATTGATGTGTGAAGAGAGTTTCATTCCATGTTTGCAAATTTTTCTATATACAGGTAGGTGGTTCCATGCATAATTATTATTTGATGAATTTATTTGCAAGCTTAATTTTTTTATCATATTATGTAATTAATTTGTGTAGTGCAAAGTTGGTTTTAATTAAGATTTTATTTTTATTGAAATTGTTTCATAGGTTGTTTATATTATGTGCGTGTTTTCTACTGAGATCTATGTTAGTGTTTTCTTTAAATTTTACAGATGGTTTAATTATATTTGTGACATATGAAAATTGAGTTTTGAATGATTTTTGGTTTGGTGTGTAAAGAAGTGTCATGGTCTTTAAAATTTTTTTATAATTTTTTTTAAAATGTTTTATTAAATAATTATTAAGGATGGAAAATTTTCTTGTATGAGTTGGGTAAAAGTTTTCAGTTTTAAATGGCCTATGGTTGTTTTAGTGTGCCTTCAGCGAAAGTCCGCGACACTGCGGTTATCGTGTTATGCGTTCTTATGCACAAGTGCAAAGTGAGTTCTGATATCATGATCGAGTAGTGAGTCGAGGTAGTTTCCACACTGCACATACCTTTAACATTAGAAATTATTAATTTCTTATTATTTTATTAATTTTTGGGTAAATTAGAAATAATATTTTTAGAATAATTGTTTGCAGTAAATGAAGATGTTTATTTTTATTCAATGAACTAAAATTGTTTTTTTGATGAACTATCACATCATGGTGAAAAATTATGTTTGTCTTTTTAAAAATAAATTATGAATTTTCAAGTGTGGTTTTGGTTTGATGAGAAATGTTTTTTTGATGAAAAATGATGTTTTATCAAATAGTGGTTTAACATGTGAATAAATGTGTTGGTTTCATTATGAGAAACACTTAGAGGATGGGTTGGCAATTTTAAAATGGGTTTGAAATGATTTTGATTCATGTACCTCAGGATGGGTACAATTAAAGGCCTAGTTTGAATTTTTTGATAATTATTGTGAAACAGTGATGTGTGAAATCTATCTGAGGCCCGTTTGTCATTTTGAACTGATTTTTGGTAAAACCCTTCTTGAGTTGGGTTCCTTGTATAGAAACCATAGACTTTTACATATAACAAATCTTGATTTTAAACATAACTCATCATCAGAGTACAAGCCAAGGATCGTAATTTCTAGTGTCTTGGAAGACTAGGTACATATAAAAAAAACATGGGCTAAAAAAATGCTTCTTTGTTTAATCTTCATAATGAGCTCGTAACTTCCTTTGATCCCTTACATCTGGATAGGGTACCCTAGAGAACACATGAACAAAGGGATGAGATAAAAATCCTAGTAAAGGAAAAAACATAAGAATTAACTTTAAGCAAATGAGTTAGGAGGCTCGACATAATGATATTGGAAGCATGGAACATATGGAATCATAAAATATAAATGTGGGATCATAAAATCATGGAATAAAATAATCATGGGATCATATAATCATGAGATTATATAAGCACAGTTTCATAAATAGGTGGAAAAAAACATTAAACATGAGTTTAGTTCGAGTCAAGGGTAACCGCCAATCTCGTTTCCCATAGTAGCCCAAGCCAAGGCTAACCACCTGGACCGTTTTCCCATAATCATCTAATGAGTCATTAACATTACCCAGTGCATTGGAGTTCTATATGGGCACGCCTATCTAAGCTTATTCATGTATATTATTTCCACATAAATAATCTCACATAATAAATCATACATAATCATAAGAGTTTCCAAGGAAAGAAATGGGAACACAATCACGTCATGAAGCATAATAAAAAGGGATGTAACTTATAAGAATCCATGAAAGAGAGAAATTAAATCATAAATAGACATTAATAATGTATAAAGGAATAAATCATGAAAAGATATAAAAAATTGAAGTGATAACATGAAAAAAATAGTTTTTAGGAATCATTGAGTCAAAACATTTTAGTGCGGTTTAAGAAAACATTGAATATTTCTTAAAATGAAAAGCAAAATAATATTTTTTTATAATACCAGAAGTAAACCAGGATGGTTTTCATAATAACAAGACTGATTTTATAAATAAACAGGTGACTTAAAACAAAGGATAGAACACACTCTATAATAGGAAAAAATTAGGGATGTTCCCTTAAAACGGGTTCACTTAACAGGAAGTAATGATGAAAGAATCACATAAAAGCATGAATATTCCCAAAAGAGAGTGATGAAAGAGTCTTGATAAATAAACATGCAACATTTAAATAAAATTTTGAGTATTCACATGAAAATTTAAGATAACATCATTCTGGTAGAAAGGTAGATACGACATCTCGAAGGAATAAAAGAGGTTCGGGTAGAATTCATTACGGATTATCGGCGTGGTATCGAGAGTACTTGAGGGGGATTAATGAGAGAGGAAAAAAATTCTCATCACATATAAATAAGTAGGGAAATATGGTGGATGTGTGAAATCATACCCCAGGATTAATAATTACACACAACATGTCCTAACATAGTGAATAATCTTGAAACATGGTGAAATTGAGAGGATCCCCTACCTTAGGTCCATTGGTGTTCTCCACTTGATATTAATGACCTGAATAGTAAAATTAGGTTTATTAATCAATAGTTACAGAACCTTATATAAATTTAAAATATTAATTATACCATTTTTAAGTTCATTTATAAACATTTTTTTTATTACAATGTTCAAAATCTTTGTTCGGGTCTGTTTGTTTAATTTGTTTTAATGATCGGTTCAATTGTATTTAGGTTCAAATACATTGTAAGATAAAAGTGGTTGTCCAGAATTGATGTTATATAACATTTGTGGAAATCCAATAGGATACATGGTTAAAAAAACATTTGGATAAGTAGAGTGAAAGAGAACCTTTACATTAAACATTAATGATAAACACTTGAATTAATTTCAATGATTTTGCCCATATATGACTTGTTTTGTATTATGGTATTATATAATTAGTGTATGGGGATTACTGAACTTTAACTATGAAATATAACATATATAATAATCTGGATCAACCATAAAATAAATGGATTCATGACCAGAATCAAAATGATAAATGAATTTGAAAACATAATATCCATGATGTCGGTAATTTCACCCATTACGGACGATGTTTAATTCTAGATCATGAGGGAGAGGAGGAGAAGTATGATGATATAAATTTTCCATAAACATGGTTAGAATCCAGAATATATTAGATTCTGGAGATTTCATGCCTTTTGGATAAGGGAAGGGGAAGAGTGTATAAGGATAGAACGAAAATGAAAACAAAACACTTGAAAACAAAAGAGGGTTCTTACCCTTTGATCTCCTCTCTTCGAGACTCCTCTTTGGGGCTTTGGTTTTGGTATTTTGGAAAGACCAGAAAGCCTTGGAATTGGGGAAGGAGATTGGGAGGGAATTTGCCCCAAAATTTTTCTAGGCACAAGGCTTGAGATGTGTGAGGGAAAGAGGTAAGGATGGAGGGTATTTAAAGTGGAGGAGAGAGGGGTTTCCTTAATATAAAATTCATTAGCTTAATATTTCCCCAAAAGACAAGGAATAGTGAGTCTTGCATGACCAACTATATTAATTTTATAATGTAATCCTAATCCAAGTGGGATTACATCAACAAAACATCACACATGACTCTATAATTATCTTATCTAGCTTATTTTTGTAAATTACGGTATTTCACTATTTACCAAAAATTCAAGTATTTCAGAAAAATCCCAAAAATTTACCACAACCATTTTTCGATGTGTAGAATCCAAAAATAAAGCCCATTTTTCAAAAATAATTTTCTAAATATTATTATTTTAATATTTAAATAATATAAAAATTTATTATCAAAAACAGTTTTAAAGCATTCATTAACTCTTTCTAAACAATAGGTATATCGAACATCCATCATGAATATTATTTTTATACCACCATAGGTAAAGTTACTATTCATTAGGGTATATCACTATTCATAAGGGTATGTTAATATTCATTAGGGTTGGTTACTATTCACTAAAAATTATTTTTTTATTAGACTCCAAAAAACATCTTCAACACAACCATGTATGCCGGATTTTCGAAATTCTAAACACAAAAGTGAAAAACATAAGTTTAAAGGTCACTTATCACTTAGTAGTTCATTATTTTTTGATTTATGGAATATTTATAAGAAGGGAATTTCCATTAAAATCATTGGGTCGTTACATTCTTCCCCCCTTAAGAAATTTTTCCCTCAAAATTTCATTTTACATTCTAGGCCAAAAATAGGTGCGGGTACTTTTCCTTCATTGCTTTATCCAATTCCCATGTTGCTTCCTCAAACTTATGGTTCCTCTACAACACTTTGACAAGATGTTTTTTATTTTTGTGTAGAACCTTATCTCTCTGATCCATAATCTTTACTGGATGCCCCTCAAAGAAGATATCATCTTCCAGTTGCACCACCTCTGAGTTTAGTACATGTGAGGGATCAGGTATGTACTTTCTCAAGAGTGATACATGAAAAACATCATGAACTCAAGCCATATTCAGTGGAAGTGCAAGCCGATAGGCCATGGCGCCTATGCGGTCAAGGATATCAAAGGGGCCAATATACCTTGGGCTTAGCTTCCTTTTCTTCCCGAATTGCATGACTCTCTTCCATGGAGATATTCGAAGGAATAATTTATCTCCAACGTCGAACTCCAAATCCCTTCGACGGTTGTCAGCATAGCTCTTTTGCAAACTTTGAGCAGCTTTTATGTGTTTCTAGATGACTTGAACCTTCTATGTTATCTCTTGAACAAGATCGTGTCCAAGTAGCTTTCTTTCTCCAACATCATCCCAACAGGTTGGAGTTCTACATCGCCTTCCATACAGATCATCATATAGAGGCATCAAAATAATTTAGTTGAAGATATTGTTGTATGAGAACTCAACCAATGGAAGATGTTGATCCCATCCACCTTTGAATTCTAGGGATCAAGCTCTAAGCATATATTCATGTGTCTGAATAGTTCTTTCAGACTGGAAATCAGTTTGGGGGTGATAGGTCGTGCTGAAAATTAATTTAGTACCCAAATCATGTTGAAGACTCTTATAGAATTTAGATGTGAACCTTGGATTGCGGTCAGAGAAAATTGAGAGTGGAACATCATGAAGTCTCACCACTTCAATCACATATATCATTGCAAGTTGTTCAAGAGAGAGATATTCCCGAATAGCGGTGAAATGGGATGTCTTGGTGATTTGGTAAACCAAAACCCATATCACATCATTTCCCTTCAAAGTCTTCGGGAGACCTGTGACAAAGTCCATAGTAACATTTTCCTATTTCCACATGGGTATAGGAAAAGGATGCATAATACCTTTGAACTTTTTCGGTCAGCTTTAAATTGCTGATATACCAAGCACCTTGATATATATTCCACAATCTCCCTCTTCATGTTATCCGACCAGAGGTGTTCTCGGAGATCACGGTACATTTTGGTACTCCCAGGATAGAAAGAGAAGGTCGAGCTATGTGCATCATTCAATAGCTCTTTCTTTATCTCTGGATCATATGGTACACATAATCGTGTCCCAAATATTACAACTCCTTCCTCATCAATTTTCAAATCAGAGGATTTCCCATTTTTAACAGCATCTACCCTTTTCTAATTTTCCACATCCTTTCATTGAGCAACCATTATTTTCTTCAATAGGGATGGTTAATAAATCAATTGAGAAAGGAATGATGATATTCCTACCTTAATGATTCCCATGTCCATCCTTTGAAAATCTAAGAAGATCAGATCCTTTTCAATTCTCATCATTGATAAAGATGTTGGATCCTTTCTACTTAGAGCATCTGCCACCTTGTTTGCCTAACCGGGATGGTAGTGGATCGAGTAGTCGTAATCCTTGATGAGCTCAATCTATCTTTGATGGCACATACTATGCTCTTTCTATGTGAATATATACTTGAGACTCTTGTGTTCAGTATATATCTCACATTTCTCCCCATAGAGATAATGCCTCCAGATTTTCATGGAAATGATCACAGCCTCTAACTCCAGATCATGTGATGGATAGTTTTGCACATGGATTTTCATATTCCTTGAGGTATAGGCTATCCCTTTATCATTTTGCATCAACACACATCCTAATCCCTTCTTAGAAGCATCACTATACACCACGAAGAGTTCCACACTGGTAGGGACTGTGAGTACTGGCGCAGTGATAAGCCTCTTTTTCAACTCATTGAAACAGTCTTCACATTCCTGTGTCCAAACAAAATTTACTCCCGTCTGTGTCAGCTTAGTCATTGGGTATGACAATCATGAAAAGTTCTTCATGAATCGTCGATAATACCCACATAGCCCCAAAAAGATGTGGATCTCCATTACAAAAGTTGTTCTGGGCCACTCTTCAATTGTCTTCATCTTGGAAGGGTCCACAGATATCACATTGCTAGTGATAACAAGCCCCAAGACTGATACTTCCTCCATCCAGAACTCACATTTACTGTACTTTGCATACAAATTCTCCCATCACAAATTCGTTAACATAGTTTCCAAATGCTCCTCATGTTCCTCCTTGTTCTTTGAGTATATCATAATATCATCAAAAAAGACTACCACAAATTTGTCAAGGTTATCTCTAAAGACACTATTCATTAAATCCATGAAAACTGCTAGAGCATTAGTGAGTCTGAAGGGTATAACTATGAACTCATAGTGTCCATACCTTGTTCGAATGGTATTCTTGGGAATATCTTCCTTCCTCACCTTTAGTTGGTGATATCCCGACTGAAGGTCCACCTTAGAGAAATAAATGACCCCACACAGCTGATCGAACAAGTCATCTATCTGTGGAAGGGGATTCTTGTTCTTTATCGTGATATTATTGATATCATGATAATCAATTAAGAGTTGAATTGATCCATCCTTCTTCTTGACAAAGAGGACTGGAGCACCCCACGGTGAAGCACTTAGACATATAAAATCGTTCTCCATATTCTCCTGTAACTGCTTCTTCAACCCTTCTAGCTCTACGGTGTCCATTCTATATTGTTTCTTTGATATTGGTAGAGATCTAGCGATAATTTCAATTGAGAACTCAACCTCTCTGTCAAGATAAAGACCAGGAAACTCTTCGAGGAATACATCAATGTAATCCCTCACGATGGTAATGTCTTCAAGCATGATTCTCTCCTTTGTCCCAATCATTTGAGCTAGATATGCTTTCTCACAAGGAAGAAATATCCAAACCTGAGATGAAAATTTTAAAGGAGACTCATCTTCCTCCTTGAACTTGTAACGAATCAGAGGATGCTTCAGGATGTGAAGAGTAATCTCCCTTTCTTGGAAGTTGATGGTGGACTTCTACAAAGATAGCCAATCCATGCCCAAGATAGTGTCAAATTTCACTAAAGGAAGTATGACAAGATTTTCTGGGAGGATAAGTCCACAAACATGAACCAGAGAGAAGTTATAAATCATGGATACAGTAATTTCCCCATTTTCTATTCTCACAGATAACATTTCCTCCAAATTTTGAGGTGGTGTTTGAATAGTTCTACTAAACTTGCAAGATATGAAAGAATGCGTAGAACCAGAATCAAATAGTACGTTTTCTATTCTTGAATGAATGACAAGAGTACCTATCACCACATTGTTTTCTGGCTCTACCTCAGTAGTAGTGATAGAATAAGACCTTCCTTGTTTCCTTGGAGGTTGTTGTTGATTACCTCCGACAACCCTCGGCTTAGGGAAATTGTTCGCATAATTCCCAAGCTCCTTGCAGTTATAACACTGCACTGCAGGCTGAGTGTTAATATGAACCTTCCTTTCTTTTTTATCATTAGTTGGATTTTTCATTCCCCTTCTGCAGTTCTTGGCTAGATGACCAAACTTTCGTCATTTGAATCCGTTCTTGGTTCCCCTGAGACAGTTACCAGGATGATTCATCCCACAATGTTTTCAAAGGTGAAAGTTGGGATTCTTTCCATCATGGGATTTGTTTGATGGAAGACCCATGTTGTTTTCTAACTTTCGTTTCTTAACACCAGGCCCATGAGACCACTGAGAGTCTCTAATCTCCATTTTCACCTTTATGGAACAATGAAAAATGTCCTCATAACTGTCGAAGTCTTGAATTGCTAACACATTTCATAGACATGGATTTAGTCTGCTAAAGTATTGATCCACCTTGCTTTCGGTGTTCAGGAAAAATCCAAAGGAAAACCTTGCAAGCCTTGTAAAGTTTGATTCATTTTCCCCGATGGACTCATCTTCCTTCTTCCTGTGTCCAAGGAACTCTCTTTATATCTTGATATGGTGGGTGCGAGAAAAATATTTCCTGAAAAACATCTTCTTGAATTCCTCCCATTCTATGGAATCGATTTCCTCTTGGGAATCTGTATTCTTGATTAGTATACACCACTGATCAGCTTCCCCATCAAAACGATAGACCGCCAGTACCACATTCTCTTCTTCCAAGAACTATAGGATGGAGAATATCTTTTCAATTGAGTTAATACATTGTTCCGTGAGGAGGGGATCAGAAGTTCTGCTAAACATGGGAGGCCTTTGTCTCATGAAGGATTCCACATCAACTTGCTCTTTCCTTAGATGAGGTGGACGTTCCACCAAATTCATGTTGTTATTAATAACATGAGATTGCTGAGCAAGTACTTCCATGAAGTTTTGAACACCCGCTTCTGTCACCTCAGGCATGTCATTAGGGCAATCATTACATTTCCTATCACATTGGTTTTTGCAATGTGTTCTTATATTTCCCGCCATTAACTAAGAAAAATAACGTATAATTAGAGGTCTTGAATACTTAGCCCTTGATCATAGAAAGGAAACTTTTAACATCAAACTATAAACTTATAAAGAATAAGTACATCCTGACTTGGGATTCCTTAGGTTTATCTCTAGGTTATCCTCAATCTATTTATTAGCTTATATTATTATGGTATTTTCCCCTAATAATGGTTTGTACTAAGCTCGTGAATCTACCAAAGCATATCCCCCGGGAATGTCGTAAACAAGAGTGCAGTAAGGCCCGTTGTCGGGAACCAGTTCCCATTCGAGTCTAGCTCAAAGCGGTGTTTTCAGGTTATAACCCTACGATACATATGTGCCAGAGCTGCCTCTTCCGGCTCGTATCTAGACAGGGAGTTATTTTCTTGATAAACCACTTACTCAATACTCACCAAAATTTGGGAATGTTTTCTAATACTTAGTATCATCATTTAGGTTCTCACTAAGGTGCTATATTACTAATCTCCAAAAATAATTATACCATCCTCTGATACCAACTATAGAAACCCTAGCCTTTTTCACATAACAAATCAAGATTTTAAACATAATTCATCATCAGAGTATAATCCAAGGATCATTAATTCTAGTGTCTTGGAAGACTTGGTACATATAAAATAAAACATGGGCTAAAAAATGAATCTTTATTTAATCATCATAATGATCACATAACTTCCTTTGATCCCTTACATCTGGATAGGGAACCCTAGGGAACACATGAACAACGGGATGGGCTAAAAATCACAGTAAGGGAAAGAACATAAGAATAAACTTTAATCACATGAGTTAGAAGGCTCGACATAATTATATTGGAAGCATGGGACATATGGAATCATAACATATAAACATGGGATCACAAAAACATGGAATAAAATAATCATGGGATCATATAAGCATGAGATTATATAAGCATGGTTTCATAAAGTGGTGGAAGCATCTTTAAACATGACGTTAGTAAAAGTCAAGGATAACTGCCAACCTCGTTTCCCATAGTAGCAAAAGCCAAGGCTAACCGCCCGCACCGTTTGCCCATATTCTTGTCATGAGACATTAACTTTACCCAATACATTGGAGTGCTATATGGGAGCACCCATATAATATTATTCATGTATATTCTCTCCACATACATAATCTCACATAATCAATCATACATAAACATAAGAGTGCCCAAGGAAAGAAATGGGCACACAATCACATCATGAAGCAAAATAATAAGGGATGTAACTTACATGCATCCATGAATGAAAGGAATGAAATAATAAATAGACATTAATAATGTATAAAGTCATAAATCAAGAAAATAGATAACAAATTAAAGTGATAACATGAAAAAAATAGTTTTTAGGAATCTTTGAGTCAAATCATTTTAGTGCGGTTTAAGAAAAAATCGAATATCTCTTAAAATGAAAAGTGGAATAATATTTTTTTATAAAATCAAAAATAATCCAGGAGATTTTTAATAATAAAACGACATATTCTATAAAGACAAAGGTGACTTAAAATATTGGATATAGTACACTTGATAATAGGAATGAATTCGGGATGTTCCCTTAAAACGGGTTCACTTATCACGAAGTAATGAAAAGATAATCACTTAAAAGCATGCATATCCCCGAAAGACAGTGATGAAAGAGTGAGGATAAATTAACTTGGAACAAGTACACAAAATTTAGAGTACACACATGAAAAGATAAGATAACATCGTTTTTGTAGAAAGTTAGATAAGACAACTCGAAGGAATAAAAGTGGATCGAGTAGAATACTTTACGTATTATCAGCATGGTATCAGTAGTACTTGATTGGGCTTAGTGAGAGAGTAAAGTGAATTATCATCACCTAAAAATAAATATGGAAGTATGTGGGAGGTGTAAAATCATACCCCATAATTAATAATTACACACAACATGTCCTAACATCGTGAACAATCTTGAATACGGGTGAAATTGATAGAATCCATTACATTAGGTCCATTGGTGTTATCCATTTGATATTAATGACCATAATAGTCAAATTAGGATTATTAATAAATAGTTCCAGAACCTTATATAAAAGTAAAAGATTTAGTATACCCTTTTTAAGTTCATTTTTACCCATTTTGATTGATTACAAGGTTCAATTTCATTGTTCGGGTCCGTTTGTTTAATTTGTTTTAATGATTGGTTCAATTGTATTTAGGTTCAAATAAATTGTAAGATGAAAGTTGTTGTCCATAATTGAAGTTATATAAAATTAGTGTACATCCATTAGGTTACATGGTTACAAAATTCATTTGGTTAATTAGAGTGAAAGAGAACCATTGCATTAAACACTAATGATAAACACTTGAATTAATTTTAACAATTTTTCCCATAATTGATGTGTTTTGTATTATTATTTTATATCATGAGTGTATGAGGATTATAGAACCTTAAATAGGACATATAAAATACATTATAATCTGGTTCAACCATAACTTAAATGGTTTCATGACCATAATCAAAATGATAAAAGAATTTGAAAACACAATATCCGTGATGTCGGTAATTTTCCCCATTACGGACGATGATTAATTCTTGAACATGAGGGAGAGGAGGAGAAGAATGATGCTTGAAATTTTCCATAAACATTGTTAGAATCCAGAATATATTAGATTCGGGAGCTTTCATGCCTTTTCGATAAGGTAATGGGAATAGGTTATAAGGAAAGAAAGAAAATGAAAACAAAACACTTGAAAACAAAAGAGGGTTCTTACCCTTTGATCTCCTCTCTTTGAGACTCCTCTTAGGGGCTTTGGGTTTGGCCTTTTGGAAAGACCAGAAATCCTTGGACGTGGGTAAGGATATTGGGAGGGTATTTGGGTAGAAATTTGGCTAGGCACCAGGCTTGATAGGTGTGAGGTAAATAGGTAATGAGAGAGGGTATTTATAGTGGAGGAGAGAGGGGTTTCCTTAATATAAAATTCATTAGTTTATTATTTCCACACAAGACAAGGAATAGTGAGTATTGAATGACCAAGTATATTAATTTTATAATTTAATCTCGAACCAAGTGGGATTACATCAGCAGAACATCACACATGATTCTATAATTAGCTTATTTAGCTTATTTTTGTAAATTACGGTATTTCACTATTCACAAAAAATTCAAGTATTTCAGAAAAATCCCAAAGATTTACCCCAACCATTTTTCGACGTTTAGAAACCCAAAATGAAGTCCACTTTCAAAAATAATTTTCTAATATGTTTATATTAATATTTAAATAAAATAATAATTTATTATCAAAACCAGTCTTAAAGCATTCATTAACTCATTCTAAACTATAGGTATATCAAACTTCCAAAATGAATATTATTTTTATACCACCATAGGTAAGGTTACTATTCAGTTGGGTATATCACTATTCATAAGGGTATGTTAATATTCATTAGGGTTGGTTACTATTCTCCAAATTTTTTATTATTTTATTAGATTCCGAAAAACATCTTGAACAAAATCGTGTGTGTCGGATTTTCGAAATTTCAAACACAGAAGTGAAAAACATAAGTTTAAAGGTCCCTTATCAATTAGTAGTTCATTATTATGTGATTTTTTGGAATATTTATAAGAAGTGAATTTCCATTAAAAACATTGGGTTGTTACACCTTGCCTAGTTCAGATCGATGTGATTGGGGGGTCCTCGGTATGAGACCTCCCGTGTGAAATGTATGTCGATGGAAAGGGACTACCCTAGAGGTGGACGGGGTGTTTTGGGATTGTGTGATGTGTTTGGATTATATATATATATATATATATAAATATGCATTACTTATGTTTGAATTGTATGGCACACCCTCTTTAAAACTATACATGGAAACCTGTCATAGTAAGCGAATTTTCTGAGAACGATTATTGCACTAGTTTAGAGTATGCACTAGATAGTGGCCCCATAGTAGGGGAATACTATGTTATTGCTGATATAGGGATTGGGCCCCTCGGTTCGGGCATGCGGGGCTATACCAGGTAGTAGTATGGGATTTATGACTTCATCGAGTTAGGGCATGCCTTCCTGATGAGTCACATGAATTGTACGTTCTGGATTGTTCACGAGCACCTAGGTTCAAGCCATGTCTATTCGGATTTTGTTGCTTACAGTAGTGATTATGATTCTTATATGTATACCTACATTTCCCTTGTTGTGTGATTTGTTTTGTGCATTTCAGGTGTATTTTTCTCTTTGGAATGTGGTAAACTAATTTTAATTAGGTTTCTAAAAATGGTTTTCAAATGAAAGTGTTTAATCCTCTTTGTACAAATTAGACAAAATATATAAACAACAATTTCCCTTTCTAAAATTCCATTGAAACTAATGAAATGAATCTAGATTTGACAATGGTTAAGGTAAATGGTTGTACTTTGCTTTTTGAGAAAAATACTTAAAAAAACATACTTTTATAAATTGTAGTTCAAACATAAAATTAGTGAATTATTTATTTAGTGGCATGTGAATTGGGAATAGAACTAGTCGGGAATTCCTAATGAGTTTTAATACTCATGCCTACATTGTTTTCTTGTTTTTAGTTTCTGTTGTAGGTTTGACATGAGCCTGTTCGCTATGGTCGAGACTTGGTTGTGGTTTAGAGAGTGACTCTCAATGTCACAAGTAGTTTTTGGTTATGGTCAGGTTAGTACATTTTTCTTCCTTTTTTCCTATTATTTATTTATTTTCATTGGGAGAAATCGTACCCACTTGACCTGTTGATGCCCTGGTGCTTCTCTCCAGACTGGGAGGCTTGGGAATGCCTCTCGGGCCTTGCCGCGGATCGGCTCGGGTGATCGGTTCAGGGTCGACCCGGGTTGGTTCGTGACATCAGATTTTTTGAGTCCAGGAACCCCTCCTATTTGAACGGTGTTATGGGTTTTTGATTGCTCGGTAAGCTATATTGTAAGGAAGGTTAGTGGTCTCTTCTAAAAAATGTTTTGGTATGCCTTTACAGTGGTTCCCTTCAAGTGTTTGGATCTAGTTTGTTGTATATCATGACTAATGGATCATCTTGGTTGGGTCCTTGGGTTCAATAATTGGATATGGTACACCCCATTAAGGGTTATTGCACAACTGAAGTGAAAGCCATATTCTTTCACCATTTAAAGACCCTCCAGTTGATCAATATAAGGAATATGTTTCTAGAAATTTTTAGATTGATTCTACACCCATTCCGTTCTTTGTTTTGTGTATCCTCTTGTAGTATGAGAGTTATCATGGAAGGTTTAAAGAGACCATAGCTTATTACATTTATTGATATGCTGAAGGTGGAAGTGGTCTGGGGTTGTTAACCTAGATGAGCATCTGGATGGTGTCTAAGAGGTCCTCTCAGTCATTTGTAGTCTCTTAGAAGAAGGAGTTCACGTTAAACTACCAGTGTGAGAAATGTGGTCACGAGAAGATATTGTGGACACTTTCTAGAATTGTGTCTTGTTTGTGGATGTTGTATAAGGCCCCTCTCCATGCATTGTTTAAATTTGTTGCAATGGTCATTTTCGGTGACACCTTGTGATGTCATGTGATCGATTGACCGTAAAGGTGAAATTCATGCAATCCTATGAGAGTCTCGGTTATGTTGGAATAATGTATCCCTTGGAAAAACATCAAAACCTTCCATTTTAAAGGATGGAGAGTATAAGTGTTCTTTACTTCTATTGTTTTTCAACTGATGAAACAAGGTGTGATGTGTGTGTATCTTCTAAGACCTTGTTTTAGTGAAATATCAGATTAGGGTAGAGTGAGTCTAGAATGAGTTATGTCTTGGAAAACATATCGGGTATTATGGTGTAGTTGTTGGTGACATCGAAAGAAGAATTCTTATTCAAGGGGTTTCCAAATCCTAATTCTGAGGCCAACGATGCTTCGATCATTTGAGCTCCAGCCATAGGTCTCGAAGAAAAGATGGCTCATAGTCCGGGAAAATACCATGGTTGTTTAAAACCTTGTACAACGTCCTATCCTTAATATGAAGGATAGGAAGAGTTTAAACCTCTGGTCTCATCATATTTCTTTTGTTGTTCCCATTCAGTTGAAATAGGTGGAGGGTCTTGTACCCATATCATCACACAATGTTATTCACTCCCCATTTGGTTTCCATTGATTCTTTGCAGAATGGCTGGAAATTTGGATAGAGAGGTTGAGCACATGGTTTTCACATGGTTATTTCTAACTATGCCCAAAAAATACCATGTATATATAAGTATCCACATGGTTATCGCACAGTTTCCCGAACTGTGCATACTAACTATGCGGTCGTCCCAACTCCTTAATTTTGGTGTCTTCTTATGTCGGCCCACGCCAGTCGGTTAGGATGGTTGGTATTTGTGGTGGGGAGACCCACAATGGGTATAATTCATATTATTTTGGAAATTTCTAATGGAATTATACCCCTTGTAATAGGTATTCTCTTTGGGCCTCCCCCTGTTAGTGTCCTGATTCTGTCTTGGGAAAAAATTTAAGTTGTCTCTTATGGTGGGGAGCCTGTTTGTGTCTCTTCATACGAGTAACTTCAATTTTTCCTTGGTATTGTCTTGGAATTAGGTATTATTATTCGGATATATCTAAAAACCGACATCATCCTTGGGTAAACATTTATATTGGTGAGTTCCCAATGGTTTAGTTATAGTAGGGTAAGTGTAACCTTGTTCGATGTTGTTGTTTAATTTGGTTAATTGATTAGTAATTGTTCAGATTGTTATTGAGGAGTTTTCTTTTGGGATAAAGCCTTAATGTACTTGATAGTTTTATTAATGTGGTGTATGTTTGTTTTTTGAGAGTATTCATTACTTCATTGATCACTAGAGGTGTTTTGGCCTTTGGGGAGAAACCTGGCAAGGGAGTACCACTTGGTTTCTCAGTTGGGTTTGGTTGTTGCATTGACCGTTCTTTCATATTTCGGGGTAGAATGTTTTCATGTAGGGGAGAATTGTCACATACATAGATTATATTGAATGTATTTTTATTTTAATTTCCATTATTTATTTGTTTTGTGGGGTTCCCATTCATTTATGGAGGAATGGGTGAGTTTTCATGAAATGGTTCAAACCTTGAGCCCGATTCCATATTTGGAAATAAATTTTCATTATTTTATATATTATTAATTTTATACATTTTTTATTCATTTAAATTCCTACTTGACCTCCCCTGGAATATTAACACCATCATGTAAATTTGGATCATTTATAAATCCACAACCAAGGTATATTTGGGTTTTTATTGAAGGGAATGGGCTTACTCGGTATCCCATTTCTAGTTTTAAAAATAAATTTTGTTTATTTTATAGATTTCTCAATTTAAAATGTATTTTGATAATATTAAATGTCACCAATCCCAATGAACCCATCTGCACGCCCCTCCTCTTTCCGCCCTCTTTGGAGCTCCCTTCCATCATGATTTTGTGCAGAACTTCATAGGGTTTCTCAAATCGTCTGAATTTGAAGAGGTAAGTTCTTCCCTTCATAACTCATTCAATTCCTACAATAATTCCTCCATTATAGTTCCTAATTGGACCCTTCCTCATCCCCTTGGAACCCAAAATCCATGGCAGCCCTCCATGTTTCTCAAAACCTCTTTCTAACCCCATTTTGAAGGGGTATTTGGTGGAGGATCTTCAATGAATCTCAAGTAAGTGTCTCTCCTACTTATTTCATCCCCTTTCTAGAAGGTTTCTTTAAAATTACATAAAGTTACAAATGAAAAACGGTTAGGGTTTTAAACCTAGGGTTTAACCATTGGTTTTATTGGCCAATTATTGTGGTTTTATGTTCGATATAAGTCCCTCCTGGTGTGACGGTGGTGCGACTTGATTTTCGCACGATGATTCAAGGGATTCATTTGATTTGGTTTATGATTCCAATTTTGATGCAATATTTTTGTATTATCATGCTGTATTTATCATATTTCAAGGTTTATATAATTTATTTTTTCCTGCAAAAATTGGTTGTAATGATGTTTCTATTGCAATTGAGTTTTAAATGCCAATTTCTTGTGAAATTGGGGGTTTTCCAAAGAAATGTTGTATTTGTTTATTTGGCAATGCCCTATAAATACTTAGTTATATTAATTGACCTATAATATGGCTGAAAATAATTTTTATATTGTTTATCCTCATTGGTCGTTGCTGAAAAAATGGGTTTTAATTGTGTTTGTAAATAAAGTGATGTTTTGGTTTCACTTTTGTGTAAAAATGAATGTTTAACAATTTTATCACTTCTTGTTTAACATAAGGAATCCCTAAAGTTGATTTTTAATTTTAATTGAATGTATTGGGATTTATTTACTCTTTTGGTAAGTTACAAGTGTGAACATAGTGTATAAGTGGGCTTCTTAAGGGGTTTTCTGTGCAATACAACAAGGGATTTTGAAAAATTGTTTCATTAAAAATCAAAGTGTTTGTTGTGTGTTTTAGGTGGTATAATATGCGATAGCTACTTTATTTTGTGTATGTGACCATTAGTGGTGTTTTAAATTAAAATGGAATTTGTTAATTGCTGAAATTTTTTGAACATAAATGGGGATGCCTGAGTACCTAGGTGGGGCAGATATTTACTAGTACGACTAGTGGACAGGATGGGTTTTATCCACGTTTCACTGAGCATTTGGGTAATGAAAACTATAACTAAACTATATGGATGATTATTGTGGACCACAAGGTGATGTGTATATTTCCTACAAGTGGCTCGTGCATGAGAATAGATTTTACTATGGTTACATTACACATAGGTATTAGGTACATGGGGCCCGAGACTATCTAGTGCCTAGGGGTGTTCCTCACTTTGTTGCTCATTGAATTTTTGGTATTTTCCCTTTTCATGAGGTTTTTTTTGGAATTAATTTGTGGTAGATAACGTTTTTGTTTATATGTGTTATCATTCTGAAAATTTTAGTTTGAAAATTGTTTTCAATTGATTGTTGCATTTCTTGAAGTTATCACTGCTTTTCATTGTGTATAAAAACTGCTTTCTTTTCACAATTGATTGCATGATATTTGGAATCATTGGGTGGTATACTACTGGGCATTGGATCACACCCAACTTACACCATTGGGTTTAAGTATACTTGGTTATTTTTGTTGACTTAGGTTGGGTACATTTTTTAGTTCGAGTGGTTCGGGTTTCTAGTAAGTCCTTGTTGGTGAAGTCTTGTGGAGATTTCTTGAGGACGGTTCCCCTTTCCATGAAGGTTCTTGGGATGTTTCCTTTTGGTTTTTTACCTTTGTTATAGTCTTGTTGACTTATTTTAAAATATGTAATTCATTTCTAATTTTTTGTATAAAATTTTTTGGTTTGAAAAACCCAGATTCGTTTTATTAGATTCTCTTGTTGTTTTAAGTTTATAAACTCGGGTATATCGTTCCCAATTCTCATTTTATGATACTCGGGAACTTGTGCCAGCCCGTGAAGATCGAGAACACCTTTAGGGCCTTGTCATGGGCCGGGTTTGGGGTCGGTTTTGGTGGGAACCATAATTGGTTCGTGACATTTTCAATGGTCAGTTTCTCCATAACCATTTGAGATAAATATCGATCATGAATAGGTATAAATGACTATATGATGGAAGTAATTTCTAATGGGTAATCATCTTCATCAATGCACTGATTTTCAATTGATTGTTAATTCATAATATCAAATGTAACTTTCCTACCTCCCTCAAAATAGAATATGGTCTATTTACTAAGGGATCCAATAAATTCTCACAATTATGTAAAATTTAACAAGAGGATGAATAAAAATATTTAGAAGAATCATATTCCCATAAATTTTCATCAGAGAAGAGCTATAGACTTGAGATGATATCATCCTACAAATTGAAGTTTTCACTACCAACGGAACAACCCATCTATGAGATGGTGATATTATACCCTTATAAAAATAATCATATGTAAATGAGTAGGTAAAAAAAGAATAAAATGACCAATTTTTAATATTGGAGTGGATGATAATTTTACCTTTCACCCCATCACTTGGAACATCATCTTTAGGTGTTGTAATTGTATAATTTTGGATTTCTCACCATGGATTATTTTATGGTATATATGTTCCACTGTTTCTTGGAACAATAGTTGGTATAGTTGTGCATCTAGATATATATAAATCAAATATATTGATAGCTTATCCCTAACACATGAATTCATGAGTATGATTTCCTTTTTATAAGGACATTATGCAAGATATTTTTTCCTTTTAATCATGTACCATGGTGTTTCCATCCACAAGTATTCCATGTTAAAAAACCCACCTTTTTCTTTTTCCCCATAACCATTTTTTTCCATCCTTTTATTTTTCTATTGATTTACATAAAAGCATACGACATGGATAATAATTTATATATCTTTAGAGAATATGATACTATATCCTCAAATAATAAGAATGTTTGGGAGACTAGTTCCCATTTATGTATTGTCTTAATCTCGTCAATAAAGTGGTCAATATTTCTCTTTAAATTGGGAATATAGTTTGTAACATGCCTTGTTATCCTTATAAAGGTAGATTCATACATAGAAAATTTTTCATCTTATTTTTATTTAATGGGAATTTTCCCTCCAAATGGTCTCATTCTTTATGATGAAAATATTTTTCCATGAAAATTACATTTAATTATATTAACATTACACAATCTATTTTCTCCATATACATAGTGATTTTAAACAATGACCACCATTGATATATTTATCCTGTGAGATGTGAAATTTCCCTGGAAACCTTCTACCATTCAATACTAACAATAAAAAGATCATTCATTAGGAACATATCCTTTCGTAGATAAAAATGGATATGTGTTTCCATTGAAGTATATAGTTAGTTGTTATATGAAATGGTATAATATTGTGGCACTATGTTGGTGAAGAATATGATTCCTTAAAAGATCCAGGAAATTTGTAATAACCTAAGTTAGCTACCACAATATCATTATAATTTTTTTGGATCCAGCTCCATCTTCATCACTAACTTTATTAACTTTACAAATATTAAAATACCTATGTAGTTTATATGAACTAATTAAATTTTTATTTCTTCTTCTAAGAAGTATTTGAATACAATGAAATATATTATATTATGTCACAACATTATGAATTAAAATTTATATTTTTAAAACTAGTAAATAACATAGAATAAATTTAAAATCTATGTATAAATAATATCATATTCATAATATTGGTTTCATAGGGAATATTCTCAATGAAAATCACATGGTTATGTTCCCTAATCTAGGATTTAATAAATATAGTTTCCATGATTTATATTAAAAATTATTTAATACCAACATTAAATACCTCAAGCCAAGAAATTTAGAGCCAATGGATAATTTATTACATTAGTATATGTAATCATATCCCAAATGACCAATTAGATTATAAGTCATGTAAATATTGATACTTAATTAATTACCAATTCAAATTTAAAAACATAAAATACAACATAGTATTTTATTTAATAATGTCATTATTCTCTATTGAAAATCCCTATAATTCAATCCTAACACATTTCTAAGAATTTTGGGGGAAGGAAACATAGTAATGTATGGATCTCAGATTATTAGAAAGAGGATACATATTGTGGATGTTGTCATAGAATATATAAGGATTGAATAATATTGTAAGAATAAATGATGATAAAATAATTAAATATTAATAATTATATGTTATTAAAAAATCCATGGATAAATTAACTATTCAAATAATCACATTGAAATCAATAAATAATTTCAAAAAATAGAATCGATAATTCCTTACATCATAAAATTGACATCAAAGCCTCATACAAAGACATATTATATAATTATGTAAGGTATTATCCAAATACCCAACCAATTTTATCTCATGAGAAATACTGATACATCTTAGGGATATGAATTTATATGTCCCACTCATTAGTAAATAAGTCAAATGAATTAATCATATGAGTAAACAACCTAACTTATTCAACACTCCTTAACAATCAAAAACTATCTATTTTGGAAGAACTGGAATATGGAAGTTCAATACTTTTCCCTGTAAAATTAATCATAAATCTTCTAATGAATATAATGAATTATATAATTAGATTATATAATTAGTAAAAAATATTATTTAATAATTTATGTTCACATTAATGAATATTCTATTAAAATATCATTGGATATTTTTTAGGAAAATAACATTTTTATTAGGGAATCACTTATTTAAAATTAAAAAAATTTAAAATATAAATGGAAAAATTTTATTTTAAAATAAACAATAAAATTACTAATTCAATCTTCAAATAAATTAGTGTTCATGATGGGTGAAATTTCATTCATTTTTTTGTACAATGAAACAAATATTCCTTTCATATTTTCAATAGAAATTCAAAAGTGTATAGTTTAGAAAATTAAAATAAGATATTGTTTTAAAAAATATTGTAAAATTTAAAAAATAAATATAAATTTCCTTAAAACCATAGGATAATATTAAAACATTTATGATAATATTTATAGAAAATATGGATATGGAAGAAAAATAATTTCTAAATAAACATATAAATAAGGTTTTGCTCCATTACAATTATTCTTCAGATCACATGAGTATTTAAAGAGTGAAAAAGAAAATGAAAACATGTAATTTATATAAATAACCATACTAGAAATTTTTTTTTGATTTAATATAGAAATATCTGATAATTCCATTTATAGGGACAAATTCAAAAACAATCTTAAATAATGATGAGATTGTAAATTAAATTATTATCTCAAATGAGACATGAGTCATATGATCTATTAAACTCATATAAACAAATTAAATATATCTTGATTTTATAATATTACTATATAAATACATTAAATAGCAATTATTATCGTTATAATAACATTTTAAGAACCATTTATAAATATATATTTATTAAAATCATCATTTACGGTTGTTAACTGTATCGTTTTTCTCGTAAGATTTAATTTATAAGTTTTGATCCTCTGACATTGATCATGAGTAAATAATTTATATAATGTGATCTAGGATATATTTATAATATGTAATATAAATATATATAGGGTTATTCATAAATGGTAGATATGGAAAAATGAATTACAATGTTTATGGAGACAATAGGTTCTACGTACATATGAGTGTTCTTTCTACTTTTCAAATGATGGAATTAATGAAAGTTAAATAATAATACACCATATAAAATACATTAATATATCACATATATCTTTTATAAGTATTTAATATGAACATATTATCATCAAATAAAATAAAAAATAAAAAACAAATCACGTTACTTCGTTGAGGTGTAGCCCACAAGTACACATGAGAAACATTATCATTTTCTATATTGATGGAAAGGTAAAAAGGATGATTAAATATTATAATTATTTAATCATAAATTTTTCATAAATTTCCTATATAAATATCATAATAATTTTATTTAACAAACATTAAATATGGAAATGGAAAATGGATTGTATCACTATGTTGACATGGTAGTCAACAAATACTCATGAGAAAAACTTTCACTTCCCATTTTATGGAAAAGAGGGTGATCAATGGATGGTTCATAATCATAATTACAATTATGAGATTTTATTAAATGTATTTTATTATTTTATGATTAATACCAATGATTTATATAATGTATTAGAATATATAAATTGACATAACACGTTTATGATTTCTACATCTTCATTAAAAAACCTATTTTAGTTTACACCTATCGACATGAAATGCTTGTATTTTGGAAAGCTTATATGTTCTATGATATGAGGAAGGAAAATAGGAATCTCTTATGATTGGTATTATCAAATCTCTATGCCCAAACATCTAATAGGAGGAATGAAGAATAGGTTCTCTTTTATAATTGAGGGGAGGGGCACTCTTCGAATAACATAAACATTTAAATTAATATAAGTTAATGTTCAAAATAATGTTTAAAATGATATATATATATATATATATAACATATGATGTAGATAATTATAAATAATATCATCCAATGATATTTAAAAATGTTTAGTACATTTTTTTTCCTCTTATCTCTTAGGTTTAAACCCACATTAAACTTTTGGACATTAAACATAATATCAATGTTATTATGGTTTACAAGTCCATAATGCTAATACAATATTCCATGTAATCTAAAAGAGAAACATTCTTGATATTTTAAAAAATATATAATTAAATAGTAAGAATATTATTTTTTTGGGAATTTCAAATAATAAAATAAAATATTGTTTATTATAAAATATCATTAATTTCATTTTTAGAAATATTAATTTATTTTGAATTTAATTTCTTGAAACTAAAAAGTGAATTGAAAAAATTAAACGATTATAATTATTTCTTATTTAACTATAAATTTAATGGAACTAAATAATTAATCCAAATTTTATTACATCAAAATATTCTAAAGTCATTTATCTTGTTTTTATATTAAATCAATAAAGTGAATAATAGTTTTTCATAAGAATTCCAGGTAATTATTCAATCAATAAAAACAAAAAAAATTACCATGAAAAAAATAATATTTATTTTAAATATACTACTAAAACTAAACATAACATTTTTTATCCTTATGAAAAAAAATTTAGACATATTAAAGTCCAGAGAGGGACAGTTTGGTTTTATTCTTTTCTTGAAATTATATAAAGGTAAATATAAAATAATAGAACTATGTGGAAATATTTTTGATACTTTTCTGATAGAATTCTATCTACACTCATCCAATATGATGAATTAATGTTTTAGATATATTTTAAAGCTTTATCCTTGGGTTTTAACCATTTTACACGTTTTACCCATATTGAGATGAAAAATAAATATCAAGGTAACTATTTCTAGTTATCAAAATTAAAAGGGAAAAACATAAAAAATTATATCCTACTAATTAAAAAAATATAATTTATTTTATCTAATTTACTTTACACAAATTATATAATTAAACAGGTGAAATGTGACGAAAAGTGATTTTCCTAAAAATTGCATGTTAAATTTTAAAAATGTTTGATATCAAAGTAAAGTATAATGTTACATTAAAAAATTTGTTATATTATGTTTAATAAATAATAAATAATTAAATTTTAAAATTATACAAAAATATAATGTTACATTGTATGTACTTTAATAGAAAAAATATATTTTAACAAAAAAGAGTATTTCAACCATTCATCAAAAAATCATTCTTTTAAAAATAATCCAAAACTATTATATGATTCTATTAATATAATAAATAAAAAGTGATACATTTTTATAAAATAAAAATTCAAAAAGTGTCAGAAATTTATTATAATATATTCTCACAATTATCAATAAACCCCATTTTGAAGAAAATGTATTTTTAATCATATAATTTGTTCACTAAATAAATTTACCAACGTTTTGTTAATACTATTTATATAGTAAACTCACCTAATATGTTAAATTTAATAACATATTAAATATCCTTTATAATCATGATTTCATGTATCGTAAGATATCATATAAAATAAATTTATTCAAATATAAATATATCAGAAAATTTTTGACTAGTAAACTCCCTTATATAAAGATTTTATAATGATTTTAAAAAAATCATGTTGTTTAAAAATAAATATCTTTTTATCTTCTACAATTTAATTTTATTCTAATGTTACCAAAGACATAATGGTTTTCTTTACTGATACTCTTTGTCCTTGATTATTAGTTATTCTTCATTGACTATGTTCTTATATGACTCTTAAATTATCCATTTATATAACTCAAATGGTTATTTCTATTTATCTTTAGGTAATTAACACTTTTTCATTACAATATTCTTCAGGGACATATTACTTTAAAAAAAGATATTGATAAGAATAAATCTCATCCACTATAATAATCCCATTCTCTTCGTAGTTAATATTATTTCTTACAAAAAGTCTTATTTTCTTATTTTGAAAACCAAATATATATTATATCATGTGAACTTGATTTTTATCATTACCACTTACCAAAATAATTATATTTTCTAATTTTTCTGATACTCATGTTCATAACATTTATATTCCACTCTACCTGTATTGATATAGCCTTCAATTAATTTCATGGTTCCATTCACGATATTATCATACAAATAATGATTAAAAATTAGTCCGTATAAATTTCTCAAAAATAAATATTGAAGGTCGGCCATGACTTCATCTCTTTTATATTAATATGAAGATTTAATATGAAATATATTTTTATGATTTCCCTTCCATTTTATTCTAAAATTCTATAAGTTATATCAGTTACTGAGTTATATTTCATGTATTAATCTGTAAATTATCTTATAAATTTATTTTTCATACACCCACAATATTTATAAGGGTTATTTCCTCCATACTCTTCACCCATCTCTTGTATTTATTTGTATCCATTACATCAAAATTATTTAATCTTATAGAAGTGTGACTTATCATTTATATTGTTGAATTATATTTATATCAATTTTCTTATATATTGTGAATTTTATATAAACTAATTTTTGTTCATTATTAAATTTAATCAATTTATTTTCAATGGAATTTTTGGAAATCTATATACTAGTTAGTTCGATACATATATTTATTTATTTTCGTGAAATTTTTATTGTGTATTGTTCATTCGCATATTTTATATTATTATTTAATTTTTATTATTTAGTGATGAGTGGAATCTAGGATTATATACCCCATCAAGGCATGATTATGTTTTATGAGACAAATTATTTTGGGTACTTTATGTAAACTTTACTCATTTAAGTATAATGAGTTGGAACGATGCCATGTTTTTTTTATGATCTCAAGAATTATCCATTATATCACTAGGAAGAGAATTATTGTTATCTATGTGAATATTTATATTTATATGTTTTTCATTAATACATCACTTGATTATGTTCGTTTACATGTAATTATTTTATTATTATTTAATCAGGGCATATTATCCATGCTTGTTTATTCCATGGTAGATTCCGTTATAAGCTAGCCCTTACTGATCGTTTGAGATCAACCATTAAATATTTTTCATACCCCACGTTTATGAACAGTATTATTATGTATGTTGTATATAGATAAGTATCATTTTTTGAGAATATTGTGGGATAAGTTGATGACACGTTATAAATTATAGAATCCTTTATTTGGTAGTAACAATTTCCATTGGTTGGAAGGGAAGTGGGTTTTTTAGTTAATTTTTTTATAACTATGTAAAAATATAAACCCAAATGATATTGGTTTAATTAGTGGCTCAATGTTTATTATTAATTTTTTATAATTTATGGTTATGTTCTTGTGATAGTTGTCTTTTCAAGGTTGTAATGTATTTGATATGTTTATTAACATCAAATCCGAGAGTGGGAGTTTGGGCAGTCATATATTGTATTAAATATATTTTTAAATAACATTAGAAGATATAAATATTGAGTTATTTATGTTCATTTTTCCCTTTGGTCTTTCTATGGATTTGATGTTAGTTAAGGTTTGGTTATTTTTTTTAAATATTAATACAATTTGAGAGTCTATATGATTTTGTTATATATTAACGGTATATAATTTTATATTTTTTTGAGGATAAGGGTTAATTTAAAATATAAGTGAATTTGTTTCCATGTATTTTAAGATTATTACATAGTAATAATGATACTAAATTAATTATTATTGGAAATTTGGGTTGTTATACATTTTTTGAAACTAGATTGATAAATATTAATAAAGGAAAAAAATAAAAAATTACTAAAAAAGAAAGAATGTGGTTTTCTATAAATTATTTCTCAATATCAACACAAAAAAGGGTAATATTATATAGCTATGATTAAACTAAGTGTAATAAAAATGAAATTTTTTTGTTTTGTATTAACTCGCACTTCACATAGTTAACAATAAATGGGTTTAACTACAGACATTGTTTGACACACCAGGGAATATGCCTTGGTTGATTCATGAAAGCTTTATGAACTATTTTGTGATATTTGAATACATTATAACATCATGATGTATGAAAAAATTAATAAAACCCTAATTTATTTTCATTTGTGGAAGAAACATTAATTTTTGAGATATGATTTATTTAAGTTGAATAGAATGTCACAGAAAAAATATTATTACAATTTAAAACTGTTATAGCGTGTTCAAAAAACATTCTGAAATAAAATTAAATGAATTATAATTAAATTTGGTTGTTTTAATATAGATATAGAATTAATGTAAATAAATAGATGTATTCATATGAATAAGTCAATACCTAAAGACAAATAAATAGTATCAAGTAGTAACAATATTTTTTATAATGACATTTATTTGACCATTAAAGAGAGGTTGATTTTTTGGAGTTTTCACTAGACTAATTTCAATCCAGAATAAAATAAATATATCATGATGAGAATAATTTTTTGGATACATTTAATATCATTGAAATTTCTATGATATGCATGCTTACTAAATCACTACACTTGACTACTATTTTTTCTAATTTTATCCTTATATATTATTTAGAAATCTAGAGGGATTGTGTGAGTATAAGTTAGGATTATATAAATATAAAAATACTAACATAAAAATTTATATATTTCATTTAATTTTATAGATTTTAAATTTTTAATTATAAATAATAATTAAATTTTATTTTAAATATAAAATTATTAATCATATTTAATTAATCTGCCTTAATGATTAACAAAATCATTATTATGATTAAAAATGTAGTTTATTAAATAAAATATTATTATGTGATATTCATTTTTAATTTAATATTCTAAGAATATTATTTTGATGATAATAAAATATGTCTTTTTATATGATTAATATATCAAACGTGTTTACTTATTTATTGACAATAAATATTTATACAAACAATTAATATTTAAAAAAAATACAAAAAAAACATCTTTTCTGTTTATCATATAATTTAATTTAAAAGGTAATTTTCTCATACATGGTAGTTTGATTAGATTAAATTGATTCCAAATACATATTGTTCGCATTCAAATTTAGTAGTATGGGTTATATATTATTTATTTAGTAAAATATTAATTACCATGGTAAACATGTTCTCAAGGTTATTGAGGGTCAAAAGGGTTAACTTAATGTGGATCAAATTTTGAAATTTTTAATTCATAGAATGTCTTTATATAGAACCTTTATTCTGTGGTAAATATTTATCTCCATTATTTATTTTCCTAACAACATTGTCAAATCATCTTTACCCCTCACATATCTTTTATTTTATAGGAAAGTTCTTTAATATCACATATAAAAGGAGGTAAATTCTACCCTATTAAAACCATACAATCCCTTCAAATATCCCTTTAAATCTACCAATTTTACCTACCCAATATTCATATCTAATTTTTAAAGCACTATGTAAAGGATTCCCACATCCTCTAATCTCAAGATTTCCTTCAATTGAATATCAAAGGACATAGTGTGAGTATTGTCTAGTCCCTAATCCTTGTTCTCAATTTTTCTCATCCACTCTCCTATAAACTTATTCTAACCATAACTTAATAATTTCATAATTATCATTATTGTACTAAAATGTAATTATTTTAAGGGAACAACTGTTATAATTTTCAATCACATCAATTGGAAATTAAAATGTTACACATGTTTTGTTTCCCCTAACCCTTTCATGAACATTATATTTCATTTTTCATCACCCCCATTAATGGAGGGTTATAATAATGTATTTAATAAATAAAAAATATTTAAATAATTATTAATATTCTATAAATATAAGTTATCAATTCTATTAATGTCTAACTCTTTATTAATATACATATTTTTAATTAAAAATTTCTGAAACATGCTCATCTATGATTTAATGGGTAGGAATAATGAGATGAATGGTTGGGGATATAATCTACACTAACAAGGGACTGAATCATTGTAGTTTTTCAATTAAAAATTTTTCAATCCATTCCCAACTTTACTATATTTTACCATTAGTTTATTATCCTCTAATTCTCTATCTCACTCAGTTTCATTCTATTGTTCTTCTTTCATTCAGGAAACAACACTAATTACACAAACATAAAATATATATAATGAATAATAATGTTTCACATTAAAAATGAAAGTCTATTACTTTGTGTTATATATATTTCACTGATATTATATGATCCAACATTATGAATATATTTATAGTTGAATAGTTTTTATCATTTTACCTATCTATAGTCCATTCCACACTTTACAGTGTACCACTAATTCTACATAGACTCAACCTAATAGTTTACTAAAGAGTGGAAAAAAATCATAGTGTTTAAAAAAATACACTCATATATTCTTGATTTTGTGATGTTTCCATCTATTTTTTAAATAAATTCTCTATGACAACATCATTCAATGACAAATTCAATTTTTTGTATACAAATCAAAATACTGACAACTCTTCTCTTCACATAATCAAGTAATGTCACTTCCTTTCTTACACTGGTTCCCAAAATTTTATTCAATTTTTTAATCAATACATAAATAATTTTTCATAGAAAAAATTCATATCTATTTTCACTTATCATCTTCTAATATTTCAGTGTACAAACAATCTGTGTTGGATCTCATTTCTTCGATACTGAAGAGTTTCATTAAATTTTTACTATAGCAATTCACTCTCTTGATACGAGAATATTTCTAAAACAATTTATTGTTGAACTCCCTCTTTTTCACATACCCAGTTCCTTCAAATTGAAAACATATATATTTCTATAATTTATAAAACAAATAAAATATTTGAAACAAATTCGTCCATTCTTTCCCGAGATCAATTTATTAATTTCAACATCCATTTTTCTGGGCATTTTCAATTCACTATAACTAATTTTGGTAACTAATAAAACATTTAACACATATAAATGGGTGGGGTCTACTTAATTCTAACCTATAATACTACTTATTATATTTATATTATTTCCATATTCATTTAATCAACACATATATGTATATTGAATATTATATAATATGTGATCATCAGTCAATACCTCAACTTGCAGTTTGGAATTAATACTCAATTAATCCATTTGAGTGATTCTATAAGATCATTCAATATTTGGAATTTATTAGTGTCTAAATAGTGATATGTGATGTAGGAATAATTATACACTCGACTCATGCACTTTTTATGTGACTTCTCTTTAAAATAGAATGTCTTATATCATTATACATTTCACCATGACCTGGTGAAAAATACTTAGTGGTTTTGCCTCAAAAATTTTTATTAACAAGAGCATGGTCTCATTATTTTAGTCATTTTTGAATTATACTACACCTATCAACAATTAAAACCTCTAACACAAGTGTGGTCACCTTACTATTCCTATTTTGGTTTTATACACCACCTTTAAACCACAGATTCATTCGTCCAAAATATGGCCATAGTGGATATCTCTTTTTTCATAGTTATCGTATAATTACCCCATAGGGATAAATAAGGGAATGGTCCCAATCTAATTTCCTATTTCCAAAATACTACTAATCAAAATTTATATCTATAAGGGTATAGCCTCACCTAAAATTCTTCACCATCTTCACCATGGAAACTACTAGCTTATGGAATTTCCTATGTTAGAAAATGTTCAAATCCACATTGTCTTCACCATGTCTATAATATTATTATATTTTTAGTCTTTCTTCTAGGAACCTATACAACTTAATGTACATTTACCAATCATGTAATATTATTTCATATTTTTAAATGAACTGACTCATGTTCAATCAATTAGGATATTTACATTAATGGGGAAGAGATTAAATGACATTGATAGATTTGTCTATATCCAAAACATCCATGGATAAATCTTCTATAAACTCCATTATTATATAAACAGTAAGATAATTTTTGTGAAACAAAAATTAATGAGACAAATATTGTATCTATTAAGAATGATATAAGAACCCTAATAATTATGATATCATTCTTATCAAATCTTAGGATCATCATCATTCATAACCAATATATCATAATAACCAGGATAAATATTCACTTCAATTATTTATTGAACATATTGAAATAAATGAAATTCAGTTATTCATTACTGTTTATTATATAATATTTATTATTAATAAAACACACATAATGTGGGATAAACAAACTCACCCTTTGTATTTATTGTTAATACCATCTTAAAATGATATTTCAACATGTGCTCCACAAATATCTATATCAACATGAATTTCATTTTTATCCCCATTTATCGTAGATTTTTTCACTGTACTATATCTCAACCATATTAAAAATAAATACAAGTATTTCATGTAAGGGAATATTTTTTTTATATAGAACAATATTATTAACCGTTCCACTATCTGCATATTGATCAATTCTCGATTTAGAATAAAATAGGGTTTTATTTTTACACCAAAGATATCAATATTCATCTGAACATAATAAATGAAAAAACCAATAAAATATATTTTATATTTGTTCAAAATTTATGTATAATGATACATATTATGGATAAAAATTGAAATAAAAATTTTTCATGAATCATATCAACATAAATTTTCTAAACCTTCTTCAGTACACAGGTCAAAAACATTGAAGTACAAATGGAAGGATGTAATGGCCATGGAACTCATTTGACTTTTCCATTGTTGTCATTGATTCAATCCATGACCTCATATGATATATATATATATATATATATTTATTATCATGTATGATAAATTATGATAATATGAATTTTCAGTGAAACCACATTCCATCACTTCCCATAAAAATTCAAATTTCCATGAGAAAATATTTTCTGACAACTTCATCAAAATTATTCATTTTTTTCCAAAAAAAAGTGTAACACTCCACAATAAAATCATAATTTTGAATCTATACAAGAATTTATTTCAGGGTGTTCCAATATATAGAAATGAAAAAATGGAATTATTATT
This sequence comes from Viscum album, assembly GCA_963277665.1. Lineage (NCBI taxonomy): Eukaryota > Viridiplantae > Streptophyta > Magnoliopsida > Santalales > Viscaceae > Viscum > Viscum album. The sequence continues at coordinate 82,353,827 of OY728157.1, forward strand.
GCAATAATACATATGTTACCATAAAAAATAATCATCTACAAGGATGACCAAATTAAATTATTCACATTACAATACAAACAAGAAAGATTATTCTTATATGGGATCTCTATCCTTTTTTATCTAATGTTTAAAAATAATTATCCTCACCAAGGTTGAAATATTAATTATATTTTCCCTAGAATTCAATAATAAGGAACCAATCCATGATAGAATTTCCTTATTCAAATATTCATGATATTGTAATAATAATTCCTCTTAAACTCTACCTAAGTCTATTAATAACCTTTAATTCCATTCTTTTTAATTGAAAATACAACACCTAAAATATATAAGGGTATATGGATTATCTTCTTTTTTCCTTCATTGTGAATAACATGGATTAAATTTTCATAACCAAATTTCTCAATTTCCACAATTCATAATTACTAAACCTCTAAACCTTAATTTAGATTTATCTTGAGGGTGAATTAATCTTATACATTCTTAAATTTCATTATCTGATATGTGTATTGTCTCATTATCCCTCAATTCATATGAACCTATAGAATAAATCTTCATTTTTTCAGGTATTCTTCATGAGATGGAAATATGGTGAAACATCCTATGGAAATGTGTCTATCTTTAAGGAATATCTCTCATTGAACATCTTCATCACAAGGGCTTTCATATGTTAAAAACCACTCAAAAAATTATAAATCATTATATTAAATCATCAAATTTTCTTTAGAACATGCTATATTGTTTATTTTATTGTTTAGGAATATTATTTTATTATTTTTTTCTCTACATAGAAACATATGTGTGTTATTCTTCATACCATTCACTCTTGATGTTTCACTCTTTTATGTCCTCATAGACTTTCCTTGAATCTGATATTACTTTCATTTTTATCCATTTATTACTGCTGGTATAAACCCAGATTCTTCAAAATTTATTTTTTGTTTATGTTCTAGATAAACTCTATTATTTAGGTTAAATAAGGGTTTCCCCTTGTTCATGAGAGGGCGCATGTGTTTTTTCGGGGGGATTGGGCATGAAAGAGGTTGAAAATTGGGATTTTTGGGCATGTTGCAATGTTTTTACACTTTTGGTGAAAACCATGTTGATGGTCGAGGAAACTATTTGAGGGGGTGATTTTTGGATAGTTTCTCACATGTGGTTTGTGGGCAGTTTGGAAAACTATTCTTGTAAACCATGTGACCTAGTAATATTGGTAAATTTACAAAAAGTTTCTTCCCGAGATTTTTAAGTATAACTCAAGATTTTAGTACTCTATTCCTCATGCAACCCTATAAATTATCTTGGACAATCATAACTTCTCAAGGTTGATTATCCTTTGACACTAGGTAATTTGGAGCACCATTGTTTTTGTATTGAATCCCTGGTCAAGTCAAATCTTCTACTGTCTTTCTTTTCATGATTATGCTTGGTAACTTTCCCTCCACTCCTTTTAAACCCCTAAAACAATTCTTTTTCTAGTGAGATCTAGTTTGGGGCATCAAATGATTATTCAATTGGGATTTATGGATTCAATTAGAAGTGTTTCCATCGGTGAATTTAAGGTAGGTGGTCTATAAGTTTTATTCCATACTTTCATTGTTAATGTGTGCATGTCCAACCTTGTTCTTTGTCACTTATTGTTGTGATTTTAAACCCCTTCATATGATTTGGTATTTTGGTTGTATAAATATTGAATAAACCCCCTCGTGGTCCCCAAGGGAGGCATGGATTATTATTTAACCATTTTTGGGTTTCCCTTGGGCGTGCCTATATTTCTAAAACCTAGAAATTCGCTAAGTAAGTTCTAGGTTGTTGCAAAATAATGTAAGGATCATGTTGTGTATATTGATTGGTTAAATGGAAGTGAAAATAAAATATTGTTCATGTGTAAAATTTGTAAATTACATAATGGGTTTTGGGAATGGTGTGGAAAAGGTTTAAATTAGTTAATTTGGATTGGGGTATGCAACTTATGAATTATGTTGGAAATGCCTAAGGAAGTTTATAGAAATGTAATATAGAATATGGTTAATTTGTAGAGGTATGTGATATGGTAAAAATGATGAATGGGATTACATAATGGTATTTCCGAATATATTTAATAAGTTTATATAAGAGAATTATTGAAAATACTTAGTGAGCCAGGATTGGGAATGGGAATTCAGCTAAATGGTCTAAGTGAAGTTAATAAAAATGGGATAATGTGTTATAGAACAATATGATTTACCTTGTTGATTATTATGAATTATTATTTAAATATATATTATTTGTTATTGTTTGTGATATTTTTTGTGTGTGATACATGGATGGAGAATAATGGGAACATGGATTGAGGTGTGGGATAACAGACGGAGGCTCGTCCCATAGGTTGAGTTTGAATAATGCTCTAACTCCACCCACAATGCACAGTTTATGGATGTGGATGGGGATATGTCCCCCTAATGGTTACATTCCACCAAAACTGTGGCATCTAGGTGAGGATATTGTGATGTTGAGATGGGTTATCCCTACTGAGGTTGGAACTTGATATATTTCCTTAAGCCGAATGATAAATCCCATTAACATTGTCTAAATGATCTGAATGCTTAACCCATTGAATACATATTGGTGGAGAAGTAATTAATTATCAATATTCACATAATGAATTTGCTAATATAGTTTGTAACAGCTATGACAAAATTATTAACTTTTATCCTCGAGTGTCCTTTTATTTACCTAGAATTCCATTCATTATCGTATAATCTATCTTTTAGACTGGATATTTTGTAGACACCATTGGTGGTGTCCTATTGTGACGTAGTCACACCATACTATGGCCACCATTGGGTACCCATGTAGACATCCGGGTTGAAGTTCTAGATAAGGGACAGGTCCTTGATCTCAAAAGATGAGTTGGGTTTGGGAACAAGCATGGATGTGTTTCCAAACATGGATTTTGGACGGTTTGGGGAATTTGTTGTTGTCTTTTTTGTTTGGTTTTTATGGATGGAATTATTGGATTACATGACATATTTACTATTGGCTATAGATTCTACCTATCATCGGAAATGGTAATTTATGCATGTTTATTTATTTTCATACTTTGTTTTACGAATTATTATGAGTATATATTAACGATTACTCTAGTAAGAGGGTATATCCTCCCTGTATGACTAATTGGAAAATAACTTCAACATGGAAACCTCTATCATATAGGGAGGTGTGCTTGAGGTATTCTGATGACCAGGATCAGAACACCGATTAGGGGATCCCAGGTCGGGGACATTACAATGTTGTATTAGATTAGTTCTTCTCTATCAGTTACTATTTTGGAATAGTAGAGAGTTGTTTAAGAAGGTGTTGGGCCTTGTTAATGAGATCATGTCTGGGAGTAACCAAACCATGTAAGGGGGAAACCCCATGTCACCCTAGGTGGGAATTGTTGTTCTCATTTTGTGTTGTTACCTTTGATGATCTTTCACCCATGGATGATACACTTGTTTGTATGATGTGATAGTTTTATGATATTATACTCATGTCTATAATGACATGATTTTGTTCATACATGACTAATTATATTCACAGTATTTAGAACTAACATTCATAATTATAGTCACACATATTGGACGAGTGTGTGAAATATATACGGAAAACTACTTTTGATTTTCGAAAAATTGGTGAAAATTTATTTTCATAGAAATGTTAAATAACAACTTAGAGTTCAATCTTGATAAGGGAAGGTAAGAGAATTAAAATGTAATTTAAATGAGTTGTTTTATGAGAATTTTTTTTATTTTGTAGAATGTGATTCTTGTATTTGTGCGAGTTACTTATCTTGTGTTGTCATAGTCCTTCCTAGAGGTGGATGAGGGTAGAGTTCTAGATATGATATGATATTTTTTGGTGATGTGAAATGCCTCATTCTAGATGAAGGATGTAAGGAACACTCATTTTACCTCCCTTTGTGGATCAATTCCAGGATGTGTTTCTGATGATTTCCCAAGGCTAACACATAAGAGAGACATTGAGTTTACAATAGAGTAGTTGCTAGTTGATGAACCAGTTAAAATTCTACCATATTGAATTCTATCTTTAGAACTCCATGAGCTAAAGTTTCATCTAAAATATTTGGAGAAAAAAGGATCAAACCATCCTAGTATGTCACCATGGGGATCACCTGTGTTGTTTCTAAGAAGGTCGATAGAGAATTGAGGTTATGTTTTGATTAAAGAATGTTGAATCCAATGATAGTTATGAATTGATACCTACTTTCTATAATTGATTACCTATTTTCACAATAAAGGGTTTCTTTAGTGTTATCTATGATTAATCTGAGATCAGGATTTCATCATTTGAGGCTGAGACCTTCTCACATACTATGCATTGAATTTAGAAGAAGCTATGGGATGTAAGAAATTTTTGTGATGTTTCTTGGACTGACCAATGCACTAACTGTGTTTATGTAATGAATGAATCTGATATTCCATCGTTGTCTAGATTAGTTCATGGTTGTATTTTTTGATTAATTCTAGGTGTACACAAAAACTATTGACGATCATGCCAAACATCGTGACATCGTCCTTACAATAAGAGAGCATATGATATATTCTAATTGATCAGAATGCATGTTTCAGATTGAAAAATTTCTTTTCTTGGTACACTTTATTTATGACTCAGTTGTTTTAGTGGATCTATAGATAATGATATATTTGGTGTCTTGGTAGAAGCCTAAAAATATTTCCAATGTTCGATGTTTTCTAGGATTGTTCGGTTATTTCTGATGGATCATTATGGGTTTCTCTATTTCTTAACTACCACTCTCAGGCTTAACCATGAAGGGGGTTATGACTGAGTGGTCATTCGAATGTGATAATACCATTCAATAATTAAATAAGTGGTTGACTACTACAATAATTATTAACTTACCCAAACTTAGTAGGAAGTACACATTGTTCTGTGATGTGTCTGATGTTGAACTCAAGGTAGTGTTGATGTAGAATGATTGTGTTTTAGTATATGGGTTGATATATTTGAGACCCCATTAATGAAAATAAAATACCATTACATTCATTTAGATGTTTTGGTTTAATCATTAATGTGATGGAGTCATTACTTGTTGGTAGAATTATTGATAGTGTATAATGATCATAAAAGATTAATTTATATCTCCTCTAAAAGGTATTTGAATCATTAATATTGAAGGTGGTTTGAGTACATAAAATCCATTGATTTTGAGTTTTATTACACACCAAGTATGGGAATAGTGTTTTTGATGCTCTAAGATGGAAAATTCAAAATTAGGTGATTCAAGAATCCAGAACTGAGTGGAGAATGGTGGCTTTGTTTTCTTGGATTCACCTAGAGGTTTCGGATGGACATAGAAAAATAGCCCTTGTTTCTATAGTGTTTGAGTCTTTGCTTTTAATCTATCTCAGTAAGAGTTAGTTGGATGATCAAATGTGCTTGGATATGAAAGAAAATCTTAATGCTTGGGAGTCACCTACTATTTAGGATGTGGGGGATTATGTAATTTTTTCGATAGGGACCATGTTATGTTGCTGACAAGTGTGTGAGAAAATTTTATGTGTGAGTTTCATGCCTCAATGTGGGAACGACATCTTGCTCTAAATAAAATGTATCATGATATTTTTTACCAGTATTGGTGGATTAGAATGAAGAAAAAGGTAGTGGGATTTCTGGCGTGACGCCATATCAATCAATAAGTAAAGGTCGAATAGCATAACCCATGAGGACTGTCACATTAATTTCCTTTCCTAGAGTTGAAGTGGAATAAAAGGAAAATGGACTTCACAGTGGTTCTTCTAAGGACCTCCTGGTAAAATGAGGCAATCTGGGTGATTGAAGATCAAATGGCTAATGTAGAACATTTCTTGCCGATCTAGAAGACTTACATAGTTGATCAGCTGGTGGAGTTATATGTTAATGATAAATTGTGGTTTCATGGTGTTCCAATAACCATAGTTTCAGATCAAGATCTACATTTCACATTGTGTTTCTGGAAGAGCCTACATAAGGCACTTAATAAACAGGTGATTTTGAGTATGGATTATCACCCATAAACCCACGGTTTGTAAGAGAGTACAATAAAAGTGTTGGAGGTCATGTTAAGTGCGTGTATCATAGATTTTAGTGGTTCATGGGATATGAATTTATCCCTTCTTTATTCTTCAAACAAAAAGATTTTTTAGGATATGGTTAATATGGAACGATTTATGTCCCTATATGGGAGGCTGTGTAGATGTCCATTGTGTTGGTTAGAATATGGGGAGTCTAAGATGTTAATACCAAGGGTAATTCCTGAGACATCAAAAATGCTTAATTTGATTTAAAAGTGTATGGTGATGGAATAGAGTATATAGAAGACATAAGAATATTGAAGTTGTATTCCAATCGCATTCCTGATGGGTGATAGTGTGTTTTTCTAGGTGGCACCAGGGTTAGGTTATTGTCAAATCATAATACTAGGAAATTTGGCACAGAACTATGTGGGGATATTTGAGATTATTGAGAGGATTATATTGGTGACGTACTAATTTTATATTCCATAATGGAATATTGGGATGCATTAGGTTTTCCATGTTTCTAAACTATAACAATATCCCCTTGTTCGATCTCATGAGATAAATTATGATGATTTCAATCTTCAGGCTGATGTGTCAATTTAGGAGCATCCAGTTTGAATTTTGGATCACAGTGAGAAGATCATGCAGGGAAAGGTAGTGAATTTTGTTTTAATTATATAGAAGCATGTAAATGTTATAGAAGAAACATGGGAATGAGAATCTGATATGCATTCCTAGTGGCTCGACCTATTTTTTTTTTGAAACACAATGATGCTTAATAAGTGTATCCTTAGGATGTGCCATCATAAGGTGGGGAGGCTGTAAGATTCCATATTATTCATATGATGGGTTTTGTTTTTGTTTTTGTTCATGTCCCTTATTTGGGGTAAATAAGTGTTTCCTCGAGTTCATGAGATGTCTCAGGGGTGTTTCGGGGGTTCGGGGAATTAAAGTGGACGAAAAAATCAGTCATTGAATGTTGCACGATTTGTACATGCTTTTTAAAAACCATATAGAACCCCTAGGAAATTGTGGATGGTGTGATTTTGAGATAGTGGCTCATGAACAGTCTATGAACCATTTGGTGAACTGTGTGTGTAGACCGTGCAACCTTGTAATTTTGTAAATATTACAAAAATTCCATCCCATTATTTTTAAGTCTAACTAATAATTTTCCTCCTCTCTTCCTCCTATAACACTATATGCGAGCATGGATGAACCATACCACCCATGGGAGATTTTCCATCCATCCTTCTCTATTTGGAGGGTTTTTGGTTTGTAATTGAATCCCTTGGTGAGAATAAAATTCTCTATTCTTTCTTTTCTTGATTAGGGTTGGTACCATTCTCTCCTCTCCTCCCGATTCTCTAAAACACATATTTTTTTGTGAGATATAGGTTAAAGGTTTAAAGGCTTCCTGAATAAAGATATATGGCTTAAATTAGGAGTGATTCTATTAATATATTCAAGGTAGTTTTTCTTTCAGTTTAATTACATAGTTTTCTTTGTAGGTTTGTTCATGTCCGACCTTGTTATTTGTCAATTATTATTGTGGATTTTAACCTATTCATATTGATTTGTATTACGGGTGTTCAAATACATAATAGAAACCCTCAGGGACCCAAGGGACACATCTACAATGATTTAACACATTTAATTCCACCCATGGTGCGCACCGATATTTTTGGAACCTAGAAATTAGCTATGTAAGTTCTAGGTCGTTGGGGGATAATGTAGAGGACTGGTTGAGTATGTTGATAGGTTTAATGGAAGTGAAAATTTAATTTTGGTCAAGTGTCCAATTTTTAAATGATTTTTTTTGTTGTCTTCATGGGGTGGAAATGGGATAAATTAGTTAATTTTTATTGGGGGTATGTTACTTATGAATTACGTTAGAAATTACTAAGCTATATTGTTCATATGAAATAGTGAATAAGTTTAATTAGTAATGGTATGTGAGGATAGAAAAATGTTTCATGGGATTATATAAGGGGGTTTATGAATATATGTTATGGGTTGATATAAGGGAATTTTTAAATCTTCTTAGTGAGGTAGTCTGGAGAATGGGAATTGGGAAAATTGGTCTAAGTAAAGTAAATAAAAACTATGATATTAAGATATGGAATAATATGATTTACCATGTTAATTTTTATTGATTATGGTTTATATATTTATGGGTTTTGTTTGGTTGTGATATTATTTGTGAAGGATAAATGGCTGGTTAAGTATTTGCACCTGCCTTTAGGTATCTGACAAAGGTCTAAGGCTCCTCCCATGGAGTGAGTTAGACTAATGCTCTAACTCCACCCACAATGCATGGGTTTGGGAAAAAGAAAAACACTATTCCTATAAAAGTTTCATTTCTCATTGAATGAGGTTTTGATGTTGGGATATTGTGAGGTTGATATGTTTTATCCATTTTGTGTATACTCCTCATTAACATACCAAATACCATGGTCATGGCCTCACTTGGATTTATTTTCCATACTCACCATGACCACCTATAGGTTGTGTTCTTTCCAATGTTTGGAAATCTTCAAATCAACATGCCCTCCACAGTGAGCTTGGTCTTCATAACTTTTCCCAACATTTTTTCAAGAGAATTAATTCATGTAGATTCTACGAACAATAGAATACTATTTCAACATTAAGAAATATCTAAATCATAAAAAACCCATCATGATATATACATCAGTGAGTAATTTTTTACAAGGAATCAACTAATTTGGATACATCCAAAACATCCATAGATGAACCCTATGAAAACTAATTAATCCTAAATATATTAAGATAATTTATATGGATAATCAAATCTTAAAATCAATATTCTAATCATTAATAAATAAATATGTACCATAATACTTAGGATCTTATTCTTCTCCAAAAATTTGATCTTCATTATTTACAATCAATATATTATAGTAACAAAAGTTAATAGTTACTTAAATTGCCCATTTAAAATATTTGAATCCTTGAATTCAGATCATTTATTTAAAATAATCAAAACATAGTAACAATAAATACATTACTGTAAAGACCCATTTATTCTTTCTATTATGATTTCATTAAATTTCATTCAAACCCTAATTTAGTTATCTTTTTTGGCTTAAACATAGATACCATGCTTTAGGATGGGTCATTTTTCTAGATGAGATGTTAAAGAGTGTTTGCGTCCTAGATTCCTGCGAAATAAATGATGTATATTTATATACGTGACATGTATTAAAAACACAACATGTATTAAATACAAAATGATTACTTTTTGGCATAGACCCTTTTTTGAATGTGAAATGATTTTTCATGGGGAGGGAAAATCATTATATTAACACTATTTGTAAAGAATACACTCCATGTATATCCCAGGGGAGATGTTTTCAAAGGAGGTTTGGCCTCTTCTTTAAAAAAAATCCCTCAAGTCGTTTCTATCATATAGTAGGTGTCGTGCATATGATCTCTCTCAAGCTTAACCTATCCTTGAATCATTCTTATTCATATAGTGTATGTTATCACCACTGTTTTTCATGTTATAAGCTTATAGGTTAACTCTCCACTTATCTTCCTTCCACCATCATTTATCCCCCAATCTTATTTAATATTTTGGCGCAAGCTAATATTTTTTATTTTTAGGGTTTAATCTCTTATTTGTTTTTCTTCTATTCCTCTTTGATTTAATGGTTGATACTAGATGAGTGATCATCCATGTATTTGAGGGATGTGGTATAGAAATCTTCCCTAATATTTGTGGTGTTTAAATAATTTTTTTTGACTCACAGACCATAACATTCCAATCATTTCCATAATTTTTTTTCTAGATTAATTTTAACATATCATGATACTCCCTTATAGGCTTGATGAATATTTAGATTTTGTTTACCTAATTGTTTTTCAACCCTTTAAGTGTGTTAAATTAAATTTTTCATTTATATAAATGTTAATTTACAAACCCACCTTCTATGTAGGTTGTATTTACATTAAAATGGAATTTCAATGTTTTCTAAAAGGAAAATTGTTAATTTAATAAAATTGAAGTGATTTTTATGGCCACATCACATTATAAAGTAATAATGAATTTTTATAGTGTTTGATACCAAGAGATAGATGGTAATGAATTAATATGATTATTTAAAGAGAAATACCATATTATTATAATTATTAGGAAATGAATATTGTTTGGTGGGGAATTGTTAAGGGGCCTATTGAGAAAAGAGTGTCACACATCGTTACATTGGGTGCGGGTATGGAATCCAACACATTTTATAAACAATGGGTAAAAATTTCTATGTTCCATGGAACTAGGAGTTGGGATGATGGATCACTCCACTACCATGAGTGATGATCATGATGTCTTCCATTCATATGATATTTTGGTACTATACTCATGTTGAAGCCTATTCCTATTTAAACAATGCATGGGTGCATATGTTCTGCCCTAAGTCGATCTAGCACCTTGTCTCTAGTCATACACATTTCCCCAAATAAATAGTTAACATACCTATATACATATTATATATATAATTATATATATTTTATTGTATAGGGTTATCTGAGATCAGAATTATATGGGCCTATATAAAAGAAGATATTGTTTTATTGGTATTCCCTATAATCTTGAATTGATTATTTTATCATAATATTTGTTAGGATTATTTCTTATAGCTACATTTTATTATGATATACACACCAACTAGATTATTCTACATAATGTTTGTGGTGAAATACTAGGATTATCTCACATCTTTTCATAGAAACCATTTACACCTTTGTAGACATTATAATTTTTGGTTCTGACAAGGGAATGAACCTGATCATGGATGCTTCAACTATTTTTCTTAAACAATGAGAGCATAAAAAAATTACATATCATATTCCATTGATTCTAGTATATGATTCATTTTTATTATTTGTATATTTTTATCTTGATTTATATTCATAGAACCCATATCCCTTATATCCAATTTTTATATCTTTATCAATTGATATAATTTTTTTTATATGACTCATCTTATGGATTGTAAATATTATTACTACTTGGGTGTTTCAAAATCTGTGATGTTTTTTATATCTATTATTTTCTAAATATTTATCTGATATGAGTATGTAGTCTTCCCACCATACCAACTTAGACCCTGTGTTCTTTTTGTTACCATTGGGGTACGAGGAGGCATTATTGAAGGCATGTGACACACTATCAGGGGGAACCATTTAGTGGCTTAGGGTTATGATGTTATTAAGTAGTATCAGGGACATTTTTTTTCTATTGAATTATTTTTTAGGAAATATATATAGGTGATTATAAATGTGTTGGATTTTTTTAATTACCATATTCCTAGTATTATATTACCCACATATGGGAAAAGTTTATATTACCTTGAATGGGATATTTCTGTTATGTTTTTCACCGGTTAAAGTTGAATCGATTTTACCATTACTTGAAACACATGAAATGTGATGTTATTACTATTACAATGATGTCAGATAATATCTTTATCCTCTAAAAATAGGGAGATACAAGATCATTCCTGATTTTAGTCACTTCTTTACATTCATGGTATGCATTCATCCATTTCATATATGTTCATTTACTTTCTTACATTACATGCATTACCTATAATTGCAGGGAGTTACATGAATTGTTTTGTATAGTAATATGATAATATTTATTGATGAGAGGAAAGAAACATAATTGGTCAAATAATGTTAATTCATCAACCTAAAAGTTTTTTCACTATTTATCTTGATGGAGACACCTTATGTAGTAAATTATGGGACATAGAGTCATAGAACATTGGTCCCATGGGAAAGAACTTCTTCATGGTTTGGAATTAAATGGATGACAAAATTAACATAATATGGTGCATGAGTCATTATAAATTAGTAATAGTGACTATATAAATATACCATCTATAATGATTTCTAGGTAAATACATTCATACATGTTATGTTTAAATATTAACTATAAATGGTGACTATTAAAAGGGAAAACATTTTTCCATGGTGAACTTCTATGTAATGTGATATCTTGACATTAAACCAACAAAAGTGGTTTGAATAGGGATTGAATATTGTGTATATATAGGGTCTTCTTCCTACCTAGACATTGCTATTAAAGCAGGTAGATATGTGTGAATTTTTATTGGAATTCTATGTGCTTATCCTGTTACTTATTTGTGAACCTATTACAAATAAATAATTTTTTATAGGTGAAATTTTCATTATAAAATAATTCAACCATGATAGTTTGGTGTTTTATAATAGTACGATGGTGATAACCATGTTCTAGAGTGGGTGGGATTTGAACCATCATTATTACCTCCAGTAGTTTCACAAGAGGCACCACATATTATTCTTGACATGGGTCCTGACGCAATATTTCAAGAGGTCATTCAAAATATGATAGAGTTTATGCAAGGTGTTGTAAGAACAACCCCTACAATGCTGGAGATGAAATGGGGATTCCAATATTAGAATCCACCTACATTCTTAGGGGACTGTGTACCTCAATATTTTGAGACATATTTGGATTCAATGCTTTCTATATTAAATAATCTAAACTTCCTCTAATGAAGGGGATCAAGATCATGACTTATATATTATGTTGTTATTCCAAGTGATGGTGGGACGTAATTTCCAAGGCAGATCAGAATGACAATATGATTTGGAGAGATTTACAGATATTATTTTATGATTTTTTATTTCATAGACATTGTGGGATGACTATGAAAGAGAGTTCATGAACTGTTAGTAGGGAGTTATGTTTCTGATGGAGTTTTATGATTGTTTTTCTAAACATTGATGATTCTTATAGAATATATTAAGTGATGAGATCATGACTTTGAGGAGATTTTAGGATGGGGTAGTATATGTTATAAAATTACATGTTAGTAATTTTTGGATGACTCTTATTTCAGACATAGTTAACCAATCCCTCATTACTGAGAATAATTTAAAGAAATAGGATTGCGTGAGCTTGGGTTTTTTAGTGCCCAACATAGAAGTATACCTTCTGGTGGAAGGAAACATCATTTTGAGGATGATCAAGGAAATTTGAAAATCAGAAAACTTGAACTGATAGAGTTGTTATATATCATTAGTGTAGGAACCTAGGAAATATTAATTCCCAGTGCATGAAAGACCCAATTAAATAAACAGTTTGTGGAAAGATGGTACATATTCATATTTTTTGTAGGGACATTAACCAATTTCTAGTTAGAGGACATCTAAAACAACTCCACATTCTATAGTAGGTCTAGTAAAACCTATCTAGGAAGGCATATAGATTACCATCGACCAATAAAGTCAAGGTGGTTATTAGTGTTGAGGGAACCAGACATCAAATTCAATGTTCAAGAAGAGCAGTCCTACTTAGGGAATCATGTTGTGTCTTAGGGCCACATATAGTCTAGTTAAATGCAATGTAACCTATACTAGAGTAGCCTTGTAATGGACCTTATACTATTTGAGGTACTATTTTAGTATCATAAATTCTTGTCTATACTTTCTTTGACCAAGGTGCATACCACCCATTTATATCTATTGAAATTCAAGAGATTTTGTACATATAGGTATATTTTTTGTAGCATGATGAAACACTATACATCATTGGGTATCTAATCAAAGAGCATTTTAATTAATTAAGGAATTTCCCTTAGAGGTGGGTGGTTATTAGTTACCATGTAATATTTTGTTCTCGACATGACAATGTTTGATGTAATTCTTGGGATGGATTTCTTGATTACCTATTGATCCCATATTTACTATTATCACTAGAGGGTGATGTTTATATCGCCACAGGGTTGTAGACACAATCATGATGGATAATAAAATATCCATGGAACTTGAAATATTCTTACGAATATGGGGTTGAGTAGAGTAACAACCAATGTCTCGTGTCCTTATATAAGTGATCAGGGTATGTGACCTATAGATTTCTATATTTTGGTGGACCATTTTATGGATATCTATACTTATATATTTTATGGGATACCTCCAATGATGTAGGTTGAATTAACTATTGATATAGTTATTGGAGTATCCCTAGTGTCCATTACAGTTTTATTGGACTGAACCTATAAAGATTTAGGGGATCAAAAATTAGTTGGAGGACCTAGAAATTATGGGCATTATAAATCCTATCCCCACTATATGGGGTTCATCAGTACTTTTTTATAGGATTGTGGATTATACCCTGATATTTTTAAGATAATATCCAATGTTTAAACTATCATAAGCATAAGAACTAGTATCCTCTAGCTAGAATAGTCATCCTCTTAAACTAGCTTTGAAAAACCCGCATTTTCTTATTGATCGATTTGAGGTAGGTCTATCACTAGGTGTTTGTTATATTCTAAGACAAAGCTCACACAACATTCCAAAACATGTATTATATTTAAGTGTAACTAGTTATGTTGTTCGATCTCATGAACATGCCTTCGATTTTTATGGATTTAAAGAATGGATTTTCCCCTAGTTCCTAGATTCATTTGTGGTAGAATTTGTGGAATACGTAATGATGTATTCTCACTCTCGACACTACAATTCCAAAAAATCTTTAAATTCTGTGGAATATAGTGATATATCACAAAATCTATTCTAATATCACTAAATTAAACTTTTGGACTGAGAAATTAAACTTACTAGGTTATATCATCTTATAAACAAAATTATCTGTCGAACAATTGAATGTTAGAGCTTTAGTTTCATGGGAGTATCCTAAGAACATATTTCATATACAATGTTAATTGGGGACATATAGATATTAATGAAACATTATTTAGGAATTTAAAATTATAAAATAACATATTATAGGAATGAAAAGAAGTGTGTGAAATATTAATGGCTTGAGTCATGTGAGAAATCGTTTTAAGAGTTGAAGGGGATACTGACTTTAGTGCCGATCATGATTCTTACAAATAAATTCATAAGCTATACAGTCTATTTTGCTGGATCAAGCAAGTGGTTGGGAGCAGTTTGTTGAGTCAAAAGTCCACTTTTGACATATACATCATGTTTTCGAAATCACAAATGTATTCTATATCATGCTTTGGAAATCACAATTGTATTCTATCATGTTTATCGTATCGTACAATGATAATCATACTAACCATGCTGATCGTACTGATCATACTGATCGTACTGATCATACTGATCGTACTGATTATGCTGATCGTACTGATCATGCTAATCGTACTGACTCTGTTAATCGTTTCGTACTGACTCTGTCAATCGTATCGTACTGACTCTGCTATTCAGATGATCATAACTTGTTTTGGTACTTTTTCAAAAACACTTATTACATTTAAATCGTACCCATGCTTTTCATTTCTATATATCTTATGTCCTAACAAAACGATGTCATTGAGTTAGTTACAAACTAATAAAAACAATGTCATGCTTTTTGTTTCAATATGACCGTTGGAGGCAATATGACCGTTGGAACCCGAGGCCTATAAATAGGAGGTCATTTGAAGCTAAAAAAAAGAAATATTGATTGATGAATGAATGAAGAGACTTTGTAAACTATCAAGATTCTAGAGAGAGACACTGTGACTTCTCTCATCTGCCTTGTGCATCCGATCATCGTATCGAGGGATTTCAAGTAATTGAAAGACAAAGGTGCCGATTACCTACAAAATCGATGGCTGCCTGGGATAGGCAGACAGACGTACTGATCATCGTATTGAGGGCTGCCGGGGATAGGCAGACAGACGTGCCGATCATCATATCGAGGGCTGCCGGGGATAGGCAGACAGATGTGCCGATCATCGAATCGAGGGCTCACCAAGGTGTTGGTGAGACAGACCTTTTATCCTAGGTGAAAGAATAACCCTTCTCTTTGGGTTAAAAGAATTGTACTACTTTTACATTTCCGCTATTACTTGTATTAGAAAGGAATTTGTATTGTTTCCTTTCTTCTTTACATATTCAATTGTAATTGTTTCAATTACAATCATTCTATTACATATTGTATTGATTGATTCTATATGCTTTAAGGTAGAATCATTCATCTTTGTATTACTCTGATCATTGTGTTCATCTTGAATACAATTGTTTTAAATTAAATTAGTATTACAATACATCATACCTTTTTACATTCAATACAATTGTGGGTGTTTGTATTTGTGTTAGTTTAAAATAATTTAAACTAGTCTCTTAGTTGCTAAAACTCAAAGGTTTGTAAACCTAAAATTCACCCCCCTCTTGTATTGTTCCATCTAATAGATATACACATCTTTATATTAGATCCAACAATTGGTATCAAAGGAGGTTTTCCACTGATTTGTATTACTAGATATATTTCTTTCATATTATTATCTTGAATACTTACTACACTAACGTGTGGAGTGGAAAAGGTTTTGGTGTCTTAGATAGCAGGAATGAATATTGGGTCAATAGACAATCTGAATCCTTCTAGACCACCAATCTTTGATGGTAATGATTATGAGTATTGGAGAGATCGTATAAATACTTTCGTTATCAATACTGGTGTAGACAACATTATAATGCATACTGGAGGTTACAAAATTCCTGACAAAGAAGTCAGCACTTTCACCAACCAAGAGAAGAAAGAATATCAACTAAATTACAAGGTACACAATACATTATTATGCTCTATGACCAGGAAGATATATAGCCAGATATCTTCATGTGAAGCAGCCAACTGTATTTGGAAGAAATTGGAAGTCACTCATTTTGGTACATCCAAGGTTATAGAAACAAGGAGAGAAATGCTTCGAGCAGAGTATCATGGATTTGTTTTTCCTTATGGAGAGCCTGTATGTAAAGTACAACAAAGGTTTATGACAATTGTCAACAGTATACAGTCTATGGGAGAAAAAGGACTTGATGATGAAACTCTTGTTGACAATATTATAGATATAATTCCAAATGAATGGGAGTCAAAAAGAACAGCTATTGATGAAAATAGAAAAGTTTCCCAGATTACTCTTGATGAACTCTTTGGAACTCTTCTACAGCATGAGACAAGAATGAAGAGAGATACTGATTTCAACAAGAAGAATAATGGGAATGGAAGTGTAGCCTTTGCATCTAAAGCTAAAAAACCTAAAAGGATTACAAGGTCTAAATCCATGAATGTTGTTATATCTGATTCACGTGATTGTAATCTTTCAGATAATGAGTTAGCCAATCTTTCTCGAAGGATGAACAAGATTGTGGGAAAGAAATATTTCCAATATTGATTCAGAAAGAAAGATAGAAAGGATAAGAAAGATTCAGAGGTAACTTGTTATGAATGTTAGAAAGCAGGACATATATGGATTGATTGTCCTTTACTAAAGAGGAAATATAGAAAAGAGAAACACTCTGAAAGAAACAAGAAAATGTTTTATAAGACAAAGAAAGTCTTGAAAGCAAATGATACGTGGAGTGCAAGTGGTAGTGATTCCTCAAATGATTCTTCAGAATATGAGACATCAGGACAAAGGAATATCAGACTCTTAGCCAAATTACCAATTGAAGATCATTGTCTCATGGCTAAGGTACATAATGCTGAAGCTATTACAAATGTCTCTTTGAATGCAAATTATTCTAATAATAGATATTATGAATCTTCAAATGATGAATCTTCATCATCAGAAGATGATACTTTACCTTCTTTTGAAGAAGTATCTAGATTTTCTAAATTACTTGAAAATGAGAATTCAAAGCTCAAAAAGAAATTTGAAAAAGAAAATTATAGAATTTCAATCTTGACTAAAGAAGTATTAGATCATTCTAAGTTCTTGATGTGAAAACTTCTGACTTTGAAAGTATTTTAAAAACCCTTGAGAAAGTTAAATCTGATAAGGATAAACTTTCTAAGGATCTTGAAACTGTAATTTCAAAGAAAAATATTTTAGAGCCTAACTCTAGTTTAAATGTTTTGGAAAATAAGAATTTGGTTTTAAAACTAAAGTCAGAGATTTTATCTTTGAAGAAATGTTTGTAAAACCTTACTCATGGTAATGAAAAATTTGATAGGATGTATTCTCAAATTAGACCTCTGAGAAATCGTTCTGGTCTTGGTTATACTTATTCCAAACATGTTTTCAGCAATAACTATTTTGTTCTTCAAAAAACCATTTTCTATTCTAAGTGTCAATGTGGTGGACACTGGAGAAGAGATTGTTCTCTTAACAAAACTCAATCTTTAGGATTTCATAAATCTCATTTTACAAAACAAATGTGGATTCCTAAAAATCTTTTATCTAACCCTTCTGGATCTAATGAAGTTTGGATTCTGAAAAAATAATTGTTTCTTTTTCTGAAAAAAAAAATGTGTACCAATAAGAACATTTGGTACATGGATATTGGTTGTTCTCAACACATGACTGGAAACAATGATCTCATTGAAAAGTTTATCCAAAAAAGGTGGAAAAGTTACATTCGAAGATAATGATCAAGGAAAGATTGTTGGAATAGGTAATATTGTTTTTCTTGGAAAAGTTCTTATCTCAAATGTTTTGTTTGTTAAAGGTCTTAGGCACAATCTCATCAGTATAAGTCAATTATGTGATGAAGGTTACCTTGTGAATTTTAGAAACGATAAGTGTCTTGTTCACAATTCCAAGGATGAGTTCATTATATCTGCCCATAGGCAAGAGAATGTTTACACTATTAACATAGAATACATTAGGAACCAAAACTTACCTTTATTAAGTGCAATAGAAGACCAATAGTGGCTATAGAAGAGGTGACTAGGACACTGTAATTTGAGAAACCAAAGTAAACTATCAAAAAAGGACTTGTAAAAGGGCTAACAGATCTTAGATATGATTCTTCAAAAGTCTGTGATCCTTGTCAATTTGAAAAGCAACATAAGACTAGCCTTAAATCAATTGATGATGTTTCAACTTCTAATGCATTACAGTTAGTGCATATGGATCTTTTTGGTCCTTCACAATCTGGAAGCATTGGAGGCAAATACTATGTATTTGTTTTAGTTGATGTCTTTACTAGATTTACATGGGTCTACTTTCTCACAAAGAAATCTGAAGCCTTTTCCTATTTCAAAACTTTTAGATCCCAAGCTAAAAATGAGAAAAACCTACCATTGATAACTATTCATAGTGATCATGGTGGTGAATTTCAAAATTCAGATTTTGAAACTTTTTGTAGTAAGAAAGGTATTATTCACAATTTCTCAGCTCCAAGAACTCCTCAGCAAAATGGTGTTGTTGAAAGAAGAAATCGTATTCTTCAGGAAATGACTCGAACCATGTTGAGTGATTACTCAATTTCTAAGCACTTTATGGGCTGAAGCTGTTAGTACTTCCTATTATACTATAAATCGCGTTTTAGCTAGACCATTTCTTAATAAAACCCCTTATGAGTTATGGACTAGCCGAAAACCTAAAGTTTCATACATTAAAGTTTTTGGATTCAAAGTATTCATTCAGAATACAAAAGATAATCTACACAAATTTTTACCAAAATCTGATGAAGGAATCTTTCTAGGCTATTCTACAAACCTCTAAGGCTTATAGAGTTTTCAATAAAAACACTTGTACTGTTGAGGAAACATTACATGTAAAATTCGATGAAACTAATCCTTTTGTTTTCAACCAACCCAATCCTACATCCTCGGATGTGTTTTCTAAAAATGTTTATCAACCATTAGTAGAAGATCACTCTGAAAAGGAAAATGTTCAAGAAAGTATACCTGAAACATTTACCATAGAAGACATCCTACCATATGTTGATGAACAAGTTTTACAAAACCCAAATCAATTGTTTCTTAGAAATCATCCCAGTGATAACATCATTGGTGATATAAATCAACCTGTAAGGACCAGAAACTCCTTATGAAATGAAATATAACATCTTTCTTTTCTATCCCAATTTCAACCTAAAAGTACAAGTGAGGCTTTAGGTGATGATGATTGGATCAATGCAATGCAAGATGAACTAAATGAATTTGAAAGGAATCAAGTCTGGACTTTAGTTGATAGACCTAAAGAAACAACTGTGATTGCTGTAAAATGGGTTTTCAGAAACAAATGTGATGAAAATGGAATCATTGTACGAAATAAAGCAAGACTTGTTGCGAAAGGATATAATCATCAAGAGGGAATAGGTTATGAAGAAACATATGCTCATGTAGCTAGACTTGAATCTATTCGTATTCTATTAGCCTTTGCAGCATATTTCAATTTCAAACTAATTCAAATGGATGTCAAATGTGCTTTTCTAAATGGTTTTGTTCAAGAAGAAGTTTTTGTCGAACAACCTCCTGGTTTTCAAGACCCAAAACATCATGATCATGTTTTTAAACTTACCATGGCTCTATATGGTCTTAAACAATCCCCTAGAGCATGGTATGATAGACTTACATGATTTCTTTTACAAAACAATTATACCAAAGGTACTGCAGATCCCACCCTTTTTATAAAAATGGAAAACAAAAATGTTTTGATTGTCCAAATCTATGTTGATGACATCATATTTGGATCAACTCAGAAATCTTTAACTGATTCTTTTGCAAACTTAATGAAACTTGAGTTTGAAATGCGTATGATGGGTGAGTTAACATTCTTTCTAGGTTTTCAAATTTCTAAAAAACCAGAAGGAACTTATATATCTCAACATAAGTATATAAAAGATTTACTCAAAAAGTATGGATTTGACAAAACTAAAAGTATTAGTACTCCAATTGGTTCCTCAAATACTCTTGATCTTGATGAAACTGGGAAACCAATAGATCAAACAATCTTTAGAGGTATGATAGGAAGTTTGCTATACTTGACAGCTAGTCGACCAGACTTAATGTTTTTTGTATGCTTATGTGCAAGATATCAATCTAATCCAAAAGAGTCTCATTTAAAAGACGTAAAGAGAATATTTCAGTATTTAAAAGGCACTATGGATTCATGACTTTTTTACTCCTCTGGAAATGATTTTGTTTTAAAGAGTTTTTCAGATGCTAACTTTGGTGGTTGTAGAATGGATAGAAAAAGTACATCTGGAACATTTCATTTCTTAGGAGATTCTCTGGTTTCATGGTCCTGCAAGAAACAACACTCATTAGCACTATCCACTGCTGAAGCTGAATATGTAGCAGCTGGAAGTTTTTGTGCTCAAGTATTGTGGATGCAGCACACACTCACTGGCTATGGTTTGAGTTTCTCCAAAACTCAAATTATTTGTGATAATACAAGTGCCATAGCTCTTAGTAAGAACCCAGCACATCATTCACGTGGAAAACACATAGATTTTAGGCATCACTTTCTTAGGGATCACACACAAAAAGGAGATATTATTTTACAATTTATCGGAACGCAAGAACAACATGCTGACATTTTTACAAAACCTTTACCTTCCGATAGATTTAAATTTATAAAACAGAAGCTAGGAATGATTACATTAAAATAATCATTCATATCTACTTTCTGTTTTACATCTCTCCTAATAGTAAGAAAATCCTCATAGAAAGGGGGAGAACATTTCTTTCTATGTTTTCTACTTTATATCATTCTATCTTATGATTTTAATTTTTCCATAATTTTAGTTTTCTGTTTATCGTATTGATAATTTTAGTTTTCTGTTTATCGTATTGAAAATTATATTTTTCTGTTTATCGTATTGAAAATTTTAGTTTTTCTATTTATCGTATTGAATTTCTTTTCCATCATATCAATCAATAATGATATTGAATCGAACGATGATGGTATTGAATTTTTTTTCCATCGTATCAATCAATAATGGTATTGAATCGACCGATGATGGTATTGAATTCCTTTTCCATTGTATCAATCAATAATAGTATTGTATCGACCGATAATGGTATTGAATTTCTTTTCCATCGTATCAATAAATAATGGTATTGAATCGACCGATGATTGTATTGAATTTCTTTTCCATCGTATCAATCAATCAATATTGTATCGACCAATGATGGTATTGAATTTCTTTTCCATCATATCAATCAATCAATAGTATTGTATCGACCGATGATGGTAATGTTTTTTTTATCGTAATGAACGATGATGGTAATGATTTTCTTTTCTATTGAATCGACCGATAATGGTATTGAGATTGTTTTCCATCGTACTGTCAGTTCATGGTAACGAGATTGTTTTCCATCGTACTGTCAGTTCATGGTAACGAGATTGTTTTCCATCGTATTGTCAGTTCATGGTAACAAGATTGTTTTTCATCGAATGGTCTGTTCATAGTAATGACTTTGTTTTCCATCGGAATGATGTTTTTTTCTTACGATTGTATTTTCTTTTGATTTCTATCAAAACCAACAATTACCTTACGTTCTCAGACAGGTATTCGTTTTCATTTTTTTAAAATTTTTTCCTTTTAATCCTAACCATTGATCTGGTATTCTATAATCTTGACCGTAGAAGATCAACGGTCACCCTTTTTCGACAGTAGAAAATCAACGGTCACCCCATTATCGCCTATAAATAGCCCCTCTCCCCTCCCCAAACCCACATTTTTTCAGGATTTAAGGCGAAGCTCTGCTCCACCGGCTACAAATCTTCATACGATCTTCTCATCGGCAGAACCTTTATGTCTCAATCCTCTGCTAACACTCCCGCCGAAATGTCTTCAATGACTTTTACAGAGAAAGACTTTAACAGAGAAAAGTTAGTATCTCGAGACTTTTTTGATACGTACGATTCTACAATCAGGAGGATCATTTTGTTTCAAAGGAGGGAACATCTGTGTGTTGAAAAGCCTGATTCTCAAGATCCGGTTCTTTTTGATGAAGTTTGTCAATTTTACAAAACTGTTTCTTTCAACAAAGACATGACTATAAACATTGCTATGTACGATAGAAAATTTTCTATGTATGTGAAACAAGTGGCACATTTTCTTAATGTTTCTATAGAAGGGGATTATTTTTGTCCATCACACAAACTACCAGAGGAAGTTGGTATGTTTAATATAGAAAGTGCTTAAAAGACTTTGTTTGTTATTAATGAGGAAAAGAGAAAAGTGTATCATCTTTCTCTGGACAATCATTTTGTCACTTTATGTATGCAAGGTTTTCTTATACCAAGGAAAGGGGATAGAGAAACTCTGAAAGTTTTTGATATTTTCATGCTTGACTATCTTGTGAATATGAGAAAAGTGAATCTCATGGGGTATGTTTTTGAAACAATTAAGAATGTCAAGAAAGGAGGGATTAAGTCCCAGATGATTATGTATCCATCCATCCTTACGAAGTTCATTCTTGAAAGTATGATGTTTTGTAACATTCCTTTGAAAGGAAACCCCATAGATCTGAAGCCTTCGTGGATTAGCAAAAGTACGATGAAAAAGTTGAATGTTTGTTTTGATCAAAATTCAAAACTTTTTGTTAGAGATGTAGAAGCTGAATTGGCTCAGAATCAGTCGGCGCCTATGCCATCCAAATACTTCCAATCTATAGGTGTTACTCAAAATTCTGGTCCAGAAACCAGTTCAAAGCCCAAGAAGAAGCCGAGGTACAATAAGGAGGTTGTAGAAAAATGGAGAAAGGATAAGGAACAGAGAAAGGAAGGTGATCCGAAGTTCGGTCTTGACCCTGTTGAGGCTTTTGCAGAAAGAGTAAGGGTAGAAGAAACTCTTCAGGCTGAAAAGAAGAAGAAGGTTCTTTTGAAAAGAAAGGCTCGGGACTGTGATGTCTCTAAAATCTTGAAAGCAGTAGAGAAAGCTAGTGCTCAACTAATAGAAGAAGTGCACCAAGAGCCCATCATACAGAGTCTCCCTGAGGAAGGAAAACAAAAACAAGTGATGGAAGAGATAGAATAAGAGGAAGAAGAAGAAGGAGATTTTCTTTTAGAATTTCATCAAAGTTCAAAGAAGAGTAGAGAGGAATCGGTTCAAAAGCTGAGTGAAGGTGTTCAACAAACTCCTCATGCCGATCAAGCACAATCAACGGACAGAATGTCTTTTCAAGAAAAGCAAGGTGATCAATCCTCTCATTCTGATAAAGTTGTTGTCATTAGTGACAAAGTGGAAGAAGAAAGAAAGAAGAAAGAAAAAGCAAAAGGAAAACAGCCAGTTGTTGACTCAAGCAGATCGTATGAACTAGCACCGTATGATGAAGATACTGATTCAGAGCATACAATCTCTCTCAAGAAGAGTGATTACATTTTTCATGTTTTGAGAAGGGTTGAGAAGACCATTCCTTATTTTCCGAGGCTGGAAGGGAAGATTGATTTTATTACTGACAATCAAAAGAAGAAGTTTGGCTCTGTAAAAGAATTGAGGTAGAACGTTTTGTCAGTAGAAGCCGATTTTAAAGTTCTTTCAGAAAGTTCGGTTGCTCATAAGAAGGCATGAAATAAGATGACCAAGTGGTCATACAAAACAGAGAGCTCAATCAATGATCATGAAATTGCTCTTGAATATATAAGAAGGTTATCAAATGAGCTTGCAATTTCTTTCAATAATCTTGACAGAGAAACGGTTGAAAGGTTGAATCTTTTATCTTCTCAAAGAGGTGATGTTCCTTCAGTGAATGATTTGAAAGAGAGAATGAATGTTTTTCAATCTGAATTCTCGAAGGTTTCATCTTTCAAGGGTAAAATGGTCTTGTTGAAGAATCAAAATTCTGTGTTATCCAATGATAACAAGAATCTGCAAAACAGAATTGATACTCTTGAAGAAGTAATCAGAGTCCAGGAAGAGACTATCAAAAATCAAGATCAGATTTTTGCAGACCAACAAGAGCTTCTCAGAACTCAGGGAGAATCTATTTCTGAAGACAAGAAGGAGATCAAAAATATGAAATCATTTCTTCATGATCTCATAAAGAAGGATAAGGAAAGAGAAAACAAATGATTGTCGTATTTGTTTTCCTTTGGAACTTGTCTTTGCTTTGTAATAATTGTTATAACTCTTTTCTTTTGTCCTGCATTTTTTTTCTCTCTAACTCTTTCAGGTAAAACAAAGTAAATCCATTATTTTTGTAAATCACAAAGGGGGAGAATGTTTACAAAGGGGGAGAATATTATAAAAGGGGGAGAATGTTATAAAAGGGGGAGAATGTTATAAAAGGGGAGAATGTTTCACAAAAGGGGAGAATATTTTACAAAGGGGGATTGGTTTAATCAAATGCTTCGAAATCAAGGAAAATCTATGAATACAATCCTTAGGAAAGTCCATACCTAAGGGAGAGTTAGTTGAATTCAATTCCTTATTCAGAAGAGTTTTCAATAACTCGGGGGGAGATAAGTATTTCTTGTTACATTTACTTTGTGTGTTGTGCTTTCCAAAAAGGGGGAGATTGTTGAGTCAAAAGTCCTCTTTTGACTTTTACATCATGTTTTGGAAATCACAAATGTATTCTATATCATGCTTTGGAAATCACAATTGTATTCTATCATGTTTATCATATCGTACAATGATAATCGTACTGACCATGCTGATCGTACTGATCATACTGATCGTACTGATCATACTGATCGTACTGACTATGTTGATCGTACTGATCATGCTAATCGTACTGACTCTGTTAATCGTATCGTACTGACTCTGTCAATCGTATCGTACTGACTCTGTTATTCAGATGTTCATTACTTGTTTTGGTACTTTGTCAAAAACACTTATTACATTTTAATCGTACCCATGCTTTTCATTTCTATATATCTTATGTCCTAACAAAACGATGTCGTTGAGTTAGTTACAAACTAATCAAAACGATGTCGTGCTTTCTGTTTCAATATGACCGTTGGAGGTAATATGACCGTTGGATCCCGAGGCCTATAAATAGGAGGTCATTTGAAGCTGAAAAAAGAAAGATTGAATGATGAATGAATGAAGAGACTTCGTGAACTATAAAGATTCTAGAGAGAGACACTGTGACTTCTCTCATCTTCCTTGTGCGTCCGATCATCGTATCGAGGGCTTTCAAGTAATTGAAAGACAGAGGTGCTAATTACCTACAAAATCGAGGGCTGCCAGGGATAGGCAGACACATGTACCGATCATCGTATCGAGGGCTACCGGGGATTGGCAGACAGATATGCCGATCATCGTTTCGAGGGCTGCCGGGGACAGGCAGACAGACGTGCCGATCATCGTATCAAGGGCTCACTAAGGTGTTGGTGAGACAGTCCTTTTATCCTTGGTGAAAGTATAACCCTTCTCTTTGGGTGAAAAGAATTGTAATACATTTACATTTCCGCTGTTACTTGTATTAGAAAGGAATTTGTATTGTTTCCTTTCTTATTTACATATTCAATTGTAATTGTTTCAATTACAATCATTCTATTACATATTGTATTGATTGATTCTATACGCTTTAAGGTAGAATCATTCATCTTTGTATTACTCTGATCATTGTGTTCATCTTGAATACAATTGTTTTACATTACATTAGTATTACAATACATCATACCTTTTTACATTCAATACAATTGTGGGTGTTTGTATTTGTGTTAGTTTAAAATCATTTAAACTAATCTCTTAGTTGCTAAAACTCAAAGGTTTTTAAACCTACAATTCACCCCCCTCTTGTATTGTTCCATCTAATAGATATACACATCTTTATATTCGATCCAACACAGTTTGGATGTAGGATGAAAATGTTGTACCATATAGTTATATTCAACTTAGGTCTCATGAGCAGAATTAAAAAATGAATGACCTTGAGAATTTATTTTTGGAACTTGATTTGTGATATTGGAGGAAATATTTTATGGGTGAGATCATTGTGGTGTTTAAAGATCACAAAAAACTTGATTACATAAATATACAGTGTGATTTAAATATCATGATTTGTAGATTTTTTGATTATTTATAGTCCTCCAATTTTGAGATTCCATATAGTCCTTTTAGAGGAAATGCAGCAACCGATGGTCTGGGATAGAAGAAAAAAAAACGATATAGGGTCCAATGGTGATTTTATACTTATAGCCATATTTTTAGTGATAGATTTGGCATTTTATGAGGAGCAAGGGAAGACAACCCTCATTTCTTTATTAGTGAAATATATCATTCTATAATGGGTAATGATGTGGTATATTTTCAAAACTAACGGCCTTGTCATGAGAGAAATTACCATAGATGAGGATACATCAGCTGTTTGGACCGTTAATGAGGATAATATCGTACACATTCATTGGTGTGTTTGGGATCAATAAAACATCCAATAAGAGCTGTTGTAGGAATATCATGCATCCTCTTCTGTTGTATAACCTAGTGATACCAATATGTACTGAGACATATGTTGCATGTATTGGTGGCCTAGTATAAATAAAATGTTATTGTATTTATTATGCAGTTTACCACCTATCTATAGGTGAAGGCAGAATGCAAGTGATGTGTAAGTACATAGAACTATTGTCCATACTCAAGATGGAATGGGATGATGTCACCGTTGATTTCAAGATAGGTTTTACTAAATCAACTTGATATAATGATACAATTTTGGTAAACATTGAAAATTTTATAATGGTCAACCACTTATTGCCTATTTAAGAGACAATCATAGTGGAGAATTAAGCAAGGCTATACCTTAGGTAGATCAAAAACCCTCATC
This sequence comes from Viscum album, assembly GCA_963277665.1. Taxonomy (NCBI): domain Eukaryota; kingdom Viridiplantae; phylum Streptophyta; class Magnoliopsida; order Santalales; family Viscaceae; genus Viscum; species Viscum album. The sequence continues at coordinate 82,381,370 of OY728157.1, forward strand.
ATGCTCCAGGTTTTCTTAAATCGGAAAAGGACTAACATTTCACATCAATGTTTTGACATGATTTGTAGAAATACTAGGATACATAAGTGGTTCAAAGAATTTTGTTATCACCCTCAGACCAATGGATTGAAGGACTATACAATTTATATATTAGAGGAAGTACTCCAAGTATTTTTCTTGGGCTTTGGGTGATCCTAGGAAAATAACATACCCCTACCTGATTTCTCTTATGATAACACCTTCCATGTTTTAATCCAAATGGCTCATTATGAGGCCTTATATGGTAGGGCATGATGATCATTTATGTGTGGCTTAAATGTAGGGGAAATATATTTACATGGATCACATTATATTCATTATGGTTTAGAAAAATTTAGTTAATCAGGAAGCACGTGGTGATATCTTTATCTGGGAATCAGTCTTACGCTAATCGTTGTCGATGAACTATTTAGTCAGAGGTTGGGTATTGGTTTTTATTATTTTATCCACCTGTATTGGGTCATATATGGATTCAATTATAGGGTAATATATCGCCTCATTACATTGTTCTTGTTGAGATCTTAAAAATATTCATGTCTTTATCCTATAGGTTGGGTTTACCTCAGAGGTACTGGGTTATGCCTGATGTCTTCTATATATCATATCTCCACCTTTATTATACTTTCATGTGTCATTATTTTGTGCCCATGTATATTAATGTTGAGGAAGATGATTCCTTCGATGATTATCATATACATATCATTGGTTGAATCACAATATTTTTCAGAAGTAGTTCATTGCCTTTGGTATGTGTTTTGTGATTACATCGTCAAGTGCTGGATGACACGTGGGAGAAGGAAGTAAATGTACAATCATAGTGTACATAAAATTTATTTGAATTTTTTCCCACCCCCATAAGAGAATATTATTGGCGAGATTCTTTAATTTGGTGAGTTTATAAAGACTCATATTTTCATCACGATACATTTTATTTTAACTTATATCAACCCCTAAATGATTTTCCCTTTTGTCTTAAACCCAAGACCCCTCATTTTGGAGGATCAGTTTTGTTTTCGAAATAATGATTAAAAGGGGGTTTGATCTTAGATATAGGCCAAATACACAACACGTATTTAAATACACAATGTGTATTTTTCACCCCATAATCCTATCACGTCATGAATAGGTTTTCCGTAAGCGGGGAAAAACTCGATCATAACAGAGAATGTAATGATTACACACAATGTTAATCTGCTTAATAATTTTTTGAAAATCATTCTGGGCCTCTTTTATGATAGATCTCTCTTTTACATTCACTCACATATAAGTAGATTCGCACATGAAGTCTCCCAATCCTTGCTAAGGTGTCCATAATTCTTCTTCATCCATAGGTTTTTTTTGTCACATTAGAAGCATTGAAGAATGTTATCCACTCGTCTCCCTTCCTTCTAGTGTTTATCTAATTACTATTTCATCTATTTTTTAACTATTATTCCATTTTTTACTGTTTTTATATATTAATTCTTTTTTATCCATTATTTTTAATTCAAAATTGGTTCTAAATGAATTCTCATCCACTCACCTAAGGAAGGAGATCTAGTGATTTTCCTTAAAATATTAGTTTTTTTATAATATTTTTCATTAAAAATCATGCCAGACCATTCTAAAAATTATATTTAAATATGTTTTCCTTTTTGTGTTAATTGAGCCATGTTATGATACTCCCTTATATCCTTGTTAAATTGTTAGATGATGTTTACCTTGTTGGTTTCCACCCCATTGATATTGTTAAACTAAATAAATCATTAATGTTAATGTTAATTTAACAACCCACCCCTATGTGGTTTGGATTGACCATCAAATGTAATTTACTTTTTCTTTTTAAAATAAAAATGGGTAATATAATTATATCAATATTAGTGGAATTTCCATGTCACGTGTTATAAATTTACAATGATTTATTTTCAATTATGGATTCCCATATTTAAATTAGAATATATTGATTTAAGGTTTCAAAAAGAAAATTCCTTATTATTATAATTATTAGGTTATGGATATTGGTCAGTTGGAAAGGGGTAACAGTCTAATTGAGAATGGCGTAACAAGAACCCTTAGGTTTGGTGTCGGTCATGGAATCTGGCATTATTTTTTTATAATGGGCATGATGTTCCATGTTCCATCGAACTAGGTATTATGAATATTGACTAACCCCACTCTATCGAGTGATGGGAATGAAGTCTCACATTAATATGAGATTAAGGGATTATACCCTTTATGGAGCCTATTACTCATTAGAATATTCTTGGACACCTGAATTATTCCTCATTTCTAGCTAACACCTATGGTCTATATATATATATTCTAATATATGTCCCCAAATATATTGTGAATATACATATATTCATATTATATATATATATAATATAAAATTTATGGAAAAGGTAAAATAAGATCAAATTTATACTATTATATTCTAAAGTATGTAGTGATCGCCAAGTGCTCCCTAAGAACCTGAGCTGACTAGTTTATCACTTTATATATTGTTATTATTTTTCATATTAACACACTCATATATTAAACACACCAAATGGAATTTTATACATATCATTAGTGGTGGACAAATGGGTTTCTCTAGCACATTATTTGAGTTAACCTTATTACCATAAAAAATTTATCATTTTTTTATTGACAATTGCAAGAACCAGATCTTGGAAGCTTGAACTATTTGTCTTATTTCATGGAAGAATTGGAACAGAGGACAAACTGCATTCTCATGAAGCAAGTGGAGATACATATTGATTCATCTATATTTTTTTCAGAATTTTGTAAAATCATGTGCCCAATATCTCATACATCCCCCTTTTATGTCATCATGAAATGAAATAACTTTTTATATGACTCAACTATCTTATTATTATTAATATTACATCTAGGATCTTTCTAATTTTGTTGTTTTTTTGTTATTTAACATATTTTCTCCATGTTACAATGATATGATGGTATATTATCCCTACCATTTAAAATTAGGCACTTTTTATTTATAGGGATTCTTTTTTATGGGGAGGAATGAAAGATTCAATGTGACCCATCAGCTTGGGGTACCATTTAGTGGCTTTGGGGTTGGGACGTTACAAGCACACATAAAGTGGGATTAAAAAAGCATAACTAAAACTATCATGGAATGAAATAATAACATTATAAATCATTAAAAAACATCTATTTCAACACATTTTATGGTAATTTATATTATGAATATGGATGTAAAAGGGTAACCAAAATTTAATGGTCTATGTAAATTACTCATTATTTTTAGTAAATGACATGAAACATTTTTTTAGGGATTCCATTATAACAAGCCATATCCATTCCTTCCATCAATTTTTTTTGGGAAAAAATAAACTATTAAAGTAAAACTATTCTCATAACATAATAAACGGGTAGTGGTGAATTTTGTATCAAATAAAGAGTATCTACATTTCCATTATGAAATGTATATGAAATAATAAAAGTTACTAATATCCTATGTTGAGCATAACAATTAATATATAATAAATATTTAATTAACAATTATAATTGAAGGTTATAAAAGGTTATATATTTGAATAATGTTATTAAATATGTTTTTAATATGGTTATGGTTATTTTATAGGGGGATAAAATCTTTTATGGAAGTTGGAAATAAAGGTAAGGATTTCATCCCACATTTCATTTAATAAGGAATTTTTTTCATACTACGCACAATTTTTTTTAAATATAGTGTGTTTAATGCACCATTAATATTTTATTATTTTTACTAATATTTATTTCATGGTTATTAAAATAATTTTAATTCATTAATTATTTATATTGTTTTGATTCAATTTCTACTAAATTAGTAATTGTTTCCTTATCTCAACTTTCATTCGTTAATACATATTCTATTTGAATATTCTTTTTCTTGGGTATATACAACAATATGGATTTATTTTATAATAAAATTATATAAAACTAAAGTGTTTTTAAAATCATTTTCATGTTTTATCCTTCAATTTTATTTGATTCAAAAGTTACCAAATCCTTATAGGTTTTTTTGACACAACATCCTTTTTATTAGGTCATAGTATTTCCACCCGTGACGAGGTTCTTATAAGTTTATTGTATTCATAAATTACAATAATTCCTTTGTGGAATTGTATTTTTCACTTGGTAATTTTTTGTTTTTAATTAAAACCTTATTTTTTGATGTTTTCTTAGATGAGAAAAAGGGTTATTGTTAAGAATAATTCACATCCTTTAGAATAATAGTTTTCTCTTATATGTTCACATACATTCTTCCAAATAATATCATATTTTATAATTTTTAAAAATGAAAATATATTATATATCTTTACCATATTATATATCATTACCTATTTTTAGATGTATGTGTTATTATCCTTTCCGAGATATTCATTTCAATAAAAAAAAATTAAAAAGATTTTCCTTCCACATTCATAACATTTATCTTACACAAAAATTTATTTAAAGTTAAATTAATTTAATTTTTAGAGACCATTATAGAAATTACATACTAAAAAATTATAATAAATTAGTTATATCAATATCGCAAAAATAATTATTGAAACTAACCTCTAATGTTCACCTTTTTATAGTCACATTAATGGGTAGTATAGAATATTTTTTATTATTCCACACAAATTTTATTCTAAAACTATAAAAAATAAATCTTATTTGTAGTTGTGCTTCATATATTACTATTTAAATTATCTTTGGAATTAAAATTTTATATCAAACACAGTTTATAAGGATAATTTCCTCTACTACTATCCATCACTATCATTAATTTTTTTTCAACATCCAGGAAATATTATTAAATCTCATGGGGGTATTATATATCATTTTAAATATTGATTTAATCATGTATCAATTAATCTATTCAATGTGAATAACTTAGAAAATGAATATATTTCCCAGATATTTATTCTATTTATTTACTGTGGAATTTTTAACAATCCATATAATAACTTTTTCAATACCTCTAATTACAAATTACTAATGGATTTTGATTATATTTTTTTCATTTCAATAATATGAGGTATGAATTAAACATATTTAGTGATGGGCAGGACCTATAAATATATATCCCTTTAATGAATCATTAGGTGTCATGAGAAAGAATTAATGTGAACAAGGTTTAAATCATAACCATTTATGTATGATATTGTGGTGTGAGGGCTTGATGGTATGAATATAATGTCTAGAATAATAAATTTCATAATTATGATATCAGTTATTATAATTCAAAATATTGATTACATTGAAGTTTTATCCATTGATATATTACATTCTCTTGTTATTAGTTGTATGTATTTATTTTATTATTATTTATTCCAACCATATAATTCATGAATTGTTTATTCTATGATAGAATCTATTAAATGTTACCCCTTACTAGGTGTATAATATCAACATTATTTAATTCTCCTTTCCTCTAAGTTATACAAAAGAGTAATAATTATGACATTTCTAGATACATATGTTTTTTTATTTATTTTTCGGAGAAATTTAAGGAATATTTTAAAGTAAAAAAAATTCCTTGATTTACTAGTAAAAATTCTCATTACAGAGGATAGATATGGGTTTTTTAGTCAAATTTTTTTAACACTATAAAACATTAAACCATTATTTTGATGGGTGTGTGGGTGTTCCAATATATTTTATTAATTTTGTAATTATGGATGGTCATGTTTTGGTAACATTTGTTTGTATCAAATATGCTACATAATGAATATGTTTATTATCAACATATCTAAGACTGTTGGTCAGGTGATTCACAAATTAGGTCTAGGGGAGTGTAAGGTGTGGGACACACTCTGTTGCTCAGTCTTTTTAGTGGATGTTTCTCAATGGTTCTTAGGAATTTATTCCTATTTAAATGAAATTTAATATTTAAATAAAATTTCTAAAAATTAATTTTTATGTAATAGTTTGAAATAGGGTTTTTGGAGATTGTATGATCTTGTAGGAGCTTGGATGACCATGGGTGATAGTTTCATGGATATGTTTATAGGAAATGACATTTTATGGGATAGGTAGTCCCTAAAATTTCCCTCTTGTAAATGAATATTATTTATATACATATGATATGTGGTCTCTCCATTGTGGATGATCCACCTTTACATAGTTTAATTGTTTATTTTTTTGTTACTATTTAAATAATTCGAGTTCCAAGGGACATGATGGACCCCAAAACATAATTCAATTCTAAGAACACCAACGATTAACAAATTTATTGTGGAAATTGTTTTTTCAATTCATGTGACCTACATGAGCATTAGTTAATTGAAGTTGATGAATATAACAAACCATGATATAAGAACCCTAAAATCTCCAATGTATATTGAAATGACATAATAGGTGTGGTAACACACATGTTTCACCATAAATCTTATTGATATGATATGTGGTGCTTTAGTTGCCTTATAGACCTTAGTTAAGTTGTCTAGAAAGTTGTATGAGTCCCATCCTCCTCTAGACTGTGATTTTCCTGGCAGGAATTCCCTTGTAATGATTATGGATATGTTTGGTGAGTGGACTAGACATGGAATAATTAATAAGTGAGACGTGAAGTATCTGATATCTATATAATTATGTCGATATGATAATACCATTAAGGTCAATTATACTGTCACATACTATACATATATATATATATTACTTTAACATTGATGATTATTTATTATATAACATAACCAAATTCACTCTAGTATGGTATAGGTTTATTGTCTTTAGAAACTAGGAAACATAATCAACTGGTTCATAAAACATTAAAAGTGTCTACCAATTATTTCATTATAACTAGACTCATTTTTTACATATATTGCTTAATACCTTTCCTTATTGCATGGAAAAAAGAAACATATGAATGGGTGAGCTCAAATTTTTTGTGAGTTTAAATAATGTAAATATCAATTATATTATAATCATAAGAATATAACATTTCAAAATCATCTATTACATATAAAAGATTACAATATCATGTAATGGGATAAATCAGAAAAGTACAATATAATCAAAATAGTCATAACATGAGACATCAAATTTCATGGAATACGGACATAACCATAGAAAATCATTTCATATTAGTCAATGATCATTTTTCGAGACCATCATAGAGGGTAATGTCTATTATTGATCAAAGTTCACTCCTCATTCCAACCCTATATTACTGAACCCTATTTACTCATCATTACAGTCATATCTATATCATGAGATATAATTCTTTCCCCAATTCATTGGAGGGATATAATTCCGACACATCTCAAAATGATATCAATCTTACATGTGCGAAATAAACTTAAAACATTCATCATATCATAACCCATGAAATAATATGGATTTCTTAAATATTATTCCATCATAATCTATATAAAATAAATGTATTAATTAAAAATAATTAAATGATAAACACAATAAAATAAATGTCAAAATATTTATAGTGACACACCCCTATGTAATCTTTAATCGTATTGTTGTTATAAAACACATGAACTTAATTCTTGTGGTAAATATCCATTCGTTTTAAAAAATGTGTTCTTTTCTCAAAATGACATGTAATTTTAAATGAAAATAATTTAGTTGAAAATAATCATGATATAATATATTAGATGATTTAGGGAAGTAAGGTGTCATGAAACCATAAATTTTTTTTTCTTCTTTATAAATAAAAAAATTATCCCTATACTTTTGCAGGAATAGTAAAAAAGTACCTCCAATAGAATACCGATAAAAGATTCCTTTTACACTATTTATTAAAAAATTATAAATTTTTAAACTATACATTTAAAAATTGTAAAAGAATATAAATAATGTTATATATTTCAGAAACAAGAGTTTGGATTATAAATACACCCCAAAAAATATTAACGTATAAAGAAATCTCGGATAAAAATGAGATTTGCAAAATTATCTTGTACCATAGGATTGAAATGCTTCGTATGTATCCAAACCTCTTATATAATGATTTACATAATTTAATTGTTTATTATTGATTCCTAATCAATTTAATGATAAAATTTATGATCATATTTTCATCTATTTGTTATAAATATTTCATTGTTACTCATTATTCAGGTAGTAACTGCATTATTTTCTTATGCACGTTTTGTCAGATAAGTTCTTATTCATCTTTTTAAGTTATTGTCATTAACCGAATCTGGCCTCCATTAAAACCGGCAAAAAACCGAGCCCATAGCCATTCCGTAAGGGTCTTCACGATCCCCATGGACTGGCTGAAGTTCCCAATTATCATAAAGTGATAATTTGGAATGATTTACCTGAGTTTATAATCATAAAACAACATACAAATTCAATAAAATTTATCTAGATTTTTCCAAAAAAAACTCATCTTTTACAAGATTATTTAATTGAATTACTCAATTTAATATAATGCTCGAAGACCATTACAATGGTACAAAACTGAAAATGATATCCCAATAACCTCCACATTACAAGATGCACCCCCATCAAGCCATCTCCACAACACCACATCACAATGGACTTCTAAAACCCGAACCATTGGCACAAGAGTTGTACCCAAACATGCAACAAAGATAACTATGTCTACTTACACACAATGGTGTAGGTAGGGTGTGAGCCAAAATATATGTAGGATAATACCACTATGAGATTCTATGTGATAAATATTCAAATACTAAAAGCATTTATGTTTTCATAACATGATGTTCAAGTAACTGTTTTCTAAAAAGAAGAAAGATAAAATAAAATAGTTTTCAAGTGGGTTATTTTATAGAATCAAAAATTTTAAATAAATAATGCCAATGATACTTAATTTTACATTCAACCATACCATATGTTGATGGTAATAACAATGTAACTAATGAGCACATGGAATGGGAAAATGACTCCTAGGCACAAGCTCTCCATGGGTCCTAGATACCTTGTATCTCAATGAGAGTAACCATCATAATTTCCTTTCTTGTTCACACAATCAATTAGTTGGAATAATACCCATAACCTAGTGGTCCACCAACATCATAATCATCACCATCATCATAGTTTAGTTATTTTTTTAATCATCAATATTGCTCTATGAAAATTGGGCCAAACCCCACGGGGTCATTAGAATACTAGTAGACATCACTCGACCTAGATACCCGAGTTTCCATCTTGTACTAAAAAAATTTCAATTAGCCATGAAATATATTTTTTTAATTCAAATACCACTTTCAAATCACACATTGACCATAATTACCCCATTTATATGAAACAAGTCACATAATTTACTTTTTCTTTCAAATTCTTTTTAAAAAAAAACTCACAACAAAATAGCCCAAAACAGTTTTCACATCCCTTTAATACTTCCAAAAATCCACAAATAAAATTTATAAAACCATTACATGATATTCCAACTCACATATAAGCCCAAATAAATAACACATAATACCCAACTCAACTTTAAAATTCATATTATCATTAAACTCACATGAAAAAGTTCACAAACATGTTTCACAAAATCATCAAAATTTAGTAAAACTTTACAGTAATTTATAAATCATTCTACAAATGTTTGACTTCTTAAATCACCACTTTTACATTAAAAAAGAAAAATTAGGTGAATACACTCCCCAAAAATGTACAGATACACATTTTTACCACTTTTATTAAATAAATAAAACATTTACAACATTCACAAACAATCTAAAGCGGTATAGCTATGTTTTGGACACAATTTCCTTTTCAAAACCATCTTTCGAGGCTAAAATCACAGAAAGACCCTATCAAGGTATTATTTGAATCCCATTAAACATTTATTAAACCATTATCAATTGATATAGAATTTCCTCAAATGATTCCGCAAAAGATACATGTAAAAACACACATTTTTATAAAACACTTTCAAGGTGTGAAACATGGTTTTATAAATAAAACCCATTCAAAACGCCCTTTGGAGGCCCACATGACAATGAAACACTACAAAATCCGAATTGGACGCCCCTATAAACATCTAATAATTCCCTTAACATTTTATAAAACTACCACAAGAGATAACACATGAGTCACCTTTGGAAATTACACACTTCAAACAAAAATTTAACATGAATGCTAAAAGAATTACAATTGCATCCAAAAATGGATTTTTAACCACACACAACATACGAGGAATATTAAAAATCAGAAAATATAGCAATATAACTCATCATATAATGGTTACATATGGAATCACCTACCTTTTGAGTTGAAACCCTCAAATATTTGTGTGAAACATCATGTGCCGCACCATCGCAGCACATGGAAGTAAAGAGAAACCTAAAACCACAATTTGACACAAAAAAGAAACCAAATCAAACCCTAGGATCGAACCCTAAAATCTAGACATTTTAGAACACCATTAAATTGGAAATAAAACTAAAGGAAGATGGAAGAAATGAAGGAGGAATCACTAACCTTGATGAATCAAGAAGTTTCTCCACCAAATCCCCCTAAAAAATGTGTTCAATAGGAGTTGAGGAAACTTCGAGGCCTACCATGTAGGTAGGACACCAATTGTGGAAGAATGAGGTGGATAAATGTTTATTCTAAAAGGGAAATGTTTGAAATTTTAAATAAATTTAATTACCTAGACACCCTTGTATAGATTTCCTTAACAGTTAAGTAAACCGTGCAAAAAAGTCATGTGGCCTGTTTTGGGAACCCAAAAACCATACATAATCCTCAAAATCCAGGAGGGTCCAAGGGAGAAAACAAGGGTAAAGATGGTAAAAGGATAGAGTAATATAACACCCAAATGGAAACCAACATTTCACTCCAAGAATCATCCAACTAAAGGGTACAAACCACCACCACAACTTACCCCACAATAGGTTTCACTAGGAGTGTCACTAATCCAACTACAAAACAACACAACGTCGGATTATTAATTTGAAAATAGAGGAGGTCAATCTCCATACAACACTAACAAGACCAGGTTCATAGATCAAGAATATAAAAGACACTAAAATTCCAAACTTGGATCACACAGAAACCGAGGGAAAGCTAAGAACCAAAAGAGAACATCAAACAAAGAATGGAATTGAAAATCCAAGTACGACAATTCTCACCACCATAAACCTTTACACCCCTGAAAAGACACAACAAGGCCAAAATCATAATCCAAATCAATTCGATAACCCAACATGGACTCCAATTCCAAGCTTTTATCCCATCCCTGAAAGGCCAAAACAACTCTATTGATCAATTAGAGAAGGGATACCCCCACAAACCAAAAGACACACCATTATACTGAAATGATTAATCAAATTAAGAAAGTATCCCAACAGAAAACTCCTCAAACTCAATCCAAACAAGATTCCAGAAATTTACCAAAACAAACAACAAAAACAAAGCAGGTTACAATTAATTTTTTTTAACCAAACCATTTGGCATTCTCCAATCCCAACGTTTACCCAAGGAAGATGATGGTAGTTAGATAGCTCCGAACAAGACTACCTACCACCAATCCAATAAAAGGTAGAAATCCGAGTTACTAGTATGGAGAAACACAAACAAGATCCCCACCATAAGAGACAACTCAAATTTTCCCATGATAGGATTGAAAAAATAACAGGGGGAGGGCCGAAAGGACTCCCCAGTACAAGGGGTAGACATCCATTCAAAATTTATGAAGGAACACACCTGAGAGTCATAATGGGTCCCCTTACCATAAAAACAAACTATATAAAATGAATAGCATGGGATGGCATAGGAAGAGCCCAAATTTAATTATTTGGGATAGTCGTACAGTCAATCTACACAGTTTAGGAAGTCATACGCTAATCATGTAGTTCATTCTTTCCGCATGGCTTCCTGGAACATGGTCACTACTAATCATGCACAAACCATGTGATCAACCATGATGACACCAAAAGTTTAAACTAATCCCATCATTCATAAGGAGGATAGACCTTTGTAAAAGGGTTTCAATGACCCTGTGATTTCCCCTGAATATGTACCAGCTTCTCTCCAGGACCTACGATTGGATTCCAAAATATTGAAGCATCTTCGACATCATAGTTAGGATTTAGAAACCCATGAATAAAACTTCTTCATTTGGTGATACAAACAAATACACCTCAATCACTGATAATTTTACCAAGACATAAGACATTTGGAACTCACTTTACCCTAACCCAACATTTCACTAAAATAAGGGATTAGAAGATGTACACACATCACACCATGTTTTTTCAGGTGAGGAACAATAGTAATAAAAGCCACATACAATCAACATCATAAAAATTATATGATTGTGATGTTTTTTCAAGGGAGACATACTCCCAACATAAAATAGACACTCGGAGGATTTCATGACCTTTACCTTGACAGTCAAATGAGTATATTTCATCACAAGACATCAAGAAACATAACCATTATGACTAATATAATCAATACATAGAAAGGAATATTATGCAAAATATCCAAAAAAAACACATTTATAGAAAGTGTCCATAGTAGTATCTCATGAAACGATTTCCCACACTGGTTATTCAACTTGAAATCTTACATCAAAGAGACTAAGAATGACTAGAGGCCCTCTGAGACACCATCTAGATACTCATGCACACTAGAAACCTTAGACCACATCCACCTTTGATGAATCAGGTGACTTAAGAAAAAAAGGTCTCTATCAACCTTCCACAAGAACACTACTACTACAAGATGGTCCATAAAACAATGAACGAAAATGGTGTAAACTCAATCTCCCAAGATCAAGAAAAATAATTCTTATATTTATCTACTGGAAGATTTTCCAATGGCGAAACAAACCGGGTTGCACTTCAATTTTACACTAACCCTTAATGGAGGTGTACCTTATCCAACAATAGAACAGAAGGACCCAACCAAATGGGTACATTAGTCAAGACATACCACATCCAGATCCAAACAGACTATGGGAACCACCGTAAATGAATCCCACAAAATTTGTCAGAAGAGGCCACTAATTAGTCCTTCAACCCAGTATACCGACCAAAAAACAAACCCAAAACACAGTTCACGTAAGAGGAGTTCTTGTACTCAAAACGTCCCAAAAAAACAAAACATTCAGAAACATATAAGACAAAACATCCCAAAAAAGTCATCAAGACATCATGTTTTACTTTAAAACCATTTCTTTGAACACAAACAATTCATCAATTAACATCTCCACCAACGTTCTCCCATGGGCCTCCAAAATGCAAGTTTTTGTGCCACACTAGGAACCCTCTTTATATCCATCCCATCACTTATACATCCATTCCATCAACCATTCATCATCCCATATAACCGGATGCATTTGGTCAGTCGTGGAAATACCAAAGTTAAAACAAAAATTATCTCCACTTTTCAAAACCAAAAAAGTAAACCAATAATTCATTTTCCTCAAAACCACTAACCATGAAATCAACCCCAAATTATAGCTTACCAAAATTTTCAGAACGTAAAAATAATTCAAATGAAAACTCACTTTTAATGTTTTCCCATACATTTCAAAACATCTCATCCCATTAAAACACATTTAAAGTGTTTAGAACTATCTATTGGGAACACTTTTTCAAAACCAACTTTAACATAGTACATTCTTTCAAAAGTGGTGTAAACTCACCATCTTCCCTTTCAAATAAAAAATATTAAATTTCTATTCCACCATTTTAAAAATAAAACCCTTCCATATTTATTAAAAAATCATTTCCCAGAAACATTACAATTGTAACGCCCCGGCCCCAGCTACCCCGAGTCGGTGCATTATTACATAACATTGGCATGATCACAAGAAAGATCAAATCTCGAATGACCGATTGGTTTAGTAGCCTTGGAAACACTAGATATATTCATAAGTATTACATTACATCATAAAAATGAAAACTAAAACAACATATTTTCTTCATAGTCCACACTCATATCCCCACATACTATCCCTGCAGTTCATTCATAAATTACTTCTTTACATCCTGGGAAAAATAAAACATTGAAAGGGATGAGCTAAAATGCACAGTATGGATAACAATATAGTGGAAACATTCATAAATAAGAATAAACATTTAAGGAAATGCATAGCTAAAAAAGCCTTTTAAACTTGAACTTAAACATAGTATGGAAAAAATAAAATGAAATAATGCCATTTACTTATTCACATGGATATTCTACTAATCGAATAATCACATGCAATATCAGTAACCACTTTCATAATGATGGAATGTATAATGCTAGACTATCATAACCACATAGGCAAGGCCTCGTGCCAAGACTACAAATAATATTTTGTCAAGACCTTGTTCTAAGACACTAGTTTGTCTCATGAGACATACTAATGCATCAAGGAGCTATAGCGGGCTCCACCCATCACATATTAAGTCCAATGCATTCCCATATGAAAAGGTTTAAACATAACATAAACATTCGTATTAAAACAAGCATATGAAATGTAAATACTTCATTCATAAACCATGAATGGTATAAAAATAATATATCCACAGGAAAACATATCACAAAACCATAAATACAATATTGATGTTTTGTATCATAACAAATCAACTTCAAATATGCATAAAATCCATCAAAGGATGTTGAAATAGATGAAATCAAAACTCTTTTTAAAGAAATATCTCTTTTTATTTTGAAAAAATTTAAGATTCATATAAAATAAAACATTTAATTTGAAAATATTCTTATAATCCTGTAAGGGAAGCTTCGACGATTTTATAATGGCGGAAAATAGCTGCACTCGCCGTATAAGTTAAAAAAACATTCTTACCTTAATTCTGTCGAAAAGGTTAAAAAACACCATGTTTGGAAAACGATGGAAAGATTCCTTTATAAACCTCTTATAAAAAGTAAAAAAAGGGTATAAATGAATTTAAAACATATTCTAGTAAATAGTAAAAATGTTTTGAAATACATTTTTATGAAACAAGGATGTGGATGATAAAGAAGTCCCAGTAGATTATTACGTATAAACAACCTCGGATAATGAAGAGATTTCGAAATAAACCCTTACCTTGTACTTTTCCTTGGTTGCGGGTAGGTTAACCTCCTGTATAATGGTGAAATAATTTTTATTAAATTATTTTTGAATCATATATATTAATAGGATATCGTATATGATCTTTCAACATTGATTTGTTAATAATATCTTAGTATTATTGTTGTTTAGGGTGTTAACTTACTCATTTTCTTTAATATGTTTTGTTATGTAAGACATGTTTGTCATGGATAGGTTGTATCTTATTCATATACAGAAAGATATAAAGTCCTTAAATATTATTTTTAAATCATCAAATGATAATTATACTTGAATGGATACGATGGAAAATAAATCTCATCGCGTTCGTGGAGACGGTAGTCCGTACGTACGCACGAGCGACAATATCCTTCCATTGATATTAAAATAATATATAATTGGATTATATATCACATATAAAGAATCATTATCATGTTATATTTATTATTTAAATGAATTACACATCATTTTTATACCCATCCAAATAATAATTTATTGAATAACAATTACACCACGACGTGGAGACGATAAGCCGTACGTACGCACGTATGGTGAAATGTTATTCAAAAGATGGATAGAATACTGAAATATAATTTTAAATTTTTTATAATAACATAAAAGTATATATAATATACTTGAGTTATTATTTTATAATGGTAATAACAAATAAAGAAGAAGTGCAAGAAGAAAGGAACTTAAAAATGGTGGTGAAATCATTACCTCTTCTTCGGGTTCTTCCTTTTAATTTGATCAAAAGGACTCTTTAAGTATGCTTTATGACTAAATGAAGGCCTCTAGGATGAAGTTAGGGAATATTATAGAGTATTTGGGCAGAGTTTGGCCGAACCAAAATGCTTTTACGGTGTGAGTTAATGAGAAGGGAGAGTTCCCTTTTATAAGACTGGTGAGGGGCACCTTTGGAGAAGCTAGAAATATTATTTTATAATAAATTCATATTCGGTTTCTAATGGCTCAAAAGTGGATTAGTTAAAGGATAATGTAGGGATGGGTTGAAAACCCCTCAACCAATGTAATTTAGACAGGTTTGGGTTACTATATTAACCTTATCTTTAAGTATTAACTCTTAGTTATTTACTTTCACTTTTACAATGTCTCTTTGTATTTTTATATTATATGGTTAATAAACATACTATATACAGCCAATAGACCCCCAATTGTTCCATTAATGATACAAATATCATGATATAAGACTTTTGGCCGAACCATATATTTTTATGAATTTAATATCAATTAATAATATAATATGTTTTTTAAAAACTCTTTTATGTCAATTTTGACACTACTCAATAATTGATTTTTGTGAAACTCATAACAGAATTATTACTTCTAAAAAAGTTACTTACGTAAATCCTAACATTTCATATTAACCTATAAAATTAGTGTAATTCATAAAAAGTCTCAAATTATATTTATTTGGGTATTTATAATATCTATTATTCTAATTTTTCATTAATTAGGTAATTACTACATCATCATTGTGTCATACATAAATTAAATTATATAATATCTAAAAATTATAGATAAAATATTATTATGTAGGAAATAATTTTATCTTTCTAATTAATATTTACAATCGAATTTGTATTATGTATAACCCTATATTAAAAATGTTATAGTAAATAAACTTTGATTTTAACTCTTTTAACTCATCTTTGAATTAAATAATAATAAATTTCCTAATCAAATCTAAGTGGAACTAAATGATAATATTTTATTCCTAAGGTTTTTTTTGGTCGAGATACACTTGCCCAATATAATTAGGACATGTTTTAGGGTAATATTAATATCATTTTTACCTATAATTACCCTATTTACTTTCAACCGTGGTAAATAAAAGTAAAAAATTACTATTCACCAAAAATTATTTTCATCTCAATGAACCAAATTTTACTCCTTGATATTAACCGTGTCTCTCGGATTTTCTAAATTCCAATCACAAAAGACGTAAAATTATGTTTTATGAAAAATTCTGTTTTTTAACTACCACTTAGTAGTTTCACTATTCGTCAAAAATTGAAGTTTTTCAGAACAATGCCAAAATTTCAACCAAATATTTAATTGATATTCCAAATTCAAAAATGATTTCTATTTTAAAAAATTCCAAACATATAAGTTGCATTAATTAATTTTATAATTAATTCCCTCTGTTACAACAAATAGCATGCTTTTAAAAAACAATATATATCAAAAGATTGAAAATTGTTTATGTCCAATTTCAAAGTGAAATTATTTCTAATGAAAACCATTGGATAAAATGGTAAAAAAATATTCTAATTATACTTTAAAAACAATAAATAATATTATTTATCACTATAAATTATTTTTATTAAAAAAGTTGTTTTTAAGTATTTTTCACTATTCATAAAAATTAGAAGTTCTCAGAAAAATACCAAAAATTCAACTTAGGATAATTTTGATATTCTGAATCCAAAAATGAAGTCCATTTTGAAATATAAAATATATATAATTTGAAAAATTAGGTATTACTATTCATAATGGCTAGTTTGATTGGTTGTTGTGTGTTAGAACTCGATGTTGCATACAACACACGCTATCACATTATTCAAAGAGAAGTGTACCGTAGAAGCTTGGGGTGTTACATTCTACCCTCCTTCAAATAATTTCATCCTCAAAATTTATAGAATACTACCGCATGAAAAGACTCAGGTGGATCTTTATCATAGGTTCCTAGGGTTCCCACGTTGCCTCTTCCATCTTATGGTTTTCCATAAGACTTTTACCAGACGAGTCGTCAGGTTTCTCAGTACTTGTTCTCTTGTATCAAGAATCCTGACGAGATCTTCACAATAAGACAGATCGGGTTCCAGTTCTTATTCCACATAGGTGAGTACATGCATTGGGTCAGGCATGTATTTCCTCAATAGAGATACGTGGAACACATCATGAACTTTGGAGAGACTTGGCGGCATTGCCAATCGGTAAGCTACAGCCCCAATTCGTTCTAGAATTTCTAAAGGTCCGATGTACCTGGGAGTCAGTTTACCTTTCTTACCAAAACGTATGACTCCCTTCCATGGAGATACCTTCAGGAAAACATGATCGCTTACTTGAAATTCCAAATCCTTCCTTCAAATATCGGCATAGCTCTTCTGCCGTCTTTGAGCTACTTTGATGTGATTTTGGATTACCTTCAACTTTTCCATTGTTTCCTCCACCAGTTCTGGACCTACAAGTTTTCTTTCACCAACGTCATCCCAATAGGTTGGGGTGTGACATCTCTTTCCATATAACTCTTCATATGGTTCCATCTGAATACTCGAATAGACGCTATTGTTATAGGAAAATTCTACCAAAGGTAAATATCGATCCCACATACCATGAATGTCAACTGAGAAAGATCTCAACATGTCTTCTAAGTTTTGAATAGTCCGTTCTGATTGTCCGTCTGTCTGAGGGTGGTAAGCAGTGCTCAAATGATGTTCAGTATCCAAGAATTTCTAAAGACTCTTCCAGAATCTTGAAGTAAAATGGGGATCATGATCTGAAACAATCGATAGGGGTACTCCATGAAGTCTCACAACTTCATTAATATATAGTCTTTCTAGACGTTCCAGTGGTAGATCTTCTCTTATAGCATGAAAATGTGCTGAATTGGAAAGATGATAAACAATAACCCATATTGCATCATTCCTTCAAGGATTCTTTGGTAGCCCCATGACAAAGTCCATCATAATATTGTCCCATTTACACTCCGGTATGGGAAGATGTTGCATGACTCCTCCAGGTTGTTGCCTTCCAGCTTTCACTTGTTGACAAACCATACATCTTGATACAAAATCATAAATCTCCCTCTTCATGTTGTCCCACAAGAAATATTCCTTCAAATATTTATACATTTTGGTGCTCCCTGGGTGTATAGAGAAATTGGAACTATGAGCATCATCCAGAAATTCCCTTTTTAGATCAGGTATATCGGGAACACAAAGTCTCTTCCCGAATTTCAAAATTCCTTCTTCATACACAAAGTCTCTCAATCTCCCATCATTCACAGCTTTAATCTTCTTTTGAAATTCTTCATCATCGGTCTGAGAACTCTTAATCCTTTCTAGTAAAGATGGTTTGGCAGCCATTTGAAAATGCATTGATGTTTCACCTTCCCTGGTTATTCACATGTCCATCTTCACTAGATCCATGAAAATTGTATCCCTTTCAATTCTCATATTGTTCAAAACTCAATGATATTTTCTGCTCAAAGCATCTGCCACCTTGATTTCTTTCCCTGGGTGGTAGTGTATCGTAAAATCATAATCTTTGAGTAAATAAAGCCATCTCCTTTGCCTCATGTTGAGTTATTTTTGTAAGAAAATATACTTAAAACTCATGTGATCAGTATAAATCTCACATTTTTCACCATAGAGGTAGTGCCTCTATATCATTGAAGCAAATATCACAGCTTCTAAATCGATATCATGAGTAGGATAGTTTTGGTCATGAGTTTTCAACTGTCGTGATCCATAGGCAACAACCCTATCATTCTGCATAAGGACACAACCAAGTCCTTTCTTCGATGCATCTCTATAAATAACAAACCCATCATTCCCTGATGGTAGGGTCAATATAGGAGAATTGAATAATCTTCTCTTTATTTCTTCAAAACATTCTTCACACTCTTTTGTCCAAAAAAAATTAACCCCTTTACATGTGAGCTTCGTTAACGGGGTAGCCAATCGGGCAAAATTCTGGACAAAACATCGATAATATCCTGCTAAACCAATAAAACTACATATCTCAGTTATATTCGTAGGTGATGGCCATTCTTGGATTGCCTTGGTTTTAGAAGGATCAACAGAGATTCAATCTTTAGAGACAATATGGCCAATAAAAGAAATCTCCTAAAGCCAAAATTCACACTTGCTAAACATCCCATATAATTCATGTCTTCTCAGAGTCTTCAGGACAATGCGCAAGTGATTTTCATGATCTTCGTAGATTTTAGATTATACCAAGATATCATCAATAAATACCACCATAAATTCATCAATATAATCCATGAAAACTCTATTCATCAGATCCATGAATATAAAGGGTGCATTAGTCAATCCAAAAGGCATTACCGAAAACGAGTAATGCCCGTACCTGGTTCGAAATGTTATCTTTGGAATCTATTCCTTCTTAACACACAACTGATGGTATCCATATCGAAGGTCAAACTTAGAAAAGTATTGACCTCCATGTAGTTGTTCAAATAAATCATCAATGCGAGGAAGGGGATACTTTTTCTTTATTGTTATAGCATTGATCTCCCTATAGTCGATACATAACCTCATAAATCCATCTTTCTTTTTAACAAAAAGAACAGGGGCTCCCCATAGAGAAACACTAGGGCGAATAAATCCGTTATTACTCAATTCCTCTAGTTGTTTCTTTAGTTTGACTAATTCTACAGTGGCCTTTCTATAAGGGGTCTTCGATATAGGCCATGATCCAGGAATTAAATCAATGGAAAACAAAACTTATCGTTCTAGAGGATGTCCAGGTAAATATTCTAGAAATACATCTACATATTCTTTCACAATAGGTACATCCTCTATTTGAACATTCCTTTCCTCACCCACAGTCATTTCTTTCTCTTCCTCCCTAATAATTTAATTTAGTTGAGCTACTAGGGGTGGATCTAGATAAGAATTAGGTGGTGACGATTCTAATCTAAATATAAGGTGTTCCTTATCATCATCATCAAAAATCATAACCTCTTTCTTCTTACAATAAATCATCGCATCATATTCTGAAATCCAATCCATACGGAGTATGAAATTAAAATCAATCATAGCTATGACGATGAGATCAGCAGATAAAGAACATTTATGTTCTCTAATGGGGACTGATTCACAAAACATTATTGCAATGATACTTCCATTAATAGTTTTAACTGACAAATACCTTGTTAAATCAAATTGGAAATATCTAATTTTCTTAGCAAACTGGGAAGATATGAAACAATGTGATGACCCAGAATCAAATAATGCATATGCTAAACTTGAGGAAACCATTAAATTACCTGCCACCACGTCTTTCGGAGCTTCTACCTCAGCAGTAGTGATAGCATATGCTTGGCCTTGATCCCTTTCCCTTTTCTAAGGTAAGTTCCCCTAACGCTTAGAACATTCATTTGCATAATGTCTCATCTCCCTGCAATTGTAGCACTGAACATTGGTAGCTTCCTTCTTCACTTTGCAATCACGTGCTTGGTGGCCTTTTTCACCACACTTTTAACAGACACCCATTCCCTTCAAGCAAGTACCAGGGTGTTTCTTCCCACATTTACCACAGAATCAATATTCAACCTTTCCCGTATTCCCCTTATTTCTATTCCCTGATTGATCAGCATATCTCTTCTTCTCTTGATTTTCTTTAAAGTCAAAAGACATAGAGAATTCCTTTTCGGTCCTAATAGCACATGTGACAATATCATCATACAATGAAAAGGATTGTGAGACTAATGCTCGACTAAGAAATGGTTGTATCCCATAAAAGAAATAATCAATATTACTTCTGGGGTTACGTATATAATCTTTAGCATACCGTGCTAACCTTGTAAAGTTAGACTCATAGTTTGCGACATTCTCATCTTCCTTTTGTCTCAGACTCAAGAAATTTCCTTCCCATATCTGCTCAATGGTCACGAGGAAAGTATTTTTCTAAAAACAGATCATTGAACTACCTCCATTCCATATTTGATACTTCATCATCTTCGTTCGTGTTTTGAATCAATGACCACCATTGATCGACATCTCCAGTGAGGCAGTAAACTTCCATGATAACTTTTTCCCTTTCACTACTCCCCAAAGCCCTAAATATATTCTCTAAGGAATTTATCCATTGCTCAGCTACTAAGGGATTTGTACTCCCATTTAACGTTGGTGGTTGTTGCCTCATGAATCGATCTAGCATTGATCCTCCACACTGCAGATCAGGGTGCTCCATACGGGTAAGGTTATTATTCATAACCTGAGTGAGTTGTCCTAGTATGGTGATTAGCTGATCGGCACCAGTTGCATCACCAGCTCCACTATAATTATCTTGGGCAGGAGGGAAATCCCTACATGGAGTGAATGCATTGATATGGTTTCCATTTCGTCCACTAGGTTCCATTTCTATAAAATGGCATAAACTAGATTATTTTATGAATCAAAATACATAATCCCATACTTATAAAACACTTAACATAAATTGAACTATTTATGGATATAATCCATAATCATAAAAAATGTTTTCTTTGAAGAAGTATATACTCATAAACCCTTCATAATGATTTATAAAGAAAATGATAGTTATTTTAAGCATATCCCATGGGAGTGTTGTAACCAAGAGTGTATCAAGGCCCATTTTCGTGCACGAGTTCCCGTTTGAGTCTAGATCAAAGCGGTGTTTTCGGGTTTTACCCCTAGGTACATCTATTCCAGAGCCTCCTCTACATGTTCGTATCTAGACAGAGATGTATTGCACGGAAAACTCCCAAAATCTCTATAATACCAAATTTCTAGGAAGTTCTTCTATACTAATCCTCAAAGTCCATCTTAAATCTATGTGCTCTAATCAGATTTTATCTAAATATAGCTTCCAAGGTTTGTAATAAACTTCCTCTGATACCAACTATAACGCCCCGACCCCAGTTACCCAGAGTCGGTGCATTATTACATAACATTGGCATGATCACAAGAAAGATCAATTCTCGATAGACCGATTAGTTTAGTATCCTTGGAAACGCTAGATATATTCATAAGTCTTACATTAAATCATAAAAATTAAAACTACAACAACATATTTTCTTCATAGTCCACACTCATATCCCCACATACTATCCATACAGGTCATTCATAAATTACTTCTTCACATCCTGGGAAAAATAAAACATAGAAACAGGTGAGCTCAAATGCCAGGTAAGGATAACAATTTAGCGTAAACTTTCATAAATAAGAATAAACATTTAAGGCAATGTCTAAATAAAACAAAATCCTTTTAAACTTGAACTTCAACATAGTATTGAAAAAATAAAATGAAATAATTCCATTTACTTATTCAAATGGATATTCTACTAATCGAATATTCACACGCAATATCAATAACCACTTTCATAATGATGGAATGTATAATGCCAGACTATCATAACCACATAGCCAAGGCCACATGCCAAGACTTCAAATAAGATTTTGTCAAGGCCTTGTTCCAAGACACTAGATTGTCTCATGAGACCTACCGATGCATCGAGGAGCTATAGCGGGCTCCACCCGTCACATATTAAGTCCAATGCATTCCCATATGAAATGGTTTAAACATAACATAAACATTCGTATTAAAACTAGCATAAGAAATGTAAATACTTCATTCATAAACCATGAATGGTATAAAAATAACACATCCACATTCAAACATATCAAAAAACCATAAATACAATATTGATGTTTTGTATCATAATAAATCAACTTCAAATAAGCGTAAAATCCATCAATGGATGTTGACATAGATGAAATAAAAACTATTTTTAGAGAAATATCTATTTTTTTAAATCATTTTAGAGTCATATAAAATAAAAAAATTTCTTTGAAAATATTATTATAATCTTGTAAGGGAAGCTTCGATGATTTTATAATGGCAGAAAATAGTTGCACCCGCCGTATAAGTTAAAAAAACATTCTTACATTAATTCTGACGAAAAGGATAAAAAGAACCTTGTTTGGAAAACGACGGAATGATTCCTTTATAAAACTCTTATAAAAAGTAAAACAAGGGATTAAATGACTTTAAACCATATTCTAGTAAATAGTAAAAATGTTTTGAAATACATTTTTAAGAAACATGGATGTGGATGATAAAGAAGTCCCAGTAGATTATTACGTATAAACAACCTCGGATAATGAAGAGATTGCAAAAGAAACCCTTACCTTGTACTTTTCCTTGGTTGGGGGAAGGTTAACCTACTGTATAATGGTGAAATAATTGTTATTAAATTATACATGAATCATATATATTAACATGATATCATATATGATATTTTAAAATTGATTTGTTAATAATATCATAGTATTATCGTTGTTTCGTGTGTTAACATACTCATTTTCTTTTATATGTTTCATTACGTAAGCCATGTTTTTCATGGATAAATTGTATCTTATTCATATCCAGAATGATATCAAGTCCTTAAAGATTATTTTTAAATCATCAAATGATAATTATACTTGAATAGATACGATGGAGAATGAATCTCATCGCATTCGTGGAGACGGAAGTCCGTACGTACACACAAGCGACAATATCATTATTTTGATATTAAAATAATATATAATTGGATAGTATATCATATATACAGAATCATTATCATGTTATATTTATTATTTACATGATTTAAACATCATTATTATACCCATACAAATAATAATTTATTGAATAACAATTGCACCACGACGTGGAGACGGTAAGCCATACATACGCACATATGGTGACATGTTATTTAAAGGATGGATAGAATAATAAAATATGGTTTCAAAATGTTTATAATAACATCAAAGTATATATAATATACTGTATTTATTATTTTATAATGGTAATAACAAATAAAGAAGAAGTGGAAGAAGAAAGGAACTTGAAAAAGGGTGGTGAAATCATTACCTCTTCTTTGGGTTCTTCCTTTTGATTTGATCAAAAGGGCTACAGAATATGGCTTTCTGACTAAAGGAAGGCATCTAGGATTAAGTGAGGAAATTTTAGAGAGTACATGGGTAGATTTTCTCCGAATAAAAACGCTTCGAAGGTTTGAGTTAATGAGAAGGTAGAGTTACCTTTTATAAGAGGGGTGAGGGGCACCTTTGGAAAAGCTAGAAATATTATTTTATAATAAATTTATATTCGGTTTATAATGGTTAAAAAGTATATTATTCAAAGGTTCAGGTAGGGATGGGTCTAAAACCACTCAACAAATAGAATTTAGACAGGTTTGGGTTACTATATTAACCTTATCTTTAAGTATTAACTCTTAGTTAATTAGTTTCACTTTTACAATGTTTGTTTGTATTTTTATATTATATTGTTAATAAACTTACTATATACATCCAAGAGACCCAAAATTGCTCCATTAATGATACACCTATCCTGATATAAGTCTCTTTGACGAACCTTAGATTTTTAGGAATTTAATATCAATTAATAATATAATATTTGTTTGAAAAAATCTTTTATGTCAATTTTGACACTATTCAATAATTCATTTTTGTGAAAATCATAATAGAATTGTTAATTTTAAAAAATTTAATTAAGTCAATCCTAACATGTCATATTAACGTAGAAAATTAGTGTAATTCATAAAAATCATCAAATTATATTTATTTGGGTATTTATAATATCAATTATTCTAATTTTTCATTAATGAGGTAATTATTGCATCATCATTGTGTCATAAATAAATTAAAATATTTAATGTATAAAAATTATAAATAAAATATAATTATGTAGAAAACCATTTTATATTTGTAATGAATATTTACAATCGAATTTATATTATGTATAAACCTATATTTAAAATGTTTTAGTAAATAACCATTGATTTTAACTCTTTTAACTCTTCTTTGAATTAAATAATAATAAATGTCCTAATCTAATACAAGTGGACCTAAATGATAATATTTTATTCCTAAGGTCTTTTTTGGTCGAGATACACTTGTACAATATAATTAGGACATGTTATAGGGTAATATTAAAATCATTTTTACCCTTAATTACCCTATTTACTTTTAACCGTGGTAAATAAAAATAAAAAGTTACTATTCACCAAATATTATTTTCAACTCAATGAACCACATTTTAATCCTTGATATTATCCGTGCCTCTCGTATTTTAGAAATTCCAATCACATAAGCGGTAAAATTATGTTTTATGAAAAATTCAGTTTTTTAACTACCACTTAGTAGTTTCACTATTCATCAAAAATTGAAGTTTTTCAGAACAATGCCAAAATTTCACCCTAAGCTATAATTGATATTTCGAATTAAAAAATGATGACTATTTTACAAAATTCCAAAAATATATGTTTCATTAATTAATTTTATAATTAATTCTCAATGTTACAACAAATAGCGTGTTTTTAAGAAACAATATATATCAAAATATTGATAATTGTTTATGTCCAATTTCAAAGTGAAATTAATTCTAATGAACAACATTGGATAAAATGGTAAAAATATATTATAATTATACTTTGAAACCACTAAATAATATAATTTATCACTATAAATTATTTTTATTAAAAAAGTTGTTTTTAAGTATTTTTAACTATTCATAAAAATTGGAAGTTCTCAAAAAAATACCAAAAATTCAACTTAGGGTGATTTCGATATTCTGAATCCAAAAATGAAACCCATTTTGAAATATAAAATATATATAATTTCAAAAAGTATGTATTACTATTCATAATGTCTAGTTTGATTGGTTGTGGTGTATTAGAACTCGATGTTGCGTACAACACATGCTATCACATTATTCAATGAGAAGCGTACCGTAGAAGCTTGGGGTGTTACAACAATTCTTAAACCCATGCCATTTTTTCTTTAAAACCAAACATCAAATATTTTAAAACTAAAGGGCATAAGACAGTACGATAGGAAGCTAGCTTCGGTGGGTGACATTGACATAATGTTGGTGTCCATGCTCTAATAACTTCACTATCATGGAGATTAATCTGGGGAAATATCTCTACCTGAACATGGCTAGCCATGCCTAGTGAGCTCACGGAGACCATTAGCCCAACTCTCTTTTCATTTCACTTAATCATCATCAAACCCATAAAAACAATGGAATCTGATGAATCTAGTCTTCTCCTAGTGACTCAAATCCCATCATGAGGTGTACTGGCTAACCACACTACCTATAGATAGAACATCAAGTCCCTAAAATCCTAAATCTGGTCTATCTCAAATGTTCCCCAAATACATGACTGAAAGAGTTTACTTGAACCTCATCTGATACCATTTTTTCACGAACCGAATCTGGTCTCCATAAAAAAACTGGCACCAAACCCTTATAAGGATAAGGCATGAGGTGCTTCCAATCCTCACTGGCTGTAACAAGTTCTCAGGTATCATAAAATGATTTTTGGGAATTATATACCCGTGTTTATCAATATAAAACAACAAAAAAAATCAATAAAATTATTCTGAATTTTTCAAACAAAATAATGTTTTACAAAATTTTATAATTGAATTACACAATTTAAGAAAATGTTAAAAGACCATTACCAAGACAAAAAACTATAAATTACAGCCCAAGAACCTCCATATGGAAATATGCACCACCCTCAAGAAATCTTCACAACACCACATAGTGATTGACTGGTAAAACCTAAACCACATGCAGAAAAGTTATACACAAACCTGCGACAAAAATAACGATGTCTACTTAAACCCAATGGTGTATGTAGGTTGTGATACAAATTCCAGTAGGATACCACCACTAATATATTCCATGTGATAAACATTCAATGATTAAAAGCATGCAAATCTTCATAACATAATGTTCTGGAAACAATTTTCTAAAAAGATGCAACTTTCAGTAAAATAATTTTCAAGTGGGCTATTTTAAACAATCATCACATTAAAACAATTAATGCCAATAAAAATGAATTTTATATAAAACAAAACCATATCACTATGGTAATTAAAAATTAACTAATTATCACATGAAATGGAAAAGTAACCCCTAGGCACCAGCTCGTTGTGGGTCTCAGGTACCTTCTATCTCAGTGAGACAAACTATCACAAAATCTGTTATCGTGCACACTATCCACTAGTACTGATCATACTAAAAACCTAGGGATCCCCCCACATCATCATCATTATCATATTTTAGTTAGTGTTTTCATCGTCAATCTTGCTATGTGAAACTGGGGCCAAACCCCATGAGATCACAAGATTACTATTAAACGTCCACCAGCCTAGATACTCGGGTTTCCCTCTTGTGCTCAAACAAGTTCAGAAAGACATGAAATATAATATTCACATGAAAATAACACTTTTACATCAAAAAATATCTAGATAACCTCAATGTATATCACACAAGTCACATAATCCTTTTTTTGATTCAAATGAATTTTGAAATCATACAAACACCAAAATAGACCACAACACATTTCAAATTTCATTAACACTTCCACAAATCCATTAATCAATTTTATAAAACTTTTAAAAGATATTCCAACTCCCATACTATCCCCCACACATATCCCATAATACACTTCTCACCTTCAAAATTTATTTTATCATCAATCTCACCCGAAACAGTCCACAAACATGCTTCACACCCACATCACAATTTAGTAAAACATTTCATCAATTTATATAACATTATAAAAATCTTTGACATCTTAAATCACCAATTTACCTTTATAAACACAATATTTAGGGAATAAACACATCCATATAGTACATATACACCCTTTTCTTACTTTTTTTAACTGAATAAAACATTTACAATTTTCACAAACAATCCCAAGGGGTCTAACTATGTTTTTCAGACAAAACCATCTTTCAAAAAAATATCACACAAATACCCTAGGAAAGTAGAATTGGAAGCCCTATAAACATTTATTAAGACATTATCAAGCACTATATAATTGTCTAAAATAATACCACAAAGGATACAGGTTAAAAAAATACATTTTTATACAACACATTTAAGGAGTGAAACAAGGTTTTACACATAACACCCATTAAAAACCCCCTTTTGAGGTCCTCATTACACTAACCATTACCAAAAAATAATTTTTGGCCATTTTACATAACTAATAAACCCATTTAACATTTTATAAAACTACCGTAAGAGATAACACATGAGTTACATTTGAAAAATACACACTTCCAACAAAAATGTAACTTTAATTCTAAAAGAGTTACTATTGCAACCAAAAATGGTTTTTACACAACACAAAACATATGGGGAATATAGAAAATGACTAAATATAGAAAGATAACTCATCATAAAATGGTTACCCCTGGAATGACCAAAAGTTTGAGTCGAAACCCTTGAGACATTATGTGAAGCATCAAGTGCTCCTCTGCCGCACCATTAGGAAGTGAAGAGCAACATAAAACCTCAAGATAACACAAAAAAGACACCAAATGGATCTGTAGGTTCAAAAAAAACTTCTGGAAATTTTATAATTCCATGAAATATGAATGAAAACCAACGGAATATGGATGAAACGATAGAGGAATCACTATTCCTGAAGAATCATGATGTTTTCCCATAAAAAACTCCATCAAAGATGGTTTACATATGAGATTGAGGGAGCTTGGAGGCCTCCCATGGAGGTGGGGCACGAAATGGGAAATAATGGGGAAGATTTGGGTTTATTCAATAGGGGTAATGTTGGAAATTCAAGATGTTTTTATTGACCTGGACACCCCTGCACGATTTGCCTCCACGGTTTAGTAAACCATGTGGAAAACCTATGCAGCCTGTTCTGGGCCCCAAAAAACCATCTATAATCCTCAAAATTCAAGGGGGGTCTTATGGGGAAACCAAAGGGAAAATATAGGCCAAGGATATGGGAAAATAAAACCAAAATAAAACCACCTTTTCACCCCAAGACTCATCTATATCAAGTGTACAAACCAGCTTCACAACTTACCTCGCAAGAGGTGTCACTAAGAGTTTCACTAATCTAACACCAAAAAACCACATCCTCACACAATTGTTTTGACAAAAGAGCTTTCAAATTACCAAATAGTACCACCATGACCAATGTCAAAGATCAAGAACACAAGAGACACCAAAATTCCAATCTCAGAACACCCGAAAACCAATAGAATGTTAAGAACCAAAAGAGAAATGCAAACCAAGCATGGAATTGAAAATCATGGTGTAAAATTTACATTTATATCAATTAAATAATGTTATTAGTATAATATATATCATATTAAATCATTAAATTCTTGTTATAATCATTTTTTAATGAAAATTATATAAAATGAATCACATCACATTATGAAGACGGTAGGTCATATATAAGCACGAGCGATGACATCATTATCAAAATTATTTAATGGTATTGAAGTAGATGGTGTATGATAATTTTTAATTATTATCATGTTAAATTAATCATATATATTTATTATTTCCATCATTATACCCATCCACTTAATGTGGTGGTAAAAAATAGATTACACCGCGCTGTGGAGACCATAAGTTGTATGTACACAGACAAAGTGATTTCATTTTTCATAAGATGGATAAAAGGTGAAATATGGTTGTTTAATATTTATAATAACATTCCATTATATAATTTATTCATATATTATTACATTATAATGAAACAACTAATTAATATGTTTTATATGATGAAAGAATATTGAATGAATCGGTAGAAGAGATTACCTCTTCCTTGAAGTTGTACATCCAAATCTCCTCTTAGAGCACTAGATTTTGTTGTTGAAGATGAAAAAAACCTATAGAATGAAGATAGGGAAGTTGATAATGAAAAATGGAAGGGTATTTATGACCTATAATATCAAAATTAAGTTAATAACTCAGGGAGTATGTGCCCTTTTAAAATTGAGGTAAGGAGACCTTTTGGAAAATCCATAGATAATAGTTTATAATAAAATAAAACCCTACACGAAATACCTAAACAATATCTCAATTTAGAATATGTGGTGATATAGGTCTGTAATATCATCAAATAATTAATTTTGGACCAGTTGTTTTGTCAATTTAAACCACATCATTTTAATTTACACTTTATTATTCTATTTAATTGTAATTGTGGTAATAACATTTTAACTATTTAATGTTTATAAATTTTTATTTATATGGTGTTAAATGACAATAAATATATATTTTATCACAATTTAGATAAATAATTATAACTTTTTAATTTTTATATTTTAAATAATTTTTAAATAAATTAATAAAATGTTTTTCTATAATATATCAAGAGTGTCAATTTTGACAGTACATTTTTTTGACTTTGTAAAAATCCACACATAAGATAAATTGGAACAAAAATATGAAATAAACACATATAATTTCATTTTCACCTACAAAACTCATGGAGTACATTTATATGTCCATAAGATATTTGTTTTAATATTTTTAAAACCATTTATTAAATATTTCTGTTAATAGAATAACTTTTAAATCACTATTGTGTCATCATTAGTGGTAATAAATTTGTCTCATTATATTATAAATAAATTTATATGATAAAGGTAATTATTTTATATTTCCATATAAAATATATATTTGATACTATCTCATTTTTAACAAAATAATAAAATTAATATATATATATATATAATGAGATTGTGACATTTAGTCACATTCATTAATTTTTATGACATTCTTGTCATATTCATAGGTATGTGGCCATCAAGTGAATCCATTTTGAACAATAGATAATAAGGGTCTAATTGAGTCATCCAATACAAATTTTATAGGTGTTAAGAGAATTTTATAATATTCTTTGTTCCTTTAATATCATGATTTACCTTAAATCATAAAAATAATTACCAAAGTTACTATTCATAATGCCCAAAAATAAAAGTAGCATATTAAAATATTTTGGACCTACTTATTCCAAATAAGGATTAAATTTTTAATCATTCATTATAAAAATATTTCAAAAATTAACTTAAAATAAATCCCTTTGTCAGAATGAGAGAACATGTTTTTAATGTTAAAACATTGCAAAAGATTGAAATATTTTTATATATGAATTTAATGTAAAATTAATTCCATTGACCAACATTATATTTAATTTTAAAACTTGATTTTATTTATACATTTTAGCCATCCAATAATATAATTAAACTGTATAAATTAATTCAAATAAAAATAGATATTCAAAATTAAAATTTCATTTATTTTTACTATTCATCAAAACAAGAAAGTTATTCGAAAAATATCATAAATTCCAACTAAAATTTTTTATTATCCCACAAAAAATTAATTTTTTTTGGTTTTTATAAAATTTTTTGATGTTTCAAAATCATAATTTAAAAGGGTTTCCCCATTCAAAGTTGTAAAATTAAACTATTAAAAAAGGTTTTTATACATCAAATATAGTTTTATTCATATCCTATGACAAAAAAATATCAATTAGATGAATATTATAAAAGTTTTCCTATGTATATATCACATGTGTATGTCATTAATTTCATCAAAAAAATTAATTCACTCAAAATTAAAAATATCGAATTAATAATTTTCATAAATCATTAATTGTCAAAGAATTCACTATGCATTTTCATAAATTAGTTATAATTATTTCAGCTAACCTAATGGCTAGGGTATAATAATAATTTTATACTAATGGTGTATCTTGGTTTGTTTAAACTCGTGATTGCGTGAAATATTAGCAACTGAAAAATTAAAATTTTATAAATATAATCTTTCTTAAAAAATATCCACATGATACATTCTAAACCCCTTAAACTAAATTTCACCCCCGAAATTCATAACATAGAAACAAGCTATTGAAGATACCTCTCCATCATCATATCCTCATGTTCCCATTTATCTTCATCAAATTGGTGGTTCCTCCACAATAAATTATGCTAGAGAGTGGTCTTACTTCATAGAACTATTTCGCTACAACCCATAATCTCTATCGGTTGTTCTTCATAAGAAATATCATTATTCACCAGTATGAATTCTGAGCTTTGTAAATGTGAAGGATTGGGTATGTAATTTTTTAAGTGAGATATATAGAACCCATCATGAAATTGAGAGAGATATGGTGGAGGCACAAATCAGCAAGCTACCTTTCCAACACGATCCAGAATTTTAAATGGACCAATATACCTAGGCCAAAACTTTCCCTTCTTTTCAAATCTCATTTCAAACCTCCATAGAGATATTCATAGAAAACCCTTATGTCCCACATCAAACTCTTGAACATTTCTTCATTTATTGGAATGATTTTTTTGTTGAATCTGAGTAGCACTTTTGTGTGGTTGAATACATCTAATAATTTATATTATTTCATTAACAAGATCAGGTCATAATAGATTTCATTCCCCTACTTCATCCTAGCAAGTTTGAGGTATGTAGTTCTTTAGCTATAGATATTCATAAGGATCCATCTGAATACTAGAGTGAATGTCATTATTGTAAGTATATTCCAACATTGGTAGGTGTTGATCCCAACCGCCTTTGAAGTCTATAGAGAAATCTCTCAACATGTCTTCAAGAGTATTAATTTTTATCTCAGACTAACCATCTGTCTGAGGATGATGAGTAGTGCAAAAACTTAACTCTATATCCAGAGCATGATGAAAAATTTTCTAGAACATAGAAGTAAACCACGGATCCTAATCAAATATAATGTAAAGTGGTACACCATTAAATATTACCACTTATTTTACATATATCCAGGAATTTTGATCAAGAGAAAAATACTATTTAATAGTAATGTAGTGTGACAACGTCATAAGTTGATTAATTACAATCCGTATATCATTATGGCCTTTAAATGTTTTTGGAAGTCCACCAAAAATTTCCATATTGCATTTTTCTCATTTCTATTATGGTATGGGTTATGATTATAACAACTTCTCAGATTTCTCTCTATCTACCATGCCTTTATGGAAAACCAAGAACCAAGAGACCAATTAGACAACATATCTTTTCATGCCATCACACCAGAAAACAATTTCTATCCTATTTACATATTTGTTCTTCGAGTATGAATAGAGAATGAAGAAATATGAGCCTCATCCAACATATCCTTCCTTAGTTATTGTATGGGAGGAATACAAATGTGGTTCTTGAATGTTATTATTACATTACAATCAAGGTTGAATTTGGGAACATTTATCGCCTTATTTTGAAACTCTTCATCATACTTCCGCACCTCCATAATATTAACTTATATAGATGGTTGAACATTAATTTGAGAAAGATAATATTTACCCCATACTATTAAAATTTATAGATCCATCAATTTCAAATCCATAAATATCAGATCTTCCATGGTCCTCATCAAAGATAATCTAGCATGTTCCTTTCATCTCAAATCACATGACACCTTGTTTTCATTCCCAGTGTGGTAATGTATTGAGAAATCATAATCTTTTATCAACACTAACCATCTTATTTGGCACAAATTTATCTCTATTTGTGTGAAAATATTCTTTAAGAAATTTTGATTAGTATAAATATCACACATTTCACCATAAAGATAATGCCTCTATATCATTCATGAAAATATTACCGTAGCTGACTCCAAATAATGAGTTAGCTAATTTTTCTCATGAATTTTCATCTACCATGAGGCATAAGCTATCATAATATCATTTTTCATGAGTACTCATCCCAAACACTTCTCGGATGCCTCACTGTATATCACAAACCTTTCTCTACTATAAGGTAGTGTGAGCACAGGTGCACTGGAAAAAAATATTTTTATTTCATTGAAAATATCTTCATATTCCTCTGTCCAAATGAACATAACTCCATTTTGAGTCAACATGGTGAGTTGAATTGATAATCATAAAAAATCTTTCAGAAAACATTGATTATAACCATAAAAACCATGAAAACATTGGATCTCAGTTTCTATATTTGGTCTCAACCAACATTCCAAAACATTGATTTTTTATGGATCCAAATATATCCCTTCCCTTGAGATTAGGTGACCTGAAAATGAATAATTATATTGTCCAAATTCTCACTTGGTAAATTTTTCATAAATCATATCCTTTCTCAGGGTATTCAATACAATTCTCTAGTGATCTTCATGTTATTCCTTTCACATTGAATAAAAAATAATATCACTAATAAATACTACCATAAACTGATAAAGATAGGCTCTAATGACCCTATTTTTTATATCCATGAACATAGTGGGGGAATTAGAAATACCAAAACACATCACTATAAAATCACCGTGTTCATGCCTTGTAAAGAATGTCAACTTTGGTATATCCTTTTTACCCTTAATTGATGACTTCCTAAATAAATATAAATCTTGGAAAAGTATTGAGCTTCGTGTATTTGTTCAAATAATTCATCAATGCGGGGAAGAGCATATTTTTTCTTGGTATTGGTCTTTTTATATTTTCGATAATCAATGAAGAGTCTCATTGATCCATCTTGTTTCTTATCAAATAGAATAGTTGTGCCCCAAGGTGACTTACTATAATGTATGAATACCTTATCAATATTCTAATGGAGTTTCATCTTCAATTCCTAAATCACAATCGGGGCCATTATATAATGTGTCTTTGAAATAAGCATAACATGTTGTATGAGTTTTACGGAAAAATCAACATCACAATTTGGTGGAAGACCTAGAAATTCCTCTCGAAATAAATCACTAAAATCTCATACAATGGGAATATTCTTAATCATGAGTTTCTCCAAAACCATCCAAGTTAAATAACCCTGTTTTTTATGATTCAATACTTATAAGAAGGACGAAATTTCTACGGATATTCTTTATTTATCCTTGCATCAATATATAATCATAAAATGATTTGGAATATGGAATGTGACTTCCCTTACTTTTCAATTGATTTTAGATCTATATAATGAAATCCAATCCATTCCCTAAATCACATCAAATTCCACAATAGGAAGGGCCAACATATATTAAAGAAGCACATTCCCCATAATATTTGAATGAATCAAAATATTTGATGGATCACAAGATTTGAAAGATCACAAACTTCAACTGAAGAAGAATTAAAAACTATTGATGTTACGGTTGTTCCATTAAGAGTTGTCACATCTAACACAACATCTAATTGTTGAGGTAATATGGCAATACCCTATGAAAATTCTTTAGAAATAAAAGTGTGGGAGGATCCAGAATCAAATAAAAAAAATTCTACATTAGATTGAATGGTAGTGTACCTTTCACAATTTCATTACCATACACCACATCACTGAGAGTGATTGCATGTGAAATTCATTTTTGTTTGGACTTAATATTTTTTTGGAATCGATCATCATAAATAACCCTTGTATTTGGGCATTGATTCATATAATTACCCATTTCATTTCCCTTGTATCATTGGAGTTTAAAAGGATCATTATATTTAGAATTTTCTTTGTTCGCATCATTTGGCATCTTTTTTATAACATCTTAGTATTCAACTACCTGGGGACCTTATTTTCCAAACTTAAACCATTTACTAGTCAATTTAAGACAATTAACTCCAGGTTTCTTTCCTCAATTTGATAATAGGAGAAAACTCATCTTCTTTTCACTGTGGACTTCACATTTTCATTAAAATTCATTTTTTCTCCTCATATCCAACCCATATTACTGATGGGTTACTCCAATTACCTATCAAAATTAAGTGCTAAAATATTATTTGTAGCTATTGAAGTCTCTTATGTCTAATTCCCTTTAGAGTCTTATTTTTATGGGACTAAAGAATAAATAAATATTACTCCCATGTTGGATAATAATTCTATGAGCATACCTTGAAATTATTGTAAAATTTTTATCGTAGGAACCAATAGAATCATCATCATCTTTCTTTTGTTAATGGAACTCATTCTCCATAATTGTTTGAAATATATGAGGAATATGAATATAGAAAAATAAGTTGTTGAAATCATCCCATTTTATGGAATCAATATTCATCTCTTTGCCTCTTATTCTTGATAATATTCCACCATTAACCAGCTTCTCCATAAAAAAGATATACTACTAAGTTTACGTTGTCATGCTTATAACATTTTCAAACTGAAAATATATTTTCAAAGGTACTGTTCAATTTTTCACCAACTAATGGATTAAAAATCCTGCTGAATAATGGTGGTTGCTGCCTCCTGAATGATTTAATTGAAGTTTTCTTCCTCCTTTGATCGTTTGGAAGACCTACATAATTCCAAGATTGAGACAATTGTGTGAGCATCGATATAATATTTTCCATCCCAACTCCCACAAAATTTAGTTTCTTTAGGGGGACAAGCATTGCATTTTTGGCTGGATTTAGCATTAATGTGATTCCTTCGGGTTCTAACCACTGACTAAAATGACAAATCATAGTGTGAGAAACACTTATCATAATTTGATAACCATATAATTTAGGAATAAAATTTCAATTTTGGAATCCTTATGTATTATCATATTTTATTTATGAAAATATCTAAAACACTAGGATGGGATTGTAACCTATACTTAGAAATATCGTTAGGGAACTTACTAAGGATCTCGTATCCATGTTTCCAAAGGTTAACTATACCATTTCTCTTATACCAACTATAGTGGCCCATACATCACATATAGATATTACTTCAGCATTGATGAATATTTATTACATAACATGAAAAAAAAAACCATGTCAGGACTATAGAGGTTCAGTGTCTTTAGAAACTGGGAAACATAAACAACTAGTTTATAAAACATTTTATTTTTCTACAACTTATTTCTTCATAACTAGAAACATTTTTGACGAATATTACTTTATACCCTAATTCATGGCCTGGGGAAAATAAAAATATGAATTGGTGGGCTCAAATGATCAATAATGGTAAACAAGGTAAATACCAATCATATCATAATAATAAGAATATAACATTTGAACATCATATCATTCATATAAACGATCCTAATATCATTTCATGGGATAAATCATAAAAGTGAAATGTAATTCCAATAAGTATAAAATAAGATATGTAATTTTTTAACATAAACACATAAGAATAGAGAATCATTTCATATTAGTTAAGGTTCATTTCTTGAGATCATCATAGTGGATAAAGATCATTACTAAACTGAGTTTACTCCTCCTTCCAACCCTATAATACTAACCTGAATATACATTCTATTCCATTAATTTCCTACTCAGGATATATTACTATTTACCCAATGAATTGGAGGGAGATATAGGTCCCACCCATCTCATAATGAAATCATTATTAAATTTTTCACATAAAAATAAATAATTCATCATTACATAACCCATGAAATAAATTTTGATTCTTAAACATAATTCCATAATAATCCATATATATAAATATATTTCATAAAAACAATTCAATCATAAACACAATCAAAAAAATTTAATCATATAGATAGAAAAATAAAGCTATGTATTCATATATGGAATTTAATTTTGATAAAACACTTTAACTTTTTTCCTGAGGAAAATATCCTTTGTTTTTAAAAAACATGTTTTCATCTTCTGAAAATGCCTTACAACATTAAAATAAGAAATTTATTATAAATAAATA
Organism: Viscum album; assembly: GCA_963277665.1. Lineage (NCBI taxonomy): Eukaryota > Viridiplantae > Streptophyta > Magnoliopsida > Santalales > Viscaceae > Viscum > Viscum album. The sequence continues at coordinate 82,419,582 of OY728157.1, forward strand.
TTGAATTATTTTTGTAGGAAGAGTCTTGGAAATAAGGTTTCATGATACCATAAAAATATATTCATTCCGTATAATTTAAAAAAAACATTCTCATCATTCTTTTTCTGCAATGAAAAAAACACCTCAATTCGATGAACGAAAAATGATTCTTATCATACAATTTAATAATAATTAAGAAAAATTTTATATTAACATTAAAAAAATTTATAAGATTATATATAATATTACATAATTAGAAAACATGTATATGGCTGATAAATATACCCTATTGAATTATTACGCAGATATCAATCACAGATTAAAATGTGATTTACAAAATTATCCCTTACCTTAGGATTGATATGATTGGAATGTATCCAAAAAAACCTATATAATGATTATAATAATGTTAATAATTAATTAGATAATCATAATCGTATTTATTATATCATTTATGATCATATTTTCATCTTTTGGTTAGTATGATTTCATTGTTACTCGTTATTTGGGTAATAACTGCTTTATGTTCGTATGTAGGTTCTGACAAATAAGTTCTTATTACACTTTTTACATTTTAGTTATATCAATTACAGTCTGGTATTAGTATAATATATACCATATTATCTAATTAAATTCGTGTAAATAATCATTGTTTAATTAAATAATTTAGAATGAATCGCTTCACATCGGGGAGATAGTGGGTCATACGTACGCACGAGTGATGATATCATTTCAAAAATTATTGAATTGTATTTAATTGGATGGTTTGTGATAATATATAATTGTTATAATGTTTTAATAATCATATATTGTTATTATTTCAATCATTATAACCATTCAATAATGGTTGTGGTGAAAAAAATATTACACCATAGTGTGGAGATGCTAAGTCGTATGTACACACGCGCAGTGATTTCACTTTTCACAGGATTGATAAAAGGTGAAATATGGTTGTTTAATATTTATGATAATATATATGTATATTATTTATAAATATTTTATTACTTTATAATGAATCAACAAATGAAGATGAATTTGAAGAATAATTATGTTTTAAGGAATCAGTTGAAGAGATTACCTCTTCAGTGATGTGCTTCCTCCACATATTTTCTTAAATCACTAGAGTTCGTTATTGAAGATGAAAATAACCTATGGAATTAAAATAGTTAATTTGATAAGTAAAAAGGGAATGTGATTTCTGAGATTGAATGATCAAAATTAAGTGAATAGGTGATGGAATATTTGGACTTTTATAATTGAAGTGAGGGGGACTTTAGGAAACAGAACAAATAATAATTTATAATAAAATCAAAACCTACCAAAAAATCATTCAAAATGTCCCAACATATATGATGATAAGATATTGGGTTGTAAAATTTTAAGTGATTAAATATTGGACAAGTTACTTTTTTTCAATTTAACCCATATATTATTAATTGAATCTTAGGTATTCAATTTAATTTTAATTATGGAAACAATATTCTAAATATTTAATGGTTATAAGTATATACATATATGGTGTTAATAGAAAATAGAAGTATATATTATTAAATATTAGATCTTATAGTTATAAATTTTTAAATTTTAATTTTTTATGATTTTAAACTAATATTATAAAATGTAATTTTAATTAAATATCATGTGTGTCAATTTTGACAATATTCATGAATTTGACTTTGAAAAATTCTACACAAAATATATATTCAAAAAAAATATATTCCATAAAATCCTAACATATCATAGTCACCTAGAATTTTTATTTAAAACATTAATCAGTACATATACTATTTATTTTAATATTTTTAAAACCATTTATTTGATATTTTTATTAATAAAATAATTTGTACATCACTATTGTGTCTTTATTAAGGGTAATTATTTAGTCTCTAAAAATAAAAATTTAATTTAAATGATGTAGTTAATTGTATTATATTTAGAAAAAGGATATATAGATGAAATTATCTCTTATTTATTCTTATATTAAATGTAATATACTTATATAAAATGATATTGTGTCATTTTTTCACATTCAATAGTTTTTAATACATTTATGACATGTTCATTCTTATGTGGGAATATGAAGTGCCCAGATCAGTGTGAATCACTGAGAGGGGGAGGGGGTGAATCAGTGATCCCTTAAAACTTTTTACTAATTGATTCTTATCAATTAAACCTCTATGGCTGGTTAAAGCCTCGATCCACTCTTCTTGTATCTCTCAACCTTTCCCGGATAATGCAGTAATGAAAAGGCACAGGACACAAGGATTACAAGGTTCGGCACCAAAGGCCTACATCCTTGCCATGCTCTCCCAGCATGGATTCTCCATTATAACCTGTTAAAATTACAATGGTCGATACAGAGTCCCACTGTATCTCTCCTGAGTCCCACAGGAGGGTCTTTATACTGCGTCCCACAGTGTTACCAGAGTCCCACTGGCCTGCTCCAGAATCCCACTGAAGACTTCTTCTCCCTGAGTCCCACAGGGTCTTCTCTTGGCTCCTCGAGTCGCACGAGTAACTCTTCTTCACTTTAAGGTCTTCAAGTATCTTCAGCAGTCTGGGATAAAGACTGCTGGCCTTGCTCTGTACCTCTGATCACTTGTGATGATCAGGATCTTCTCAATCTACTGAAAACTCAGACAATTGATATCTTTAACTTCAGTCTGGTCCAGTCTCAGTCCTGGTCTTGGACAACTCAAATGCACACCACTGATTTGGCTTTGTTCACGTGTGCACGTGCATGCATCCATGCATGCACTCCTCCTTTCCTCTTCTTGGTGCAGTAGACCCACAAAGGGTGTAACCAATTATAGCACACACCTTCTCCACAATCTTCACACACTATATTCAAATTGTTCACACACTAAAAGTGTGTTATACTTTAGTGTGGGTCAACTCCTTCTTCTTCTTCTAATGTGTATACACTTTTAGTGCACACACTAGGTTCGGTCACTTCTTTAATTTGCACACACAAATTCTTCACTTAGCATACACTTGTAGTGACCTTCCTCTTCTTGCACACAATAAATGCCCGTAGGGTGTTCCTCTTCAATTTGCACACACACACACTCAAATGAGGTGTGATCTTCACTTCACCCACACAAGGCTACGGCCTTTCACTTCCTTTGCACACACAATTTGTTCTTTCTCTTTTAATCTTCAAGTGTGCACACCCAACAAGGGCTACGGCCTCTTCTTATTCTTTTGGCACACAAGGCTCAAAGCCTTGGCCTTGGGTTCTTCTTCTCCACTTGACACTCAAAGGGTGCAAGGGCTCGGCCTTCCTCCACTATTTGCACACACACTGCCCACGGCCCCTTCTTTGTTCTTGTTTGCACATACACCCAAAGGGTGTGTTCATTCACTTCACACAAGGCACTCCACTTTTCACACACACGAGGCAAGGCCTCGGCCTTCTTTGGCACACACACAATGTGTGTAGAACACAAGGCAAACAAGCCTCGGGTCTTCACCTAGCCTTCGGGCGCGCAAGGTGCACGGCACATGGGCGCGCAAGACCTCCTACCCGCGGGGCGCGCAAGTGCAACACCCGCGGGGTCTTCCTCCTGCCGCGCAAGGGTGCGGGCAGAGAGGGAACAAGCCTCGGGCGCGCAAAGTGTTGCGGCAACGAGCTCTTCCTGCCGCGCAAAGGATTAGGGCGCAGGGGACTCAGCCGCGCAAATACCTTGCGCGGGGCTTCAACTTCGCGAGGCAGAGGCACACGCGGATCAACAGATCTTCAATGAAAACATCAGCAAACATTCTCGAGGGCTCGGCCTCATTTATATAGGCAGAGGAGAGGCGGTTCTATCCGCGTGAAATAACTTCAAACACCCGAGATCTTCGGACCTTCAAGATTTCCAGAATCTTGTTTCTCCTCTGTTTCACGCGGCTTCCCTTAGTTTTCGGCCTTCTTCACGTGCATGCGACTTAGAACGCATGCACGGCCTTCCTTCGATCCAAACCATGCAGAGCATCAACACTGAATGGCCTCGCACCTTCGGTTTGCTTTGGCCTTCATCGAAATCTCCCAAACATTGCATGCATGTGTATTTTTAAGCATGGATCGGTTCAGTAGGTCCAGACGATCACCATGGAGGCTTTACTTCGATCAGCGGTGGCCGGGAGCTCGAAAACACTGCTCGGGTTACTCCTGGTTCGAATGGAGTTCGCGGGGAGCTTCGGGGTGGCTCGACGAAGGAGACGAGCTGTTCGCCGTTGGATCAGGTGATCAATTATCCTCGGACGGCCTGGATTTGATCGCAAGTGGCGCGATTAGATGAGCGGCTCGGATCTAGAGCGCGATGAGACGGACGGCCAGGATCTCTTCCGCGGGAAAAATCCGCGTCCCACATCGAATCCTCGCGCGGTTTTTCCGCAGCTTATTACCCAAGCGCCGCCTCAACCCGGCAATTGAACTCTCTCCCTCCACGGTGCCGCCCCGCACCGTGTTCTCCCTGCGGGCGCGCTCTGCGCCCACTCTTGCTCCCTACGGGTGCGCTCCTAGCGCCCACTATGCATCCTGGGTGCGCGGGCTTCACCACCGCGTGCCCTCGGGGGCTTACACACGGCCCCCTATTGCGCTCCTCTGGGCGTGCCCCAGCGCCTCTGTGGTGTCTGCGGGTGCGCCCCTGCCGCCCTGAGCTCGCCCCACGGGTTCCCCCTTGGGCGTGGCGCCTTAGGCCCACATGAGCCTTGGGGTTGAACCCACAAGGTGCTCACGGGCTGGCCATATTTTTTGGCAAAGTATAGAATAAGACTTTGTCAAAAACAAAGTTCTTCCATAAGTTAAAGCCAAATGCCACATTCCAAGCCATCTTCTTCATCTTCTTTATTTCTTCTTCTTCATTAGAATTCATCATCCTTCTTCAACATATAATCATCATTTAAGAATGGAATTCTTTAAGGATCTTCCATCAACTGATGCTCCTGAATCAAAGATTTCTTCAATGTACTTCATTGATCCAATTAGAGATCAATTGGATCACTTCCAATTCACATGCACTAAGAGTTAGTACATGGACTTCTTTAAATCCACTTCATCCACTCAGTGGTTGTGGATGGATCATATTGCTTCTTCAACACCTCATGCATTGTCACTACAATGCATGGTCTTCTAATCATGTTGTGACATTGTATCCAGTTGATACAAGTTCTTGGAACTTTAAGAGCAGCTCAGCAATCGTCAGATGTTCATGGAGAATATTTCAACCATATTCTCCAATGCCACTTAGTGAATCTCCTAAGTGACATTCCTCTTAGTACCATGGCCATTCTCCTTCATCACCATCACCATCACATCCTTTGACATTCACATCTTGACTCCTTGACATCCATTCATTCCAGGACAACTTCATGCCTCATTGACAACAAATGCAACACAATGCACTTCAATCTCCCCCTTTGTATTTGTTGTCAATACACTCCTTCAGCACATATGAATGGGTCAATATGTGTGCCAATATTTTCTCCCCCTTATTGGCAATCAAATGCAAAGGTGTGGTGTGGTACTCTTTCAAAAATATCTTCCTCCCTTTGAAAAGTATTATCTTGAAAAACACTGAGAGAGGGATGATGTCACATGTTCATCTTTAGCAAAGAACCTTTAGTAAATCAACTCTAAGTCTACTTGGGCTAACCCGGTGTAGAAAACAAGAGTGATATGACCAAGGAATTCAAAGCTGTCCACAATTCTCTACACATGTGAGATCATGCTTAGGGGCATGAAATTTTTCAGATATAACAATGAATTGCTAAATCCTGCACATACTTCACAAAACTCATTAGAAAGTTCAGTGCTAAGATAAAGCTCCCCCTTTCATCTATTTTCTTAAGATGATATTAATCTCAGAACATCATCTTCTTTAGATTTGCTCCCCCTCAAGGGGTGCACTCCATTCAATCCAAACCATCCTCCAATTGAGAATGATCATCATCTTCAATTCCCAGCAATGTTAGCACATGTAAATACAAGTGATTAGGGAATAAGATGGAACCTCCTTGGTTCATCAACGTGAACAACAAGGTTGAGAATATTCTCTCAACCGAGATGCCCCATTTTCACCATTCTTCACACTTGCACATTTGATCTTCAATGATGTTTGTGCTGGTGTGGATCTCAATACATCTTCATGTGAAATCTTCTTCTTCCCTTTTGCCTTAGCAATTGCCAGAACTTCATCTTCAGCTCTTTGTAGATCTTTGGCAAGTTGCAACTGATTTGGCCATATGACTAACAAGTCATTTGGAAGTGAGGCCTCAGTTTTGGAAATTCCACATGGTTCTTTTGATACTGTCAAGCTACCTCTCTTAGGCAACTTGTTTTCAATCAATCCCTTCTTGTTCTGGATTGATTGTCTTTTGGAGTTCAGTTTGCCTCTATTTAGTTTCATGGCTTCTTTACAAAGGTCCATGATGTGTCCTTTCCTTCCACAGTAGAAGCACTTCTTCTTGGTGGTCCTTCTGGATGACTCACCCTTCTTGGATTTAGATTCCAAGGACTTCTCTTCATTCTTCAAACTCTTCTTGGGAGCATCTTCCACTTTATTCTTGCTTCCCAAGGAATCTCTCTTAGCAAGGTTCTGTGATATTTTCTTCTTTTGAGCTCTGGATATAGTTGGAGATTGAAATGTATCTATTTGACCACTTTTGCAATCATCCCAGATGTTGTCAAGTAGTCCAAATCTATTAGCAGTAAACAGATGTCTCTGAACCTGTGGATGCTGCTTCTTTTCTTCTGGCTTGCTCCCCCTAGGCATGGGCTTCCTCTGTGCTTTGACATTTAGTGGATTGTACCAACAATCCTTTGCACAGTGCCCATACTTATTACAACACCAACATTGACCCACAAATCTTGACTTCTTCTGTCCTTCTGATTTTAGGGTACTTGTCTATAATTGTTGTGATGTTTTAGGAGAGCTTTCTTTCTTCACTGTCTTCATCCATACTTGTTTGGATTCATTCTTCCATCCTGCACTTTTAGTAGAAACACTTTTAGAAGCATGAGTACAAGATGGTATGGATGGTACCTTCTTTCTAGAAGATGTTGCACTTTTATTAGAGGATGTCATTCTCTTAGAATCATCCTGCTCAAGGTTCACTTGAGTAGCAACATTTCTTCTTTCAGCTGACTGGGAGGATTCAGCTTTGGGTGATTGCTGATTTTTCAATATCACCTCTAGTTCTAAACACTTCATGTTAAGGGAGTTCTTCTCATCCTCAACAGTTCTTAGCTTTCCTTCCCATTTCTCTTCCAGCTGTTTCATCTGATCTTCATGCACCTTCTTGATTTCAAGCATTGAGTTGTCAAGCTCCTTCACCCTTTTGACTTTATCTTTTAGTTGAGCATCTTTGACAATCATTGAGACTTTGTGCAGCTTCTCCAGTGCATGGAACACTTCTTTGACCATTATCTTAAAGAATTCATTCTCAGAAAGTCTTCTTTGCAATTCTTCAGCAGTGTCTTCATACATTTCATTGCAAAGGGAAATTGTTTCATCTTTGGCTTTCACTAGCTTTCTGAGAGTGTTGGATATGCCAACCCTTTTTTCCAATTGATCTTCCATTGCATTGGCTTCTTCTTCTAACTGTGATTTTTCTTCATGAAGATCATGGATGCCAGTTGCTATACACTTTGCCACTTCCATGGGAACTGTCTTCTGAAGATATTTGAGTGCACTCTGAAGATCATTCATTGTTTCAACTTCATCACAGCTAGGACAGGCTTTCTTCATCTTCTTGGCCTGTTTCTTTTTTTTATTTTTATGAGTCTTGGCAGATATCTCCATTTGAGGCTGGTCACTCATTTCCTCAAATCTGCACTTCATAAAGACTCCCCTGGATCTTTTAGAGGGAACCTCCCTCTGATACCAATTGAAGTGCCCAGATCAGTGTGAATCACTGAGAGGGGGAGGGGGTGAATCAGTGATCCCTTAAAACTTTTTACTAATTGATTCTTATCAATTAAACCTCTATGGCTGGTTAAAGCCTCGATCCACTCTTCTTGTATCTCTCAACCTTTCCCGGATAATGCAGTAATGAAAAGGCACAGGACACAAGGATTTACAAGGTTCGGCACCAAAGACCTACATCCTTGCCATGCTCTCCCAGCATGGATTCTCCATTATAACCTGTTAAAATTACAATGGTCGATACAGAGTCCCACTGTATCTCTCCTGAGTCCCACAGGAGGGTCTTTATACTGCGTCCCACAGTGTTACCAGAGTCCCACTGGCCTGCTCCAGAATCCCACTGAAGACTTCTTCTCCCTGAGTCCCACAGGGTCTTCTCTTGGCTCCTCGAGTCGCAAGAGTAACTCTTCTTCACTTTAAGGTCTTCAAGTATCTTCAGCAGTCTGGGATAAAGACTGCTGGCCTTGCTCTGTACCTCTGATCACTTGTGATGATCAGGATCTTCTCAATCTACTGAAAACTCAGTCAATTGATATCTTTAACTTCAGTCTGGTCTAGTCTCAGTCCTGGTCTTGGACAACTCAAATGCACACCACTGATTTGGCTTTGTTCACGTGTGCACGTGCATGCATGCATGCATGCACTCCTCCTTTCCTATTCTTGGTGCAGTAGACCCACAAAGGGTGTAACCAATTATAGCACGCACCTTCTCCACAATCTTCACACACTATATTCAAATTGTTCACACACTAAAAGTGTGTTATACTTTAGTGTGGGTCAACTCCTTCTTCTTCTTCTAATGTGTATACACTTTTAGTGCACACACTAGGTTCGGTCACTTCTTTAATTTGCACACACAAATTCTTCACTTAGCATACACTTGTAGTGACCTTCCTCTTCTTGCACACAATAAATGCACGTAGGGTGTTCCTCTTCAATTTGCACACACACACACTCAAATGAGGTGTGATCTTCACTTCACCCACACAAGGCTACGGCCTTTCACTTACTTTGCACACACAATTTGTTCTTTCTCTTTTAATCTTCAAGTGTGCACACCCAACAAGGGCTACGGCCTCTTCTTATTCTTTTTGCACACAAGGCTCAAAGCCTTGGCCTCGGGTTCTTCTTCTCCACTTGACACTCAAAGGGTGCAAGGGCTCGGCCTTCCTCCACTATTTGCACACACACTGCCCACGGCCCCTTCTTTGTTCTTGTTTGCACATACACCCAAAGGGTGTGTTCTTTCACTTCACACAAGGCACTCCACTTTTCACACACACGAGGCAAGGCCTCGGCCTTCTTTGGCGCACACACAATGTGTGTAGAACACAAGGCAAACAAGCCTCGGGTCTTCACCTAGCCTTCGGGCGTGCAAGGTGCACGGCACAGGGGCGCGCAAGACCTCCTACCCGCGGGGCGTGCAAGTGCAACACCCGCGGGGTCTTCCTCCTGCCGCGCAAGGGTGCGGGCAGAGAGGGAACAAGCCTCGGGCGCACAAAGTGTTGCGGCCACGAGCTCTTCCTGCCGCGCAAAGGATTAGCGCGCAGGGGACTCAGCCGCGCAAATACCTTGCGCGGGGCTTCAACTTCGCGAGGCAGAGGCACACGCGGATCAACAGATCTTCAATGAAAACATCAGCAAACATTCTCGAGGGCTCGGCCTCATTTATATAGGCAGAGGAGAGGCGGTTCTATCCGCGTGAAATAACTTCAAACACCCGAGATCTTCGGATCTTCAAGATTTCCAAAATCTTGTTTCTCCTCTGTTTCACGCGGCTTCCCTTAGTTTTCGGCCTTCTTCACGTGCATGCGACTTAGAACGCATGCACGGCCTTCCTTCGATCCAAACCATGCAGAGCATCAACACCGAATGGCCTCGCACCTTCGGTTTGCTTCGGCCTTCATCGAAATCTCCCAAACATTGCATGCATGTGTATTTTTAAGCATGGATCGGTTCAGTAGGTCCAGACGATCACCATGGAGGCTTTACTTCGATCAGCGGTGGCCGGGAGCTCGAAAACACTGCTCGGGTTACTCCTGGTTCGAACAGAGTTCGCGGGGAGCTTCGGGGTGTCTCGACGAAGGAGACGAGCTGTTAGCCGTTGGATCAGGTGATCAATTATCCTCGGACGGCCTGGATTTGATCGCAAGTGGCGCGATTAGATGAGCGGCTCGGATCTGGTGCGCGATGAGACGGACGGCCAGGATCTCTTCCGCGGGAAAAATCCGCGTCCCACATCGAATCCTCGCGCGGTTTTTCCGCAGCTTATTACCCAAGCGCCGCCTCAACCCGGCAATTGAACTCTCTCCCTCCACGGTGCCGCCCCGCACCGTGTTCTCCCTGCGGGCGCGCTCTGCGCCCACTCTTGCTCCCTGCGGGCGCGCTCCTAGCGCCCACTATGCATCCTGGGTGCGCGGGCTTCACCACCGCGTGCCCTCGGGGGCTTACACACGGCCCCCTATCGCGCTCCTCCGGGCGTGCCCCAGCGCCTCTGTGGTGTCTGCGGGTGCGCCCCTGCCGCCCTGAGCTCGCCCCACGGGTTCCCCCTTGGGCGTGGCGCCTTAGGCCCACATGAGCCTTGGGGTTGAACCCACAAGGTGCTCACAGGCTGGCCATATTTTTTGGCAAAGTATAGAATAAGACTTTGTCAAAAACAAAGTTCTTCCATAAGTTAAAGCCAAATGCCACATTCCAAGCCATCTTCTTCATCTTCTTTATTTCTTCTTCTTCATTAGAATTCATCATCCTTCTTCAACATATAATCATCATTTAAGAATGGAATTATTTAAGGATCTTCCATCAACCGATGCTCCTGAATCAAAGATTTCTTCAATGTGCTTCATTGATCCAATTAGAGATCAATTGGATCACTTCCAATTCACATGCACTAAGAGTTAGTACATGGACTTCTTTAAATCCACTTCATCCACTCAGTGGTTGTGGATGGATCATCTTGCTTCTTCAACTCCTCATGCATTGTCACTACAATGCATGGTCTTCTAATCATGTTGTGACATTGTATCCAGTTGATACAAGTTCTTGGAACTTTAAGAGCAGCTCAGCAATCGTCAGATGTTCATGGAGAATGTTTCAACCATATTCTCCAATGCCACTTAGTGAATCTCCTAAGTGACATTCCTCTTAGTACCATGGCCATTCTCCTTCATCACCATCACCATCACATCCTTTGACATTCACATCTTGACTCCTTGACATCCATTCATTCCAGGACAACTTCATGCCTCATTGACAACAAATGCAACACAATGCACTTCAGAATAAAAGGATTAAATTTCAAACTATATATGATGAGGGTTTAATTTAGTCATCCAATATTATTGCTACATGTATTAAGGTGATTTTATAATTTTATTTTTGTTTTTAATTAAAATATTTTTCTTTAACCATAAAAATAATTTCCAAAGTTTCTATTCATAATGCCCAATAATAAATGTATAATATTAACATAATTTGGATCTAAAGATTCCAAATATAGTGTCCATTTTTAAAAATTCAAATAATATATGTTCTAGTAGTTAAATTAAAACCAATACTGTTGTCATAATGAAAGGATGTGTTTTTAATGTAAAAATATTGCAAAACATTGTAATTTTTTACATGTGAATTTAATGTAAAATTAATTCCAAAGACCTAAATTATATTAAATGGAAAAAAATTATTCTATTTATACTTTGTGACCATTCAATAATATAATTTATCAATATAATTTATTTTAATAAGAAAATATTCTCAATTATAATTTATCATATTTTAAGTATTCATCAAAACATTACAGTATATATCACTTATATATCTCTTATATAAAAGTTACTTATTTGTAAAAATATAAATTTAAAAGGGATTATTCATTCAAAGGTGTAAAACTAAACATTTAAAAATTGGTTTTTATATATCAAACATGGTTTTATTCATTGCCTTTGACCCAAATATCAATTGGATAAATATAAAAAACATTTTATTAAGTATATATAACTTATATATCTTATACATTTTACCAAATAAATTAATTCACTCAAAAATAAAAATTATCAAATTTATATTTTTCCTAATTAATTTATATCCAAATAATTAACAATGAATTTTCTATGTTAGTTATAATTTTCCCTGCTAACCTCACAGCTAGGCTATAAAAAAATTTATTCTAAAGGAATATCCGAGTTTTTTAACTCATGATTGTGTGCAATGAAAACTACTAAACAATAAAGATTATTTAAAGAAACAATTTCATAGAAAACATTCGAGTGTTACATAAATGAATCCAAGAGATGATTTTAGTAATTATGAGGGATTAATTCTCTCTATGTTTCATACATGACTCATGATAAAATAATGAGATAGAGGAAAATCAAATAGGTTGTGAAAATCATGAAATGGACAAGGGGACCCTTGAGATTTCCTATGAGTTTTGTTGACCATAGATAAGGGTGACTCCTTGCGGTAGGTATAGTTGATCTTAGATGTCATATTTAAACCGAAATATTCAGAATTATCATCTATCATAGATGTTATTATTGGATATGGGTTATGAACTTGAGAGTCTATCCTACAATACACATTATTTGTTTTGGTTAGTTGGATGACCCATGAAATTTTGAATAATGATTATAAAGAGAAACTGTTGCCTAGTGTGTGATGTGATCTTGTATGTGTTTCTTTATAGTGGGTGGCTACACCAATTATTTTCTAAAATATTTCTATGTTTGATCTATTATTAACAGTCTACCCCCATGTTTAGATGACCTAATACCTACAAGGATAGATTTACACCCATGAGTTTCTAGATAATGTTATATACTACTAGTAGGGTACATGTACACCCATGATTTTCTAGTTAATCTGTTTTTTCTGTATTGTATAGTCACACCCATATTCTTTTTAGATGATGTTACATGTATCCTATAATGGTATAGGCACACCTCTGTGTTTCCAAATTAAGATACTTGGTTTCCCAATAAGATACTAGTATAACCTTGGGTTTTCATATGATAGTATATATGTTTCTTGATGGGTAGATTTTTCGCCCATTTTTAGATGAAATTATTTTTTTTCATGGTAGGGAGAGTCCACTAGTGGTATTCAGATGATAATTATGCTTGCTCAGATACATCCATCACTTGAAAAAGTAGTTATGGTCGATATTGGGAGTCACTATTGATCTCAATGATCAACAATGACTATATTATAGTGGTTTAGAAATTGTTTGAAAATTTATTTTGAAAAAAAAATTATATGTACATACACTATATTCAATTGTTATGTAATAGATTAAATTAGTGATTCCCTATTTATTTTTATTCACACCATTCTAGGGAATACATAGTACATTAGTTCCAGTTTATAACACATTGATTATAGGATTAGGTATAGTAGAAGACATTTGTTTCATGATAAGTATGGGGAAAATAGTTATGGATATGGATATTGGGATGTGATCTGTCTCGAGGATGGTATTGATATTTCTATTCACTTTATCTATTTTACACATATATTAATCCTAGTTATATTTTATTCTGGATGAAGGATTTTAGGATTTAGAATTATATTTATTGTTATATGATTCTTTATTATTTATTTTTTAATAAATTTGTTGATATTATAGATCATTATTTCTTATTTCTACTATTATTTATTACTCTAATATATGGGTATCATCTTCCCATGGTAACAACATATACCCTCACATTTGTTCAGTAGATTTATGTGAATGGGTAGGTGCTCCTCATGTCACATGACCCAACCAACCTAGGAAATCTCATGTGTTCCAGGGCTCACAAGGAGATATAGATATTAAATATTAAGATTAAAAATAATGTGATTGGTGGAATAATGATGTTAATACAATGGGATTAAATTATTTTTCTAGAAAATTACTTTGAAGACCGATATATTTATAAATATGGAAATATTTCTAGAATTTCTAATTTTAACGCAAACCATAAATATCATAGTTAATAAGTGATATATATGGATTCTATTTCAATATAGGGAAGCTAATGAATATAATAGATGTTAATAAAACACATGAACAAAATGAAAAATAAAAAATTAATAAAAAAACCAAAGAAGTAAAATGATTAAATCAACATTGATAAGAAGATAAGAATTTCAGGATTATTGGAGATAACCCTTTCTAATCATCAATTGTATTTATTAAGTGAAAAATGGACATGAATAAGGAAATTATAGTTTTGGTATCATGTTGATGAATATTAAATGTGTTTTTTAATGTTGAATGAACCATATAATGATCCTATGAATAATATAGAACATGGTTATCATTAATTGTTATAGAAATGATTCGATTCTCAAAAATTTCTATAATTTGAAAACCCTTATTATTAGTATCCAATGTACATCATTTTTATAAAAAATTGTTATATTCATTTCAAGGAAGATTTTTATTAATATATTATTTTTATGGAAACAAATGATCCTAAAATGTCGTGGTTTTGGCAGAATTGAGTATGTATTATTTTAAAATATAGCATAAATGAAATATGAATCTGTTTTTAAAAATGTTTCACTTGAGGATGCATCCTGAAAATTCTTGTGAGGGGAATTTTATAAAAATTATTCCAATGTTACTAATTTTTCAAAATATATGAATTTAAAATTATTGTAGAGAATGAAATATTATTGATATATAGTGGTTTGAAGTATATTTGTTTGATTAAAATAATTAACAATAAGTCAATGTTAATAATAAGGCATATTTATCATGTATTTATTATATTTACCTGTTATAATGTTTTAAAATTATTTAATATAAATAAACATTTAGATATATTATTTGAAATTTTACACAACCATGTTAGCTGGTTATTATGATTAATTATGATATTTTACATAAAATATTAACATTGATAATTTCTAAAAATACCATGAAGATATTAATGCCTTTATATATATAATATGATAACAAAATCATAGGAATTTAATTATAAAATATGTTATATTTTTGTGATATATTATTTAAAATTTGAAGAATAATTTTTTTTACTCAGGATATATATCAATATACAGTTAAAAAACTAATGAGAAACACTTATCAGAATTTGATTTATTAATTTAAATTGATTATTCATTGTTGTATCTTATGAGACAAAAACATTATACATTAGTATGAAATTTTTCATGGAGATATATGAATAAGTGTTGATCCTTGGACATGATATTGAAATTTTTCTATGACAATATTCAATAAAATATTAGTTCATTTTGGTATATCAACCCATCATCAATTTATTTACTTTTATTGTATCCCATTTCAGGAAACTCATTTAAAATATATATGAAATTTTTATTTATTTTATTTACTTGTATAATATGATTTTAGAAAAATATATGATATATTTTTTAATTTTTTCGACATTGAAAAATGATCCATTCATCAATAAAATGAAGTCATCCTAATACACCTTTTATTAAGATGACTTTCACCTTAATTGTTGAAACCATGATTCAATTTATACACTTAATTTTATTATATTAACGTATTTTAATGATCAGTAATGTACCTCCTATATTGATCAATAAAATGATTTATATTTTACAATTTGTTTGATGCACCAAATTATTGTTGAAGGAAAAAATATTACACATATTTAAATATTATATGAGTTTAGCATCTTTTATAAGATATTAAATTATATTATTTATACAAAATAAATACAATTAGGGGAGAACCCTCATTTATTTTTGAGGTGAAATAATTTAATCCTTTAAGTTCTCTAGTTCTCGCCATCCATTATATTCAACAGTGTTCCCTCATGCCTAATTTGATCATTTTCCTTCTAAGTGGATAGCACCTCCTTGATATGAAGGGAATCTATCCATGAAACTAGTTATTAGAATTAATTATGGGTACAAATGGATAAATTTAATTAATAATTAATGTTATATCTAAATACATTAAGCTATAGTTATTTTTTAAATATTACATTAATTTATTTTTCATCTATATGTTTTGATATTAGATGATATTTTTATACTCGCACTAAATTATGTGTGAGCTTATAGTCTAAAATACCTGATAGTGTAATCATTAAAATTGTTATTGTTTAACTTGTTCTTGGTAACTTTCACACTTAAATGTGTGATGAAGTACGTCTCTTAGGAGATCTATTGTTAACGTAACACGATTCATATTTTGAGGAGTATATATAATGGAATGTCTGTATATTATTAGATGCATGTAATAAAAAATATTTTCATATGTTTGATATCTGTATATTAGATATGGTTAAAATGGAATGATTGGGTGAATTTCTGATTAAAAAACTAATTGAAAAACAATCCATGTTTAAGACCTTCTTTATAATAGACTACCTATATATAAAATAATTAATGTTTAAAATATAAGAAACAATTAGATCTTATGATATTAGTGTACGAATAAACCATACAGTGATATAAAATGTTTAATAAATTATAATTTAAAAATAAATATTTTATTAAATTTTAATTGGAAAATTAAACAAATAATTGAAAATGATAAATAATTAAAATTATTAAATGTAAATGATAAAATATAATCGATATGTCAGATCATATATAGCTCTATATTATTCTCTATGTATACCACATTTGTATCTCGGGGATCTATTTCACTATTCAATTGGATTTATTAGAACCCATGATACTGACATTATCCCATACTTTTAAGGTTATAGTAAAACATAAGATACAATAGACACCATATGATTAATAGTAATGATAGAAACCATAGATGCAATATTCCCATTTCCTTTTTAAAATGAAATTTCATAAAAAGTTTATTCACATAAATTAATTGTAGTAAAAACCAAATTTATAAGAAAGTGTATCATGGAGGGTTTTCATGGAGGTAAACTCTTTACAGATTAGTCTCAACTATCCCAAATAATATAATTAATTCTATGAGGTAACAAGACTAATAAAATATATGGATTGGATATTATAATTTGTAAAAACATTATAAATAAAAACTATATTAGGAAATAGGGAAATGTAGAGAGATAAATTGAACACATGATAATGTAGGTTTAAGAGATATTATAGGTAACGAGTATTGTTGTAGACTTCCAAGGGCACCTAGGAATTCTATTTATTTCATTAAAATTCGTTAGAAAACTTCTGGAGTCATTCAGGGGTCTTTAAGTCAATTACTTACATATTAAATATATTTTTTCAATTATAAAATAATTCCTTTGATTATTCTGGCTAAAACCACTGTTTACCTAGTATCCTCCACCAGAAATTTGGGGGGCTTCCAAGAAGTTCATCACCATGACTTACTATAGTTGGTTGGTCAGTGAAACTCTATCGGTTGTCCAATGGACTCTTGGGGAATCCCTCAACACTATCCATCATCATCAGCTATCTAATTGACATCATTAAATATTAGTTTTGTTTCTAATATATGGGGAAGGATATATGCATGCCCTTTATTGGTCTGTGACACTCTACCAACTGGTTGGTGATTGTTGTATCCTTGGTCTTCACAAATTGGCTTCACCACTTCCTTCTACGCTCCTATACGGTTCAAAAACCCTTCACCAAACGATTTAAAAATTTTAATAATATCATTTCAATGATATTTCAAGTATTTATAACAATATATCATCAATTCTAGCTAAACATGACTTAATTAAAATCATTAAACACATTAGGATTGTTTGTGACCATTTTAATCAAAGAGTTGTGAGAAGAAGAAAAAATTTCACTATATTTCATGATCACGTACACTTGAATAATAATATAAATTAAGTGAAATTATAACCAAATAAAGATAATGAATTAACTTGATACTAAGATACCATATTTACTCCCCATTTTAAAATCAAAGAACAATTTATCCTCACTTTTTAATGAATAATGTTTTTAGATCATAACATTTTATAAACATAAAACATCACCATAATCATAATATATATAAATTTAATGACATCTATTTAATAAAAAAGGAGTTAAAATAGTGTGAAATAATAAATAAATAAATTTAATGAATAAATTTATCATCATTAATGATATATCAAGATATATGTAAATAATTCATTAAAAATAGATTGAAAAATATTCTAAATTTATAAAAAATATATTTTTAATAATTTTTGGGATAAAAAAATTAAAAACATTTAAAAATAATGATTAAAACATCAATTGAACATTGTAAAATATTTATGTAATGATATTTTTAAAAATAAAAATTAATTTCAATTTTGTAAAATAATTTTGAAATATATAATATCTCTTTTATAAAAATTTCATAATTAATAAGATCATACCTTCCTCATATAGTGCATCCAAATAGTTTCCAGGGATCATAAATATTAAAAAAACTAAAATAAAGAAATATAAGTCTTAAAAAAATATATTTTTGAGATATATTCTATTATTAATTTCTAGAAAATATTTTATTAACAAGCTGTGTAAAATAACATAGGATGGTCATACAAATTGTGAAATAAAGACCCAATTACCATAACCGTGGTGGAGAAAAAGTTAAAGACCTAATGAAATATTTTAGAGATAGGTATCTTAGATCATCTATGCTTAAAACACATCTACTTTTTTATATCCATATAATAATTCTCTACATATATTTTCATAAACACTTTACTTTAAAAATTTTATGAAATTTTTAAAAAACAATTAATAATTTGGAATGAATTTTAGAAAACAATTTGGTAAAATTTTTGATAATAAAATATCAATAATTATAAGTGATAAAGTGATAATAATAAAAATATAATCATACCCAACTCACCTTGGGTGATGAAAATGATGAATATGAAGTGTTTTAGTAATGATATCACAAATTTAAGGATTTTTTCACAAACAATATATAATAATATCATCTTTTGAAAGCGATCTCATAGAAGATGGTGTATGAAGTCAATTTTCTTATATTTAGAGTGTTGGATTGGTATTTTATAAACATTTATTTCATAACTATTTTCACACCTGATAAGAAACGATGAATATGTTAGTATTAGGTCTAAAAGTGTATGTTTTTACAATATGACATGGGTGAACAAACACCCAGTTGATTTATATTCTACTTCACTAATAGAAAGAGAAATAAAATATTTCAACATACTACTCCACGAGATAGGGTATTTTAATATCATAAGATAATTTTTACTAGTACATTACCCCTCTAGTTGGAATCCTAAAAATTTACCATTAGAAAAACAAGAATTTTCCAAAGGGGTTTTCTTAGGATTATGTAACCTAATGTTTTTTTCCATTAAAATAATGGAGAATTATTTTCTTGGATTTAAAATGTGATTAAATTGTATTTCAAGGAAAATGTTACAAAGGAGTACATATAATATGATTCTTGAATGGGACGTGGTAATGTAATATATACATCTAATCATACTTTGATAAATATCATTATCGATTGATTGATCAGCATTATCCAATATTATCGTAATAGTAATATTAATGGGAATTCTAATTTCATTAGCATTATTGATACCATAATTCTTTAGAATTTAATTATTGTGTTTAATTTGAGATAAAAAATTTCTTTCAGGATTTTGGGAAGTTGAAAACTAGGAAAGAATATATGTCCTCCCATAAAACTCATTTCAAACTCTTTATTCATTAAATAAATTAATTAATTATTGGAAGTTTACTTTGACGAGTTAAAATAACATCAGCATCATAAATTTGAACGAATAATAAATCATTAGATTTTTTTTTGAGAAATATCTTGGAATCACATTTTCTCATTTTGGAAACATTTTATAAAAGACATTTATTTAACCTATCAGACCACACCTGATAGGCTTGTATAAAAAATAATAAATCATTGGTTGTCTTGAAATCAAAATTTAGAAATTTAGGATTTTCAAAACTGGGTGGTTTTTCCTCAAAAAAAATTTCTAACATAAAATCATTTAGAAAATATCTTTTAATATCCATTTAATAATGCTTGAAATTAAAATGAGTTGAAAATTTAAAATTCATTATAATGGATTGAAGTTATAAAAATGGAGAAAACGATTCAAATTAATAAATAATTTATTCTTGATTATAGAAATTATCAATATTTTGATTATTATTGTTGCAAAAATATTTTTTTTATCAATTTTGTTTTGAAAATTCCAGTAATTTATAGTAAAAGGATGATTATAGAGATATTCCACAAGATTGAAAATATTGTTAAAATAAAATCAGTCTTACTAATATTTCATGTAAGGTATCAAATTATAATCATTAAAAGCATCATCAAGGGAATGAGGTTCAAGGAAGGATAGAAAATATTGATTCTCAAACTCCTTAAATATTGAACTTCTATTAAGAGTTATAGAAAGTAATTCATAGATTACATTATCTAGAGGAAGATATTTGGATTGAATCGATGACTTGGGTAAGGAAGAGGATGCTTATTCTGATGAATCTCATGTTACTTTATAATATTTTGGGTTATGATGGTTCAAAATATTTTTTTCAACATTATCATCAAATTTTTAAAATATTTAGAAGGATTAT
Source organism: Viscum album (assembly GCA_963277665.1). Lineage (NCBI taxonomy): Eukaryota > Viridiplantae > Streptophyta > Magnoliopsida > Santalales > Viscaceae > Viscum > Viscum album. The sequence continues at coordinate 82,439,978 of OY728157.1, forward strand.
CATCAATTATAACGTGAATTAACTCTTTTATTATCATGGTTCTTTTATTAGATATATAGAAGTCATTGCATGATCTAGACTACCGAAGAAAAACTCTTTCTTCAGATTTAAGGTGAAACCTTATTTAATTATCCATGGTATTATTTATAGTGAATTTACAATCAAAGACTCTAAAGAATCTAACATTTGTGATTTTAGAATTCCAAAGTTCATAATGAATTTTTCCTAAGTAGGGTCATAGGATAATGTGGTAATGGATAAATCATGATGTATTAACCCATTTAGCCCAAAAATATTGAGGAATGGAAAACACATTTAGGAGATTCGAGGACATTTCTTATATGGTCATATTTATTCTTCAAACATCCCCATTTTGTGGATATATTGTAAGAGAGGAAAATGAGTGATGATGACATTAAAAGGATCTAAAATATTAAATGTATATGTTATCATAATCTTAACTATGGTCAATTATATAAGAAAATAGTTTTCATCATTTTCCATGTTTTACTTTCTGTGAAAATTAATCAACTTCAATATATTACATATTCTAAAGATATAAGATGAAATCAATTTTGAATCGTGAAAGTTTACCGATAATTTTAAAGGTGTAATTTTTCACCTTCGATACTAGAAACATGATTTGGTCCAAATGTAATAGTGTAATAGTTATATAACAATAGAATAGGAAACAAGAATTTTAGTATGGAAGGAGAATTTGTTTTCAATCCATGTTGGAGAGGTTTTCAAATTAAGTTATCTTTAAAATATAATTTTAATAAATATCATACTAGTTGGATGTGCATGAGCATGAAAAAAGAGATAATAATAGAATTAACATGTTCATGATATCATATACAAGAATGATTATCATGTTCCATTAAACAATTAAAATTTCAACTTTTACGAAATTTAAAATCATGAATATAGACATTTTAAAAATGGTGTGAGGTAAATAAAATATTTCTTTTAGAAATAAAAACATTAAAAATATCAATTTTAAAAGTAATTATAAAACTGATGTCACATAATTTAATAATTCATATTAAATTTTTCTTTATTCCATTAACAAAAAATATCATTATTTATATTATATTTGGAAAGACAAATCATACCAATAACAGTACTTTTACTTTTTGAATCATCTCCAAAAGTGACATGTACTTCATCAGAATCATAAATTTAATTGAATTCATAAGGATCACCACATATATCTATTGAAAACCCACTATCCTTGTACTTTTTTGATTCATGGTTTTCTGGACTTATTCTATAAATTATTATGAAACAATAGATTCTTCACCCATAGTTTGGGTCTATATAAGTTTTCTAATAATGATTTTTGAATCCCTACCGAAATGGAATATGTTGTTTATTCAATGTATTCAAATTAAGATGAATTATTTTTATCCTTACATATCTATAGTTTTCAAAATTTCATTTGTAGACTACATTGAAAAACTAAAATCATTGTTATTTTAAATAGGTTTTTAGGAACCCAAAATAATATTTAAATTTCATTCCCCTTTGGTAAGATGGTAAATATAATTTCTTATATACATAACATGAAATTCCATATTTTAATCATTTTGGTTCTTCATCTAAAATTAAAATATTATATTATTTTTCTCTTAAAAGTTTATCTTTTTCCAGAAAAGATTGTTATATTTATTTTTGAGATCCATGAATTTTGATTAAAAATCAAAAAAATGATTTTAATGTCCATTTTTTGCATTGATAATATCTTTATAAGTTAAATAAGAGGCAGAATAAGAAGAAGAGTATGAAGAGTAATGAGAAGGAGAGAGATAAAAGATATAACCAACAACAATTTCATCCTCAACAGGTTTCATGAGACACATGTAGTTTCATCTATTATATCATATCTTGAAATTTAATCCCCTATATAACAAAAAGTCAATACTTTTTGATATTTCATTCCTTTATTCTTTTATTTTTACTATTTCTTATTCAATCTAAAATCTAGTTTTATGTGTCTCTTCTTTTTTCAAAAAAAGAATGTAACATTGATTTTTTATTCTGATATTTTATATATCCAGTGGATCTGTTATTTTTCATTTACTTATACATCATATTGATAAATTTGGAAGCATAGGCATCATTCTCAAATGATTCATCATGTTCACATTGAAATTGATATCTCCTTTAGTTTCAAAGACCTTTTTATCCTCCATTTCAGCTTTGCTTCTAATATTAATTTTTTATGACATAATAGAACCTATATGTTCTTAAACCTATATATTTTTAACGTCTTTAGCTTTATGTATTGGGGTAACTTTATGTAATATATTACATAATAGCACCTGATGAATTTTCTTTGATATAGTTTATGTTCAAAGAGAATCACTATGAGATTTCAACCCATTTAAAATATCAGTTAATCATGTCAATATTTCAATGATATCATCTCTAGGATGAAATGAGAATATCTTAATGTATTTTTAGAACATATATTAAAGGATTTATTTCAATTTTTTAGTTCTATCCAATGTTACTTCTAATAGTTTTAAAATATACTTATAATTTTTCTGAAAGATATATTATTAAATTAATTTTGTCCAAATACATAATTCAGGGAATAAATAGCTTTACCATCTTATTCAAATGCAGAAATATCATCAAAAGCCTCTTTTTTTAGTTATATAATTATATTTATACAAATATATTATATAAAAATGATATATAATATATCTATAAAAATTATACATGTGATTTTTCCATTACCCAATTGTTTCTTCAAATAATGAAGAATGGCCAATGGATTACCAATCATATATACCATGAGTGTATTGAATATCCATTTTAGAAAATGGATTTATTTTGAAAAAAATTCTTTATAATTTTAAATAAAAAAAATAAACAATTATATAATTTAAAAATAATTAATTTGATAATTTGAACTCCTATGACATATTATATGGGTTGGATATGGTAAACTTGAAAGAGGGTGTTAATTGAACAAAAAAAGTATAAGAAAAAATATATGTTTAAAATAAAATTTATTAAAATTTAAAGAAATAAAAAAAAATTGAGAGCGAAATAAAATTTAAATAAAATAATATAATATGAAAAATAAAACAATGTGTGGTTTAAAATTACTATGTGATTAGAATATAAAGTTGATTATGTGATTAATAATTATTTTAAGTAATAACTAATAATTTATGGTGACAAATAATTGAAATTGAGGAAACTAAATGAGAAAATATATTTAGTAAATATGTTTATAAATATATATAAAATATATCTTATATATACCACCTCAATCACATGAGTATTTAATATATTAGTCACTTTCTTTTATTGGTATCCCAAATAAAAAAATATCCCTTTATTGTTTGATAATATTAAGAAAACAAGTACAATAGACAATAAATATTTAATTGTAAATCTAGAAACAAACAAAATATATAGACTCTTTCCATTTATTAATGTAGAAAAAAAACCATGATCCCATACATTAAGGGTGGTAAGCAGAAAATTTAGATGGAAGAAGGATGTTTTTGGATTTCTAGGACGTAATCTCTATATAGATTATTCTCAATTCTCTCAAAGAATATGATTAATTCTGCATGAGTAAGAGAATAGAATAACAGAGGGGTTTTATATTCTAACATTTTCACACTCTATAATTATAAATGTTATTTATAAATAAAGAAAAATTTATAGAGAAATTCAGAACAATGGTGTGTTGTTTTCAAAGATTGGATGATTAAGGAGAGTAATTTTACATTGGAAAGGAATACTATGGTATATACTTATAGACTCCAAGTAATTAAGAAATGTTCTATAGTAATATATCAATATTTATGATAAATAATTCTATGTTCAATGTTTTATACAGTACTAAATTTAGTCCTCAAATTAGTGTGGATGATGCCATCTGGTACCCGATAGGCTCCACCATCCTGCTTATTATCTCACTATAAGTTCATCCTCACTACCTTCTACCATATGTTAGACATTTCACCTATAATAGTTGGAAAATTGAATCCTGTATAAAACCTTACCATTATTCATCTATACCATCTACACAATGCTCCTCTATTTGTTAACCAGTGGGTTTTTACTACATGGTGAATGAGTAAGGCATTCCATCGGTTGGTCTTTGTAACTGCACTGGCTGGTAGGGGCTACCTATGTCATTATTATTCAAAAAGTGTCTTCCCCACAACCCTCTATTCTCATCAAAGGTTATTATATGATTCTTATAATTATTAAAAATATCAATGAAAATTTGTCCAAGGTCCCTTACAAGGGTTTATAAAAGATTCTGTCAATACTAACTTCATATCACATAACAGAAAACATTAAACACTTTCAAGAGTGTTTTTGAACATTAAAATAAATAATGTAAATAAGATTAGTAATATTACCCCACTAATATTTTATAGTATTAGAGACATAATTTGTTTATATAATAATTTTAATTTATATATTTTTTCAAACATGGCCCTATATAGACAAACGGTAAGAGAATAATTAAATTTTATAAATGAATTCTTGAATGACCTAACTTTTTATGAATGAATAGGTCATTGTTTTTCATTTTCATTTTTTTCTTATGACAAAATATAAATTTTTAGAGATATTATTGAGTAAAAATCGTTTACGGTGATTCTTCAGAGCTTGAATCCCGTATTTTTTTAGAAAACAATTCGGATAGATAATGGGTAGAAAATGTGTAGCCCAAAAACCATGGTTAGTGTAAAATGTGTGGGGTTTCACAGAACATAACATAAGGAACACGATTTACACTATCCATGTGACCTAGGACAGAAGCCCATATTATAGTTGAATTTTTTTTAATTGAGGGTAAAAACATGGTCCGCACACATTCTGTCTTACCGTTCACTATTCTTATGTGAGGGGGTCTTGAGAGAGATGTGGGAATAAAGTTTGCACATATTTTTACCAACCTTATAGAAAAACCATGTGACATAGTTTTTAAATATTAAACGAACTTTTTAAATTCATTTAATAAATAATCCAACACCATTATTATTTCCTACATTAGTCATCTATTCATTCTCCCATTATAGAGAATCCTTAATCCTTTGAGCAATGATTTTGTGATTCTTCCCCAACCAGACTCTTATTGTGTTTTTTCAGTCTTGTTGGATAGTTTCTGGTGAATTATTCATTAAATAGTATAATTTCATTATTTATCTTCTCCATAACAAATTAATTTTTGTGAATAATCTTATGCCTTATTTTTTTGAAATTTATATATTCATCCATTTTCTTCTAATACGAACCAAATCATAGGCTCTAAATGGATGAGTGTTCATCTATGGGATTAAATTAGATGTCTTAAACATTTCCATAAAATTATAGTTATTCATACCATGAAATTTTTGTACCACATGACGTACTTTTAGTTCTTATTCATAATTTTATAAACCATTGAGTTAAATAATAAATTAATGTTTAAGACATGTCGTGACACCCTTGTATAAATTCTTAGGTTATTAACATCAACCTGAACCACGCATCAGTTGTGGTTAGATCACTAATAATATAGTGAATTGAATATGCTAATTAAATGGTATTTATGGTTATAATAACCTTAAAGAAACAATTCATTTTCTATATGAAATGTATTAAATGGATAATCAATTTCAATTTTTATGACTATTAAGGGATTAATGGGATGATTAGAGGAATATTTTTGAAACGGTAAATAAATTAATAATTTTGTTAATTAAGGGTTCAAAATATAGAATCAATGACCTTTAGGATGCCTTAAAAATATCTACATATTGGATCCAATAACCTGATAGAATATAATGGATATTTTTTTCTCGGGATCCGGCTACATTAAATATTAGGATTCCATAGAAATTTATACTCATTGGATCTGATTTACGTAATTCATTTGGATTCATTGTACATTTTTACTCCTAATATCCAAAAATCTATTTGTATTCCTTTGAAATTTCTACACAATGGATATTTTATTTAATTCATTAGGATTCCTTCAAAATTTTAAATCCATGGATCAAACTTATTTAGATTCCAAGGTTATTTCAACTCTTGGATCCAATTTTTTTATATTTCTTGGATTCATTAGGTATTTATACTCCTTGGATACCAGCCTTGTGGGTATGACACTTAATTATTTGTGGGTATGATACTTAATTATATATCATAGTTCATTAGTGATTCTTACCCTGATTTTAAATTATCCCTTATGATTTTGTTTCTTGAATAATTAGCCTTTGTATACTAGACATTATCATTTATATTTTTATTAATATTCCTTTTATTATATATCTACACACAACTTCACATTATATACACTGATGGTACTTGTTATAGACATAATAGGTGTCATTGTATTGATCATTATATCAAACACTCTTTGGGAGCTCTTTTGGTACCAATTGGGAGTATATTGATGCAGTTAGGGACCAGGGAAATTAACTACATGGTGATGATTTCTTGAATGTATCATTAGATAAGGGGATCATAAGAATAGGATATGGTTTGTGATTCTATCTAAAAGATATTTTTTCATTTTTCTATACTTTTGATATATGTATAGTACTATATGCAAATTTCCTTCAATTTCATACCTTTTTTATATCTCTACGACATACCTATAAATTTTTATATGATACAAACTTTTTCTCTGATTATTATTACTGCCTTCTAGATGAGTTTCCTCTTATTCTATTTTATATTATGATTCCTATTTGAATTCATTAACGATTCCGTTTTTTTACCCAGATTAAGAGGGTATAGTCTCCCACCCATAATAAAAAAGACCATCACTACTAGTTTGCATCCTTTTGTGTATGGGGTGTAATTCTTAAGGCCTTATATCCCACCTGTTTGGGGAACTATTTAGTGAATCCAACTTCAAAACAACATAAAATTTTATTAAAAAATATTTTATTTTGAATTAACATTTTAGAATACTATACCTAAGATTTGTAATGTGTGAGAATTTATTAATGAGTTTTTCTAGGGAGTTATTAACCCACATATAGGAAAAATGAAACTTTCCTTTGATGGGGAAAGATGTTATGGTTTATTCCTATTTCATTATAGTTATTTCCTTTATTCAGTGACACAGATGATGTTTTAAGTTACCTATGGTTACATATAATTTTCCTTGGCCTGGTACATCACGGAATTATTAATCATGCAATATTTTAGGTGTATAATAAATTCACATATCATGCATATTCCTTGTCATCTATAATAAAATTCTTGACTACAAGACATTATTATATGTTCCTTATGTGATATATCTATTATTATAATGTAATTATTTTGTAGGAAAATGATATCATAATTTGTTACATAAAGATCCTACATCAACCTAGTAGTGCATTCCATCACATTTGGAAGTAGAAATCATAAGCATTGAGTTATGACACATTCATTTATGGACCATTGGTTGTATGGGATGGAACGTGTTATGGTTGGAATTAAATGGATTCCATATTTCAATAAATAAATTGAATGAGTCATTATAAATTGGAAATGGTATAATATATAATTAATCCATTTCTGAATATTTTTAATATTAATAAATATAAATTTATATGACATTAAATTTTATAATTAAAATATTGTCATTAAATGGAGGAGTCAATTGCAAACTAAATGGTTATTTATTCTATAACTTTCAATTATAACTCTATATACTGAAACCCTTGGATTATATATGGGAACATAACCTAAATATGAACATATCAGTGGTATGTAAGTATTATCTCTTCTATTCTTGTTATCTATATGTTATTTAGACCCATATTTAGGAACATGCGTAGGGGTGTGACTACTATATAAGGAGTATTTTACCTATTTTTCTCATATATTTGCAATCATGTCATTTCAAAAACTTGTCATAGGTATCAAAATAGTATTTTTAGAGACATGTCATTGTGATGGCGCTTATTTTTTCAGTAGAAGGTAGTTTATGACCATGTTCGAGAGGTGGTTGGACCTAATCCACACATAGAACCTACCATAATACCACTTGGGGAAATGCCTTTTATTCATTATATATGCATTTATGCAAAGCTTCAAGATAGTTTTCTTCACTTTTAAAGACTGTTTAGGTGACCCCACATCCTACCACTTCTAATGAAAATTTACACATGTGTTTTGGTAGATGAATCTACCTACATTTTCAATGGATGGAAGACCATAATCTGTAGAGTCATGGAAAGGGTCCATGCTAGAAATTTTTGAGAATCTCGATAGAATTCTCATTAAGAGAGTGATGACCATAAAAATATTTTATTATATTATTACAATAGATTTTGTGATGTTATTACTCAGATATACCTTCACTGGGATATGGCATAGAGGGATTGCTAGACAACATTCTATGAATATTTTTATCTCAAAACATTGATGGTTGATGGAGCCAGATATTTTATGAATTTAATGTAGTGATTTTTATCATTAATGGACTATTATTCTTGTTTTACATAGCTCAAACATTTCATAACTATTCTATTAATTAATGATTTAGTGAATTCTATTCGATTCAACGATTGTCTCATGTATGAGATATGATCGCGGGTTAATTTCATTTAGTTTTTTATTATACCATTAATAGTAATAATGTGTTGGTTACTAAATATAACCTAAGAGAAGATTGGTCAAAATAATTTCATTTAGATCCAAAAACTAGTGGTTCATTGTCAGGTGTTAGAAACTAACATTTTGAGACTTATAATAAGGGTAAGGCCCACCATATAATTAGAGGTGGTAGTTCTATTTTCAATGACTAGTTTTGGATGTATTGAAACATGTGGAGATATTGTTATAGAAATATAGTTGAGTGCTGATCTTTTCGTAGGATGGTCTATCAATACTGATTTTGTATGACCTTTCCTCCAACAACTAGTGAGAGAGGGTCTACACCAACTCCATGTTGTGGATAAAGGTCATCAGCTTTTTATCTGGAAATGATATGGAGTGTGGCTTGTTGATCAGACTGGGTTGGGGGTTATAGAAAAGGAATCCATACACCAAAATTATAGTTCCATCGGGGAGGCTATGATCATGGAATTTATGTTATAATTTAGGTCTATGGATTAGGCTAGATGAATACATTACAACCAATTTATAAAGATGATATTTCTTAACCTTCATAGTGAAAAATACTATCCCGGTGTCATATACATTAATATCAACTATTTTCGATATAGGTTGTTCTCATTCCATTATATATGTGTATGTTGTGGTGATCCATGGGCATGATGTTTAGTTTTTTTTGGTGTGATTCCACTTGATACTCTATTGGGGATAGGATCAGAGAGTGTACGCTAGTTCAACGAATTCCCCATTGAGGTAGGTTGGTGTATCTTTGTATGGGACCTCTTTTTCCTTGAGATATAAGGGTATGATATCATTCTCATGATGGAATGTTTTATTCTCTATCATTCTTTCATTGATTTAAATCTATGAAGGGTTACATTATAATTACTATAAGGTCGAATTTTCATTCACAAGGTTGAATGATATGTCTTGGAGAGTTGATCTGTACCTAAGAAACATATGATGGGATGGATGCTAGAATAGATTTCTATAATATATCTATATGATTAGGGAACATTTCAAGAATATTTTCCGCTAGTGGTTGATAAATTTAGAGACTTTTTCTTATGAAGATATATATTTGATTTCCACTTAATATATAGGTACTGTCTTCCATCAATTCTTGTGTTACGAACTTCTCTAGTATCCATTCCTTCTCACATGATGGATTCTACTGAGTTGTTGGAGCTCAATAGGTAGCAAGAGTAAATAGAATAAAATGATGTTTATATGACCCAGTTCTTTTATATTGGGTTCATCAGATCTTATTTTTGTATGGAAGATGGAACCCTTCTATTATGTTTGGATTACTGGACATATAATAATTTTATGGTTAAGAACTGGTATCCTTTTCCCTGTATAGATAGTCTCTATAACCAACTCCAATTTGATTGGATTTTACTTAATATTGTTCTAATATTTGGTTATCATTAGGTTCATGTTAGAACCTAATATGTACCATTTATATCATTCGGTAGTAGATATGTCTTATATAAGTATTTGGTCATGTATTTTTGTCTAAAGAATTTACTTGTTGTTTTCAAGGAATAGATGAACCTGGTTTTCCATCCATATTTGGATTCATTTGTGATGGTATTCTAGGATGACATATTAGTGTATTCTCACACTCCACATGACAATGCCAAACATCTTTTTTTCATGTTAGATACATTGAGATTGCATCAGAGATATACCAATCTCACAAAGTTACTCTTTTGGATGGATAATAATAACTTCCTAGGTCATATAATCGAAGACACAAGAGTAGGAATTGACCCTGAGAAAGTCAGGCCTATAGATTCTTGGGAGCATCCTATGAATAACATTGATATATTAAGTTTCATAAGGATATCATATTATTACGGGCACTTTGTTTAGGAAATTAAATTAATAGAAACACCTCTTATGGGTTTGACTAAGAAGTGTGTGAAATTATCATGGTCCAAATCATGTAAGACAATCATTTTGGAGCTGAAAGGGACAATAACGTTATAATTTACCATGATTATATAGATCCATGAATAATATATATAATATACCGATATACAATAGATTACATTAATATAGAGTTTATCATGTAGGAAGAGAGATTCGTGGAATATGAGTCTTATTATTTGAGCCCACATTTGTAGAAATTACTGTTGCATGACCTTGAGTTTGATGCAACTGTTCATAAATTGCATTGATGGTTTCATTATTCAATAGAAGAGGGTTTTTTGTGTATATATAGCACAAAGGACTCAGTTATATCTTTAAAAAATGTGAATTGAATATCATGAAATAATATTTGTTTGAATATATTTAGTCTTTTAACTTCGACCATGCCAATACACCAGGAAAGGGAAGTGAATATGTTGATGATCTGAGGAGGAATTTGACATAGGTAGAACATGAAGCAAGTAAAGAGTGGAATATTTTGTCATTATTTTCAAAGATGCACATGGAGGTTCAGAACATTCATATATTGTGTTTAACTGCATTAATATTAGACACCACTTTGACTGTCGAGAGATTGAAGATGAGGAAGCTATCAGATTCTAAGGGATTAGTCCAATAATATATTATTAGAGGAGATAATAAGCCTCTTGGTTGGATTATTAATTATAATTAGATATTTATCATTAAAAGATACTTATGGGTTTCTATAGATTTCTTATATGAGTTGATTCAATATTTTCCTTCCTCTATATGGGTTGTGCATCTTAGTTTTTCTATGATATATTATGTCCTACACCATCAATACTGATTGTTAAGGATAAAACCAGATACATCATTCGTTATTACTCTTCTTTCCTCCTATTAAATGTTTATGGTTAAACATCGGTGACCAATAAGACTCTTATATTCATTTTCCATTCTCGAGTGGAAATAGGATAACATCACCATGTATTTCATTATGGGATTGCATATATCACCACGAGGATGTGATTTCCTAGGGGTGATCATAGACAAGATGAAAATGGACACCGATTTCATAACTACATGGGATACTTTATTAGTGGATGCGATTAAGGTGGATCTACATTCGTGACAAGATACACCTCTATGGGGTGCTATGTTCTATTGTATCGAACCTAGACACTGGGTTCACAACATGGTTTGGTAAGGGATTCCAGAAGGAACTGGGTTCCTAACTACAATGTAATATGTCCTATCACCCATAGACCAATGGATTGTCTGAGCATATGATACATGTTTTATAGTTCATGTTTTGACAATGAATCCTTATCTATGGAGGATCATGGGAGAGAAAATTATATCTCATTGTTTTCTCTTATAAAAATTTCTTCCAACCAACCATATAGATTAATACTTATGGGGCCCTATATGGTAGATCAATCTATCCAACCATATTTTGGATAAAGTTAAGAGAGGCAGTGCAGATAGTTACTTGTCTCGTTTATGAGACATTGGACTTGGAAACCATTATTAATAATCAGATGACTAAAATTAATTCCACATAGAAGTCATCTGGTGATCATCAATGTCAACCTTTAGAGTTCGAGGTGGGGAGTTGAGTTTTCTTATTAATTTTCCCATGACTAGGGAATAGACAGATTTAAAACCAAGTGAACTTATCACCATGTTATTTCTATCCCTTTGAGATTCTAGAGATAGTCAGGTAGGTAGCCTATCGGTTGTAGTTACCTTACAGGTATTGATGCATGCATGATATATTTTTTATATCTCCAATTCACCAATATCATTCGTATCCGTATAATATTCTTAGATCAAGGAGGATTACATGGAGGTTGATTCTTACATTGTGGAGCTTCCTATTTGTATTTTTGAATAAAGAAAAAGGGTTCTCTTTGGTTGGCCAGTTCCACTAGGATGTGTATAATGGAAGAACAGCTGAGTATAAGATAATACACGGGAGTATGAAGTTGACATTCATGCTCAGTGGCTACTAATTTTCAAAATGATTCCTCAATACCCTCATACGGTTAACTCTATGAGGATTTGCTTTGTGGAGAGAAGATTTTAATGACCTAGATTTTTACAAAGTAAGGATACTTTTTTTAGTTTAATTCCTTTTTTTGACATAATGTGATTTTTAGTGGGGATATAGGAAAAACGAGGTCATCCATGGTATGTTCGAAGCACAAAAACCCACTTTTTAGATAAAATGGTTGGGAAGCATTGTAAGTAAAACATGTACTACTCAGTTCACATTGTTAGGGAAAACTATGTGGGGTATCATAATGCATATAAGTAGGAACATAGTTATCCCAAACAATGTGATCTAGGCCGCATGCCCATTCAAGGACTGCATTAATTTTGATTGAGGAGGTACACATGATTGGTGCATGGGTTGTACAACTATGTTTCAGGACCATGTGAGGGAGATATAGTGGTAGAATTGGGTGCATAGGTTACCCATGGTTTGCCCAAACGTGGAGAAAAACCATGAGGCCATATTTTAAAAGGTGAAATGAAAATTTGACCCTAATTAATTTTAAGAGAAAACCATTCTCCTCCTTTTTTATTTCACTCATCACGCAACCCATATTTATATTATTGGATACCTTCCTCAATCCATTGAGCTGTGTTTTGGTGATTCTTCCTTGTCCTGACTCTGATTAAGTTGATTTCACTCTTGTTGGGTACTCAACGGTGAGTTCTTTGTTCCTTACGCTCCTTTTTACATTTCTATACTTCTCGATGGTTTTTTTTGGTACTGGATCTTATACCCTATTTTTAGGGTGTTCATATGTACTTAAATTTTAATATAATATATACAAATTTAAAGGTTGATACTAGATGTGTTTTCTTTTATAGGATTAAGTTAGGTGGTCTATACCTTTTCTATCTTAGTTGGGTTGTTTATACCTCATTGTCATTGTGTTTCAATCTACACATTGCGATATTTTTCATAATTTTATAAAATCCTGAGTTAAATGAAAAGTTTATTTTTAATGAATTTTATGGAACACTTATACAAGGATAGATTTTATTGACCTCAACCTAAACCAACCATGGGTTTTGTTGAGTTCACATGAATTATTGGGATTTGAAGATAGCATAGAAATGGTTTTATAAGGTTTTAATCATATCTTAGAACCATTTAATTTGTATATAAAAGGGTTAAATGATAATAATTGTATATTTTTTATGATTATAAAGGGATTAATTTGAGGATTAATGGAATGGCTGATGAAATAGAAAATTAATTCATTATACATATAACAAAGTGTTCACATTATTGAATTGATGACCTATTAAGAAGCCTTGAACATTTTTACTCAATGGATCTGATGATCTCCTAGGATGTCATGGACATTTTTACACATTTGATCTGATGTAATTATTTCATTGATTTCCTATAAAAATTTATAATCCTTGGAGATGAATACATATATTGATACCTTGTAAATTTATGCTCCCTGTATCTTGTTTATTTGTTTCATTAGGATGAATTGCACATTTATACTCTATGGATTTTACTTATTATGATTCCATGGACTTTTCTACACCTTGGATCTTAATTACATAACTTCCACTAATTCTTTAGATATTTATACTCCTTGTATGATGTTCATGTTATTATGATACTTGATTACAAGTTATATTCCATTGGTGATGCTCAAAATGAATAAAAATTATCCATTATAATTCAGTTTCTTGGTTAAAATTTCTTTGATATGTTGGACAATATCACATATACATTATATACTATTAATCAAGATGTATTTTCAAACTTCTCCCATATATATTCACATAATAGATTTTTTATAGACACTATTGGTAGTGGGTTACGTAGTGTTATTTCTCACCCTATTCAGGATGTCGTTTGGTACCCATATAAACTACATAGATATAGGTAGGGACAAGATAATGAAACCTCTTGGTGATGATTTATTGATTGTTACATAATATTAGGTTATCGTAGGAATGGGATGTGGATTGTGATGTTATTTTGGATAGATTATATTTTATTTTTTTGTAATTTTGATACATGAATAGTACCAGATGCTTATTTACATGTATTTCATATCTTTTTTATAGTTCCACAACATGATCTGAATATCATATTAGATAATTATTTTGGATTTGATTATTATAACATGTGTCTTTATGATTTACCTTATATTTTTAGTTTATATTATTATTATTCTTTTTATTAATTTTTTGTACCACTTTGTTACATTGATTATAATGGTATAGTTTTCCCACCGTACTATAACAGACTCTGACTGCTAGTCAGCAACCTCTAGCATATGTGGAGGTACGCTTGAGGCCTTGTGACCCAATATCTTGGGGAACAGTTTAGTTTCTCACGTGTCATAATGTTACAAATTCATATTTTTTAAATTCATTTGAGACAAACATGATATATTTACATATTATATATTTTTGTGTCCCACCAACTATATTGTAGGTTTGAATAGTTAGTTTCCATAATGATATCTACATGAAATATCAGATTCCCAATGATCTATTCTATTAGAACTCTTATGAGTGATGAGATATTAAATTTTAAAGAAATTGACATTAAATAATCGAAGTCATCAATGTATGTATGTGATTAAATCCATGAACATTTAAGTATACACAATTGTAAATGAATTATTTATGTAGGTAGTTAATTTTATAGAGATACAAACTATGTAATTTCAATGAATATAGACCTATAGAATTTATAGATGATGCACATAATGGTATTTGTATGAATATATAAAATTCATGCAAAATATATATATATAATTTTGATTCCATATATACAAATCACACTCCTCACGGCCTTGATCAGTCACATTAATAAGTTGTGATAAGGTAATCATTATTGATCATTCTTTTTTTAATGACACATATAAAAATTATCTTATTATTATTGTTGAGGGATATTTTACTAAATAACCAAATTAGATAGAATATTATAGGAACAATTTTGAGTAAATTCTTAAATTAACCGGTCTATATTTTTCCCAAAAAATAATTCATTAGTTTTATTTAATATATCTGAAATGATTTCAAATCCAACAAAAACACGGGTGAATATATTGATTTATTAAAGTAAAGACATATATAAATATGAATATACATTAACTATATTTCTATTATATAATAGATAGGGGAATTATTTTTACATTGGTAGTATATTAAATAAATTACAGTTATAAATGAAAACATACATGATACTTTTTTAATAATATTTTTTAGAAGATATTAATAGAATCCCCCAAGAATTCATTCTTATAATTTTTATTAGTCCTTGTCAATAAGAAATTGAATGATAATGAAATCACATAAAGGTATTATTATAATATAATTATTCAAAATCATGATGGGAATAATGTTTTTGGGCATAGAATATGTGGCATATAGAACATTACCGACTCTACTTTTGGTCATGATTGATGATAAATTTGATATTCACATGATTATGAACATCGAGATCAAAAAAATTGAATCACAGAATATAGAAAATTGAAAACATTTTACAAAATAGCTAGATCATAATATATTTTTTATAATTAATTTAATCAATTAAAGAATAGCCATGTAAGAAATTGTGTATTCATGAATGGATCTGAAAAAATCTCTTTACTACACCATCTTATCATTGTTGAATTGTAGGAATGAAGAATAGATTATCTCTTGCAGTGATTCACATGTGTTCCATGAACCTCTAAATGTTTGTTGTTGGAATATCTCATTTTTATAAAAGAATATCCAATTTCTTGCGTAATTCCCCACGGATCACCCAAGAAATGCTTCAAATGGATTCTCCATGGTTGTTATCTAGACTCGAGAATGGATGGTGGAGGAAAATCACTCAACGTTATAGAGAGTGTTCTTGTAGAGGTAGCTCTCTAGGGATTGAGTGGATTCTCTCCCAATCACATTTTTCACAATGACATTTTTATTAGATCACATAATAAAATAATGTAAATGGGTTTATATATTGCTATGGTCATAAATTAAAAATTACACATGCATCATTTATTATTTTCACAATCCCTATAAAAACCCATGTATATAATATTATTTCTTGACATGCCCTAAACTACTGATTTAAAATAATTTATATTTATACCAACAATATTCAATATATGTTATCTACCACCATACCATTATACTAGGTCCACCATTCCTCTATAATATTTATGTATCCTTGAATAATGACTATTTATTTAATAAAAAAACATCACATAATTATTTACCAATAAATAAATAATTATTATATTCACTAACAAAAAATAAATAAAAATTAAATATTTTACTCATGAAATATTCTCTCGAAAAATCAATGATAGAATATATATGATCCAGTGGACATGGATAATTATTATTCCTCATGAATTATTCAAATTTATTCAAATTTTTAAATAATAAATAATAATATATTATTTAACTAAGATTCTAAATACACTTATTGTGTGACCCTCTAGGCCTCTTTCTCAGTTCCATTAGGGGAAACAGCTTAAAGTACATACTTAGCATCTTGAAACACACCAAAGAACCCATATAAAAAAATTAGTTCCAAAACAACCAAATACCTCATACAGATTCTTACTATGCAATATATTACCTTTTATAGTGACATCACTAATCAAGAAGGTTGCATGTTGGTACAATCATCTATTGTGCTCGATGTCTTTTTATTTGAGTTTCAAAAAATAAACCTTACCTATAGAACAACATGAAAATGGATTTACATAGCCTATATCATTTCCATAAAAGGGATTAAGATATCAACTCAAATTAATAAATTGAATGCATAAAACATTTCATTCATTTTTCATTAATGAAATTTTACTTGTGATGAACAATATTTATCTTACCTTGCAGTGAACATATGTCTTCATTTTTTATTAATACATAAAATTCCATGACTTAAAATAATATTATAGTCTATATACTAAGACACACATCGATAGATAAGAAATTCTAATGTCACATAAAAATGCGTATTTTCTATTGGCGGGTCTCATTCTCATAATATCTTACATTGGATTTTACCAAGGCCATACACTATTTGTAGTTGCCTCAATGTCATTTTAGTATCCACCGATAATATTTTATAACATTTATATTCCAAAAAATATTATTTAATAATATATAACACTTATTTATGAATACATTCATTACACATCTGGGTCCACATTAGAGTGGGGAACTAATATCACCATTCAGTGAGACAACTACTCTTAGGACATTATCAGATAATATATTATGTAGAATAATATACATGATGTGGTCAAACACTTATTAATATTCATAATAATGAATAAATTATATCAGAAATAACACGTGAGTTGGTTCTATGGAACTAGCTCAAACAAACTCCCACATGCACGGGATCCCTCTACTAAGAACCTTTCATCCACTAGCTCCCACATGATACCAGTCTTTTACTATGATATGCCTTTAGTCAAGGGGTCCACCACATTTTTATATGCTACAAATAAGATTACTACAATTTCAAACCTGTGAGAAAAATATCCCAAGAGGTGATACATCCAGATTATATGATTTATTTTTCGGTGTGGCCTTGGCTCTTTTACAAGATCTTCTATTGTTGTATAATCAAAATACAATGAGATATGGGATTAAATGCTATGTACCACATTAGTATAACCCTTGATTACTGGATCAATGTCTCTCGAAAACACCAAGAACATGTCCTTTTTCATTATTAGGAACTTAAAGATAGCCTTAACTGCCGACTAATGTTGTTCTCCTCGATCATCTTCATATTAGTATACCATGTACAGTGCATATCAAACATCAATTCAAGAACATAACATGTCATACATGATTGATCCTATTATTGAAGCATATGGGATATTAATCAATCCAATACTACAAAATGTGGAATATATAATGTTAGCCTTCATTAGTTCTTTTTAATCATTGATAAATTGGGACCTTTATCAGCACATTTTGTTGTTTTAATAAAGATCTTGATCGCTATGTCAGTCCCACATCAAAATAAAAGGTGTTATATTGCTTCTTTATATATTACTCTATCACACCACAACATTAAAAGCATGCAGTGGGGATGGGATCTCATATACACTCACCACACACACTCATATGGGCTCACGGGCCTGCACAGCCTTTGGCCCACCCAGTGCTTCCCATATGTTTTTCCAACCCACGTACAAATGGTTAAATCCTACATGACCCGAACTACCTGGGATGTACACTTCTCATCCCACGTGGCACGAGACCTTGTTTATTATATGTACCCATAAGTAAAATAAATGTGTTAAAAATATTTTAAAAATTCAAATAAATAAATAAATATAAATTAAATGGAAAATAAATTAAAAAATATATTTAAAATATTAGTAACTAAATATTTTGTAAATAAATTAATGTATATAATAATTATAAATATTAACAAATATAATTAATTATGTATAGATATTAAAAATAAATAAATTAAAAAAATTAAAAATTAAAAAATTAAATTAATTAAAATAAAATAAATTATAATATGTTTTATTTAAAAATTCACAAAAAATGAATAAATTTAATATACATATACATTATTTACAATTGCTAATAAATAGTATATATTAAATATACATATAAAAAACCATCAATTTTTAATAATAAATTAAAAAAATACAAAAGAATAAATTACATAATTATTAGAAAAATTATTAATGAATTAATTTTTGTAAAAAATGAATAAATTTCATATATATATATATTAACTTTAAATTCTAATAAATAATATATATAAAATATATTTGTAGAAATGAATAGGATTTAATAATTATAATCATATTAATTTATTATCCATTTTTAATTGGTTTCATACATAATTATTCACTAATATCTTTAATATTTTTAATATTGAAATATATTCATATATATTTATATGTATATTTATATAAAAATATTTATTATATTTCCTAAAATATTATTTATATAACAGATATTATTTTTTTTACATTAAATAAATCACATATTTAGTGAACAATGGTTTATAAGTAAAAAAAATAATATTTATTTAAAATATTGTTATATTTTATTGAGGAACTGACGATTGATTAAATTTCATTTGATTTTTCCATTTAATATATATTAAATGCTTGTTACATTAATTTCACACACATTTATATATGTAATTTAATTATTTTTTTATATACAACATGCACAGACATAATTTTTGTATACTTTATTCAATAAATAATATTCATTTTTGAATTATATATTTGTAATTATAAATAAATAAATACATTTTTTTAAAAAACTATTTAAATAATTATAAATAAATACTTATATATTTATATAATTATAAAATAATAAAAAGTATATTTAAATGGGGAATATAATTACTATATATATATATTAAATATATATATAATAATAATACAAATATATTTATAATTATAAATAATATGTTTTAAATATATTTATAAATATATTTATAAACATATTTATTTATATATATACTGAAAAATATATATTTACTCTATTTATAAAATTATATATTTTCAAAACGGGAATATTATTCATAATACTATGGTAATAATTATTATTATATATGTTATTGATGACTAATTGTATGAATAAAATCAAAAACAATGTGTTCAATCATTATATGAATTTATAGACTATGATAAAGATCTATATGTTACCTCAAATATGAGTATATGTAGATAAATTATATATTTTGGTGAAACAAACATTAGTCCTTTAAATCAATTTCCATAGTGAATGATGGAAATATTTATCGATCATTAGACTTGTATTTTTAGAAACCCTAAAAATAATTAATATTAATTTTAATATGGATTTATTGGAGACTCATTTCGAAAATAAAATTTTATTCGTATAGTATTTTTATATAAAAATAATTATTTTATATACGTGAAAATTTTTATCAAAATTATTTATCTAAATTTAAAAAACTATCATGGAGGAGATGTAGTTTTAAAGTTATTTTTATTTCCAAATTGAGATTGAGAAGTTTAAATCATATAATTTTATTTGAAATGGAGGAAAATATATCATGATATCATTTCATGTGAAATTTTTAATTAATGTATTGAAGTATAACTTATTTTAAGCGGACTTTATATTTCAATTATTATATTTCCTATGGTATTCATGAAAATTTATTTAATTATCATTTTTTTTCTTTTAACTCTTTATGAGTGTTTGGGAAATGTATATTTTTAGCTTTCATGTATATATCTATATTTTATGATTTCTATGTATAGTGATTTTGAAAACTGTTACATTTTTCTATAAAAGATTAATAAATAAATTATTATATTATATCTATTATGTAATGTAGTGTTTTACTAAAAGAGAATAAGTTAGTTGGTGGACGATTTAAATTGTAAATTGGCTTTTCAAAGTGAGGATAAGTAATTATTGTTAAATATAGTCTGAATTTTCTATATTAAAAAGATTATTATTTTCATATATATAAAAAATATATCTAGTGGGATATTTGAATCATTTTTGATGTATTTATTATTTAAATTTATAGACACATTTCTTATTTTCTATGTTCTATGTGAATTAAAATATTTATAAGGCATTGAAGCTAAAATATTCTTTATTTATTAGGATTCAAATGTTTTCTATAAAATAAATGACTTCCATTATTTATATCTTACATTCAATTATATAAAAAATTTTGTTTTGAAATGAAATTGATATATTAAAATCTAGTCATGTGATCACTTGGCCTTTGTTGCTCCCCTTCAAACATTTTAATTTATTTTTAATTTTCTTAAATGGGTTGAACATCATGAATGGATGAAATATTATTTATCCTTAATATATCTCAATGATTCTCCACCCAATCTCTCTTACCTCAATCTACTTTTTGTTCACCCTCTCCATCACCATCACATTCATTTCCAACCATCCAACATTATTTATCACTTTGATTTCATGGAGGTCTTATTTGTGCACCACAAAAACAATGTCTACAATCAACGATGGTAGTGATTAAAAATGATATATAAATATATATTTTTTGGTTCACAGCTATTAATTGGTTCTATGTTCCTGGTATCCATCATGTCCTATGGTTCCACACATTCTACCTTTCCTCAATCAATTTTTTTTCCACCCTCTCCCTTTCTTGAATGTTAATTTTCACTCATTAAAAATTATTCAAAACTCTAATTTTGTAGATCTCCATGCTATGAAGAAAAAAAACACTAATTATTCTTGTGTAAGGTGGTGACTTTAAATTATAAGTAGGTAGTATTTTGTGGGGCAGAATTGGTATTTCTCTCCATGTTACATATTTTCCTCCTCCTCTAAGGGATTAAAATCACAAAAAAAATAATGACCATTTTCATACTTGTATACCTCTTACTCCGATGGGTTGAAACAAAAATACAATTTTTAAAAATTTATCTATCCCATGTATATTATTTTTATTAACCATTAACGTATCATATTTTAATTTTATATAATTTTTGTGGAACCTAAATATAATGATATATTATTTCATTATAGACTAAATTTTGTTTGGATATTAGTGGAATGTTTATTTCATGATTTATTAATAATAGGGGTCATCTTAATTTTTTGGATGAGTTAATAAATATGTTATAGTGATAATATATTTATTATATTTCATATAGTACATGTCTCAGAATAATCCATAGAAAAACTGAGTTATATAGAATCCAACATCACTTCTGTCATCAATAACTATTTCATCCATTAATTTCTTAAAATTACAATATACCCAACCCTATGTCAAAATATGGTATTTACATGACCACATATCATCCAAGGAAAGATAATTTTACATAAATTTAAAATTCCAAGTCACAATTAAATTTCAAGAATGAAATCGAATTTTGATGGGAATCTTTCAATCCAAAAATATGAAAATTTTGTTTACAAACATATTTATTACCAATTTTTTATCTCACACAACATCAAACTAAGATTCGGGACCCACAACCACATTTTTACCCCAAATTTTTTCTATTTCACCCTCATGTAAAATAATAACTTTTTAATCATTATAACCCTTAGAAATAAAATTTTATTTTTACCTTATTATAAATATCATTAACAGTATCCTTTGATTTTGAATATCTTCTGTACATTTATTTATTTTCTGAAAAAAATGATTATTTTATAAACCTATTATGATGAATATGAATAAAAAACAATTAACGATAATTATATGATAAAAAATTATGATGATGGAGTTAAATAGTTACTCATGTTTTAAATATTTCATGAATATGACCCTTATCAAATATTTTTTATGGGTTAATTTAGTTGTTATTCATGATAAATTATTTTGTAAGGGTTGGAAGAAATTTTTATTTTTCGTGTAGTAGATCAGATATATAAATTTTTGACTAAACATGGGGAATAACTGAAATTGCACACCAATTGGGGTTAAACTGTGTTTTATGGATATTTTTTTATGAAGACCAGTGTAATTGATGACGGAGATACTACTAAATAAATGAAAATTAAAATTGAAAATAACCTTCATCCTTGGCCAATGTGGTTTGAGATGTTAAATATGTTTTCTAAGAAACCATTTTATATCAGTTGTACCAAATACACACCATTTTTAGTTGTATTGAATTACATAATTTGGAATCCTGTATTAGATGGAGCAACACCAGATTTATAGTACTACTTGGTTTTCTAAATTATAAGCTAACAAATTAAATTCAATATCCTTGATGAACATATGTTTCAAAAATAATTATGCATTCAATGGTAATGATCTCTTAAAATTTTATTTTTAACCAAATGATTTCATATTGATTCAAAAGGACTATGAATCACCCATAAAATTCCATGAGTGAGGAATGAATCTATATATGAAAGATGAATCATCAACTTCAAAATGTTTTTGATCCATTCAGATCATTCAATGGTTTATAACACTCTATTTATGGTTGAAAACCATGAGCAAATTGAAATGGAATGTGGATACAAGAATTAAATATGGGAAACTATGTCACCTAGAATAATCTTTTCTGTGGAATAAAATGGATTATGAGTATCCTAAATTCGGAAATGTGCTGATAAAATACCATATTGTGTTATTTATGGATGTAATAAATCTTTTTGGGGTATATAGTTTTACTCTTAATACAAGGCTGGTTCTATTGGTAAATTATATATTTCTAAATGGTTATGCATGAATCACATATACATTATGATTTATCTCCTTATACTTGACCCAAAGAAACCTTGTAATTATGCTGACATTTATTTTTATCAATTGATCAATTATTTGAAATTTATGTGGGATACAAGTGTTTAATGCATTATTCTCATAGAATTGAAGAATTCAAATTGAGGATCATGTTGTAAATGTTGATAAAATAAATTCCTGGTTATTGAAATTTTACAGGCTTTAGAATTAAATGAATGTTTGGTTGTCGCATTTTAAAAGAGTGCACACACTCAGTTTGGCTGAAACATTCATTGGAGCTGGTGTTTTCAGAATATCAGAAATGTTTACCTTGGTGACATAAATACTGATCATGGATGATAGAGATCGATGGAAATATTGAACATGGAATGACACAATATCTATAATTGATAGATCAACTAGGCGATAAAGTAAAATATATTGAAACTATATTCTATAAATAATTTTAAAAAAAATTATGAAATGAGTTTTAAAAAAGTTATAAAATTTGATTTAATTATTGTACTAGGATTTTTTTATTTTGGACATTTTTTTCATTCCAAACATGTAGAAAATATGTATTTGATAGTGTTATTGTAATTATGCTAAATGTTCTTGTGAAAAAATTATGGCATCATGGATTGGTCGGACAAGATTGACATGGGGATAAGAGTAGAATTGGCAGCAATGAAGGGTAAAATTTTTACATTTTATCCTCATGCAACTTACACTCTCTCAAGACAAGATATTTTTCAATTTATTATTTTTCATAATGGAGAACATTTTCCATAGGTGTATTCATAAAATATAAATAATTAAGTGTTAAGGAGTTATATGATGTTATAATGGATAAAATGAAATAAATTCGATGTTTTGATGCAATATTTGATGTCATGACCCATCCCCCGGGGCACATGCATTGACTACCCCATGCCGGCCTCTGATAGGTTAGGGATGGAGACAAGGGTTGAGTAGCATTTCCCACAAATGGGAGGCATTTTCCTAGGAACATATAAACATGAACACAACTCCAAGATTCAATTTTTTGAGAGGAAGAAAACAAATAACAAAAACGCTTGCATACCAATACAACCCAACAACTGAGTATGACAGAAAGTAAATAAAAAAGTGAAGTTGAGATATAAACTAGCACACTAATAGAAAGATAACTATAATGTCTGACCTGAAAACTAGGGCATTGGAACTACTGTAGGAAGATTCTGGAAACACCTCAGCTCGTTTGATCTCAGAAGGCCCTGTTAAGTCCATGTCTTAGACTTTCACTTCATATGAATCCACCAAATCATTGGTTATATTGAAAATACACAACACATGATGGAAAAGTCTGTGAGGGGGTGAGTAAAACAATACTCAGTCGGGAACCCCCCAAAAAAAAGTAAAAGTCCATAATGAAAACACCACCATGAATGTATAATAATATAAACAATGGTGTATGTTCACAACACATTTAATAAGAAATTTCATGTATACTCATTAATTATTCTGATACTCAACGTGTCATCCACTACCAACCATATGGTTTAGACCATAGCACACTTGATTCCATGTGATCCCACTGCTCAAACTATTTGAAAGAATTAATATAGAACAATTCTACAAAAAATATCCAAGAGAATATCTGGTATTGAAATGTCCTTATGTTCCCTTGAAACTTCTGGTCTCACTGAGAGAAGGAGTTTAGATATCGAAGCCAATCCATCATCATAGTATTCTATTCAAGGAATGGCCGTTTTGGGGGAGCTCACTCCATTAGTTATTAATACATCAGTTAACCACGCAAAAAGGCACCACTTTTTAGGCCCCACCCAAAGAAAACACAGTGAGAAATACCCAAAGTATACTAATCAGATCATGTCACAGAGAAAGGAAATATCTCGATACCCAGATAAGGGGTCATGCACCTAGGGATCACAGGGGGACTTCTTTACCCTACTTGAAGTGTCATCATATATGGGGGATGTATTCCTGTGTAAATATTGCTCACAACCATGCCACAAACACTGTATAATGCACCATGAGAAAATGTGGGATCAACATGGCCTCTCTTTGCAGTATATGCTACAACTAGCCTTCATGGGGCACTTAGACCCATTAGTCTCTTAGAACCACTAGGGAAATTAGAGACGTCGAGTCTCATAGACCAATTGGGTTACCTAGACCCATTGAGTCAACTCACATAAAAAAAATCCATTCTATATGACAATAATTGGATCCTACTTCAAACCTTAATAGAGAAGCCCATGGTTATGGTCTCTATCTCTACTCTCACACTCTACATCCGGATCAGGATCTTGCATTAATTCATCATAGGAATGTCAAAAGGAACAACACCAAAACTTTAGAGTCCCACTAATTCCACACTAATCCATCTCAAATGGAACAGATTTTCATGAGGGTACCAACCCCACAAACGGCTCATCAATCGGACGTACAGTTCGAAAGATATTGGCATTTAGGGAAAGGGGTCAGTAGGGTCTGGGACCGGTCTGATGCAGTCAGACCGACCCAACCCGACCCAGGTCCCCTGTCCCAAACCATCCAAGGGTCCACCGAACAAACACAAGACTACTGAACCGACATAGACCTGACCCAACCCATTGGGTTGACCCGATCTGCTAGGCCTGGGCCACTGCCATCATGGCCCACCCCGATTGGGCCTGAACCACTTATGGCTCAACCTACCTAGACAAGGCTTAACCCATCGGCTACATCCAAGACCACTTGATCTATGGCCAGTTTATCTACATTAGATGCAACGTCCGACCATATACCTTATATTCCATATGGCCAGCTAGGCTGACCGCAGATCCGACACTCCCGTGGCTTGAGTCACAGGTCCAGCTTGCCCTACCCTGTCTTGAACCCACGACCTTCTAACACATGGAAAGACTTGTAGATGAGGCTTCCTCCACATTCATGGGATGCACTTCCTACACTTCCCTATCATGTGTTATTTAACTGGAATACGACTATCTCCACTCATTAGTGGTTTCTTGCATATTCCACAGGATGAGTTATTGTAGTCCGTTCATCGACCAAGATAAATTTCTGAAATCCTTTAGTTGTGTTCTTTATCTTAAGGTGTATGAATCCTCTTTGTTACATATTTCATTAAGATATTATTGAATTGATTTTTCTCTCATTCTACTTCGACAAATTCACCAACATCATCATCAAACCTAAATCATTCCGCATTCATTCCAGATCTATGATATTGGATCATTGCACCCTGAAATGGTTGTGCATTGATCGATTGTTCATCATATTATGATGAACACAAGGAATATGTAGGGGGAAATCCCAATAATCAATGTGAGTTTCGAACCTCATAAGTTTTTTCATTTGATCCTTGATCTGATTTGTTAGAAATAACAACATACCAATGAACAACCTAGTAATAAAACAATCAATCAATAAATCCCCAAATTAAAACCTATATGTCGAATCCTCCAACAAGAACGAAATAACTATGGTTCAACTTGTTCACAGGTTGATCTGCATTCATCATTTAGAAATTAAGAATGAGTAAAACATAATCAAAACCAAAAACCCTACCAAGAAAATAGGACCAGTCGTTGTCGGGGTTCGATCATTGTCTGTGATACATTAAGAGATATCATGATCCCTCATTTTATCGACCCTCGATATATGATCTATCATTTTTGGTGATTCATTGTTCATAATTTTTCATTTCCCACCAATATAATTCCACTAGATCCTCAGAGTAATCTCATGGGTCATCCTCAAATCCCGTAACTTTGATAATTCATCAAATGAGAAAACATGTTTCAGAATTTAGGTTATGCTGAGTAACTTCATGGTTATGTTGTTTCATTTATGAATTAGTGTTTCTATTAGGTTTTTTCATTTAATAAATAATGTTTCTATTATTATTGAATTGTAAAAATTGTTATGCTATTTCATTTTATGAAATAAAACATCTCACTTGATGTTTTATTTTTGTGAAACATTCTTTATAAATAAAATAGACATTATTAGGTTTATTTTATTTGTCTTTTAAATGAAAAAAATTATTTTTCGTGGTCAACCTACACTAATTTAAGTTACATCAGACATTATAAAATACCACCACTATGAAATCAATGGTTCCCTCGAATGTAAAATCTGAGCACCCATTTAAAATTTACTAAATTAAAGCACACTCATTGTTTTTAATAGATTAAATAAAGCTCAAACAATTATCCCAGTCACCCTAGGCCTCAAAATTCCATGTTTTCTCAGAATCTAGTTTCTATATAATTTATATAATTGATATGAAATTACATGAAAATTATGGGAAATTTTATTCTCCCCACCTTATAGATTTACACCCTCAAAACCCAAAATAATGTCTAAAAAAACAAAATGTGAGAGTACCGAGAACGAATCTAATCCTTCTCCTCCCATGTGTTCCTCTTATGGTCCTTGTGCTACCTCAAGACATGAACCAAATGAAAATATCTTCCATAAATAATCCTTAATACTAATTTGGTGCTCCAACCAAAACCATCCAATGTAGATGCCCATCTCACCATAGATTACAATATGAAATTAGTTATGAACATATCACCACAACTACGACATGTGGGAAACATTGTCTACCTATTCCCACTATCGGGTAGAGAAAAGTAGTATGTTGCCTTCCTAACTCTACTCAGTACATGAATGTGGGGATATTAATTTCACAGATAGCTTGATGCCCCAAAAAAATCTTCATAACCGTTGTCAATGTGAGATCTAAACGAAGACATTGTCTCCTTCCTCGAACTCCAAAGGTCTCTGCCAAATACCAAAACCAAACAAATAATGCACCAGTCCATTATTCATCAACTCCTATATAATCTCATCATTCTCTCCAAACACCTCCTAAACAGAGAGGCATCCAAAGACCTCTACTAAAATCTTTTCATGAGGTAGTTAAGAAGTAGGACAACTCGGTGGGTTTTTCTACGATCACCCTGGTGGTATTGTGTCTCCTAGATGTACATTGTACGAATATCTTAATGTCCATCAATATCCCTTCCTACTTCCATCTGGATACCCTAATAAAAAAGAAGTAAAACCCACAAAACAAATTAAAAAAATCATTCATATTTTTTTACCTCAATAGGTAAGCCATGCTTCAACCAGTTTCATTATCCCCAGTATTTTCCTTCACACCCACATGCATATCATGATTCATCTCTCCAATCTATTTACGCACTTCTACAACTGAGCATCTACTGAAAATAGTGGCATGCTACCCAACATTCTAATTCCCATCTAGGGGATTCCCTATAGACAACTGTTCATGTAAAGCCTCATAGATGGTATCACTGAACTGTGCCTTTCTTACTCACTTAAGAGTGGAAGGGTAACAACCAAGGAATTGAGATAAGCTTCTCTATCTCCATCCATTAATTATAAAAGAAATTCGACCAATCGCTTTAATGCCTCGTTTTGAAACTACTAACTAGTTTTCTATAAATAGAATCTTCTTCCATGTACCTCTTCCAATGAGTATCATACTCTAAGTAATAGTCATATTGGAACTCTAGGTATCTCATCTACCTAGAGCCCATTTCCGTCTAATATAACACATACTTGAGAATATGAAGTTTGAATTAGAAGATGTATTTCTCTCTAATTAGGTATTATCGCCACATCTTCTACGTGAAGACCTACAATGATAACTCGATATTTTGCATCGGGATGTTGTACTTGTCAAACTCCATATCAACCCTCACTATATTCACTACATCTCCAGCCTCTGAGGTGATGTTTCCTTGAAAGAAAAAACCTCTCGAATAAATAATATATACATTAATGGCATTCCATGTAGCTAGTTATCTTGAAGTGTCTCCAAGTCTATTCTCAAGTGTCTTGCAAGCTCCTCCTTGGATGTTGATAACACTAGGATTTCATTAACAATGATCACCTAGGAATTCCCAGGATAAAACATTAGGTCTTACTAATCCTTTCTTTTACATTATCCCATCTAAATGCCCAGGTCACGATGTTCTTCAAGATCCATTTGATATACTAATGTAAATATTGGTTCCACCCATGTGTGTATACCAACACACAAGTCTAACTCTTGATAGAGAGGTAAAAGTAGAACATCTTCAAGTAATATTTCCATATACTATGCAAACACTAAGAAACATAAGGATTCAAAACCTCCACTATACCGAGGGTCATACTAGCTAACAGAATATAAATTGGTGGAACCCTCCTCTGCCTGATTCCATCAAGTGCTGCTTTAATTTTCCCCCTAGTCTATAGAGTTAAATATGGTTCTATCAGCTAAGAAAAACCACAACGTTTTCCAAAAACAATCTATCTGGGTATGAAATGTGTGTTAGTCTATATTGATAATGACATCATAAGGCCTGGACACCACTACCCAGAGCTCCCAGTTGAAACGATCACATACAAGAGTCAGGTCACACTATCAGCACCAATGCATTGTCATTGGGTCTCTTCCAGTATTAGTCTCATTACATTAAGATCATGTCAATGGTTTTAACTCGAACCTCTTGGAATAAAACAGGAAAAGTGGAAGTAAAGTATTTTACTAGTACAAGTGTCTATCAATACTGTTGATAAAGAAGAATGGAAGAGTTTATACATTAAATCATCTTTAGAGTCCAATGGTCATAATTATTGATAGCCTACAACTATCTCCTCCCCTATCCTCTAGCTCCAAGAGTCTAGTTTGGACCACCCAGAGGAGGTGGTGGTAACATGTCAAAATTCAACCCTCCTCATACAACATTCCCATATCTCCTGTCACATTCACCACCCAACGGATCTGTTTACTCTTGCCCCAACCTCTACCATAGTGGTTATTCAATTGTCTCTCTAACTATAGAATGGAAGGTGGTACAATCATGCATGAGCTTTTCCCTTTTCTAACAAGGTTGAAAAATCATGTTCATCAAGGAACCAGCATATCCCATGAACATATGATGAAACATATGGTACTATGTCTTACGCGGAACACATGCAATCAATAAGCCCTAATGACCCTTCATCCTAGGTGATCACTTCCCCATAAGACTTTGATTCATGTTCAAACACATTTCATTATCATATGAACCAAAAGATCCATAGATGACTCATTATTTCTAGTTGTATGCACCTGAACCACATGAAGTGGGTTTGATAAATAATTGTTAGGAGAAACTATCACCTGCAGAAAATCCTCAATAAAAAATTCTTTGTGACTGGCTCCCATTAGGTAAGACTCATTGAGTATCAGGACAACAGATGTACTTGTGAAAAAACATCACTGACTTGCATCTTTAAAATATTTTGAAGGAAAAAAATATGTATCACTGTTAAAAGTGTATTCCTATTGAGGTTACACTAGAAGGGATGGAAAACACAACCCATTCTTATATGATACATGTACCATTATTTTTACATGCAACTAGTGTTTTCATGTACAGAGCTAGAAATCGGGTGTCTAGAGTCTTGGTTTATGGATACGTCGGTCTCCACCCCAACAAAGAGTCCCTATGGAAAAAGACAAACTCAAATCACCTTACAATGTTTCCCCAAACCAATCTCACAGACTCCAAGTCCCAGTGTGGAACTAAAATCCCTTTGATACCACTATTTCAAAACCTATCCCCTAGGTCCCATGCTCTGACTACCCCAATCCCACTGATGATTGGCCTAAGGCTGGAGACTAGTGCTGAGTATGAATATCCCACAAATGGGAGGCATTTTCTTAAGAAACTGTATAAACATAGCCAAATCGAAGCCTCAGTTTCTAAATAGAAAAAACGCTATCTAATGAAAATAAAATCATACCACTATAACCCAACAACATAGTTTGACGTAAAGTAAAAAAGTAAAATGAGATTCGGCAAAAAACGGGCCCACTAAAATAAATAAAATGGTAATGGATGAATTGAAAACAAGGGAATTGAAGTTGTTGTAGGAAGCTGTTAGAAACAACTTGGATCGTCTGATTTGACAAGTCCCCATCTAATCCTGGTCCTGGTCATACAAGACCTAGGACCCTACCAAAGCATTGTTCATCCTCAAGAAACAGTACATGTGTAGGGAAATCACGTGTAAGGGTGAGTAAAACAATTCATTGTAGGGGAACCTAAAACACAAAATGAAAGGCCATAAAGGAAACACCACCAAGAAGGTAGATTCTGATCAATACAGGTATATGTCAACAACACATATAAAAATAACATTAAGGTATACTCATAAATAAATCTAAGATACAACTTCGAATCCATTTCCATCTATATGGTTTTGCACATATCACACTTGATTCCTTGAGATCCCACTCCTCAAGCTATCTAAAAGAAATCACGTAGAACAAGAATACTAACTTTATCCAAGGGAACATAAGTTCTCGATAAATCCCAATGTTTCCCAAATAATTATGGTCTCACTGAGATAAGTATTCTTGATATCGCATGAATTCCTTGGTCAATAGAATTCTACTCAAGGTACATTCATTATGAGTGAACTCAATCCTTGAGCTATAAAGTCATCAGAGACCATCGATAAGAGGTCCATTATCTTTGGGCCACACCAAATTAGAACACATTGAAAACAATATGATGTACATTAATTGGGTCACTTCATGAATGAATTAATGATATCAATACACAGATATGGGGTAAAACACCTATGGATCTCAATGGGACAACTTGGCCCCACTTTAATTGTCTTCATAGATGGGGGATGGGTGCCACTATAAATATTAGGGACACCCATGCTGCAAAGAATTTATAAGGTACCATGAAGATATGTGAGGACAGACTAGATCTCATGGTGTATTCTACACTCTATATATACCTTCTAGGGAACTTTCACCCACTTAGCCTCTCAGACATGCTAGGACACTTAGACCCACTAAGTCATATAGACACATTGGGAAACATAGACCCACTTTGTCAACTCAGATCTGAACACAACCCATTATCTATAAAAAGAATGGTATCCTACGTCAAACCATAATTGTGAATCCCAAGGTTATCTTCTCAATCTATACTATCACCATTTATGATGGGATACAGATCCTGCATTAATATCTCACAAAAATGAGAAATTGAATTCCACTAGAGCCTTTTAGTCCAACCAAAACCCCACTAAGACATCTCAAAAGGATCGCCTCTTCAAGAGGGACCCAAAACCGCAAATGGAATGTCAATCGAACATACGATTTGAATGGTATGGATGTTTTAGTGAAAATGGGTTTGAAGGGTTTGGGTTCGGTTCAGCTGGGGCGAACCGACCCAATCCAGGATATGGTTTGCTTACATGACCTGAATCCGCTAGACCTAGATCCAACCCAACTCACCCCATTGGGTCCTAGGCCGCCCCATCACGGCCCATCCCGCCCCAATTGGGCTGAGCCTACATGCTCTTTACAATCCTTCTTAGACTGAGTTTAATAATTCTACCCTTGACAGGATGACCTTCCACCTCCTTTTCATGCCACCCAACCGACTCCGCCAACCTCTAATATGGCATGCATGCGGCTTGTGCCGTGAGTCCAGCACACTCCACCACTACATGAATCTGTGGATTTCTTCCATGAGGATAGTCATGTAGACGTATCTATATCCACTTCTGCAACTCCCACCGCACCAGTGGGGTATTATATGGGCCATCTAACATGCTCTTCTAGTCAATTCTTTGATCCAGAAGATGATCTAGAAGCCTTGGGCTACATTATTCAATTCCATGGGTCTGAATCATCATTAAGACCCATTTCTCTTAAAAATTATTAAATTTTTGAATCACCCATGTTGTCTCGCTCCATTTTTTAATATTGTCATTGTCGTACCTCTATTGTGCTGCATCCATTCCCGTTCCAGGATATTGGATCGTTGCACCAAGAAACGGTTGTGCAATGATAGATCATTCTTCTTCCAATGAAGAGTGTGAAGAACACGGGGGAAGATAGAAAAATAAGAATCCCAATGATCTGACATTGTCCGTTTTTTTCATTCTAAACCCGATCAGATATATTAGATGGATCAAGATAATAATGAACAAACGGTTAATCAAAAAATTTATCAATCAGCCCCCAAATTAAAAACCTTGGTGGAATACTCCTACAAGAACGATATAACTAGGGGTCAAACTAAACATTTATTGATCTGAGTTCATTGTCTATAAATCATGAATGGGAAAAATTAATCAGAACCATACACCCTACCTAGAAATCATATTCAGTTGGCATCGAAGTTTGATTATCATTGGAAATCTAGTAAAATAAATCATG
Source organism: Viscum album (assembly GCA_963277665.1). NCBI lineage: Eukaryota > Viridiplantae > Streptophyta > Magnoliopsida > Santalales > Viscaceae > Viscum > Viscum album. The sequence goes on from OY728157.1 coordinate 82,473,943, forward strand.
ATACATCGTATCATCAACCCTGGATCTGTGATCAATCGTCATTGGTGATTCATCATTTGTTATTGCCAATGGAATTCCCCCAAGGCCTCAGAGCAATCTCATGATTTTTCCCCTGATCTCGTAACTCTGTGAATCCATTAAAGAAGGAAACACATTTTGGTATTTCTTCTACGCTAAGTCTCAATGTCATCACACTATTATACTTACGAAATAGAATTTCTATTATGCTAGTGTTGCAACATTATTATGCTATTTAATTTTTGAAATTAGATCTCTCAATCAAGGTTTTGTTTTAGTGGAACATTTTATTTGAATAAAATAAAATATCTTAAGTATATTTTATTATTTTTTAAAATTCCAAAAATATTCTTCGCAGTTGACCTGCACCAATGGAAGTTAGGTATTGTCTTTTCAAAACCCCCTTCTATGGTCACAATAGTTCCCTAGGATTTTAAATATAATCACTCATTTAAATGTTACTAAAAATTAGGGTGCACAATAATTTCAATAAAATAAAACAAGTTCAAATGATTAATCTGAGCACCATGGGACATTGAATCACATGTCGTCTGAGAATTTGGTTTGAATTAATCCATATAATTTAAAGAAAAAATTACATAGGAATTATGTGATATTTCATCTGATATCCATAAAATTACATTATATTCTACCTAAAAATGTAAAACATACATTTACTAGACTCGTCTTTTTTTTAAATCCATATACATAAATTTTTTTAACCTATTAACGTTTCCAATCATATATAATAGTTTTTAGTCATATTGGTTGAATTAAAGATTTTCTATCAATCATAATTCATCTATATAATGGTTTATTGAATGGCTTACATGGTTATGTCAGTTCAACTATGCTAACATAACCATTATAAATGGATGTTCCCCATTAAACTGTATATGGATATTTTGAATGGGTGTGTCATGAATCAAATTCAGAAATATGGTTGTATTTTACAATGATATATTATCAAATAATATATTGAATAATATACTGATTTCATATCATATGATGATATCATTAGTATCAAAAGTCGCATCACAATGTAAGCCTTCTGGTTGATATGATTTCTGACTGAGATGTTGTTACAATTACAATCCAAGATTGGGAGAAAACTCACATTTACATTTTACATAATAGTAGTGATGTTGTTATATATATTTAATCCCACAAATAAAATCATAGTCATTTGAATTCATCAATGGTTGAAGGATTAATATAAAATACATATAAACAATAGTTTATATGATGATTCCAAGACCAAATTTATATGGTGTTGTCTAAAAATATGAATTTAATTATCCAAAGACTTTGATGGCCAAGGAGGGGACCAAAATTAAATGTCATATCTTACATGGATTTTTTATTATATGTTATTTTTTTATAAAAATGAATATGGTGATCATAGTTTGATGTAAAATAGTGATGTTACACTTATGGTGGAAGCAATGCACATATCTGGTTCTAGGGATAAAAATCCAATTTATGGGAATATTTCATATTTTGATATCATATAATAGATACATTAGTTGGATTTTAAAACATTTCATGAGCCAATTTTCCATTTCAAATTGACTTAAAATAAGATTTTAGATAATTTTGATGAAATGGGGTTTGTGATGGTGATTTTCGGTGTGGATGATGAAAATGATGAGTCATTCATAATGGAATCACATGTATTGTAGGAATTTTATGTATCATATTTGGAAATGAATAATTGGTCAATCTTCTTATTGGAGACTAAGAAAATAAAAGGGAAAGATGAAAATTAATTTGAGTATGACCCTTTCGTTGGTAGATAACAATCATTTCCTAGCAGTCCAAATATAGACAATGTCTTTGTCATTTGAGGGGACAAAAAATAGTGGATTTGTATTCTCGATAGAGGACCCAAATCCATAAAATCTTTAGGGAAAATAATGAATTTTAAATGAGTCGGATAAGGTGTGTTTAATATACTAGGATTTCAATCATAATATTATTTGTTCTCTACGGTATTTACATATGCTAATTTAAAAGTTTGACTAGTCATGCAATCCATGAATTTTGAACATGATGATCTTAACAATCTTAGTGAAGAACAGAAGTTTCATGTTGAAACTATTGAATTATTTAGGAATCAACACCATGTTGATGAAAAGAATAATGATGAAACATCATTGTGTTGAGTAAAATTATCAAGTCATGTAGTAAGGGTATAAAATTTGAAGTTGAATGGAATCAAAAAAGCTAACCTATTGACCCCAGCAAATCAATGTTCATTACTTGAGATGGGGTCACAGTGAGGATAAATGTGTTTGTTGGTAAATATTAGTGGCTTCATATCGAAGATGTAATGAAGGAAACCCTTTTGGAAGATATAATATTAATGTTACGATCTACTTACATTATTTTATCCAAAAAATAAATAATGAAATTTTTATTTAATTTTAATTATTCTTTGTTGAGTTTAGTTATTTGTGGTAATTTTCATAAGAATTTTTTTTAATGGAAACTAGAAAATCCCATAGAGGATTCTAAAATCATCTTACCAAGAATCAACTCAGGGAAGCTGATGGGAATGTAAATCCCAACCAACATGTTACATATGAACACATTATAAAAATGGAATCATGGAATTATTTCATCAAAAAAATATAGGAAGATACATATTCACTGATAAAAGGATTGCATATACAATGAAATGTTTTTTAATATTTTATTTTTTAGCTTTATTTGGAAGACCAGAATATTTAAAATGATAAAAGATTATTAGTGGTGGAAGAAATAATTGTACATGAAAAACAAAATAACCCAACTCACATTAACAGTTTTCATTATCATCATTATCATACCATATTAGAGGTAATCAGATTTATCATTACTATTTTTCTTAAATGGGAATAAAATAACTTCAGATAACTTTATATTGCAAAAATTTGTTACGGTAAATTGGAAAGTCATTTCTATATATCAAACCAATGAATTTTACTATTTTGAGGGGTATTGTGTATAATATTCTTAGATACATGACACACAAAAATAAATCCACAAATGAAACATGAGAGTGTGGGTTGAGTTACCTCAAAAGCTGAGTGATGAGTTTCATGTACAACTTGATGATCCAGATATTACAATGGTCAGTGATACTGTTGTATCATTAATGGATGGATTAAGATCTCATAAAGATACATTATATGTGTAATAAAAGAATTCAACTAAAAAACCACTAATATTTGATGAAAAAATGTTTTATGTGAGGTTTGGTAATATTAGTGGATAAAATGATAGAGAAACAAAAGGTCAGTTAATGAATATTTAGTGATTCATCCAGGAACGAAAAACAACTTTCAAGAGTACCCTATCACCGCCTGTTCCACTACAACATCTATTATCATTATAAAATCATGCAGGAACCACCTTCAAGGATAAAGTTGTTTCATAAATTCTGTATGAATAATAAATATTTTTATCTATAATAATATATGTGGTTGTTCTAGAAATTATAAATTAGATTCTCATGTTTCAATGGTCGAGAATATAGGCGATGAATGTATACACAAGGTAAATTTTAAAAATAGGTTAATCCTGAAAATGATCTAACATGTTAATTTAAGATAACATTTATTCATATTTTCAATACTTATTTATATTACTTTTATATAAATGTAAAATACTAGGAATCAGTATTTGGGATGACCGATCCCTATATCATTTCATTGGATGAAATAAGTTTATCGTCAAAAAATTTGATAGTAAAAAGTACGGAATACATGTTGAGTTTGAGAATAAAATAACAGACACCAGCCTTTTGAAGCCTATAATATAGTGGTAAAACTATGCAATCTAATAATATGATTTTCTTTATTTTTTTCATTGATTATTTGTAATTGATTCTTATAATTTACTTGATGATGAACAAAAGAAATTTAGATTAAAAAAATTTGGGATCAAGTACTTAGATATTATTCAAACCATCCCCATATTATGTGAATTGTGAATTACTAATACACTAAAATCATTATGCTGCAGATAGGTTTCGAAATATATGATTCATTGTATCTTATGACAATAATTTTGTTAAGATCTGGTGATTTCTAAATATATTCAAAATCATGGAATGAATTTGACGACTAAATATAAAAAGAATTTGGGTTAATTAAAATGGAAACAAGTTATGTTATATATTGAAATATTTAAAAATAACAAAATATTTCAATACAATGTACACACTTTGGTCAATTTTTTCATTGTCTGAGGAAGGATAATATAAATTATTATAGATATTATGTTTGAAAATTTATGAAATCTATCATAAACCAATGAAATGATATCATCCTCCAAAATGTAATTTTCCAATGAAATTAAAATTTCCCTAAAAATATTTTTAATCACTTTTTCTATATTTTTTCAATAAAAAAAGATTTCCAATAATATACGTACTCCAATGATGAAGTAAAATTTTTTATAAATGAATTGGTAGTATACATGGTGTCAAAATGTTTTGTTGTCCTAAAATTTTTTCCATAAAAACTATTTTTATTACATAGTATGGGATATCACCCTAGAAATATATTAGGGATTTGAATCATTAGTATCATAATGATTATATATTATTTTGAACTTTTTATTAAGGAGATATATAGTATAGGTAATCAATTAAGTTCAAATGTTTGGGAAGAATAAATTGTGTTAGAATGTATACAAACATCATGAAGTCTTTACTCACTAATAATTATTTAGTTAATCTATTCAACATTATCTCACCATTCATATTTAATTTAATTATCATTTTTAGCTTATGTTTATTTTGAAAAATGTGAACATTAGTTCAAAAAGAGGTCACATTCTCAAAACAAAGAAATCGACCTTGGATAGTTTTCAAGAGTTTGAAAAACATTACAAAATTCATTTATAATTTTTTGGAATTGACAGTATGAAAATTTGACACACAGTTTGTTGGATATTACATGAATTAAGTATTTTCAATAAAAATGTGTCTCTTTAGTTTAAATACCATGTCACATTTCCAAAACTGAGAAAATGATATTTTATTATTTTCAAACATTAGGAACACAATTTATAATTCATTTTTCACATGAAAGAATTGACTACACATCAATATGACACTTATTGTGGTTTTTGTAACTCAATTAACTTATTTTCAATACAAAAGAGTCATTTTTGTTTAGAACACACATAAAATAGTCAAAACCAAGAAAATGATCTCAGGTTGATTTCATAATTTCGAAAAACTATCCTTAATTTATTTTTCATGTGTAGTAATTAACAACACATCAATAGTATACATAATGTGGTCAATAGGACTCAAAGTGTTTGTTTTCGATATACATGTTTCATTTTAGTTAAATTAATATTTAAATATCCCAAACTATGAAAAAAAGGATATTTTTAAACAATATGATAATGATCTAAATCCATATATCAAATGTCTGAATTATATTCACATCAATTTGACACATGATAAGGTAGATATTACCTAAAGTGCGTGTTTTTAGTACAAAAGCAACATTTTAGATCAAAATATACATCAAATATAAAAAAACAAATAAAATGAGATTGTGTAGTTTTTAAAATTTATGAAAATGGTCTATAATTCATTATTCATATTTAAGAATTTAACACACATCAATTTGACACATGATATGATCAACATCACCAGTAGTGTGTTTTTTCAATACAGAAGTGTCATTTTAATTTAAAAGACACATCATGTAGCCGAAAATATGAATAAGATATTGGATTTTTTTCATGAATTATAAAAAAAATCTATAATATTTTTCATGAGTATGAATTGAAAGCACATCAATATGACAAAATATGTGGTCGACATAACCTCGAGTTTTTGTTTTCAATTCAAAAGTGTGATTTAAGTTTAAAAAACACAATAAACAGAAAACATATATAAAATGATCTCTAATTGTGTTAAAAATTTATGAAAATTATCTATAATAAATTTTTCATCATTAGGAATTGACATCCATCAATCTGACACATAATTTTGTTGATATGACCTGAAGTGTGTGTTTTCAAAACAAAAGTTCCATTTTAGTTTAAAACAGACATAAAATATCTGAAAAAATGAAAATGATGTCTTGTTGATTTAAAAATTTATAAAAATGATCAATTATATATTTCTGACATATAGAAATTAATCTCATGTCAATCTGACACATGATGTGTTTTTTGTGACTTGATGTTCTTATTTTCAGTATATAAGATGTACTTTTGTTTAAAACACATATCACACTGTTAAAACCATGAAAATGAGATCATATTGTTTTCAAACTATAGTAAAACAATACACAATATATTTATAACATTAATTAACTAACTACCCATCAATTTGACACACGATGTAGTTTGTATGACTATATGTACATGTTTTCAATTCAAAAGGGCCATATTGGCAAAGTGTGTGTTTTCAATATAGGAGAGTCATTTTAGTTTAAAACATGTATCACATTGACAAAAACATAAAAAATTGGACTGTTTTCAAAAATATACAAAGTGATCTATAATATATTTTCAATGGGATGGAAGAAATCACACATTAATACAACACATGATTTGTTCTATATGATTAAAAGTGTGTGTTTTTAAAATAAAAGTGACATTTTAGTTTAAATCACATATCATATAGCCAAATCCAAGAAAAATATTGAATTTTATTGAATGTTTAGGTAAATGTTTCTTATTATATTTTATATTTATGAATAGACTGGATGACATTCTGACACATGACATTGTTGGTACAATAAAATATTCTTGGTCTCAATATAAGTATCATTTTCATTTAAAAGGTATCTCACAAATCCAAAAAAGATAATAAGATCATGGATTGTTTTTAATAGTTAGTAATATGATCCATATTTTATTTTTAATACGTAGCAATTCACCACACATCAATCTGATATACAATTTGATCAATATGACTCAAGGTATGTGTTTTCAATATAAAAGTTTTCTTTTAGATTAAATCTTATATCACATAGAAAAAACTGATAAAATGAGTTCAAATTATTTTAAAAGATTATGATAGTGATCCAAAATAAATTTTTGATGTGTAATAATTACCCACATGTCAATCTGACACATGATGAGGTCAGTCTGACTTGAAGTGTGTGTTTTCGATGTAATTTTCATTTTAGTTTAAGAAAAACCTAACTTCGAAAAAACTATTAAAATGAGATATGATTGTGTTCAAACATTTGAAAAAACACTATAATATGTTTTTTATATTTAGGAATAAATTTCACATCAAACAGACACAAAATTAACTAATAACATCATTAATATATACATTAATAAAAATATAATTTATCTTGTGTGGAATATATAACATTATAATTATAGTATTTTTATTTAGTTTGATAAAAAATGGGTTTATTCTAGTTATAGGATTTTATATAGGGTTTGATCATTGAAAAGAGCCTTCTAGTTTTGATTTTGTGTACGGGTTGTAATTTTTTTTCTTAATTGTAAATATTCCATTAATGTAAATATTTTGTAAGTAATTTATTAATTGAAAATATAGTATAATGTTTTGATTGTATTCAAATATATTTTTACTTTATATTTCTTTTCCTTTTTATATATACTAATAAGGTTTGATTTTAGAGTTATTTATCATGGATGTGGTAGGGATATAACTTTGTAGAAACCTAAATGGACTTAATCAGTAGTAGATGAAGCACTAATAAAGGGTCCCTTCATCAGTTATTCATTTAGAGCTTATAAAGGATCTCTTTTTATATTCTTCATCTAGTAATAAAAAATGGCCTCTTTAACAGTTCATTATCTAAAACTAATAATGATACCTTTTACTAGCACTTTTTTGAAGTGTTGACTAAAAGATTATTTATCAATGATTTTTTTCCACTGATAAAATTCATTGGCTTTAAATATAACAAATATTTTTTGTGATTTTAATCATTGACAAGCATAAAATTTATAACTATTAAAATAACAATTTATAGTGGTTTCCTCTCTTTCTCCCATTGTGTATATGGACACCCATTCTTTGATTTATTTATACAATGTGACATTTGATCCAATACCCTCTTTTATTTTTTGATGCTAAATATTGTAATTATATGGTCAATTTATGTATATAAACAATTTCCAAACAACCAACTAGATCTATCATAAATTATCTTTGTCCCTAGATTATAGGAAGCTTCACCTAACTCCTTCATGGGGAAACACTTGTTATATCATTCCTTAATAGACATTAATATTATTATGTCATTTTCAATATGTATTATTTCACCAACATATACTATTAGTATAATAACTAAATTCCCATTAAACCTCCTTTAAACACATGGATTGCATTCATTATTAATATAACCAAATTCATTTATAACACTATCAAATAGAATATTTCATGGACTAGATTATTCCTTCAATCCATAAATGGGTCTCTACAACTTGGATATCCTTATGGAATCTCCTATATTAATAGAAACTTTTGGTTGTGTCATGTTGACTTATTCATTAATGATCCCAATAACAAAAGATATTGTCACACCAATCTATGAACATTCATAGTCATGGAATATTGTTATAGAAAGTAGAACATTGGTAGATTTAAACATTGAAACCGGTAAAAACGTTTCATCAAAGTCATTTCCTTGATTTTGATTAAACGATTTATTCAATATCCTTTCTTTATATTTATTTAGTTTTATTTTCATGTATAGTTTTCACATGAATTATCAATTTCACCATATGGGATACAAATCAACTAACACATTGACCAAAACCCAAACATAGTTGTGATACCTAGAATTCATTTCAGAATTCATGGATTCTTTCCATCTTGCATCTTTAGATATCTCCACTTTCACTTTGTATGAAATGGGTTAATCATTATCAACCAATAATTAGTCACCATCTTCAGTTACTATAGAAGCGTATCACTCTGGCTCTCTTACCTCTCTAATTCTCATAGAGAGTACTTGTGTTTTTTGATGTATTTCCTCCATGGGGACCTATGGAATCTATTCTTATACCATCTCTGATGTATCATGAGCATCAAATTCATCAAATTAAATCTTTTTTCAACTATACAAAGGAGTATGTTTTCCCTCTCAAGAAATATGGATTGTCTTATGGAATTGACATTCTTTTCTTAGGGGTTTTATACATATTATACCTTTGTTTCCTTTGGATACCTTATAAATGTACACTTTCCCCCCGTATAGATAGTTTATTTTATGCAAAGTACTTAACAATTTCCTCTCATCCCCATACACTTGTGGGAAGTAAAAAGTGTTTTTACTCTATACCTCAAAGGGAATTCCATTTTCATCTTTATTTGGTACTTGGTTAAGTGTGTATGTAATAGTTTGTAATACGTGTCCCCAAAGAAATGAAGGATCTTCATGACACATCAATGAAATTAACATGTCTCACAATGTAAGGTTCTTCTATTAACTAACACTATTACATTGTGGTATGTAAGGAGTAGTGATTTGTGATTGATTTTCATCTCCCATAGAATGTTGATAATATTTTAGTTATAATATTTACCACCTATATCCAATCAGAGAGTATTTATATTCATTCCATGTTGTTTCTCTAAATCATTTTGTATTTTTTGAATTTTTCAATAGACACATAGTTATACCTCATTATGTGGACATAGACATATCTAATCAAGTTATTAGTAATCCTTTTAAATTATGAATACCCAACTATAGATTATACTATAAATGGTCCACACACCATAGTTTGTTCCAATCCTTAATGCTCTATGGACATTTGACCATATCCACTGACAAGAAATATAGTCATTTTCCACATAAAAATGCACGACATATTTCACATGGTATAAGCTCAATAGGTTCAACAAAACCATATTGATAGAGTTTTTTCAACAGCGTATTATTTTCATGATTAAGATGGTGTATCCATATCTAGATTATATTTTATTCATGTGAACATGATTCATTATCTATTTCCAATACATGATTTTCATAATTTAATACATAGATATCTGTATTTAATTTTGTCCTACCTTAACATATGTTTTCATTATAAATTGAACAACTCTTATTTCCAAAAATGAAATATAGAACCATCTATCTCTAGGAAGGATTAAAATATTAATTTCCTTATAATTGTTGGTATATAATTTCTATATATTAAAACCAATATCATTCATGTTGTAAATGACAGGATGTAGTCTAAAAATGATAGATTATTCATCCTCGTGCCATTGACAACTTGCAAAACCACTTATCCTTTAGAAAATTTTTGGAATCTACTTGGTTCCTATATTTGGATAGATATGTTATCACCTTAAGATATGTCTAAAAGAATATGTATGGACATTGAAATATTAAATTTGACAATTAATACACCATTAGATTCCCCTTGATTCTGGGTACATTTAATATTTTAGTGGCTTATAATTCCACATGAAAAACATACTTCCCCCTTTTCATTTACCTACCTCCACATCGTTCTATCATTGAAAGGATGTTACTTGGTATACAGAGACTCTTTATGAGTCTTAGGCCCCTTCTCATTATTATTACATTTCATATTCACCATAAGGACAGTGGGTTTTTCCTTCCATATGTCCTTATAAACATTGACAATTAGAGTAATATGTTTTTAAAGACTCTTCTCAATATTTCTCATATAATATTTAATCATAAATTTGGATGAAGACTTGGGTTATGAGGATTGTATGAGATCTATGAAAAAATCATCATGAAATTTAATCCCTAATATTTTTAAGCACTCAATGTGGTAACGAATATCTACTACATGAGGCCCTAATCAAAATAACTCTCCATGAATTATTGTAAAAATGTGAATTTTAGATCACATATCTCTCTTGTCTCCCCTTCTTTTTATAGAGATGTTGATGGTGAAACACCATACTATTTCCATCCGAGTACACATGTTTCTTCAGAAGTTCATTGGTCATGGATGTTAGTAAGAAACACTGAGCATATGTAAAAATTTTCATATGTTTCTCATATGAAAAAACTCTTCATCACTAGCCCCATTACTAAGTACATCAGTAATAGGTTCTTCCAACATATAAAATTTCTTTCATGTTGTAGGATAACACATATGTTCATTTTCTAATCAATAACATTTATGCCTATGAGAAGGTTATCCTTCTCAAGTATGGATCACAGTAATATGTGCGAATTCATTTTATTACACTTTCTACAAATAATATGGTTCATGTTTTAGTACATTATCTTATAAAATTTTGACAAATAAATATATATTAAATTGTTTAGTCTTATTCTATTTAATTAAAACCCAATATCCATCCACATTGTCTTTAGATATAATGTTTCATAGAAATTATAGTGGAAATGATTCATTTTCACCTTCTCATCACCCTGATATTGGCATGTCATGTAATTTTAATGGTTTTAGGTAGGCATTCAAAATTCAAAATATTAAATCGTGGTTCAATGACGTGTTGTGTGGACTCCCCAATCCTAAAATCCATAAAATTGATTTTCTCTAACGTTCCCTCATAAGTAAATCAGACCTATTTTTGTTTTCAACCCTTCATGTGAACTAAGATAAGTCAACCAAAAACATTATGTTTGAATTCCCTCATAATTAGAAGAACTGAAAATTTGGATGGTCATGATCATTGAACTAGTTTTTAATTTTAACTTACCTAGTGGAAGGCTATACCGAATTATTATTTATATTATGGAGATATTTTTTATTTTATTTTTAAATTTACAATTATTATGTACATTATATTCTTGTTAATATTAACATAATTTACTAAAGTTATTAACCATGTCATAGGTAGTATTTACATATATGTACATTTATTTTAGTTCTATCTTTAATGCTTAAAAATTTAGTAATTATTGTAATCATAAAAAATAATACATAATGATATAACCATGAAACCTACTTGAAATAAAATATAAAGTTTTATGATCATGAGGTTTTACTAATTTTATGTTTATATATCATATCATAAACTAACCATTGACCATAGGGTAACAACTTGAACAATTTAAGGATCATCTTTCGGCTTTCAACCAATCTAATTATTTACCTCTCTCGAATTGGATTCAAATCAACTAAAAATTGAACCACTTCCACTATCATAGGTGCTCTATCAATTACATATTATTTTACACACATGCATGTGGGGGAAAAAATAATTGGTTACGGGTTTTATGTAAAAATAAAAATAGGCACACATTCCTTTGCAAAATGACATGAGAGATGATACACATGCTGAAAATTTAATTTGATAAAAAATTATATAAAACCAATAAAATACAATTGTCTATTATTAGATCATGATAATCCACACACATGAAATGAATTATGAATTTAATAAGATGATCATTTAATTCTCATCATTATTATTTAAGATGATCCATTCATGAGATAATTTGTTTTCTTCATTAATTAATAAATTCTTTTCTATTAAAATCTCATATGAATTTTCTTGGGATTTTCATCAAACATAATTTTAAACAAATTAAATTAATTTATTTAAATTTAACTATGTGAAAAAAATATAAACCTTGGATCAAACATGGTGACTGACCATCTGAACTACCACACATGTATTATAGTCGTATACTGTTTACTCTTATGAGATGTGTTATACATGACATATCACATAATTTCACAGGGTGTATTTTAAAATCATTGAACAGTTGAACACATGGTATATACATATCATGTTATGATTCAATGTGAAATTATTTTTAACTATATTATTAATTATACATGATATGTGGATATGAACATTACACATAAATTAATTAGACATATATTTATATATATAACTCATCACATGAATTGTACTATCATATTGTTGACAACATAGAACCAATCATGATATGTTTTTCACTGTATAATAAATTGTTTTCTATTTTTATGTATATTGGTAAATGTTCAATACATGTAAATTGAAGAAACACAACATGTATTATATTCACCATCTATTAGTGGAATATGCCTAGGGACTCAGCGTGTAACTGCACCATGGAAAATATTGGTGCACATGGTGTTTATATGGACTACATGGTATGCGGTCTTTGAGTTACATATTCACCCATCATGTAAACTATGTAAGAGGATACTTGGTCCATCTATGAATAAGGGTATAAATACCACGTATAGATGATATGTGGCATGTACTTTGGATGACCGTGTGCTAGGCTGGCGCAGTCAACATGAGATGTGTAATTAAATTCACAATTTTTAATAAATTCACACAACTCGAATTAGTTATGAATTAAATAATGATGCATTATAAACTATTACACAATGTTTACCTTCAGGATACATGGCATGAACTCTTATTATCTGACCAGACTAATCATCACCTCTAGATGAGATCTTCAAATTTATTTATTTTCTAAAATTAATTGATTCGATTGTATTTGTGACAAATGAAGAACAATAAAGTAGACCTCTCAAATCAGATTACCGAAAAATTAAACATGAATTGAAAACTAATAGGAAATTCATTAATCAAACAATGATATATAAATAATTATGAAGAATTATGTTACAGATCTGATACCACTTGGAGGTTTTAAATGTGCTGGAAGAATTGGACGGGACATTCACAACTGTACAATTTGTCATGATCAAGGATTAATCCAAAATTTACACAATAATGATCATCATGATCAATGGAATTGAATAGAAGAATATAGAAAATAGATAAAGACCAGAACTAATGGAAAAGATCAAAACATATTATATATATTTATTTTATTAAGTTAAAGAATTAACTTATTTTAAATTATTTCTTCCTTTATGGATATGATGATGTATCTATATTCAGCCTTAATTGTTTTGTTTTAATAAAAAATAGACTCCTTCTTGTACTGATCAACATATGTTCCATGAACCATTGAACATTTCATAAGAATCTATTCATTATAGAATTATAGATCCTAAAACTTGTGTCATTCTCTTCTGTTATCTTTGTGAATTTCATTTAAGGGTTTCTCCTTGATCTCTCCCTAGACTGGAGCATGGATGGTGAAGTAAGATCACTTTCTTTTCAACCTTGAATTCTCGGAGAGGGAACCATATAGTCCTTAATATAATTCTCTCCATATCTCATTTTTCACAACACAAAATGAATTGTCTCTCTTAAGAAAACAACATAGTTGTGTTTACATACAGCTGGGGTTAGAAAATAATAATTTCACATCAATAATTAATTATTTCCAAAATCTATGTGGAACCCCATGTCAATAATAATAATAATAACATTGTTAATATTTATTGGCATTCCCTAAACTCACTAATTAAATTAAATAATGATTATCCAATGAATATTCAATATATATTATTTCTCACTAGACCATTAAACTCAATCTTCAATACCATCAAAATATTTATCCAACCATTAATAATGACTATTTTTTAGTAAATAAATATCGAAACCATATTCTCTAATAAATAAAAATATATTATATTCACAAAATATAAAATTAATATTTATTAAATATTATGCCCAAATTATATTTTCTTGTATAACATGTGATGAAATATATGTGCTCAAGATATCATGAATGATTATTAAAACACATTTATGAATAATATTTATTCAACTTGTTTAATAATAAATAATTTTACACTATTTATCTACGATTTTGGATACACTTTGAGAGTGAACCTCTAAGACACATTCTCATTGGAATTTATTGAAGCAGCCTAATATCCACGGTTAGAGTCTAGAATCATGACAAGACGCATACAAAGAAAGAAGTTATTTCTGAAAAAACATAATACTTCACATGGATTCTTATTGTGTAATTTAATCTCTTTATCATGATATATTTAATCATGTTGGTTGCATGCTCGTGTCATCAACCTGTGTGCATGATGCCTCTTTCATTGAATTTTAAAGATTTGTACATTCCTATAGAACACCATGGTATGGGATATATTTAGGATATATTATTTTCATAAATGGGGATGAGATATCAACTTCCATTAATTAACAGAAGGGAAAACAGTTTCTCACATTATTTATTAAAAACTATTTCTTGTGAGACACCCAACGTATCATACATTATAGTGAACATATTTCTTCATGGTTTTTTGTCGAAAAATCATAATATAAGGCTTATAATTCATAATAATAATAACAGTCATAAATTCTAATGGACAATACACACAGATATAGATAGAAAAATCCAATGATGCATATAAATTTAGATTTCCTACTAGCGGGTCAGGTTCTCATAATATCATACACTTGATATTACCAAGGGTGTCATCCATGAGAAGGTGTCTCAAAGACCAATGATTCTGAAACCATGGTAGAATGTATCATTTGTTCCCCTAAAATGTTTTCATCAACATATATAACATATACTTAAGAATACTCTATTTGTAGTTTGAATCATATCATCGAATTCCTATTACCATTCAATGTGATAGCAAAACGTAGAAGAATAACACCTACAATGTTATACAAAAAGAAAAATTATGTTGTAAGGAGTTTAATAATATTCAAAAATAAATTCATATAGTTTCTCACAAAGTTCAGGGAATTTGCTTCTAGGTCACCAACTCTAATATTGAAATTGTATCTTATAGACCTTACAACTTGTAACTTCCATATTTTATATTTAAGGAATATTGAGTTTGACATTTGTTCATTTATTAATGATTCAATATTATTGGAAAAGTATATATATTTAATTTTTTTCTTATAATTGGATGAATATTATATTCAAGGATTATTAATTAAATGTTAATATTTTATTTTTGGATATTAGAACGGTTGACATGTCATTAATATGGGTTTATTTATTTAAAATAGATAGAAATTCTTATTGTTACTTTTTTATGATGAATTTAGTGTATTATCAATCAAACCAGGTTACATGGTTTTTATTTTGGGATTTAGAAACATATTTCAATGGAAATAAATAGCATAAATTTTTATGACGTGTCATCAAATTATGAGTGTCAGTAACGGTATTTTTGGATTTAGTGGACGTTTAAATAAATTCTAAATGTTTCAAACTTTTTAAACCACAACAAGATGTTTCATGATGGTTTCAAAAAAACCAACATGGATTACATTATCGGGAAATATTTCATTGAGGTTTTATCATAGTTAGATTGTATTTTATGAAAAGTCATGTATTGTCTACTTAGACCCCCACTAATCATTTGTAAATGAGTTTATTTAAATAATATTTTTTTTTCAAGAATTTTTTTTAAATTAATAATGTTATAATTTATTTTAGTTTTTTGATTTTTCTATTATCTAGGCTCGACCTGAACCTAGAATCATCCCACTATGGCCCTACCAACCTAGGATAGGCACACCCCGACCTAGGCACAGCACAAATTGACCTCTAAAAACCATACATAAACACTCTTGTGTGGGTCTACCTCCACCCACTCAGCCTACCATAGAAAATGAATCACTTATTAGTGTTTGGTTATAATTGTATCTGTTATCTCTTGGTTATTTTTCAAATTTTTTACCACTATACCATGTCTTTTGTCCATCAAATAAATAGACATTAATATACATGTTTATATTGATAAATACTAAAAAATATACACATACACACAAAGATATATATATATATATATATATATATTTGTGGTTGTGTACTAATAATTTATAAATACTAATAAATAATTCATAATTAATAAATAATCACACACAAAAACATAATTATAAACAAGTAAATTTAAATATATGGTTATACATAAATAAATATATATACATACACAAAATCGTAGATTCACATAAATATATACAAATATATATATATATATATATATATATATAAATTTAATATACATATATATAAATATAAATAATTATATGTAAATGTATATATATATATATTTTAATTAATTAATATTTATTATTATTTACAAGTTAATAGTCATAAAAACTGAAATAATTAATAGTAACTAGTAATTATATGTTGCATATATAATTATATATTTACATTTATTATGTTTTTAGAAAGGTAAAGATTTACATATATGTTTATAAATTTAAAATAAGCATGTTTAAATTATTAATTAATATTTATAATTTTTAAAATAATTATAATTCAATATCAATTACATGTTACTTATTACTAGGAACTTATTACTGAATATTAATATTCATTATTAATTTAATGATTACTAGTTATTAGTAAGAATTATATTGTATTGATTATTTTTTTAAAACTCACACGAGTTTATAAGAATTCATTCATATATTTATATATTCATTTGTGTATTTATTTATTCTCTAAATATGTAAACATTCATAAAAAAATATGTTCCCACTTTATTGTTGGTAGTCGCTTATAACAAAAACATTATTAGTAAGTAATAATTAGTAATAATCAGTTGTTATATTTATAAAAAATAATATTAGTTATTAAATATTCATTAATATTAAGATATTTATATCATTACATGTATTTAAATACAGACACACACACATGCATGCAAACATATATACATACATATATATATATATGAATATATAATTATATAAAATTAAAAATTAATAATTATTATGTCTTATTTGAAATTATAAATTAATTAGATATAATTAATATATATTAATAGAAAAGTATTATTAAAAAAAATAACTTTTATGAATGTGGGTCTATGAAATAAACCTTCTTATCCCTTTGAAAAGTATCTTTTAGCTTCAACTTAATATTGCGGTTCCTTTATTGATTCTGTTAGGATGGACCATACAATGTGGAAAACCCTAGAATATTTCAGTATAATGGTACATGGAAAGAACATATCATCATTAAATTGATTTCACCATAAAAGTGATCTCTTCATTAACCAAGAAAATCAAATACACACAGACAGGTAAATTCTTTAGAGATCTTCACAACATTAAGGTGATTTAGAAGTTGCATAGAGGGACTGGTTTCACAGGTTCCTCAGTTTGGGATTTATAATAAAACCATGTTCCACCTAATTCCAATTTAAAATATTGTTATTATAGTTTATAGTCTTAGGACATGGTATTTCATTAGATTTATGATGAAATTGCCCAAATGGACCCTAGATTTTTTTTTCAGGATATGGAATTGTTGATTTTCCTTCTTTAGGATTCTTTGGAACAAGTGCAGATTTTTCATGGGGTTGAATCTTTTTTTAGTTAGATAAAGTCAAACCCATTACTCAATTTTTATGTAATGAAACTCTTAATTTTATTATGAACAATTAAATGAACTCATGTACATTTAGATCATTTTCTAGTCTAATAATTATATTATTTGGATATGCCTAATTTCTATATATTAAATAATATATAATTCATTTATTATTCATATAAAATGAGTATAATGTAAAAAAATATGATAGTGTATCAACTGTCCATCACCAAATATGGCACTGCACTCACTAAATGATGTAGGGTTGGATGGGGTTTTTAGGCTAATGTAGTGTTTTCCTCTATTTTTCATATGCATTACAGAAGGTCTTATCATGGGAATAAATATTACTTATTATAAGATAGTTTTTTTAAAGGATGTAAAATATTTATTATTTAATTAAATATTTATCCGAAAAAGTGTAATCATTTTTATATGAGAAACCAATTTTTTTGTGGAAATTATGACACTGTAATTGTGTTCAGAATGGAATTTTTTTCCTATGTAAGGTATTAGGTGTGTTTTCAGGTATATGATTTGGAATAAAAATATTATAGTACGTAATTAAAATACCTATTGACTTAATTATTGACTTATATAAAATCATGTTGTATACATTCTCTAAACTATGTTTATCAACTCTTTTCATGATCCTAAAAAAAGTATGAGAGGGGGGTGATGGTTCATGGTGTTAGAGTTTATTTTCCAGTCATCACTAAAGAATACTGAGCATCGAAAATTGATCCTTGTGTCTCAACAATATGATAATTGATTCATTTTCATAATCTTCATGAAGTTAGAAATTACTCAGTTTTAATTCAACCATGTTCTTCATGAATTTAATTTTCTCCTCTATGATATATACCATAAAACTCATCATGATGAAGATATGATAAATTCATAAAAACTCATTTATTTATTATATATATAATTATTGATTAAATATTTAAATCACTTTCAAGTAAAAATTTTCATTTTTTAATTACTATTTCTTTATTGTATTAATGTGTGATAAGATAATAACCATTCGGAATTTAATTACAAATGTTTAGGGTGGTGGATTGAAAAGATGATTAGTTTCCACTACATCTACAAGAACACTGTGAGACTCTATTCTGACACATACCACAACACCTTTCAAAGGCGTAACCAATAGTCTTCACCCCTAGGGGCAAACAATTTAGATTTTAACAATATTTGAAAAAAATATTCATTGAGAATTTATTCGTTGGTCACACTAACATAATTTTATTCTATTTTTTTAATCCTTTATTTATTATAGATATTCTAGTATTACATTATTTTAAAAACATATATAGTAGTTCATGATTGATTTCAAGAAAAATTTCCTAAAAATTTCATTCTTTTGTTGGGTAAAACTCTTACAATTACATATTCTTTATTCGTAAAATTCAAAATATGGATTCTCAAGTCTTCATACTACTCAACTACATATAATGGGGGTCATTTTAATAGAATATTTTTCTTTACTACAATTATCTTCCTTTCATTTTTTTATTACTCTCCTCATATTGTATCAATGATAAAAAGTTTTTTAGTAATATATTTTTGTTTTGCTGCTTCATTAGTGGTAGAATAATTCCTCCCATATGAGTGAAAAAATGGGTTACTTCAAAACCATATAATAATATAGAGATGATCATTGTAGGAGTGATTTCACTGATTAATGGTGATTTTGGATGTGGTATGTATATTTCATGATGAATTGGGATATATTTGTGGTGAAAAAAATGAAATTAATCGAATAATGATAGGGAAATTACATCTATAAAAGGTCCCAAGTACATTTTGTGTAGTCTAAGCAGAATATGCTATGTGAGAATGATTCCACTAGAGATAAGGTTTTTACATAGTTAAAAATATCAAATGAAATGTGATCGTAGGTCCACACTCTTTGATTACCATACGTTGTATCTTATGAGTGTATTTAGGTACACCGAATCATATAATTGGTCCCACATATTAATAAATCCATGGAATATGATATGTATATCTTGTATATGACTCAAACAAATTTGTACAAGCCCTATTATACCTTTTCATGATGAGTAGTTTTAATTATCATGTAAAGAAATTAGGTCAATATTGGTTGGCATGTGATGAATGGTTGATGTCAGATGTTGATTGACCAATATGTCAACATGTACTCAGTTTATTGACATTAAATAACACATTAGATATTAGAAATTTAAATACCCTCAATTTTCAAACATGATAAATGAATATTTTTAATAAGATATAATATTGAGCTACATCTTATTATATTCATAATTATTGTTATATGTTTTCTTTTTTCCAATGATCATGCTGCAAGATATCTATTCATATGTTAGAAATTATGAGTTAGTTAGTAAATAGAGGAGCTACCAAGGAAGACTTGGATAGAAGAGAGATGAATTACTATTATTTAATACTTCAGATACTATAAATTATTTTGTTTCTAAAATAGTTAATCATCTATTGATGATTGGAAAAGATAGTTGAAAGTTGATGATGATGATACATGGAGATTTATGGTGGCCTATACAATTATTGTATAGAATCAATTTAGGGGATTTTACATCTATTTAGATTTTGAATATGTTATACTATGTGGATTTTCATTGAGTTTACAGATTAATAAATAATATATCACTATAAATAAGTTTCAAAGATTGATATTCTTAGAGAATAATGTAGATGGTTTTATTTTTATGGATATTTTTTCTTCAGTTATGAAGATTAAAGATTTTTAAAATATAATGAATATACACTTGGATGATTCTGTGTGAGGAAAACAATGTTGAGATGAATTGATATAGGATCTAGATTTAGTGAGGAATAAATGAATCACTTTGAATAGTCTCAATATATATAATAAAATATGATGTTGAGTTAGTATGAGATCTTTTAAGTACAAGGAGTGTCATATATTTCAATTTATTCATGTTTATTTTGATATCATTCAAGTATATTTGATGATATACTAATGTGATTTTTTATAATTAATATGGATGGATATTTTTTTGGATAAGTTCTCAATTTATTGGAAGATATCTAAGATATCTAGAGATCACAAAAAGTATCCTGGATCATAAATAAGAATATAAAAAGCAATGTGGAAAATCATTTAGTAGATATGGATTATTTATTAAAACAATATGCATAAGAGTAAATATTTTTCAAAATAAACGATTCACTTTGATGCAATAGATATCCCTTAGGACAAGTAATATTTTCTCATGAATACAATGTAGTAACACTGATGTCACACTGAGAAATTTAATATTAACTTAGGTCATAAATTAGTTTAATATGGTGAAACATAATATTAACACTACTATTTCAAAGTATGTGTAAGACTAAAATTGAGAATATATAAGATTACATTTGAGATTATAGAGATTACATAAAATGTCATTTAGATCACATAAGTGAAACTATGATGATTTGTAAGAGTATCACTGAGTTTCAAAGTGATACATAGGATACTTCAAAAGGACTTCTATGATTATTTAGGTGAAATTTATTATAATTTGTAATGATACTATACTATTCATCATAGAATTATTATCAAAACTCCTAGTGAAATAATCTTTGATTCAAGTCAATATTGGTTCTAAAATATTAAGGAGAAATTTATGGCATGATATGATTCTTTTTTACATAAATATTATTTTATGAGATAGAGTAATATATGGAAAAGTAGATATGGGATTTATGGAACCATGAATAAATGCTAAAGATGAGATTCAAGGGAAGTCAATTTTGGTTATTCGATCATTCATGACAGTTAAAATTGATATTATGTATAGTCATATTTATTAATTTTGTGGGATTATATTCATAGAGGATATCAGGAAGAAATAACAAAAAACCACTCAGACATTTAATACTAGAGAATTTGACATTTTGATTGACTAGGTTTATAAAAAATTGATTCATGTTTAAGAGAATTTTTTAAAATGAATATTATACAACCATAATTAATTGAGATTTCCATATCCAAGTATATGGAAAATATCTATGTGATATTTTAGGAGTATATAAATATGAATATATGTCAGAGAAAAAGGGGAGTTAGATGTATTTGATTAATCATAATGGTAATACATTCATTATTAATGAAGAATAAGATTGACAGAGGATATTCTAAAGAGGCACTAGTTCTCTACATTAATTATAATTGAATATAAATAATGATAATGAGATACTAGTGTGTGTGTCATATTTTAAAATATATTATATATGTCAAAAAAATTGGATAGAAGTACTAATAGGTAGTCACTAAAACCTTTAAATATATTAACCATCACATTTTTTAAATGAAAATGAAGATGATATACAATAATGAATATCCTATTGTGTATGTTAGAAGAGACATATGATTGATGATTATTTTATAACCTATGGAGTAACATATGATAAATTTTTCTTAGAATAAAATTATTCTTACTAATTTTTATTCATTATACGGATCCAACTAAATTTATTTATGGGAGGAAGAGATAGTTCGTTCCAGTATCTGAGAATAGGATGTTAGTTCATGAAAAATACAGTTTGTGTTGTTCATTTACTATTTCGAGTTATATATATATAATGGTTTCAAGGATATCACATTTAACTTGGTTATTATTAATAATAAAATATCATATGTTTGTGTATGGTAGAACAACTACCATAACTAAGGCATCCATCAATTATTTGTAAGTAAACCTCATAAATATCTTTGAGCTTTTTTGTTTTTAATTTTTTTTATATTCTATGTAAATAGACTAAGTGTTAGTGAAGTGTGTTATATTATATTAACGTTAATTTTTTATAAGGTAAAATGGGAAAAAAATATTATGTCCAATTTAAACACATCGATTATCCCCACACCCATGCGGCGTGGTTGCATTAATCTTGATGAAAAAATCACACCAAAGTGGACGACATGTTCCACACATTGTGTATATACCTATAAATCATGACACCTGTCATATAATGGGTATTCCTTATTATAGTTTACATATATATATATATATATTCCTTATTGATGTTCTTGATAGCCAACAGTCTGAAAATTAAATTTTTAACTAAAACATACTCTATTGTGTGGTTGACTCATGGGTTTTCCATCCATGAAGCTAATTGTGAAGGAGGAATTTTTGGGGTTGTTTCTAGTGTACATAACTTGATAATGGATTGGCTAACTATTTTAGTACTTCTATTAACTATGAAGCATTGGTTTTAAGGGTGTAGTGGTGCACGCACAGTTGACACAAGGATTATCAAATTGTGGAGTAAAACCATTCCATTTTACTAGTTCATTAAACACATATCCTTTTCCAATTTCTCCCTTATGATATTTTAAGTCCATATCCCTTATTTCTCATCCTCACATGAAAAAATATTCTCTAATTATGAGTGCATCTCCAACTTTTATTTAGGTGTATTCCACTTGGATTATTGTTATTTAAGTTTTTGGTAAGATATTTTATTCTTGATTTATCATTCTATTCCTCCATTCTACCTTTTTTATTCCTTTATCATGAATATTTCAAACCATTTGAATATAAATTGATGAATATGGGGTTGTTGATGGTGTTTTTTGGGTTGATTCATCATGGTTCAGGGGTGTGAGTACTTCTCTTACATGATTACAATAGTTTTTATCAAAGGAATCAAATTAAGAAGATATTTCAAGTTTAGTGTCTACATAAAGTAGTTTATCATGGAAACCCTTCAAATAAAAATCTCATGTTGTTTTTATTTAGAAAATTTCCATTATATTAATGTTTGATTAGAAATTTATCCATGTTTTATGTGATGTCTTGTTTTTATTGGTAAATTAATATGTTATGATGGATTTTCCAAGAGGTTTGAATTAAATTAACTTAGTGTTTTTTGTTAAATGTATAAAATATATTTAATTCATTAAAATGGGGTTTAAAGGAGTTTTAAAAGATTTAATTAATAGTTTATAATTGTTGACCTTTTGTTATCACAAATTTTTTATAGAATTTGGTTTTAAAAGGATTATGTAGTTCGAACATATTATATATTTTTATATGTGGAATTTATTTTCACGTGGGGGACCATGGGTGTGTGTGTATATATACAAGAATTAGATATAATGAAAATTTTCAAAGGGACTGTGTAATATTTTTTAGGAAGGCTAAGAGAGAGTCCAAACATTTGTGTAAAAAATAAAGTGAGCCATTGGGATAGAGACTGAGAGATCTTCCAAAACATTTATTTATGGACTGAGTGAGATCAAAGATGTTGGACCTAGGGAATACAGAGAGAGATTCAGAACTTTTTTATACTATCCAACTGACTCGAAATCCTTATATTAGACTAAGTCACACTATCCCTTATTTTTTGGTCCCATGGTGTATGTTAGTTATTCTCGGTTGGTTTTATATGTTTTATACTTGATGATACTGCGTTGATATATTAATATGTTAATTTCTTGTGAATATAGTCCATTATTTTTCTAGAATATGGTGTTTATTATTAGGCTCAACTTTATTTGATGTCCGATTTTTTTGATTATGTTCTTTTTGGAGGATTGAAAATTTATTTGAGAATTTTCTATTCATTATTTGAAACATTGTTTTTTTAGAAAAGAAAAAGATACCTTTTAAAGTAAAATGTCATTATATTTTTAAAAATGTGAAATTTGTTTAAAACAGAATTCTAAACTATATTTTGTTTCATGAACCAAGTCCTTATATTGATTCATGTTGGTATCCCAATGTTCCTTGTTCCTCAAACATAGCATACAAACTTAGGCATATACACACTTTGTTTTATTGGACACATGTAAAGGTAATGGAGTCATACATTTTAGTGGAACTTATTGATTTATAACATATGGATTTATTGTGTTGGAGAAGAGGTGGTATCTTGAAGTTAATCTCATTTGGAGATTTTTCAATTTTGGGTATAGTTGGGATGTTCAGTATTGTCATTTTTTTTATACCTATGTTGAGTTTGGAGATTTTAACTATGGATATCATGTGTATCTACCTTATCATATATATGTTGATGTGATGATTTCTATGATATTATCCTTTAGTAATTTTTGTGTTTACTCTATTGCATATTCATATTTTTTTTATCATAATTATTTGGTTGGTGTGTATATCTAATTCATTGATGGGTCATGTCAGTTTTACATGGGAGAAAATGTTCTTAAATGGTTGTTTTTTCTTCCTTTGTTCTTATCACCAGACCATGGTGATTGTAAGCATGCTTTGGGTATTTTCAAGAATTTTCTCATGTGATTGGATTGGTTGAATTAAGATGATTCAAAAATGGTTTCCATTGAATCTTATTTTTTTCGTTCAATTTAAAACTATAACTACGACCATCGGAGCTCAGGTTGGTGGAGTGGAAGAGTTCCTAGAACACCCTTATTCATGTCAAACCTACAGTTACCATAGGTGGTCTATGATAGAGTTTAATTTTTTATCTGAGTTATGGTTTGAGTTAACATGGATTTATGAATTTTTATATTGATGATAGGAAATGGGGTGAGCATATGAGGTATATTGAGTTTCAAGTTAAAACAGGAGGGGTAATATGAGGCACATTACTTTTTTTCACTTTCTGTAGTAATCTTGTAGAGCCCATGTATTCGAATCTATTACATTTTATTGGAACATTGACTGATATTTTCTAGTATTCTTGAAAATGAATCCAAACCATTCATAGTGAAAAAATGTTTAAAATCACTATGGTGTCACACATTTTCAATTTTAACATTCTATTAATTCAAACACATGTTCTTTAAAGTTCATTATGGGTGTTTATATATGTTTAATTGATATTTATTGGGATTTTTGTGTGTATTAAAAGTGCATGTGGATTTTGTTTAATAGACAATGGGCCTCATCTAGTAGTAGAGAGAGAGCTATATATAATGACCCATGGATGAACCCTCTAGCTGATCCAAGTTTTGTGGAGTGATTGATTTCTATGATCTATTATTTTGGCCTTGAGGGTAATCGAGACCATACCTAAACAGTAGATCATGATTAAGTGATCAGTTAAAATGATCCCTCAGTTTTTCAGGGTGATTAAGGAAATGAGGCGCCTGAGGACTGTCTCTAATGTTTTAAGATAATGTTACATTTTTTTAAAGACACTTAAAAGATTGGTGGTTTGTTTTAAAATTATACACTGAATGGACATGGTAAGAAATTATGGGATGTCCATGTCCCTAGAAAATATAAAAGAGGACCTCACATGGATTACCATTAAAACAAATTTTATTTAGTATTTCTATCCAGATACATTAATGATAAAAAATCACATTAGTTCATAATGGCTGAGAAAGGGTACTGTTTGGTGATGGAGCAAGCTTCATGGCTTAGTGAGTCAATTCTTGTATCTCTTAATCTCCTCATGAATTATTACCTTAAAACTCATCATTTTAAATGTCCATGACGGTAGAGATCATGGCAATGCTTATCCAATTACTACCAAACTATGATGAGGTGATTATTAAGTCCAATAGATGACTATAAAAAGATGTCTCATTAGAATTACATTAGTAGGTTGTAACCATATCTCTTCCTTTGGCCAGAAGATGAATCATTATGAACCTCATCAAGGAAAAAGTAAGAGCATCCATTAGTCATCTAGTTTAATTAAAATGGTTTTTATGGTGTAATAAGTTATCCTATTACCAGGGTGGGATGTCTAGCCATACCAAACCTAGTTTTTCTAGGTCTCCAATGATGTTTCACTAGTGATGGCCCTTGAGTTATCTTCAACACTTCAACCAAACTACCTTGTATTTGAGTGGAGTTGGTTCCTTGTATTTTATGTGTTAGTAGGTGTGATAAGATACTTATAATAGTGTATAATCTCTCCCTAATCTTAAATGGTTTTATCATTAGGTAAATAAGTTTCATTAAAGTCCAGATTGTAGAAGTATTTACAAATCAGATATAGCTCATGAGTACACATAGTCTGAGATGACCACTATGTCATGTAAAATGCTTATTGATTATTCCATGGAATCTATTTTATTTGATATGGGATATTATTTATGAATATAATTAAATATTTCTAATTCATTGGGATTGTGAGTGGAGTTGATTCCCATTATGATGGATTTTGTTACCCTGCTGGGTTGGAAGATGGAGGAGGAATTATGTTCCCGGAGTGTCGTTTTTTAATCACTAATGTAGAATTCATGTCGAATTTAATCATGTCATGCCTAGATATTTTCTAGGTAATCATGGATATGGATTGGTTGTTCATATATATTGTTTTCATTGATTCCAATCACCACATGGTCATATTATTACCTCTTGACAGTAGCACTAACTTTATTTAAAAGGACCAGTCAGGATCGGTGATTACCTTGAGAGGGGGGTGAATCAAGGATATGTTCCTTTTTATGTTTTATAACTTAAATGATCCTTCACCGCTTGTTAGAGATAATTTTCCCCGCTAAAACACAACACACAATCACACCCATAAGAACCTCTATCTAGAATAATCATACTAACAACCTCCATCTAGTAACCTTTATTGGATGACCGTTGTCTTGTACCACTCTATCTGATACATATAATTATGATATCTTTATATCATTTAATCTATCTAATACATATTTGTTTCATACCATATATCGGATATCCTCCTTTTGGTGCTTCTTCATCAAAGGATTTGAAAAAATATCCCTGAAGGACTTCGGTCAACACATCACTTCTACATAAACTAGAACATCATTAGAAAAATTCACATCACTCCTATAACCTTTTATATAGGCATAGTATATCTAAAAAATTGTGGAGGTGCAAAAAATATATATAGGGAGTTTCCAACACTGAATGTGAATTATTTGTCAAGACGTTATTTAATAGACTGACTTCAAGTATCACCAAATGTTAGAGTCAATAAGTATCATAAATACATTCCTCAAATATTTCCCTTCATGATATCTTCAAATATTAGTCAGATCAAGGATATATTTATGAAAGTTGAATTTAAATATTTACATGTTCACAATTAATGTATTTACAAAATCATCATAAATATCCTCAACCCATAGTCTAATAATTTTTTATAGAAACCCTATCTGATTTCCTTATAATGTTTTTCAACTGGAATTCATATATTTATTTATTTATTAAATTCTCTCAGGTAATGTACAGCCCATTACTTCACTTAAGATCATCCATATAATGATTTAAATAAAAAGATATTGTCTAATAATTTAGAAACATATATCCAAAGACTCAGAAATATATATATGATGTCTTAGAAATCATTCTCTTATCATTCATCAATCCATGTCCAATCTCATTGGACTGGTTTTTAAATTACTTATAAATATCTATATGATCATTCAATAACCACAGTTTGATGGCGTGACACAATTTTCCTTAAATCATCATTATCAATTTTATGGGATTACAAATTTTCATCTGGTGGCCTTCATAATTTTTCATTTGGTATATTCGTTAGGAAAACATTGTCTGATGATATTGTTATGAATAATTTTAATGATAGCTTTACCATGTCTGTATGATATAATTCGTACTTTTAATTATCTGATGAATCATTGCCTTATCAGAATAAAATCATCTATAACTATGAGAACATGTTTTATTCATGATCCTTTAAACTTTTAAGAACAATAAAGAATCATTTGGTTTATATTTTTCTGTTAATCACATTCTGTTGGCGGTATAAATACAAGCAGACAAACATTTGGTTCTACCCTCAGTCGGATCACCTTTTTTTAGTCACCTTTTTTGTTAATCAAATAATTATATATCTTCAAAATTTTGTTCAATATAATAATATGGTGTACCCAACTTCATTATGTTTTTAACACATGTTCTTCTACAAATTCAACTGAATGTGTCTATGAAATTAATACCATCTCAAAAATCCACACAAGCATGAAAATCTTCCAACTACACCTTATTAATTTATGTGTTGTAAATTAGAAAATCATCATAAAAAATCTCATTCTATCAACTATATTATTTCTATTAAAACACAATTTAACACCTATTAGTCTCAACAACACCCCCATTTAATTTTTTTTTCATCCAGGGAACAAAAATAACATATGTTATGGAACTCATGTAACAGATAATTATCTAAAAATTCTAAAGCTATGTGAGAAATATCAAAGATGGAAATAGGAATCATTGAACAACAATACCATTTTATGAAAAAATAAAATATGTTAAAATGTTCCAAACATATTACTAAACTCAAAATGTCACTATCATAAACCCTAAACAAACTTCACCTATAAATAAAAAGTTCACATATCCAATTCAATAAAATTATATAATATTTCAAACATGATGAAATCAAAACATAACTCTTTTAAAAACCCCTAAATATAAGCACTACCAAAATATATTAACCATAAATCAATAGATAAATTTATGTTATATATTTTTTTCCCCTAAAATTAAAATATACAAGGAAAATATGTTATTGGGTATATATATTACAAACCGTAGTCGAGATGAAATAGCGGTTGAATTACTATAATCAAACTCATATTCTGAAATATTTCCTTTAGAGGTAGATTATTTAATATATCATATATTTTATCCATTGTATGTATAGAAACCTTCTATATATAATTTTATTCCACATATTCATTGATAAATAGATTCTTAATATTGTTGTGCCTAAATTTAAAACTTTGCACTAGAATCTATGTGATATTGAAAAAACTGTGATTATTTCAACCAATTAAAAGGAGTAACTTCACGTCACCCAAAAAATATTTTTGTTTAATTTTCATCTATATTATTTTTATTTCATCATGAGTAGTAAAAACATACTCGTCTTCTAATGTAATAAGGGTCACTATAATTTTTTTCTTCAAAACAAATCTCCTATAATGAAAAATCCACCATATGTGGATCTTCTGTCATCAACACCGATTTCAAAAACTACGTAGGTATAACCAAATAGTTTAATATTTCTTATGTTATCATATTTCAACCAGAAATAAATTATTACATTAATAAAATTGATATTTATCTTTCCAGAAACAATGTTAATCAATTTTGGTACACGTTGATACATATAATAATGTGAAAAAAACATAAAATAAATCTTTCCTTAAGGATATGAGATATAATTGGATTCCAATCATCTTTCTAAATAATTTAAGTTCAACATCGTTTCCTTTTCTATATTTGTATAATTTTTTCTCAAATAAATGTTTATGGAAATATGTTTGGAATCATCCATTCCATGTTTCATCATGATTTCCAAAGTAAAGTTCTCTTTAAAGTGGAAAATATACTTATTTTTATATTATATATTTGAAT
This sequence comes from Viscum album, assembly GCA_963277665.1. Lineage (NCBI taxonomy): Eukaryota > Viridiplantae > Streptophyta > Magnoliopsida > Santalales > Viscaceae > Viscum > Viscum album. The sequence goes on from OY728157.1 coordinate 82,504,415, forward strand.
GTTAATAATGTATTTCATTTATACTAAAATATATATTTTAAATTTCTCACATACCTCCCCATCAAAAATTTCATAAATTTCATCACCATTCAATGTGAATAATCAATCATCAATATAAAAAAGTACTATATGAGAAACCTCTTAATTTTTTTTATAGAGCATATTTCCAACACTTTATTTAAATTTAACTTCCTTAAGAAAGGATGCATGGTACAATACCAATATCGTATATCATATCTTAACCAATAAAAACAATTATTCAATTTGTAAACATGGTTTTCTTCTTGAAAAAGAAAGAAATGACCTGGTTTCTGAGTATATAACTCTTTTGTTTGTTCTCCATTGGTAAAAATAAACTTCAAACACATTTAAATTATAGTTTTTATCTATTTTTCTGCAATAGAAAGAAATATCTTGATGGATTCATGTCTTACTATTGGGAAAAAATTCTCATCAAAGTAATTGCATTCAACATGTGAGTAGCCCTTATATACTAAACATGACCTATTTCACGGCACTTCACCTTTTTAATTATATTTTTTTGGAAAAAACAATTTATTCCAATAGAATTTAATTATTATAGTTTGGGTATAAGTTCTCATATCTCATTTTTACCTATCTGATATAATTATTCACCCATGAAATCTATCCACTTTTTATGATTCAATTATTTTTCAACATCTCTTCCACCATCCCGTGAATATATGTTGGTATGTGAAACTATCCATTTTTTCTATTAATATGATTATTTCATCCCTAATATCCAATAATATTTTGGATCTCCACTTATTTACTCATCCATGGGTAAAATGTATGAAATTTTTCATCATCACTTGAAGTGGATAAATCAATGTCTTCACTTTGTACATCTTCTATATTATCACATATTTTATAAACATTGTTATTTTTTTAATAGAAACAAATTCACCTTTTCTTCCTCTTATGTCTATAAATGAATCTAAACCTTTTCTATCATATTGTTCCAACATTTTCACTTCTTTAATGTTAGTGATCCTTTAATTTTTCTTGTTAAAAAACATAAATCCCCCACCATTATATAACTATACAAACCTCTTTGATCCAAAATCCCATGATTATAACCTTCGACATTGATAATATAGTGCCTACCAAGCACCCTTATGTATTAAAAAAGTAGGGATTCTTATTAATATATCACATATAGAGTGATAAAAATTTATTGGAATGTAAAAAAACGTTTTTGAATGTGAACTGCATCTCCAATAGCTCTTCTCCAATAGGGTGAAGAAGTATCACCTTCAATTATCTTAATTTTAGATATTTCATTAAAAAACATATTATTTATTTATGAAAAAATCATTTTTTGTGATGCATATGGTGAATTATGTTTATGATGAATTTTATTAATTTTAAGATAATACTTAAACATCCCATTATTTATACAACACCATTATAATCTTGAAATTTCTTCATGGAATAATCTAATTTTCTTTCAACACTTATCTTGAATGTATAACTGATTTTTAAAATTTTATTTTTGTTTAAAAAAATAATATAATAGTAGCCAAATCAACAATGAAGGAAATAAATTAATTATCTCCATTGGATTATTGATTTCTCATGGTCCCATATATGCCATAATGAATAAGATCAAAGGGATGAGTAATATGTATGTCAATCCTATTAAGTGTTAATTTTTAACTCCTCCCTTTCTTGTGTATTGTAAAACAAAAAAAAATCTATCTTGACATGTTAAGAATATAATAAATACTTTCTCACCTTTTCAATTTATTCATTTTCCTTTGACACATTTGTCCAAGCCTCTTATTTCATAACTGATTCCTTTATATCTTTCCCAGATATAATGAATATTATACATCATTAACCATAAATAAATTTACATTGTTTAATTATCTCTTATTACAACATTCTTATTTTCGATTGCCTTAATTAAAAAATACAATGCATATAAAAAACTCCATTTCATTGAGCTTAATTCTCTGAAAAAATCAATAGATTATATATTAATACATTAATGAATATATAACATCTATATTTTAGTTTTTCATTCACAATAATGGAATATACAATTTCATTGATTCAGAGTGATGCATTATTTATAATTGTAATTGTCCCTTCTTTATAGTCTATCATGTTTTTTAAAAATTTAATTTCTCTGATCATTTGTGGAGAATGTGGAAAATCCAATATCCTTGTTCACTTTCCTTTTGTGGATTTGATTGCAGTTTCAATAACAAATGTGTTTTACTTTCCCTCTTTTACATGAGGCTATTATTGTAGGGACCCAAAGATTGATGTACATGGACATTACATTACTTTTGTAGAATACTTAATATATAAGAAAAGCAAACACACAAGGACCGTAATAGTTTAGTGTCTCTGGAAACATGGAATAAAATCTTCTAATCGTGGTGAAAGATCTTCAACATCTACCAATAAAGATCTTCCCCTTTTTTTCTTACCTAAAACCATTATTTACATCCTGGGGAAAAGAAAAGATAAAAGGGGTGAGCTCAAATTCCCATTAAGGGTAAACATAGAGAACATAAAACAATCCATAAAAATTTGAATGCAAAAACTTGAACATAAAATCTGAACATCAAAATATTGAGCAAAGACATGAATCTTGGAAGTACGTAAGGAATATATCATAAAGAAACATTAAGAGTGATAAAATATAATCGGAATAAAACATGTAATTGTGGAAACCATTCAGCACATGTCATGATTTCCATAGTAGCCAAGGCATTGCTGCCAAGACCATCTTAGTGGACAAAGTCCCATTCTGAATCGAGTTCACTCCTCATTTCAGTCCTGTAACACTGAACCGGATTAACATATCATTCTAGCCATGTATATCTCATGAGATATAAATCATTACCCAATTCATTGGAGGGATATATAGGTCCCACCCATCTCATAATAAAATCATTATTATGTGTGCCACAAAATCATAAACCATACATCATAGCATAACCCATGTAATAAAAATGGGATTCTTAAACATTGTGACATCATAAAACAATTCATATAATATAAATGAATTCATAAAAATAATTCCATCACAACATAATCAAATCAATGTAATAATAGGGATAAAAACAGAACCCTTTATTATCTTAGATGGAAAATAATTTTGATAAAACACTTGAACTCCATTCATGAGGAAAATATCCTTTCTACTTCAAAAACACTTTTCCTTTCTTAACCTGTCATACAATTATAAACTATGAAAAGTTGATTAAAAATAGACGTGAAAACATGTAAAGTAATATTCTTGGAAATAATTTTTTATAAATCCATTCATGCTGTATAAGTTAAAAAAACATTCTTCTCGTACTTTTTTCGGAAAAGTCAAAAAGTACCTCGTACGAAAAACTACAAAAGATTCTTTTCATATCATTTACTAAAAACTCATAGAAGGGTAAAATTGGATTTAAACAATTGTAGGTGGATGAAAATAATATTACATATTGAGGAAACATGGATTTGGATGATAAAATACACCCCAGTAAATGCCAAAATATAAACAATCTCGGATAAAAATGAGATTGTGATATTTCCCTTACCTTAGGTCCGATTTTCTTCGTAAGTGTCTAAACCTCCTGTATAATGAATTATATAATGTTATTGACTTATTCCAGAATCATTATCATTGTTATGATATTATATATGGTTCACTTATGACTTTATATTACCCGTTCTTTTGTAAATTCCATGTTAAAGAGCGTTTTGGGTAAAATCATTTCATTTATGGTTCGTGATTTGACTTGTAATTATTCATATGATTACGTAGTTCATGATTAATTAATTCCAGAATATAAAACATTATTTATATATAATATATATTCAAAATATACATATATATAATAGATCAATAAATGGAAATAAATACACCGTTCATGGAGATGGTAGGCCGTATGTACGCATGAACGCTGTTTTCGTTTCCTTATTGAGTATAATCGAATTAAGTATATGACATAGATATGTATATACATAAATCCAGTAGCTTTATAATGTCATATATTTCATTATTATATCTTATATATATATGTTATAATCATTCTTTAATGGTTAATATGGAAAATGAATCTCATCACGTCGTGGAGACGGTAGTCCATACGTACGCACGAGCGATGATATCGTTTCCATAATTATTGAATTGAATAGCAGTGAATGATACAATATATCAGAATCAGTAAGATGTTATAATAACTATGTATAGTTATTCTTTAAACCATTTTACCCATCCATGTAAGGTGGTATTGGAAATACAGATTACACCACGGCGTGGAGACGGTATTCCGTACGTACGCACGTGTGGTGATTTTGTTTCCCGTAGGATTGATAGATGGTGAAATAGGGTTGTTTCATAATTATAATAAAATATCAGTATATGAGTGATACTGATGTTATTACTTCATAATGAAACAACCTAAGAAGAAGAAGTGGAAGAAGAAATAAAGTTGAAAGAATCGGTAATGGACATTACCTCTTCCTTGAAGCGTCTCTTTGAGTCCTCCTCTTTGGGAACTAAAATTGTTCTTTGAAGAAGACCAGGACCTCTAGGATGTTTATAGGGAAGTGGAAAAGAGACTTTTTCAAGGGTTGGGCGATCTTGAAGGCTCAAATTGGTGTGAGGAAGGGAGGGAGGCGGTTAACTTTTATAAGGGAGGAGAGGGGCACCTTTGGAAATCTTAAAAATATTAATTTCTAATAAATCTGAATCCACTTAAAAACCTCCCAAAATGACACAAATTCTAAGATAAGGTTGTAATATAATCAACCAATAGAATTTATACATGTTAGTAATTTATATTAAACATTATCAACTTGATTTATCCTTATTTAATCAATTTAAATTTATTTGTGGTAATAACATTTTTAATTTTACATTATAAAAAATAATTACTTATTGGTTGTGAATTGTCCATAATTGGATACGTAATAATATTTTATACCATATAAATATAAATTTATAATTTTTAAATATTTTGTGATTTTTAATCAATTTTATAATATGTTATTTGTATAAAATAACAATAGTGTCAATTTTGACACTATTCATTTATTTGAATTTAAATAAACTAAATACAGAAGATATGTTCGAACTAAAAGATTTAATAGATTTATAAAATGTCATATGTATCTAGAAAATTTGTGGAGCACATTAAATAGTTCATATAATATTTATTTAATTATTTTTAAAACAATTTATTTGGATTATCTCTAAATAAAATAAATACTACAACATTTTTGTATAATTATTTAATATGCTTATTTCTTTCATAAAAATTAAAAATAAAATCCTATGATGAATATAAATCTATTAACTTTCACAATAATACTTTTACTCTAATTTATCATCTTAAAATCACAATATTTAAATTGTTATACTTATTAAATTATGAAGGTGACAACTTTGGCATCATTTAAAATAAAATAATATAAGTGTCATAATCGCATTTATAAGGCTCTAAATGGTAAAATATTCGACCATTGGATGATTATGGTTTACATTTACATGACCAATATGTTTTGGTCAGGGTTTTGTGTATTTTATGGTCACTATTAGTTTAATAAAAACTATATTCTTGATTTTTCACTCGATAAACAATTTAGGCATCACTATTGTGTCATAATTAAAGATAATTATTTAATACTTAAAAATTATAAATAAATTCATATGATGTAGATAATTTCGTTAGATTTCTGGAGACTATTCATGTTCAAAGTTTTATGCAGTTTATCACTAAATTAAAATTAATATACTTATAAGATTTAAGAGAGTGACATGTTGTCACTTTCTTTGGTTTTAATAATAATTAAATTATTTTCATGGAACAAAGTCTATTAAATGAAACTAATATGACCCTTATGTGATATGGGTCGACTTTTAGTCATCAAATAGAATTTTTCCAAGTGTTAGGGTAATTTTAAAATCTTATACTTACCCTTAATTAACCGATTTACCTTTAACTATGGTAAATAAAATTTACCGTAGTTACTGTTCACAATGCCCAAAAATAAAAAGTATCTTATTAACATAATTTGGACCCACTGATTCCAAATATGGAATCCATTTTTCCAAATTAAATACACAAAATTTGTAGAAATTAAATTAAAATTAATCCCGTTGTCGACAGAAAATGGGTTTTTCTTTAAAACATTGAAAAGATTTAATTGATTTAACCTACGAATTCAATGTAAAATCAATGCTAATGACATAGATTATATTAAATGGTAAAAATATATTCTTTTTATACTTTATAACCATTCAATATAATAATTTAATTACATAAGATATAACGATGAAAAAAGTTGTTTTTAATTTAAATAGAGCGTGTTTTTACTATTCATTAAAATATGAAAGTTATCAGAATAAAATGAAAATTTTATCCAAAGTAAATTTTTATTTCTTGATTCCAAAGAATAATATTATTTTTGTCAAATGAAACTTATAAACATTTCAAAAACATGATTTAATATGGGTGCGCCATCAAAAGGCGACAAAACTGTATTTTTTGAAAAATACTTATTTTACCTGAAAATTTTATTTTGTTCTTATACCATGTTCTAGAAAATGTGTTAGATGAATAATATTGTTATAAAATTCAAAATTTAGTTATTACTATTCATAAAATCTAGTTCATAACAATATTATAATAATATATTGTTGTTTAGTAAAACCCGGTATTGCGTACAACACACGCTATCAGGGAAGGTCGTGATTGCATGTAATGCAAGCCAAGTCAGGGTTGCCTGTAGTGTAAGACTCCTTTGTTGTTGCGTATAACAGAATCCAACCATATTTTATATATACATTGAATATATATATATATATATATACACTCAATGATGCGTAGAATAACTTCTATCAAACGAACTTGAAATTGTGTGTAACATGAGCCAAGAATAGTGTTGCGTATACTGCAAGCTAATACGGTGTTGTGTATAGTGCAAGATAATCTTAGTGTATCTTAAAACAGAATATATGAATGAAATTAAAAAAATGTATCTTATAAAATCTCGGGTTGTTACATTCTACCCCCCTTAAAATGAATTTCACCCTCGAAATTCGTCGGGGTTATAAATCATTTACAATTCATAGAAACCCACATCATAAAAAGAAATACCAAAACTAGACTTTAAAAACTAAAGTATGAAATATAATGGTTACCCAAATTAACTCATCACTAGGTTTCCATATAGGATAACATTGGTGAAAATATAGATATGGAAGAGAAATCTAACCATCATGTTCTGATAGAGAGTGGTAGAGAACATGGCTATGAAAAATCCAATAATCACAATGCCATAAATTTGTGATGATCTAAGGTACCATCTAATTCATCGGATATAAATGCACTAGGACAACATTTTTGGTTCTCAAGATCATTTCCCTAAAGATGATGAAATTAGAAGAAATACTTTCGTGATTTTGGTATAGTATCACCATTGGTCGTTCTTTGGACAATTTCCACATCATATTTTAAAGAAATGAAGTTGAATTTGTCATTCATGATGTGTTAGCAGATCATGTGATAGAATGATGGGTCATTCCATCTGTCTCAAACAAAAGGTTAGAAAAGTTATCAAAAAAAAGCATAAGTCCATCTATAGTGAGATTAATCATATATGGTTTCTAAAATGGACTTATAATTCATATATCATACCGATTAATATAATAAAACTAGTTTCTACTAAACATGGACTTCTTGTAGGCCAGTGGTAGGTGATAAAGGCCATTCACACTTCGGTTCTGGGTTCGATTCCCACAGCCTTGTCCGAAGCGATGGGATGTCGCCCATACTGCAAGTTGTCCTTTTTCTAAAACTACATTACTATAACATCCCACAAATAATATCAAAAAAGTTCTATCCTTAAACAATACTAACTTATGTCCAACATAATCCATTCCAATCTTTAAGCTTAACTAAAATACTTCAGTCCAAGCTCATAGTATATAGAAAACGATTAATTTAAATGTCATCAACCAAGCATGTGAATGCCATCATTTATCCCCCATATATCATGTTGGTCACATTCCAATCATGTGAATACCTTAATCATGTATTCTCTTGAAAAATGAATACCCATTAAACCTTAGTGAAAACATGAATGCTGTCAAAAGATAACTCTTTCCTCATACCAAAATCCAAAAATTCTATATACTCAAAGCATGATATAACCTTCTACTTATATCAGTAATGAGCTCATGAATACTATCAAACATTTAATTTTCTTCTTATCCCTTCATTATGCGCATACCATCTTCTTACAAAAAATATCTCAATCACTGTCCCTGGTTACTGGTACTATAAAATTATTGAAAACCACAATAGACCAATACATAAATATTCTAATATTCCACGATACTATACACATCATTATTTTCGAATCCATCCCATAAACACTTCATCATTCCACCACATCATTGTCATATTCAACATCGCCAATAGTGATCGCATGTGACTACCCTTTGTCCTTTTCTTTAAGTGGTTACTCATGTCGATCATTATTAACCCTTGGATTAGGGCATTGATTAGCATAATGCCCCAATTCATTGCACTTGAAGCATTGAAGTGTTGTTGGTGCGTTCTCTACAATATTTTCTTTATTCACACCATTAGCAACCCTTTTTCCATTACATCGACACTCAGCTGCTCGATGACCATATTTTCCACACTTAAAACATTTTCTAGTCCCTTTAAGACAATCTCCTCCATGCTTATTTCCACACTTTGAGCATAAGGAAACATTCATCTTCTTTTCACCATTATTTTGAGATTTCTCTTTGAGATCCATCTTATGTTTCTTGTCAAAACCATGAGATGGATAAGTTACACCAACTTCCACTTCTAATTTGATAGCACAACACACAATTTCTTCATAGCTACTGAAGTCTCTTATAGCTAATGCCCTTCGAAGATTTGGTTTTAAGCCACTGAAAAATCTATCAACTTTACTTTCAGGTTCGATGATAAAGCCAGATGCATACCTTGCAAGCCTTGTAAAATTCGCTACGTATATACCAACAGATTTATCATCCTTCTGCTTAAGCTCAAGAAACTCCTTCTCCATATTTGTTTGAATAATACAAGGGAAGTACATATTGAAAAATAAGTTCTTGAACTCGTCCCATTCCATAGACTCAATTTCATCTCTTTGCCTCGTATTCAAGATAAGATTCCACCATTGATCAGCTTCACCTTCCAAATGATACACTACTAAGATGACTTTATCATGTTCAGAACATTGAAGAACTGGAAATTTATTTTCAGTAGTACTGATCCATTGTTCAACAATAAGTTGATCAGAAGACCCACTGAAAGAAGGTGGACGTTGCCTCATGATGGAATCAATAGAATATTGTTCCCTTCTCTGCTCATTTGGAAGTCCAGAATGATCCATAGCTTGTGTAAGTATATCAATAAGATATTGCACTCCATCTCCCATAACATTTTTTTGTTCAGGAGGACAATCATTGCATTGTCCATTGCATTGATCAACACGGTTCCTTCGGGTTCCAGCCATCGTCGAAAACCCAAAAAGAATAGTGTGAGAGGCGAAAATCCTGCTAGGGAAAATAACATAGTAAAGGTGGAGTACCCTCAATATCTAACATCATAGGTTAAATTCTAAGATCATTATCATAGTTCTAAGACTATATCCTATACATATACTTATCCTTAGGGAAATCCCTAGACATACCTTATAAATATCTCTAGGGATCTCACTAGAGTTCGTGCATCCTAGTTTCCAAAGGTTCACTAAACCATTCCTCTGGTACCAACTCTAGAGACCCGAATCTTGACGTACATGGACATTACATTACTTTTGTGGAATACTTAATACATAAGAAAAACAGACACACAAGGATCGTAATGGTTTAGTGTCTTTGGAAACTTGGAATAAAATCTTATAATCGTTGTGAAAGATCTTCCCCTTTTTTCTTACCTAAAACCATTCTTTACATCCTGGGGAAAAGAAAACATAAAAGGGGTGAGCTCAAATGCCCAGTAAGGGTAAACATAGATAACATAAAACAATCCATAAAAATTTGAATGCAAAAACTTGAACATAAAATCTAAACATCAAAATCATGAGCAAAGACATGAATCTTGGAAGTACGTTAGGAATATATCATAAAGAAACATTAATAATGATAAAATAGAATGGGAATAAAACATGTAATTGTGGCAACCATTCAGCACATGTCATGATTTCCATAGTATCCAACGCATTGCTGCCAAGACCATATTAATAGACAACGTCCCATTCTGAATCGAGTTCACTCCTCATTTCAGTCCTGTAACACTGAACCGGATTAACTTACCATTCCCGAAATCTCTATCTTATGAGAAATAAATCTTTACCCAATGCATTGGAGGGAGATATAGGTCCCACCCATCTCATAATGAAATCATTCTTATGTGTTCCACAAAATCATAAACCATACATCATAACATAATCCATTTAATAAAAATGGGATTCTTAAACATCGTGACATCATAAAAAAATTCATATAAGATAAAGGAATTCATAAAAATAATTCCATCACAACATAATCAAATCAATGTAATAATAGAGATAAAAACAGAACCCTTTATTATCTTAGATGGAAAATAATTTTGATAAAACACTTGAACTCCATTTTGCGGAAAATATCCTTTCTACTTCAAACACAATTTTCCTTTCGTAACATGTCATACAATTATAAACTATGAGAAGTTGATTAAAAATAAACTTTAAAAATTTTAAAGTAATATTCTTGGAAATAATGTTTTAAAAATCCATTCATTCCGTATAAGAAAAAAAACATTCTTCTCGTACATTTGTCGGAAAACTCAAAAAGTACCTCGTACGAAAAACGACAAATGATTCCTTTCATATCTTTTACTAAAAACTCATCGAAGGGTAAAATTGGATTTAAACAATTTTAGGTGGATGGAAAAAATATTACATATTGAGGAAACATGGATTTGGATAATAAAATACACCCCAGTAAATGCCAAAATATAAACAATCTCGGATAAAAATGAGATTGTGATATTTCCCTTACCTTAGGTCCGATTTGCTTCGTAAGTGACCGAACATCCTATATAATGATTTAAATAATGTTATTGAGTTATTCCAGAATGATTATCATTGTTATGGTATCATATAAGGTTCACTTATGACTTTATATTACCCGTTCTTTTGTAAATTCCATGTTAAAGAGCGTTTTGGGTAAAATCATTTCATTTATGGTTCGTGATTTGACTTGTAATTATTCATATGATTACGTAGATCATGATTAATTAATTAAATAATATAAAAAATGATTTATGTATAATATATATTCAGAATATACATATATATAATAGATCAATAAATGGAACAAAATACACCATTCATGGAGACGGTAGGCCGTACGTATGCATGAACGCTGTTTTCGTTTCCTTATTGGGTATAATCGAATTAAGTAGATGAAATAGATATATATATACATAAATACAGTAGCTTTATAATGTCATATATTTCATTATTATATCTTATATATATATGTTATAATCATTCTTTAATGGTTAATATGGAAAATGAATCTCATCGCGTCGTGGATACGGTAGTCCGTACGTACGCACGAGTGATGATATCATTTCTATAATTAGTGAATTGAATTGGAGTGAATGATACAATATATCAGAATCAGTAAGATGTTATAATAACTATTTATAGTTATTATTTACAACATTTTACCCATCCAAGTAAGGTGGTATTGTAAATACAGATTACACCACGGCGTGGAGACGGTATTCCGTACGTACGCACGCGTGGTGATTTCGTTTCCCGTTGGATGGATAGATGGTGAAATAGGGTTGTTTCATAATAATAATAACATATCAGTATATGAGTGATACTGATGTTATTACTTCATAATGAAACAACCTAAGAAGAAGAATTGGAAGAAGAAATAAAGTTGAAAGAATCGGTAACGGACATTACCTCTTCTTTGAAGCGCCTCTTTGAGTCCTCCTTTTAGGGAAATAAAATTGGTCTTTGAGGAAGACCAGATCCTCTAGCATGTTTCTAGGGAAGTTTAGAAGATAATTAGGTAGGGTTTGGCCGAGCGTGAAGGCTCAAATTGGTGTGAGGAAGGAAGGGTGGAGGTGCCCTTTTATAAGGGAGGAGAGGGGCACCTTTGGAAATCTTAAAAATATTAATTTATAATAAATCCAACCCCACTTAAAAACCTCCATAAATGCCTCATATTCTACGATAAGGTTGTAATCTCATCAACCAATAGAATTTAGACATTTTAGGAATTTATTTTAAACATTATCAACTTGATTTATCCTTATTTAATCAATTTAAATTTATTTGTGGTAATAAAATTTTTATTTTTAAATTATACCAAATAATTACTTATTTGTTGTGAATTGTCCATAATTGGATACTTAATAACATTTTATACTATATTAATTTAAATTTTTAATTTTTAAATATTTTCGTGATTTTTAAACAATTTTATAATATGTTGTTTTTATAAAATAACAATAGTGTCAATTTAGACACTATTCATTTATTTGAATTTAAATAAAATAAATACAGAAGATATGTTCGAACTAAAATATTTAATAGATTTATAAAATGTCATATTTATCTATTAAATTAGTGGATCACATTAAATAGTTCATATAATATTTATTTTATTATTTTTAAAACCATTTATTTGGTTTATCTCTTAATAAAATAAATACTACATCATTTTTGTATAATTATTTAATATACTTATTTCTTTCATAAAAATTGAAAATAAAATCATATGATGAATATAAATCTATTAAAATTCACAATAATTCCTTTACTCAAATTTATCATCTTAAAATCACAATATTTAAATTGTTAAACATATTAAATTATGAAGGTGACAACTTTGGCATCATTTAAAAAAATAATATAAGTGTCAGATTCGCTTTTATAAGGATCCAAATGGTCAAATATTCTACCATTGGATGATTATGGTTTACATTTACATGACCAATAAATTTGGTCAGGGGTTTGTGCATTTTATGGTCACTATTAGTTTAATAAAAACTATATTCTTGATTTTTCACTAGATAAACAATTTATGCATCACCATTGTGTCATAATTAATGATAATTATTTAGTCCTTAAAAATTATAAATAAAGTCATATGATGTATATAATTTCATTATATTTCTGGATACTATTCATGTTCTAAGTTTTATGAATTTTATCACTAAATTAAAATTAATATACCTATAAGATTTAAGAGAGTGACATGTTGTCACTTTCATTGGTTTTAATAATAATTAAATTATTTTCATGGAACAAAGTCCATTTAATTAATCTAATATTACCCTTAGGAGATATGGGACGAATTATAGTCATCCCATAGAATTTTTCCAAGTGCTAGGGTAATTTTATAATCTTATATTTACCCTTAATTACCCAATTTACCTTTAACTATGGTAAATAAAATTTACCGTAGCTACTATTCAAAATGCCCAAAAATAAAAAGTATCTTATTAACATAATTTTAACCCACTGATTACATATATGGAATCAATTTTTCCAAATTCAATACAAAAAAGTTGTACAAATTAAATTAAAATTAATCTCGTTGTCGACAGAAAATGGGTTTTTCTTTAAAACATTGCAAAAGATTGAATTGATTTAACCTACGAATTCAAGGTAAAATCAATGCTAATGACATACGTTATATTAAATAATAAAAATATATTCTATTAATACTTTAAAACCATTAAATATTATAATTTAATTAAATAAGATATTACGATGACAAAAGTTGTTTTTAATTAAAATATAGCGAGTTTTTACTATTCATTAAAATATGAAAGTTATCAGAATAAAATGAAAAATTTATCCAAAGTAAATTTTTATTTCTTGATTCCAAAGAATAATTTCATTTTTTCATATGCAACATATAAACATTTCAAAAACTATATTTAATGTGGGTGTGCCATCAAAAGGCGGCAAAAATGTATTTTTTGAAAAATACATATTTTACCCGAAAAATTTATTTTTTTCTTATACCATGTTATAGAAAATGTGTAAGATGAATAATAATGTTATAAAATTCAAAATTTAGTTAATACTATTCATAACAGCTAGTTCATAACAATATTATAATAATATATTGTTCTTTAGTAAAACATGGTATTGCATACAACACACGCTATTAGGGAAGGTCGCGATTGCATGTAATGCAAGCCAAGTCAGGGTTGCGTGTAGTGTAGGACTACTTTGTTGTTGCGTATAACAGAATCCAACCATATTTTATATATACATTGAATATATATATATATATATACACTCAATTCTGCGTAGAATAACTTCTATCAAACGAACTTGAAATTGTGTGTAACACGAGCCAAGAATAGTGTTGCGTATACTGCAAGCTAATACGGTGTTGCGTATAGCGCAAGATAAACTTGGTGTATCTTACAACAGAAGATATGAATTAAATTAAAAAGAATGTATCTTATAAAATCTCGGGTTTTTACATTTATAAACCTTATTGAGAGGTCATCATTACAAGACATCCAATTACAAGATTTATGGGGTGATCACATCTATGAAAAATATTTCTTATAGGTTGAAATCTATTTATAATTTTGAAACTAGATTTTTCATTTTTTTATTTGATTACATCAATTCTAGCTCAGTATATGACTCTAATACCTCTTTTTTCATTATAATATTTATAATCGAACCAACACGTTTTCACTGAGTCCCCAATGCCTCAAAAATGCCATCAATATCCATAGAATTCAAATATTTCTCATTAACCTACATGTTATCTATATCTGTGTACTTATTTCTATCAACTTTATAACCATCAACCATGGCACCATGTTGTGAATTAAAATTTTAGTAGAATCCATACACATTCTGTTTCATCTTAGATGACTTATCATATTTAATAGTTTCCCTAATTTTAGTAGTTACTACTTGAAACATTTATTTGTTATAAATGATATAAATTTTTCCTTTTCTTATTTTATTTACATATATGTTCTTATTGAATTTATTCATGTAACGATAATTTATAAACTTATTTCTGAACTTTTAGGATGATCATTATTGATTCTTCTATGTATTTCACTTCTTAATACATTCACTAACTTTTGAAACGATGTTTTAGATGTTATTATTTTCTTTCTCACCTTCTACAGGTTTCTATTCAACAATATCAAATTAATTATGCTAAACTTTTAGCATTTCATTATGCCTTATGTGTATTTTTTTCTCTTCATCAAGTAACATATTAATATCATAAATCTCTTTTATCAACCAAGATTTATCTTTATATCTGATTCATAATTATTTACTTATATATAATACTTATTTTCCTGAATGGCCCGAAGGCCTTCATTTTTATTGATTTTTGATAACCCTCCTTTCATATAATACTTATTTAACTTTTTGTTATAACATACATTTTTAACAATCTTTGAAATAAATACATTCATTTCATTTTGGAAAATAAACCCTATATGATTTCCTCTAATTCATTTTTTATCATGTTTCTTTTATCACATGTAAAACTCTCACAATGTACCATTGTAGTAATCAAATTCTCAAAAACATCTTCTCTGGATTTTTCATATTCTACAACACTATCCTCAATTTTATAAAACCTAGAAAAAAATTATATTTTTATATATAGATAACATATTAACCTTTTATTTTGAATAAGGATTTGATTTTTATATCTTTTTTTTCTATGTCCTTCATATTTTTACATCTTCTACATCACAATATATATATTCCTTTATAATGGGATACTTTTTTGAAAAAAAAATTAATGAATTTATTGATAATTAACTTAAATGGTAAAATTAAATTTTTTTTCTAGGTACCTCTTTTCACATTTCTATAAAAAAATTCATGAATTCATAAATATTATTAATCAGTTAAAAATTGTTTTTAATGTCACTATATTTTTACACTACAACTTTCTTAGACATAACTTTATTAGTATAATTGAAAGATATTTCCCAATAAACCTTTTTTTATACTTAATATCATATTTTTCTCACTCCTCATTTCGAAATATTTATATTTCAGACTCTAGATCTGCCAATTTTATTTTGTTCAATTTTTTATCTCCATAATAAACATATCTCATCCTATTCCATATGAATTTATCTATTCTAATTACATTATCCATAATAAATCTACTTCCATAGAGTGAGGAATGTATAAAATTTCCAGATTTCCCAAAATTCATTGTATTTTCTTATCTTAAGCCATTATGAGAGAACAATCAATAGGAGGACTAGAACTATATAATGAAACATCAATGACGTCATATCCAATGGATAATAAATAGAATATCATTGTGTACTTATATATATGGTATTTTGACCCATCCAATACATGGGACTCTTTAGTATTAACATATTCGTAAACATCTATAACAATATTCTTCTTCTAAAAACCTGTAATAACCATTATTTAATGAAAAAAAGCTATATCAATTTAATGGACCATTCAGGATCTCTATGATCAGCATAAGGGGTTGAATCAATGATCATATCATGTTATGTTTTCTAATTAAAGAAACATCACCTCTGGTTAGAGATAATAGATTCCACTAAAAGACAATTCATAATCCCCCCAATAAAAATGTAATAATTTACAAGGTTCACTAATAAATAAGAGTAACTAGTCCTTCGAATGGTTTCAAATAATACAAAACCACACATCAACTAGAAAAAATCCTTTGGGGTTTACAAAATTCAGGGAATATCCATCACTTTTATAACACTATAATCTTCTGATAGTGTATCTTCTCCTATCAAATTTTTTTTGATAAAACAATGTTCTCAATAGTGAAATTAACCTCACTAAAAACCTTAATGATGTTTCCACAATGATTATTCAATGTTATTCACAAATTGCATCCTATAAATTCTTTTTCCTCTTATTCAATTTCATACACATTAGTGAACTAGAACCCCTTTTTCATGTTCCTTTATATCAGACAACTTCTTTATCTGGTGACTATATCTACACTATAATCTATATGATACACTCAATGTGATGACCTCTATCTAGAACCAATTTTTCTTCTACCACTATTTCTAGTATCTCTATCCAAAATAATCAATCATTGAAACCTATATCTAATACTATCAATCTGGTACATCTACCTTTGATAATTCCACAAAAAGATCCCTCAATCATTTTAGTCAGAAACTCACTTATTCAAAAAAAAATTACATCTGTGAAGAATTTTTAACTGCACCAATCCTCTTAATATAGGCATCATTTCTATGAAAAACAAGTAAGGGGTGTTAATATAAAATTTCAATTTGCTTCTCCAAAAATAAACACTTTCTTAATAATTTCATTAGTTCATCACTTTAAAATCTATAAAAAAAGCTGAAGTTTACACAAATAATAAATACCATTATCAAATATTATAATAAAAAATCACATCTAACATTACAAAAATCTTAGATAGATTTACGAAAATTAAAATTAAAACAAAACGTTATCTCAATAAATGAAATTAAAAAATCTCTATAAAGATCACCAACCCTTCATATGATATTTATTCATAAGAACACTTTGTGAGGGACAAAAAATGATCATCTAGTATATTATGATATTTTTCTCTCCATATGGTATGATGTTCTTTGTAAAAACTAACTACTGACTTTTTCGATAACCTCCATGTGATGAATTTATTAGGAAACTTCTTCCAAATCATTTAGAAACCAATATCTTATAACTCGAAATATTTATCTGATGACTTGAAAATCACAATTTGATATTTTGATAGTCTCTTTCTGATAAATTCTTATTATGTTTATAATGAATTTGAAATATTTATTCACATCATGTAGAAAAAACTTTCAAATGGTTCTATACATATATCAACTAATTAGATTTCTCGATTTGGTGGAATTCTGAATATACATCTAATGATCTTTACACTTCTTTGTCTATAAACATTGTTGGAAAATCATTTTATGATGACATTTTTATGAAATATCTATCTAATGGATTTCTAAATCCATATAGTAGACATCATTCAATTATTCATTCGACGTTTTTTTTTCAAATCTAAATAACCTCAACTGATATCATGATAATTTTTAATAATCATGATGTTTTGTAATTTTATGAATAGTAAAGATATAATGTCCAAACAATTTCACTCATAGGTATCAAATAATAATTGATAGATATTAATTACATGAAAAAACGGTCCATTCAATAATAAAATAGGTATAACGTCTTTAAAATCATGGGAAGATAAACAAATCATTCATATGATTCTCCCACTAGGTTCGCCATAACTAGTACCCTTCATAGAAATATCATTGTTAATACCTTTCATTATAAATATTGCAAAAATCCATAATAATGGGTCAGTTCATATAATCTTTAAGGGAATATAAAGAAGATATAAATTATCACATATGAATAACATGATAATAAGGGTATGAGAACATGATATTAACATTCGAAATCTATACACATTATTTTGTTGATCCCAATAATATTTCATGGAATAAAGATTGATAGTTTGAATTCCATGATTATTAAATTAATCTATTATAATGATCCATTAGAGAAATAAATTAATGTAATAAATGGAACTTTTGAATAAAAATTATAAAATAAAATAATTCACTTAGTAATAAAGGATCATTTACAATACTATCAATGTGTATTGGTTTTACTCCTAAAAATATTATAGTAGTAAAGGATCACTTCTATGGCTATCATAGTAGAAGAAGACCCTTACTGAATTGGGTTTAGTAAAAATTTCAACACTATTTATATCATGAGATATAAAGGGAGAAATAGATCACACCAATCACATAATGGAAAATATATATATGTGTTTCAAAAAGTTCATAAAAAATCATCATATTAGAACCCATGAAATGAAATGGGTTTTATAAAAATGTTATTATAGAATCTCTTATGTAAAAGAAACAAATTTTATAAACTTATCATTATTTGATCACATTATAACTGATGGGAAATAAATGATATCCATAAACATATTTTTATAATAAATGTAAACTATCTAGAGAATTAATATAGATGGTATAATTAGATAATATCCCTAGTATATCATAAGTAACATGAATATATGTAATCATAGGGGACAAATGATTTTTTAAAGATCACTTTGAACATTTCTTATGGAAAATAAAATTTTCTTTGAAATCATTTATTTAATACATTAAAATTTCCCAAATATTAAGGAATATTTTTAGAAAATAATCAAAAAACCTGTTAAAGTTATCATCAAATAATATAGTGTTCATGATGGTAGAAAATTCTATTTCATCTATATAAGTTAGAATAAAATATTCTTTTCACATTTAAAAAAAATAAAAACATTCCCCATTCTTAAAATGAAAACATGTTTAATTTTATTTTTTAATGCCAATAATAAGGTAGAATTACTGTAATAATTCAATTTTTTAATATTAAAATACATCATAAAAACTTTCTTAAAAAACATGGATATTGAAGAAAAATGTTTTTTGACTGAAGATATAAATAAAGAAAATTTTTCTTATATAAATTTAGTATATTGACTACATAAGGTGTGGAAGATAAAATAAAAATATGTATTCTAAATAACTATCTTCATGATACTAAAATCCAGATTTTATTTAGTGTTGTACCATTATATTTCATCGTTATAAACATAATCATAAATAACCTTGATAAAAATGAGATTATTATATAAGAATTTTTTCACTTTGCTAACATTTAAACCATATGAACCATGAAATAAATGATATTAGATAACTATATAATCCATTATAAATTAATAAATTTTTTCTAAAATTTAATTTAATGGTCATTAATTACTCCTTATAAAATAAACTTGTGAGGAATATGGAATTTATCTCACACAAATAAAAGTGAGACAAAATACTCTTACCAATTTTGTATCTTTTGAACCATAATATCCATCTATGGATTACATAAATTGAAATATTAAAAATAATTAAGAAACTATAATCAAGATAAAACATTTACAATTAGTAGTAAATACACCACACAAAAAAATTGAGTATTTAATTTGGCATAAGTCTCTAAGAATTAAAAGTGAGACTAGAAATATTTTACTACATCGGTAAATTTTAAACCATAATCCCCATGAAAGGATAACATCAATAGAAAATCTAAATATCATAAAAATAAGTCAGTATCTGGTATAATAAGTCAAAGGTTCATTATATACCACACAAAATAAATGAGTTCAAAATTTGTCAAAAGTCTCCAAGAAATAAAAGTGGGACTATAAATCCCTTACAACTTTAGTAAATTTTAAACCTTAGTCCCCATGAAAGTATAAAATATATTTAAAATTTAAATATCCATAAAATTATTACATTTAATATATAAAATTTAAATGGGGAAGTGCATATACCACACAAAATAAATGAGTGGTGAATTTCTCGTAAGTCTCCCAGAAATAAAAGTTACACTAGAAATCCCTTACCACATTAATAAATTTGGAATCATAAGTCCCAATAAATTATAAAATTAATGGACACTTTTAATATAAATTAATTAACTATATTTACAATATATAATGTAATATTGGAATTTTATACACCCCAAAAAATATATAAGTGGTGAATCTGGCATAATTCTCCAACAAATTAATGTGAGGTTAAAAATCACTAACCTCAGGTCTAACTTCCTTCGTATATGTGTGAACCTCAAATCATATAAATATAGGTTTATTATAACTCTATTACATAACCATAATCATTAATTTCATTCCACATTCAATTTACTTATAACCTTTTATCACCCTATTATTAGAAATTATTAATAAAAATCATTGTCTTTGGTGATATCTGCTTTATTTTTCATATATGTTATGGTTTAGTAGTGTTTGTAATTGTACATTGATCATTGATCCAAAATCTCAAGAATATTAATCATGATATAAAAATAAAATATATTCATGTTAGAGATGTTTAGAGTCATTTTTAAAATTAGAGATAAAAAATGAATTACACTATTCATGGAGAAGACAAATCGTACATATGAAAAAACATTATTTTGATTTTAGGATTGGAGAAAAGAAAAATATTTAATAAATTATTCACCTTTAAATGATCATTATTATATCATATATAGTATAAATTCATTAAATCTAAGAACATAACTTCATGGATGTGGTATTCTACATGTACGCATGTGTCATATTATCATTTTATAATGGTTTAAGAGATAATAAGGTAGATATGATATTATAATTTCATAAGAATAAATGTGTCAAAAGTAACATATATAAAAATTAAACAAATCAAATCGAAGCCAAAAATTATTGGGATGATAAATGAATTGTATCGCTACATAGAGACTGTAAGATATATGTTCACATAATTGATAAATTCACTACCCATTTGATATGATCAAGGACAAATAATAGTTATTTAATAATAATAATAATAAAATTTAAGTATATTAATAATAATTATATTTTTATTTTATGATGAATTTAGAATTCTAGAGGATTTAAAAGAAGATTTAAAAGGAAAGTGACAAGGTAAGGTGATTACATTTCTATTAGAAGAACCCTTTTAGATCTCCTCTTAAGGACCCAAGGGTTGACCATCAGAATTACAGTACCTATATAATGTGTATAATGAATTTTATATGCAATTTTTGTAGTTTATAGTCATGCTAAATAAATAAATGTGGTGTAAAGAAGTGAAAGAAAAGATTTCAATTATAATTGAGGGAAGGGGAACTTTTTGAATTTCATATAAGATTAAAGTAATATAAAATAATTTTTATTTAAAAAAATTGATAATATTAAAATCGAATATAACAATTAGTATAAATCCTCTTATACAATATACTTTTTTCATTATTTCGATATGTTTTCACCATTATCATTTAGTTTTAACCTATGTTTACCATTTTGAAAATTACTGTAAAATTAATGGTTTATACTCATTACTTATTTATAATGGTACTATAAAATTACACAACAACCATAAATAGACCATGTATAATTTTTACATTATTTACCATTCATGTGTCCTAATATAGTATTTTTATGAATTCAAAATCATTTAACAAAATATTATTTATTATAAAATATCATCATAATCTTATCTAACACTATTAAATTTTTTCCATTAAATAAATCTATTAAAATAGTGAATTATATTATAATTATTTAAAACAATAATCATATTTTTTATATATCTATAATTTTCATTGGACACACTAAATCCCTCAAATTATAGCACTTTTAAAATCATTTATTTTATTTTTTTGTTAATTCAACCAATATTTTATTTTCATAGCACTAACATTTAAGGTAACTATATAATAAAAAAAATTATTAAATTTCCATCACAAAGATAATTTCATTGTGATAAAAAAATTCTTTAATATTTTTTCACCACTTCATTTTGTTCGGGTGTGAAAACATAATAAATATTTACAACTAAGAGTTTGAAAAGTTTAAGCTTTTTTTATAGAAATATTTTATTTCTCATTTTGGAAAATAGTTCATTAAAATCTAATGATCACTAAAAAGGAGATAATTTTAGAAATAAAATCCAATTATAATAATTATGGTGAAATAATTTATCTTTTTCACTCAGTTTTATCCTACAATAACCTAATTTTCCATTTTCTAATATGATAACTTTTACCTTGATTACTATCCACATTGACCAAAAATAAAAAAAAATCATATTTAACCAATTTGAACCTATTTATTAGAAATATGGAATCCATTTTATCAAATTAATTACATATATGTATAATTAGGTAATATTAAAAATAATCCTGTAAAATGCGATGAAAATTGCTTTTATGAAAAGATCCATTTTTAAGTATAAAAAAGGTTTATTATTATCCCATAGATAGTAAAATATTAGATGAAATTTATTTTTTATTAGATATATAAAATATAAATTTCAATAAAATATGTTACTAGTAGTGATTATTTTAATTTTTAATGATAAATATACATTTCACACATAAAAATAGTTTTTCAGAAATATTCCTCTTATGAATAAAAATAATTTAAATCAAATTAAAAGATAAAATTTATTCTTGTGAAATTAATAAAATTATCAAATAAAAAATATAAAAAAAATTTATTTATAACCATTTTATAACAAAATTGAACTTTTTATATGCATGAAATGAAAATACTTTTTTCAATAAAAATCCAAAAAACAATAATTTTTAGAAAATTATAAAAATTTTATTCTAAGATAATTTTGAAAACATGAATTAAAATATCATTTTAATTTTATCAAATATAATTTATAAAAGTTACAGGAATTAATTAAAATATTTTCACTCAAAATGTAATAAAACCGTTTTTTATGTTTTTTATTAAAAAATGACTACTAAAAATTGAGTGACTGTTTTATAAACACTTATAAAAATAAATTATATTGAGTAAGACCATTATATATATTTCATTATGTATATAATATTCTTCTAACACATTTATTTAATATCTTGGTTATGACAGTCATATTTAAATAATATTTTTTCATGGTTTATTTTGTTTTGGTGTTTCATATATTATATGTTAATAAACAATGATCTTGTAAAATATTAGTGTGTTATGAAATAATCAGTAAATTTATATTTTATCAACCTTTTATCATCGATGGAACTATGAATAAAATCATACTAACATTTCGTTCCACACTCAATTTGATCACCTCAGCATGTTTGTCTCTTTTCAAACAATACTTATTTATTTAGAATATTATATCCAGAGACATAATAGGGTTGATACAAATTTATAATGTTGTTAAAACATGCACCTATACAAAAATCAAGGAACATTTTTTATATATTTAATACATCCCACTAATCATCATAAGTAAGAAAACCACCCTTTTGAAACATACTAATTTATATATGGTCAATAATAAACCAATATGATAAAAAAATAATTAGATAAACAATATTATTTTTATTAATTCATAATCCAACACCTCTTTCCCTCAACATATTCAAGAGTGAGTGGGGCCTGGTGTCTGGGAGGTAGGGCTTTTTATTTCAGTGATGTCCTTGATCTCATATCAGCCTTCAAGGTAGTTATATGTTGTCGCAATGAAGATTTCAGTAGGTTGTCTGCTAATTTCGATATAATGGATCCTTGATGTGTTTTTGTTTAATTTTTTTGGTTAACTCCTTAGTGATATGTTTTTTTCATTAATGATCTACTCCCTAGAATGAGCACATTTGTATGATGTTTTATTGGAGGAATCCCACCAAGTTATCATTGTATAAATCTTAATTGGACGACCTTTAGAAAAATATATTTATTCATACGATCATGTAAATGTGAGTATCTCCAGTTATATTTGAAAATAAGGTAGATAAGTGACTTTCACCTTGCAAATATTTCCATTTTCTAAAACAAGTGACCATAAATAATAAATACCATTTACTATAAATTGATGAATTTTTTACATTCTCAAAGGACCTCAATGGCCTTATAAGATCCACATGAAATTACAGTACCACCAATTGAGGGTCAATGAAGATAATGTTCCTATGATAGAAATTTAATGATGGTATTGGAAAATTGAGTATTGGGTTATACCTTTTTGCCTTACCAATGATTGTGTGGTATTAATGTCCTTGATGAACATGTAATTTCATATATTTTTTGAATATCTCAAGGTTGTGTTTATTGATTACATCATGCTGTATTAAAAGATGAATGTGTACCATGATAACCATTTATATATTATTTCAAGAATATTTAGTCTGAATATTATATATTTGAAGCTAATATAGTGTCATTTTATTTGTTCCAGATGTGAATTTCTTAGACAATTTTCATCCAAAAAAAGGGGACTTAGTGGATCTCGATAAGATGCTTGTAGTTGTGTCTTTGGAGTGACTTTAATGATGTAGAACTTATGTCCCATTACATTATTGTAATTTTGGTTATCAATGTCTCTAGGGGGATCTTGGGTAATATGATAGTGGTGGAGGGGTTGTAAATAGATAATCCACCTTGCTGTAGTCATATGATGTGGAGAGACAAGATATGTTTTATTGGTTTCTAATATGGGAAAAAGAATCCATATTCATTGTGGGTCACCCAAGGAAGTGGTTTAGAGTTCCTACCAATTTTATGAGTTGTTTCTCTATGGTACCATGGATATAGAGTACCCCTTCTGGGTAGTTTCATTTTATGACTTGGATTCCATAGCTACGTAATGGAGTCCCAAGGTGATTCAATAGATTGTTTTTCCAATTTTGAGTTTAGTTTTTATAGGTACATTGGTTGCATCATAGCCCCCTTCTTGATTTATTAGTCTCATAACACAGTAGTCTAAGCCACACAGGGGTGTCTTCCCCAATTTTTTAAATCAGTATTGTGGAAATATCCATAGATATCAGATCCACTTTTTCCATTAGGGTTGTGGTGTTGTGAGGGATCTTATGGCGTAGTCCCTTTGGGTTTCTAAAATTTTGTGGTGTTATGTTATGGGTTGCACTATAGTATTAGGTTTTTTATATTAGGTATATATTATTAAATATCTTCAGACACAATGAATATTCCAAACATCTATTTATTTCTTAGGTAATCCAATTTCACCTGAATGAGTCTTTTCAATGCATATTAATCATCTTTCAACCTCATTCTTGGGAGATCAATCCGCGGTGGTTTATTTTATCTCCTATATTCTCATTCACTATTTCCCCCATTTTCTTGTCTGATGAGGTTTCTGCTAATGGAAAAATATGGTTTTATGTTGTTTTGATAAGGGAATGATGTATTTTTTGTGTTCTAGGGTTTTTAGGGTGTTTTCATTTTGGGGGGGGGGGGGGGTTTGGTAGTGGCCTTCCTCTACTTCCATCCTTACACAACAGATTATAAATTTTTTCTAGAGGTATGGGATCCTTCATTTCTCATATTGTGTATCATCTGAGAGGAATTATTCTATTTTTTAACATTGGAAATATATTCTCTACTATCTAAATGATGATATTGAATTGGTAGTTTGAAATTAAATAGGATGGGAGAAAATAAAATTCTTTTACTACCTTTCAATATTATTGATATTTTTAATCTATATGATTCATACCTTGATGAAAATTATGGTGGTTGGGGGATTTATTTGTGTTGTAGTTGATGAGTTATTGAACCCTTTTAATGTGATTGATTTAAATCAACTCAAATGAATGGAATACCAAATATATATATAGATAGGTAATATATTGGTTACCTATGGAAACCATGTGTTATGAGGATACTCCCTTGAAATAATGAATTATAATGTGATTGAATCTCCTTGATAAATATCATAAACATTTATGTTAATGTGAAGGAAAAGGTTTTGTGATGTGTGGTTGCATTTTGGATCATTAACCTAATTAGAATTATATGTGGCACATATCATCTCTGAGGTGTGATTTCACTATGGATCAGATGTGATAAGTTGTGTGGTTTCGAAATGGGGTGGTTGTGATAGAAATTTGTGGATATGTAGTATTATTGATTATGAGGAGGTTGTGGATCTGTGATGGTGGTAGTGTCGTATAGTTGGCATCAGGAAGATGGGATATTTGTTTTTGTGGTATGATTTTTTATGCATTTTTTCAAGGATGTATTAGAATTAATTTGTTAACAATCAATGTTACTGTAATGTTTTGAACATTTGATTATCTAATTTAAATGGGAAGAGTGGATAATATTGTTGTTTTACATATGAATCAAATGAGATAAAATAATGAAACGAATGGGATGGAAAATTAATCCATTTAATGAATGAAATTTCTTGGTAATAGGAAATCTAGAATTTGGATTAGTTTCAAAAGATTGTGTTGAATGAGGCTTTTGTTATATGGTTTTGTTGAGGCATATTTCCTTTATTGGTGGCCTGTAACTTGGTGAATGATTGCGAGACTTTGTTAGAGTATTTTTTAGTGGTTTGGTACTCTTTTTGTGAACTCATTGGTTGGTCTTGATTGTGGGTTAATATATATATATACATTAAATGTTTGTTGTGATTTATATACAAACCCCAACCATGTTGAGAACCACGTATCAAAAAACATATATTTTTTGGGTTGTTTTATGAACGTCTTGGTCGCTAGGATGGATGACTAGTAACCCAATCCTTCCAGTTATCTCTTCCATGCGAGTTAGACACACATGGGATAGGGTGAACATTAGTTAAAAGTTTATTAGTGGTCGTAGATCAATGAAATGGTGATGTGTTTATTATGGGGTTCGTGTATATAATGAGTAATGAATAATGTTGATGTCATTTATTTTCATGATACCCTACTATACCGTGTTTTATTGTGGTGTGGTGGACAATGTATCTTCGAGTGAGATGTGATGTGTTTTCCCATGTGTCTTAGGGTGAGATGTGATGAGATGGCCTAAGTATCTTCAGGATAAATGTGATGTGACATTTATGGAATCCAATCCCTAAATCCATAAAATTTTTAGTTTTGGGGGTTGGAGGAATCAAAACGAGGTTATATGTGTTTGGAGGGTGTTTGTGGTGTTTTGGGGGAGCCACTGCCACAAATAGAATGGTAGGGTCATAGAAGAATATGATTCACTATGGTACTGGTTACTATGGGACAGTTGATCCATGTTGTGGTATAAGGGATCTCATGAGTAAGAATGAGGCTTCTTCTAAATTCGGGGGGTAGCCCTTCCATTTATTGTGGGATACAACATGGTCTTTTTCATGGAAGAGGGGTTCTAATGGCGTGGTACATATGGATTTTCCAAAGACCATAAATGCACTTTTATTATATTTGCATAGGGATCTCATATGATCATTGACTGTGGGTTTCTATATCACGGTATCTCTTGCCAGATCGTAGAATTCCCACTTGTCATATAGTGTTTCGCATGGTACAAGGGGTTATACCATGGTCTTATAATTTTTAGAAGGCCTATAAATAGTGGTAGCCAACCAAAACCCCACTCTTTTCCACTTTTATCCCTCACAACTCAGGAGAAAAAGATAAATTTTAGAATCCCATTAAATCCA
This sequence comes from Viscum album, assembly GCA_963277665.1. Classification (NCBI taxonomy): domain Eukaryota; kingdom Viridiplantae; phylum Streptophyta; class Magnoliopsida; order Santalales; family Viscaceae; genus Viscum; species Viscum album. Next base: position 82,532,473 of record OY728157.1, read on the forward strand.
ACTTGGATATATTTTAATCTCATCCTTTTATCTTCGATCCATACTGATCTGAGGTACATTATTCCACTTATATTACAGTTATTCGATCTAGTTCCTTTGTATTAATATTTCCATGTGATGGTGTTTTATCTCCTTGTTTCTAAATGATTATTCTTGATTGTTTTTGGGTGTAGTTGTGTAAAGGATTCCTTAGAGGGATTCATATTTTTTCAAGAGAGGTTATTAGGAACAATAACATTTTTCTATTCTTGTTTGAAGAACATTGATGCATTTGATGTATGTGATTTGTTTCTTCTCTCTATTTGAAGATAAAATGTGAATTTTAAATTTCTTTATCCCTTTATATCAAAATGGAATTATGCTAATAAATATTGAACTGAATTAAAGATGAAATTGGTTAGAGATCACATAGAGATCCTTAATACAATGTTAATCGATTTCACCTTATTTTTCTAGATAGTGTCTTAACTAACCTACGATTTTTAGTATGTGCCTTATTTTAATGATTATAAAATTTTTTGTGTTGTAAATTCTAAACAAAGTAATGCACTTAAATTTTAATTAGTTGGATAAATATTTGAAAATGATTCATGTTTAGAGGAATCCAGTGTGTTTTATGTAATTTTATTGTAATAAAATGACAAAATGTGAATTTCTAATTGAATATGACATTATATGTGATTAGTGTAATTAATAAATTTATGGAATCATGTTTATTCTTTATAATAGTAAAAACTTGATAAGGAATTTTAATGAGTAACTTTCTTCTCGTACTTTTATGATACCATTTTTTAATTAATAGATAATGTTTTATCTTTTGGTAGCTTGTTATAGCTTCTGAATTTTGTTTCCCATAATTTGAAATTTTGAAAAAAAATTGGTGGATTCATGATGTAATAAGACCCGATTATATGACAATTGTAAATGTTTGGGAAAATTTTACTATTTTTTTTGTGAACTTTGAGTTCCTTGTATAGTGATATATTAGATAACATTTTTATGTAAAGGTTTAAAGCTTTGTTTTTAAGGACAAGTTTTTCATGTTATTATGATATGCTTAGTCTGACTACTTTTTAATGTGATCGGGTTTTGATCTTCAAATTGTGAAGTTATACGATCCTATGATGGTTGATCCAAGGATGAGTGATGTGATATGAAGCATAAAGTTCGAGGGGACATGGTAGTAATAGAATCATGTGATGGGGATATTCATTGGGATATGGATGGGGGTTTTGGGGGTGGAATCAGAGATTATGGAATGGTTTAAATATTGGTTTACCGATTTTTGTACATAGAGTTGGGATACACATTTATTAATTATTTTTAAAATGATAAATGGTTGGGTTTCATACCTTATCTTCATTCCATTCCCCATTACTTGAGGTAGTTGGATGTGATTGACTCCTTATTTCACTTCAAGGTAGATAAATATGGTTTACCTAGAGTACCTTGATTATGGAAAGATAAAATTGATTAATAAAATCATAAACCATTTGGCTGGTGGAGGTGGAATGACAGTGCTGAAAGATAATAACCATTAAAAATTTTGGACTCAGCTATATTTTGCGTCAATGGAATGAACATTATCTGATGATTAATATAATGTGATTAGAATAAGATTAAGTAATTGAAAATAAAATTATTTATCAAGTTGTAAAATATAATTAAATAATTAATGTATCTCTTTTAAACTATTTTGTTCTTATATTATATTATGTTATTAAAAGTGGCAGTCATATTTATAAGCGAGGATTGCTACATATTCATATAGGGCTAGGTTATTCTCATAGTGTGGCTATAATCATTTTTATGTCATGTATGTTCTATGATTTCATATGATACACTGCCCATGCTAGTTAGGGTGACTAACACAAAATGGACTCCAAGAGGGTGTTTTCCTAAAAATACATGTGGGATGATGGATGTATGACTCCCCCTATGGTTCTGCTCTCTTCTCCTAGTAGTTACTTATGATGGAATGCATAGAGGTTAGTTTCCGCATATATTTGTGTATATGTTTTTAAGTTATTTTGTTTATTTCACACATATGTATCTCTATATATATTATCCAAAGTATTATTATATTTATGACATGCATGGGATAAGATATCTTGAGATTCTTACATGGTGTATGGGGTGAAATGGAATGTGGTATAACAATCAATGTATGATACATGTCATACAAGATATGATGGATACCAGAAACAACTTGGTTACTATATATGATGATGTTATATGGAATGATGTGATGATGTTATGCATAAGGGGCATGTTTGGACACTTATCTGATCTGTTTTTGGGCATACATATGAAGATATATGGATCATGATGTGTGATGTTGGGGAATATTGGAAATCTATTGTGTATTCCTTAACATCATAACATTGATATTATATTACTATACTATTAGATTTCTTGAGTAAAATACATGGTTTTAGATAGTATTGGTGAGGTGGGGATATTCTTATACCTTTATAGGTGATGATTTAGCTCCACCATTTTATCACAATGATTTATAGTTCTTTCTTTATCTTTTGAATGAGAGGCTCTAGATAGAATCCTATTAAATACACTATTATTCCCACCATATATATATATATATTATTTTATAGTTCTATAAGATCAAGTTGTATATTGGGATAAATAATTCTAGGTCGTGTTTTTGTAGAATCAATTTGGTATTCATGATTGATATCGAGTCTTCCTTCCGGTAATTATATATTTTCTTTAAGTTCTTTTAGTTTTGTATGAAATATCAATTTTTGAACATTGTGGTTTAATTTATATATCTCAATAGTTTTTTAGTTTTTCTATCTTATGAATCACTTCCAATCATTTTTATTAGACGGTAATTCCTCCCACATGAAATCTTATTGTACCCTCGATTCTAGTCTTCATCCTAGGGCCTACTAGAGAAAGGAATTAGCCAGTCACTTTCAACCTTCTCGCATTTTTCTCCATGAAGGGGTACAATTCAGAGGGGGTAGGGGGTTATGATAGTGTGGTATAATAGGTTCATATTAAGTGATTGTATTAAGTTTGTATTTAGCCATAGGTGAGGTTTCTTTGGTTGGTAGGGAAATAGTTCTAGAAATGTTAAATTAGTGATATAACCATATAAGAAAGGATTATACTTGCGTATTTAGGCCCCATGTGATATTCTGCATGGATCGTTAATTTAATGTAACTTGCTAAATGAAGTGATACATATTTAAAAGTAGAGAGATAATAAAGGACCATGAATCATTATTATTTTATATTATGTTTGAATTGGTATATCTTATGGTAGGTTAAACCCTAAAATAGTAAATGAAATAATGACCTAATTAATTTTTATTATTACACATTCTATATTTAGGATTTATAGCTATTTTTTATTCTTGAAGGTATATATCTAATTTAACATCCTTTTTAAGTTTGTTTTGAATATTTTCTATAGGATGTGAAAGTAAATCATTGAACAGTAGAGGTCGATGACAAAGTCACTTGGAGGAGAAAACTTCAAGAGATTCAGTTCTAGTGTATACAGAAGTATAAGGGATCTATTTCAGATTAATTCGTGAATGATTGGTTGGAGGAGGATGATATAAAATTCTATTAAATCCATGATTAATGGGATCATTGGGTTTCATTTTTTGTGAATATGTTTTGTAAAACTGTGGAACAATAGTGGATCTTATTCCGTAGGGATTATAGTGAGTTGGTGGTCTTATGGGATAAGTTTATATATTAGTTCTGAGAATTTTTCCTTTATTCAAGATTTAAGGTGGATAGTTTTTAGGGATTCATACACATTAAGAGGGGAGTTCAATCAAGTAATAGTTTGAGATCTATTTTTGGTACCTTCTATGTTACACTTTGGACATGTTTCCAAATTAAGCGGCCAGTATGAGGTATTTTAAGAAGGCATTGAAAAAATAGATATAGTTTGAGGTCACTCTATTTATTGTTAATACATATCATGAGGTGTTGCAAATATTAGAGGTTATTGAGAGGATGATGGAAAAAACATATTGTCTTAAGAGGGGAGTTTTCATGATTCATACTGATGCATATTTCTCGTCCAAGGATCCCAGTTTCTTGAAATGAAGATATTTTAGTTATCTGGGGGTAGTTTCCATCCCATATCATATCAATTAAAAAGGGGTGGTGGATCCCAAGATTTTATTAAAGGATCATAAAAATGTTTTTTCTTATAGAGGATCGGGTCATCAGTGGCATGAGTGACAAACATTTTTGGGTAATCAGTTTTTTGTAAGTATTTATTATTAGGTTTCCCCATTGAGGTAGTTTTAGCTGATGAAACATCAGGAATATGATCCAACATGAGATCATCATACAGGATACAAGGAAGCCTAATATAATCATTCATATTATCATTATCCTTAGAGAGTAGATCTTTTGAAATCATGTGGTCATCATCAGTGTCTAAGAGGACATATAGGAGGTCCTGGTCAAATTCATGTTATGACATTTCTAGCTTCAAGAGATCTAGTCATTGTTTGAGTTACCCATTTCTTGTTCTCAATATGGTTGAATACATTTTTTTGAATCATTACACATAAAACTTTTATATCACTTTTTCCCATCCATTCTTTGGAACTTTAGCTGGATATTATTCTACTTCCTTTGGAGTTGACTATTCTTGTTGGAGGTTGAGGTAACTTCAATAAGGTAGATATTGTGAGTTTGTCCTATGATAACAAATCTCTTTGGGATATTTGCAATGATTACAGATACAACCAAATTATCTCTTCCTAATCATTGATTGGTTGTATTTTTTAGAGAATATCATGGATTAATTCAGGAGAAGGTTATTCTCTATGATTCCAATGGTGACCCAGTAGTGTTTTTTGGAGATAAACACCCTCTACTAGGCCATAGCCATGTTTTCACCTATATTCATTGATGGTCGAGATAATACTGATTTTGTCATAGTTTTACCAGTCGATGTTTCCCATGTTTGTGGAAGGGTTCCCTAATGTATTTCAAAAATAAGTTGTAGAATTACACCTCTGAACAATTGATCACATTTGGGATTAAGATACAACTAGTCTTGTATCTTATATCGATTTATCCATATAATATTGTTCCTTCTGAGTTTCTATGCCTCTAAGTATATCATGATGATATGTTATAGTAGGATTTTTTTTGACTGAGTGTGCCACCTTGGGTCCCCTAGTTTTGTTTTAGAATAATGAAGAAGAAACTTTAGGGCTTTGTATTGATTTTCGTCACTTGAACCATGTGATAGAGATAAACCGATATCTTCTTCCATGGATTGATGATTCATTCAATCCGTTTAATAGAAGAATTTGGTTCTTAGAGATCGAATTATAGTTTTGATATCTTTTTTGATGCTGGATGAGGTGGATATTCTAAATATTTCATTCTGATGTTTTTGTGGGAATTATGAGATCATTGTGATGTTTTTTAGTGTTAAAAATGATTTATCTATGTTTATGGATTTTATTAATGTGGTTTTAAAGAGATCGTGGATAATTATTTGGTAGTTTTCATTGATTAAATCCTTGTATACACTCCATATGAAGAGGATCATGTAGATCATATTCATTTTATTGTTGGAGTTATTAATTTTCCCCATTTATTTGAGATGTTATAAAATTGGGAGTTATCTGATCATGATGTTTATTTCATAGGTCATGATGTTTCATGATTGATAGTAGTTATAGATCCTTCAATTATAGTGGAAGATGCTTCTTGATAATCTCTCAAGATAGTAGATGAGGTGTGGAGTTTCCATGGATGTACAACCTATTATAGGAGGTTCAGAGAATACATTCCTCATTTTTGAACACATTAAAAATCATTGATCAGAAAAGATCAAACGCTCATCTTCATAATCTAGTGAAATATATCTTTTATGTACCAGAAAGGGAATTTGGATAGTGTTTTGGTCGGTTGTTTTCAAGAAGGAAAAGTTCATATTGAGGTTTTCTATGACTTGTCAGATCTTTTTTTGTATATGTTCTGATGTAGTAGATAATGGATACTTATTATGGGCGTTTTCAGTTACATCTACATTTGTGTCAATATTCCCCCATGTTTTCTAATAAGAGGTAATTGTGTTTTCCAAAAATTTATGGTAATATTACCTCATATGAAAGTATTTTTTTGGTGTTCACCAATCATAATAGATTGAAGTATGTATTTTCTCTCTGTGAAATAAACATATGAAAATGATTATGGATTTAATTCTTAGAGTTAAGTGACATTTAAATTAAATTTAATATATAGAAGGGAAATATGTGGTTAGTGTGCTTAGTATGAAGTCACATAGTGATATCTTACATGAATATGGATATTTCTAGAGAGTAAAATGTGATCTCTTAGTGATGCATCTCTATATGGGAGATATTCATGAATTTTTTTTATTTTTTTTTATGAATGTGTATTAATATTTGTCTCATTAGGTAATGGAGTACATATTGGGGGATTATAATGTGGCGGTCTTAATATGCCCTGTTGTTTTTGTAGAAACACAAATTGTTTGGATTAAGGATGAAAAAGTTGTGTTCTATTTCATAGAAGTCTGTTCATCCCTATAATGACATTTGATATTGATATCTATGAGTTACATAGCTCACACCTATTGGTACATACTTATGTGAAGAATATGTATCATTCCTTGAGAAATCATATTTTGTATCTTGGTTTTAAATGTGTAGTTGTGGTGTTCATTATCCCATTTTTGTTCTTAAAGAAGGTGAATAAAAAAAATTGTGTTCCCTATGGTTTGATCGTGATATTAGATGATCCTCAGTGGTAGTTTGGGAGTGTCTTGATTTAATTATTTTCCTGTTAACAAGGGATCAGGGAAGCTTATACGTTTTATGGGTGATAGTAAATAATTATAATAAATCTACACATTTCAAAGATACAAAGTAGTCATGTTCATTTGAGGTTTTGTTGAGGTAGTATCTAGAGGAGATGGTCTGACTCCATGGAGTATCTAGGATGATCATATCTGATTGTAATCCATATTTTTCCCTCATGGTGTAGAGAGGTCTCCAACAAAATTTTGGATCACATTTATTCCTTAGAACTAATTTTCATCTACACATGTATGGTCAAAATAGCTAACCATATAGACTATTGAAGTCATGTTTCATTCTTGTTTCCAATATTTTGGTGATTAATGGATGATACTTATACATTAGGGTTTGTTTTCATAAAATAAATATTTCCACTCCACCATTGGTATGAAACCTTTTGAAGCTTTCTATGATTTTCCTTTCCATTCTTTGTTTTGATGGAATGGGATTAGAGAGTTGACATTTCTCAAGCTGTAATTAGTACATAGTGAAATATAGATGGTTTATATAATTTTTGAAAGGATAATGTTGTGAGATGATCCTAAAAATCATACATTGATCATAATTTTAAACCTCTAGAGTTTTATGTTATAGGTCATGTGTTCTTGAAGGTGACTCCTTGATGAAGACAGTGATGTTTTGGTCATTAGAGTAATATTTACCCCTAGTTTGTTTTAAATTTATTTTCATTGTCTTTTGTTGGAACCATGGTGCATTGGATATATCATCTACAATAGATGAGAAAGATGAAAAATATTTTTCATCTGTCACAACTCTGACTTTATCTTCAAAAATACTCTCACATTTGTTATTGGTGTGATATCAATGTAGATGATGATATGGGCATCGAGGATTAGCCAGTAGAGATATAGGATGGAAAGGTAATGGTTTTACAAGGGAATGATATTCCCTTGGATCGTGTCTTATAGTGACATGATGGCATAGAGTATAAATAATGAAAATTTGAGTAATAGATATGTGATTAGTACCATGGGTTGTTGGATATTTATATATCCGCTTTTTGTAATACTTATTGTGGATTTTGAACAATTTTTTGTTTAGGTCAGGTTTTTCTATTTTTTCTATTTTTTTCCTTTTTTATGGTTAACCTTATCAAATTTTATATGTTTCTCCCCCATGGGAGAATTTATGAGTTGCCATTTTATTTTTCTCAATTTTTTGTGTTCCTCTGATGAGGTTGATGAGCTCTTGTGAGGGAAATATTTTTTAGAGGTATCCTGTATGGTGGGTATTCAAATGTCCCATCCAATTTTATCTATAAGGAACCAACCCATGTTGGATGGATATGGTGTCGTATTTTGTTACATTGGCATATAAACATGTAGTACACATCCCGATGTACCAAGTAGTTATGTAGATTTGGAAACAATATATATACATAAGTTCTACATTACAACTTGAAATCAAATATAACATATAAATTAAATTGAAAACATCTATATATCCTTGGTTACCCCTTTAGTTCGTTCCTAAAATACATCATCACATTTAGGAAAAAATAAAACATCAGAAATTGGAGAGATCAAATTCTCAGTAAGAGTATGTAATATAGTGAGGGGGTATTATACTGTCATACAATATTCATAGTGAATAACTAAAAACTCATTCCTTTAAAAATATAAACTTGAACATAATACGGAAGGAAGAAGATCCGAATAAATAATTCCATAATAATACATAATCATGGGAATTATAATAGTATAATAAACACAATAAATATCAAAAATAGTATCATAATGAGGTAATACATATTGTGGAACATCATTACCATACCATTAGGGACTTATTCCAAGGCTATAAGATCAATTTTTTCAAGGCCTTGTGCAAAGACCACAGTTGGTCTCAGGAAAAATTGTGATACAAAAATTTGATATATAGGGCCCAAAACCACACTTATTAAGTATAATTATTTCCACATATTAATGGGGATAAGCATAAAAACATATACATTTATATTTATATTTAAACCGACTTATGAAATTTAAATATCATTTCCCGAACATTAAGCATAAACACTAACCATTCTGAGTAAACAAGTGAATGGTTTTAATATAGCACATCCACATACTAACTAATCATAAAAAATCAATTAAATATTGTAGATTATATCATAGAAGAGTATTCCTAATAATACATAATAATATACAATATTTTTGAAATATAAAAAGATACTCTTATAAAATCATCGAGTAATTCTTGAGATAAATACTCTTTTTGAAAAGAAGATTTCTTTTGGAAAAAAAGTTGTATAAAACTAGAAGTGAAGTAATATAGTAATTTCATAATAAAATGTATTATTTTATAATGATAATGGTTTCTAAAAATATTTTATTGTGGTCCCTTGAAAATATGTTAGAATTTGATAAATTCTTTTGAACAAGGCATGAATTTTGGGAAGAACCATAGAAAGATCATTTTAAACATATAACTCCTGATAAATAGAAGTAGGATTATTATTGTTACACATATATAGAACATTAAAACAGAATTTATGAGGGGTAATTGTTAATAAATAATAATTTAATTAAGTTATGTAGGGAATAAGGGTAACCAGAATGAAAATAGATGTTTGGGTAGAAAACACTTACCGTAGGTCCAAATGTGTTCTTGACATGATTTTATGGACTGGAATATTCATATTTAGGTTCAAAAATTAATATTTATAAAATATACCCTATCATTAATTTATTTAAGAAACATTCATGAACTTTTTATGGGTCAATAGATTCAATTTCATTGTTTGGGAGTGTTTTCTTCTTTGGTTTTTAGGATCGGTTAACTTATATTCATGTATGGAAAAACATGTAGAATATGAATGGTTTTCTAGAATATATGTTTTTTATTTTTAGTGATAATAATGATATTACATTTTTATATAATTTTTACTTGTTATTGGGTGTCACGATGAATCATTATACTAATCGTTAAAAACAATTGTTTTGGTTATTTGGCAGTTTTTTATCACAACAAACTCATTTGATTTATTAATTAATATTATTTGTGAAAAAGGGTTCTGCAGGTTTAAAAAATTTATAATACATATATTCTAGTATTTTTCGACCATAAAAAGGGTTTCATGACAATAATTGAATAGGGTAATAGAAACAGAAAAACTCTTCGTCCTTAAATGTGAAAAATTAATACATCTCAGATGGTGTTTTCATTTATAGTTTAAAATTACGGAAAAGGAGAGATTACGAGTAATTTTTACTTAATCAAAACAAAATATCAATACATTTATGGTACTAGATATATCATAACATTTTTATGGTGTGATTTGAGGAAATAAAAAAAGGAACATGAAATAAAAGAAATGAAAACAAGAATTTACCTCTTAAAGTAATCTTACTTGAGAGCCTATTTAAGAGAATGGTTTTTTTATTACAATGGTTTTTCCACATGGGGGTGGGGGATTGAGATGATATTTGGGAATAATTTAGACATGAAACAAGGATTTAGTGGAGTGAAGTGGAAAGGGAGTGAGCGGGGTTTTATAGTGGAGGAGAGGGGTGATTTGTGAATATCTTATTCATTATTTTATTTTTTCCATAAAGACAACCAATATTGTTGATTAATGTGACCCATAATATTTATAAGATCATGTGATTTTTAACCAAGTGTTCTAACATCTTCCATTTTTCTATTAATAGTGACATTAATAGATAATGTATATATATGGTAATTTACAATATATTACTTATCATAAAAAGTATGAGTATTTCAGAAAAATACCAAATGTTCACCCTAACCATTTAATGATGTGTAAAATTCAAAAATGAACTCCATTTTTTTTAAAATAATTCTCTATATATGATTAAATACATTTTAAATAAAATCATTATTCATTCTAGAAATATCAATTTTAAAACTATAATTCATTTTATATCACATTGAAAAAATAATCAAGATAACATTATCTTATAACCATAAGACAATAAAATAATAATATGATTTATTATTTTTAAGGTTCATATTCCAATTAATTTTATTATTAATAGGGGTATGGTAAAAATCACCAAAAATTATTTTATTTTTATTAGACTCTAAATATATCAATGAATGTAGCCTTGTAGGTCAGTTTTTCACAATCCAAATTACATAGTTGGTAAAATTATGTTTACTAGAAATTTTACAACATTGTGGTGTTCTATAGAGACTCAGTGTTTCATGCATTCAATATTAAATTTATTTTCAAAATCATGGGGTGTTACATTCTACCCTTCTTAAAAAAATTTCATCCTAAGAATTCATATAATTTTTCCACATAAAAGGATTGGGGTAGGTCCTCAATATAATATACTCACGATCCCATGCTACCTCTTTTATTTAATGATATATACAATGCATCATTTCTTATCGAGTTTTTTGATTCCTCAAAACCTATTCATTGTTGTCTAAAATCTGGATAGGTTCTTCACAGTATGATATGTCAGGTTCCATTTATATTCCTTCAGAAGTGGGGACATTTGTTGGGTCTGGCATGTACTTCCCCAATAAGGTGACATGGAACACATTATGTAGTTTAGAAAAGTTATATAGAAGAGGTAATTGATATTAAATATCCCCAATTCTCTCTAGGATTTCAAAATTTCCAGTGTACCATGGTCATAGTTTCCCCTTTTCCCAGATCATATCTTTCCCTTTCATAGATATACTTTCATGAAAACGTGAAATCCCACTTGAAATTACAAATCCTTATATTTATTATAGACATAGATGTTTTACATACTTTGAGATTCTTTAATATATGTTTTAATTTTCTTTACCTTTTTTTCCTCCACAAGCTATGGGCCCAAATCTTTCATTCTCCAACATCATCCCAACAATTTAGTGTATGAATTTTCTTTTCGTAAAATGCTTCATATGGTCCCATTTGAATAGTTTAATGGAAACTATTATTGAATTAAAACTCCACTAGAAGTAAATATTTTTCACCATACCTTGAATGTTATGTGAAAATGATCTCAACATATCTTCTACAATTTAGAACATCCTTTTTGATTTCCCAATTTTTTCGGTGGAAAGATGTGCTTAAAAAAAGCTTGGTATCCAAAGAATTCTTAAGACATTTCCATAATTTTGATATAAATTTTGGATCATGGTCAAATAAAATTAATATTAGTTTTCCTTAAATTATCACAACATCATTGAAATAGAGTCATGAAAGGGGCTCTAGTGGCCAATCCTCCATTATAGAGATAAACTGTACAGATTTCATATGATGATAAACAATTAAACATATAGAGTGATTGTGTGATAATGTTTTGGTTAATCCAATGAAAATTCTATGGTGATGTCATCCCATTTCTATGTGGGAATAGTTAGAGGTTAAATGACTCCTCTAGGATGTTGTCATTCGGCCATAACATTTTGACAGACTAAACATCATGATACATAATCAGAAATTTTCGACTTCATGTTGTCCAACCAAAATTGCTCCTTCAAATCACTATACATATTTGTGAACCCAAGATATATAGATAAATTCAAACTATGGGAATCATCAAATAATTAGCTTTTTAGCTTAGTTATAGCTGGAACACAAAGCCTCTCCCAAAATGTTTATAATTCTAGCATCATATGTGAACTCTTACAACATCCAAATGTTGACATCATTTAATTTTTTTTAAAGATTCCCATCATCAGACTATGAAGTTTTAATCATTTAAGATAAATATAGTTTGGAAATCATCAGAAAAAATAGTGTCATTTCACCTTCAATGATAATTCCCATATCCATCTTCACAAGATCCATGGACAAATAAACCTTGTCTATACACAATTTTTTGTGAACTCCATGATCCTTCATAATCAATGCAGTCACTACCTTATTTTCATTTCTTTGGTGGTATTGTATGAACATTCCTAGAATTTGATTAGTTATAGCCGTCTCTTTTTCCGCATGTCGAGTTATTTCTATGTGAAGATATATTTCAAACTCGTATGATATGCATATATCTCGCCATTTTAACCTTAGACATAATGTCTCCATATCATTAGAGAAATTATTAATACAAACAAATCATGATCATGTGTATGATAGTTTTGTTCATGATTTTTTAGCTACCTTGATGCATAGGCCATAAATCTATCATTCTTTATAAGGACACAACTATGTCTTTTATTTGGTGCAACACTATAGATCACAAACCGATTATTACTCAATGGTAGAGTCCAGATCGGAGCATTCTCCAATCTCATCTTCAATTCCTTAAAACATTCCTCATATTATTTTTTCCATAAAAAATTAACCCCTTTATGTGTAATCATGGTCATTAGGTTGGATAAACATGTGTATTTCTTAATGAACACTGATAATAACTTACTAAACAAATAAAACAATCTACCTCAGTTATTTTCACTAGATTAGGTAATTATTGCCCATCCTTTGTCTTCATATGATCAACCTATATTCCATCCTTAGAGATAATGTGGCCTGTAAAGGAAACTAATTGAAGAAAAAATTTACTCTTTTTAAACTTCCTATATAATTCATTTATTCTCAGAGTATTGAGAATAGTGTGCATGTGATATTCATGATCTATGTATATTTTTTACTATTCCTATATATCATAAATAAATACCACCATAAATTCATCAATATATTACTTGGAAAATATATTCTTTAGATCCATGAAAAATAGGGTGCATTTGTCACCCCAAAAAGACATTAATGTAATCGTATAATGTATATAAAAATTTCAAAATGTTGTTTTTAGAATGTATTCCTTCCTCACATGCAACGAATGATCTCCAAGACAACAATCATTATTTGAAAAATATTGAGATCTATGAATTTGATCAAATAAATCATCAATGTGAGGTAGGTGATACTTTTTCATTATTGTTATAGAACTGGTATCCCTGTAGTTAATGAAAAACCTCATTGACCTATATTTCTTTTTAATGAAAAGAAAAAGGGCTCGACATGGGGAAACACTGGGGTGAATAAATCCTTTATCTCCCAATTCCTATAGTTGTTTATTCTATTATACTAATTCCACAGTGGACATTCTATAAGGAGTCATTAATATAGGCCTTAAACCAGGAATTAAATCAATAGAACGCTCAATTTATTTCTCTAGATTATGTTTAGGTAAATCCTCTAAAAGCACGTCAACATATTATTGCTCAATATGTATGTCCAATATTTGAACATTCCATTACTCATCCATAGATATTGCAATCTATTTTTCCCCAATAATTGAATTTATAAGATCTATTGGGGGTGGATCTAGATGAGAATCAAATGGTGAGGTTTCTGCTCTATGGATAATGGATTCAACACCATTCTAAAAAAATGGAACTTTGCTCTTCTTAAAATAGATCTTCACATCATAATGTGAATGCTGACACATAACAAGGATTATATCAAACTCAATCATGGGTATGATGAAAAGTTATTAACTAAAGCATGTTTATGTGTCATAATGGGGACTGATCGATATATCATTGTTACAATGATTCTCCCTCAAGGTGTTTTGACAGACAAAACATTTATTAAATCAAATTGGACATGTTTAATTTTCATGTAAATTTGTGAAGATAAAATGAATGCAATTATCCAGAATCAAATAACTCCACAGCTAAGTGTGAGGAAATGATTAAAGTACCTACCACCACATCATTATAAACTTCAAACTCAGAAGTTGTCACTATATAAGCTTGGTCTTTCTCCCATAGAATTCATTAGGGAATGTTTCCTAAACTCTTAGGACATTCATATGCTTAATTTCCCATCTCTTTACAACAATAGCATTGAACATTGGTTGTTTCATTCTTCCCCTTGCAATCATGTGACTGGTTTCCTTTTTCTCTGCACTTATAATAGACTTTTATTCCCTTCTTTATGGTTCAAGGGTGTTAATTCTCACAATTACTATAGTTTGTAATGTTAACTCTTCCCTTCTTCCCGATTTCCTTATTTCCTTTTCCAAAGATTTCAGCATCCCACTACATCTCTTTTTTTACATTAAATTCATAAGACATAGAAAATTATTTTTCTATCTTAATATCACATGTGAATCTATCTTCATATGATGATAAATTTTGGATACTTGTTCCCTTTGAAGTAATAGTTTGAAACCATCAAAAAATTGATCAATATTTCTCATTGGATTATGAATGTAGTCCAGGGCATGCCTTGGAAACCTTGTGAATTTATCTTTATACATTTCAATATTATCATCCTTTTTTCTCTTCATATTCAAAAACTTCCTTTCTATATTTTCTCGTTGTTCATGAGGGAAATATTTTTCATTTAAAATTTTCTTAAAATCCGTCTTTTAAATCTCATCTATTTGTTCCTTATCCTTATTGTTTTGGAATAATGACCACCAGTGATCGACATCTCCTCAAATATGATAAACTTTGTTGACAACCTTATATCATTCATTACATACCAAAGCGAGAAATATATTATCTTATTAACTTACCCAATTCTCAACTAAAAATTGGTTTGATGTCCCCTGGAATGGTGGATGTGTTTTTTCTCATAATGATATCTAACATAGCTCCTCAATTTTATGGATTTGGATGCTTTATATAGGTAAGGTTATTATTCATAACATGAGAAAACTATCCCAGTATAGTTATAAGCTACTCAACACAAATTTATGAACCCGATCCAACACCATTATCATGCATCGGAGGTATATCCCCTCTTGGTATATTTGCATTCATGCTGTTTCCTTTCCTTCCACTATACACAATTTCTAAAATGTCACATACACTGAATTATGTTATTAAAATCAAAATGTATAATCTAAAATTAGAAAAATACATACCATAAAATGAAATCCTATCCACAGATAATATCTTAATCATAAACATGGTTAGATTAAGGAAATTTTTTCATTTAAATCATTCATAATATCTTGTAAATAAAATTTGAATTATACTAAGCATATCCCATAGTAGTGTCAAAATAGGTGTGCAGTAAAGCCCATGTTCGTGTACTAGGATACCTCGAGTGAAGCCCGAAACTCATTATAGGAGTTTTCACTCCTAGGTACATTTGTTCCAGAACCACATCCACTTGTAGTGTCCATACAAGGATGCATTTTCTAGAAATATCCGCTTAATCTAATCATTATCAGAAATCTAGGATAATCTGGTATACTTATCCTCAAAAATTATATAATTTTTTTTTCTATTATCTAAATTTTCTAAATCTAGTTTCCATGTTTTGTACAAAAATTCCTTTGATACCAACTATAAGGACCCATCCCGAGCTGCCCGGAGCCAATGCCTTATTATATAAAATTGTCATATAAATAAAGAATATGCATTCCAAAAGACCAAGATATTTTTTATCTATGGAAATGAGATTTATATTGAAGGTCAACATTACATCATGAAACAATATAAAACCTATAAATTCATTTGAAAATATCCATATCTCATAGGTTACCCAATCTTTTCATTAATAAAATACTTATTCACATATTAGAAGAAATGAAACATAAGAATAGGGTGATCTCAAATGCTCAGTAAGGTTATGAAATATAGAAAAATATATCATAAACATAAAAATTTGGCATGGTTAATAACTAAAAACACATGTATTCAAAAATAATAAACATGAACAAAATAAGGAAGGAATAAGTGGTGAATTAGTAATTACATAATAAAACATAATATTTTGTTTTTTACTAGTTGAATAACTACATGAACTATCAATACTAGTTTCATAATGAGGGAATTAATAATTCGGGACATCATAACCATACTGTCAAGGCCTCATGCAAAGACCATAATTATCCATTTTGTCATGGACTTATGCCAAGACCATAGTTTGTCTCATGAGACCTATTAATTAATCGAGGAGCTATTGTATCCCCCACCTGAAACATAATAAGTAGAATTCATTCCTCATAAAAATAGGGATAGACATAAACAACATATACATTCATATTGAAATTAACATAATAAATTTAAATAACATTCCCTGAACAGTAACCATAAACACTAACCATTCATAGTAAATTTGTGTATGATTTAAAGATAGTACATCCATAGTCAAACTAATCACAAACCATTCAATTTAATATTGAATATGATATCATAAAATTTTAATTTCAAAAATAGATAATAATGAACAAGAGTGTTGAAACATATGAAGACACACTTCTAAAAGCATCATGTAATTCTTCAAATAAATACACTTTCTGAAAAGAATAGTTCGTTCTAAAAAGGAATTCTATAAAAAATATGTTTATTAATATATTATATTTATAAAAAAATTACTGAGATTAGAAAGATATTTTTTCTAAAAAATATATTATACTGTTCCCTTGAAAATATGGAAGAATTTGAGAAATTCCCTAGAATCTGACATAAATTTCAGGAAGTATTTTTGAAGGATCGTTTTAAAACATATAACTCCCAATAAATGAAAGTAGGATTATGGTTGGTACAAATATATATAAAATTAACACATAAATCATGAGTGGTACATATTAATAAATAATAATTTTATTTGGGTATGTAGAGAATGTGATTAACTCAGATGAAAATCGAGATTCCGGTAGAAAACCCTAACCTTAAGTCCAAAGGTGTTCCTCACATGAAATTAATGGCTAAATAATCAAATTTAGGTTCATAATTTATTATTAATAGAACCTAAAATATGTGTAATTTAATTATTACAACTTTATCAGGTCCATATGTTACCTTTTTATGGGTTAATATATTCAATCTCATTTTCTGTGAGAGTTTCCTTTCTTCGTTTTCATGATCTTTTTACTTATACTTGTGTACGGAAAATCATATAGAATGAGAATAGTTGTACAAAATAAAAAATTTATGTTATTAATGAAAAACCCAAATATTAAATTTTTATAAAATGTATTTTGGTTATTTGGAGTTAAGATGATTTATTATATAAAATGTTAATGACTATTGTTTTTCTTAATTTGTGGGTAATTATCACAACATACTCATTTTGATTAAAAAAATTAATATAATTTGCACAAAAGGATTATAGAACCATAAAAAAGTTATAATATCTATATTATAGTTAGGTTAAACCATCAATGTGTTTTTTTGACAATAATTGATTATGGAAATAAAAATTGAAAAATGGTTGTCCTTGAATGTGATAAATTAATAAATCTCAAGTGGTGTATACATTTCTAGTTTAATAGGAGGATAAATGAGATATGATGAAGAATTATTATTTTATCATAAAATTATTACATTTCATGTTAGTTATTGGATTCATCACAAAATTTGGATGAATTTTGATGAGGAAATAAAAATAAAAGAAAGGATTTTGAAATAAAATAAATGAAAACAAGAATTTACCTCTTGAAGTAATCATCCCTGACAGCCTCTTTATGGATACCTTTTTTGTCTTTTTATGATAGAAATGGTTTTTTTACAAGGGGGGATCATGGTAGGATATTTGGGATGAATTTATTCAAGTAAGAGGCTTAAGAGGAGTTATGGAAAGAGGGAGCGAGGGGGTTTTATATTGGATGAGAGCGGTGACTTGTAAATGTCTTATTCATTATTTTGTTATTACTCTAAAGACGACTAATAGTGTTGATTCATGCGACCCATAATTTTAATAAGTTCATGTGAGTTCTAACAAAGTGTGCTTACATCATCCATGATACTAGGAATAGTTAATTTTAATAATAATGTATATATATTTTAAATTATTGTAATTTATTATTCATCAAAAATTGTATGATTTTTAAAAAACCCCAAAAATCACTGCCACAATTTTTTGACATGTAATATTAAAAAATAAACTCCCTTTTTTTAAAATAATTTTCTAAATATGATTAATTTTACTTTTAAATAAAATTATAATTTGTTAAAAACAATTTTAAAATTATAATTCATTTTATATCACATTGAAAAATTAATCATGATTCAATTTTATTGTATCCTTAAGAAAATAAAATAATAATATGATTTAGTGTTCATAAGTTTCATATTATTATTCATATTAATATTAATAAGGTTATGTTACTATTCACCAAAAATTAATTTTTACTGATCAGACTCTAAATATCTTACTGAACGCTACTGTGTGTGTATGTTTTTTGAAATTAAAATCACAAAGGTGATAAAATTAGGTTTACTGGAGAGATAATAACAATGTGGTGTTTTGTGGTGAATTAGTGTTTTAGGCATTCACTTTTAAATTTATTTTCAACATCTTGGGGTGTAACATTATCTATGTGTTTTTTGAATTTTAATATATGATAATTCTTCAAGTTGTATTTGAGGTAAGTACCAGGATATTGAAATCCCTTACATTGTCATTTTTGGGTGTTGGAGGCACTCAACGGGGGTTCCAAGTTTTTTGAAGGGTGTATGAAGATTTTTATATGAGCAACTACCAAAAATGGAATGGTTTCATTATTTAGGTATAATTCAAACCATGATACTAGTGCTTTCAGCATTGTGGATCCATGTAATGGCATAAGAGAGATCCAAAAGAGGAATGAGGCTATAACCAAATCATGGGGTAGTTGTGACATGGACTATAGGATACGATGTGGTCCCTTTCTTAGAAGATGGTTTTTGATGTCAAGGTTCTTATGGATATATAATATTCCTTAGAATATATTTTTCTGGATTTGGATGGGGATATTAGAAGATCTTTGACTTAGTGTGGTTGGGTCATGGTCTCTCTAGTTGCACCATTGAATACCTCATTTCAGACAGTGTTGCACCATGGTCTTCAAATTTCTTGACTTCATAAAAATACCAGTAGCCCACCCATACCCAATTAATTTTCACTTTCCTCCCTTACACCCCTGGTGACCAATATAGTTTTTTGTGAATCCCATTGAATCCCCTTTCTTATAGATTAATACAAACTTTCCATCTTCGGTCCATGGGGATATGAGAAATATTATACCTCTTCCCATTTAGATTTTTGATTGCATTACTCTCACTCCCTATTTCCAAGAAATGTTATATTATATAGATATTTCTAATAGAGTTTTCATTGATATTTGTGGGTGTGTATGTGGTGTGGTGTCCATGGAGGGGTGGTAATTTTTTATATAAAATTTTGTCATGAAATTCAACGTTCATCATTTCACATCTAATGATCATTTATACTTTTTATGTAGGGTATTCATTACTTATATCTTATTAAAATAAGTTATTAAATTGAGCATGTATTATCCCTTTCGTTGAAAATGTAATTTGATTAATAAATAGTGAACCTGATTAGAGATGAAATTGGTTAGCGATCACATGTTGATACTTTATACCGTGATAATGGGTTGTATCTTATTTTTCTTGATAATGTGTGGTCTATCATATGAATGTTAGCTTGTTTTTATGCTATGGATTGTCATATTTGTTTTAAATGATATGGTCTATAAAGCCAAAAATTGTTAATTATTTGGATTAACATTTAAATAGGAGACATGTTTAAAGGGAAATAGTGTGTTTTATTTAATTTTATGGTTATAAATTGATGTAATGTGCATAACTAATTGAATTTGATCATCCACGTGATTAATGGAATATATAAAATATGATAACCACATTAATTCTAGTAAATAGTAATAACTGAAAAGGCATATTAATGAGGATGGTTCTTCTCTCAGTATAATAACTCTGGTTTTTATGCTAGAGAGCATATTTTTTCTTTTGATATATTATTATATCTTATTTATTACTATTCCCAAAATTGGAACCTATAAATAACTTATTGGTTAATTCAATATCAAATATGATCTAGTTGGGTGATAATAATAAATTTTTGGGGCCGGTGTGTCTCATTTACATGTGAAGGGTGAGTTCATTGTTTTGGGATTCCAGAGAACTCATTCGTATGTATAGGTTTAAAGACTTCATTTTAGGGCCTAGTTTTTCATATTATTATGAAATAATTTTCCTACAATTTTTTATTTTATTTTTTTGTGATATTTTCTATGTGATGTGGTATGAGCATGGGATAGTTGATCCAGAGATGTATAATGTGATTTGGTTCGAGGATGCATAGATTATATAGAAATAGCTGAGTCATATAAGGATGAGATGCATTGGGATATGAATGTGGGTGTCATAGATGGAACAAGTGATTATAGAGTGGGTTGAATATAGTTTTACTAACTATTTTAATTTCATTTGGGATTATTTTTAGTGAAAATTTTTAAATGTTCAATGACCTGGTTATTTTTCATATCTACATTCCATTCCCCACTACATGAGTCATATATATATATATATATATTTGGTTTCATGTTTTTATTTTTTTTCGATTAAGATTGTTTTCCTACAATACATGTATTATATAAAGATAGAAATTTTTAATAAATTCATAAAACACTGGTTTGGTGATGATGGGATGAAAATTGTAAAAGATGGTGACATTGAGAAACCGTGGACTCTGTTAGATTGTCCATATATGAAATGAACTTCACTTATAAGATTATTTAAATTTCATTGTAATAAGATTAATTAATTGATAATAAAATTTATTAATAGAAAAGTCAAATGGTAAAATAGAAAAATATAATTAATATAACCCTTTTAATTTCTTGTGTTATTATTAGATGTTTAGTCTATAACAGTTACACATGAGTGTGTGAGAAATTATAGTTGCAGGTGAGTATAGAACTAGGTTATTCTGTCAGTTTGGATGTGAGATATATAATATCTTTTATGTACTCTAATTTCATATTCTACACCACCCATGTCAGTTAGGGTGACTAATAACTAGTGAACTTTGGGAAGGTGTTTTCCTAAATAACCCAGTGGGAGGATGTATGGATCACTTTCCCATATAGATTCACTCAATTCTCTTGGAAGTTACTTGTTCTAGTATGCAAGGTGGTTAGTTTCCCTATATATATGTGAAGATGGTTGTAATGTATTATGGTTATTTCAAACACATGTATCCCCATATATAATATCCAAAGTATTAGTATATGTATGAAGTGTATGGACTATAATAGCTCATGGTTCTTACTCGGTGTATGGGCTATAATGGACTGTGGTATAATACCCAAGGTATGATATACATCATTCAGGATGTGGGGGATATTATAAACTACGTGGTTAATATATATGTAATAGTGATATGAGATTATTTGATTATTTGATGCATGAGGTTCGTGTTGTGATTCATATCCTATGTGTTTTTCTTATTACTTTTGGTGAGAGGTGGGTCAGGACATGAATCATTGGGGAAGTGTAGAAAATTAGTGAGGAAGCTGTAGTAGGGTACCTGTGATGTTCCATTACAAAAATATATGATATCTTGGATCCATTACATGGTGATATAACGCTTTTGTATGGTTGTGAACTTCTTAAACATATTTATCCAACTAGTTAGTTCCACATGTCTTTCATTGTTCTTTAGTATGATTTCTTTATCCTTTTCAAGATAAGATCTAGGGAAAATCCTACAAATTATAGTATTATTCCCACCTCATGTATATATGTAAATTTATTTCAGGTCTGTAGGATTCGGCTGGAGATCATGCATGATATTAAAAGATTCTTCTTTTGTAGGAGTCACTTGGGCTTTGGGGTCTCTATTATGTTACCTTTTTGGTACATGTATTTTTTAATTTTAGTTGTATCATTTATGTATGGAATTTAATATACGCACTTTTGGATTTTTTTATATATCTCTTGAGGTCTTTAGTATCTATGTCACCTCCCACATCTTCACATTTCTCTTGTAAGGTAATTCCTTCCATATGTTATCTTATTATACACTTGGAACCAATCTCAAAATGTGGGCCTAAATAAGATGGGAATTTGGTAGTGAAAATCTCCTTTATCCCATTTTCCGCATAGGAGGTGTACACATTGGTGGAGGAGTGGGTGAGTCATGATTTCCTTGGTGTCTTCAGTAGATTTGTGATTTGTTGACCTAGGAGTCATTGGAAAAGATGTTATTCGATATCCCATGTTACATTTGGTGAAATGTGATGTTATAGCTAGCTTCACACATGGTGATAGACATGATGTGACATTTATATGATATGGGAATTCCATGGAGTAAAACATTGGGGTGTGAAAGGAAAAAATATGATGTGAATGTCCCGTGGAGAACGATTCATCAATATGATTTTTATTAGGTTATTATACATAGTTTTTTTATTTAGTTACTATGTCAGGGTGAGGATATGGATTGTTAATTGGATGTTTTTATGATGTCGGTTCTCTTATTTTATTATTTGTGCATTAGCATTATTCTTTCACATATACACAAGAGTCATTAGGAATCCTACTAGGTATACTTATATGCTCACACTATGTATATTCCAACCATTTCTAGGTTTCTTCTAGGACTATATAGATCATGATAGGAATTACTATCTCAGAACATTGGACTATTGTTGTGTCTCTACCTTATATTTTCATTAGGGAAATTTTTGGGGGGACTTTTATCTATATAAATTTTACAGATACTTGTATTGTGGAATGTTTTTGGTTTCCATTTTATTTTATTCCCAGGAGTTTAATAATGATGGATATAATATCAACCAATTGTATTATTATAATAGGGAATTAACTCTTATTTGTGGGATTTGTATACCCCCATTTTTACTCTCGGACCCCATCCCTACAATAGATGTAATTCAATGGTCATTATCTCTCTTTATTTAATACAATCTTATAAGGGGTACCATTGGTGAGAGGGGGTTTAGACAGAGTGGTATAAAGGTTTATGGATAACTTAATGCATGGAGTAATGATCATTTTGTATTTCATGGGATGGTATAAAAATGGTATTAGTTTATCGTGGTGTGGGACATAGTCTTGGAAATACCATCAATGAAATAAGCTATTGGGACCCCTATTTTAACACCATTATATTTTATAAGATATATTCTTTTTAATCTCTTTAATAACTTCTACTATACGCTACACCAAGATTAAATTGCGCTATACGTGACACTGTATCAGCTTGCAGTATACGCAACACTATTCTTGGCTCGTGTTACACAGAATTTCAAGTTCGTTTTGTAGAAATTATTATACGCAACATTATGTTTATATTTTTTTTAATTTATAAATTAAATAAGTTTTGAATTATGTTTTACGAAACACAGAAGGGATATTTCACTACATGCAACCCTGACCGGTCTTGCATTACACGCAATCGCGACCTTCCTCGATAGCGTGTGTTGTACGCAATACTGGGATTCACAAAACAATGATATATTATTATAATATTATTATAGACTAGCCGTTATGAATAATTTTAGCTATATTTTTAATTTTATAACATTATTATTCATCTTACACATTTTCTAAAACATGTTATGTGAACAAAATAAATTTTTCAGGTAAAATATGTATTTTAAAAAAAAAATACTGTTTTGTCGCCTTTTGATGGAACACCCACTTTAAATCTAGTTTTTGACATGTTTATAAGTTTAATTTGACAAGGTAAAATTATTCTTTGTGATTACGATATAAATATTTACTTTGGATAAAATTATCATATTATTCTGATAACTTTCATATTTTAGTGAATAGTAAAAACACGATATATTTTAATTAAAAACAACTTTTTTCATCGTAATAATTTATATGGTTAAATTATATATTGAATGGTTATAAAGTATAAATAGAATATATTTTTACCATTTAATATAATGTATGTAATTATCATTTATTTTACATTGAATTCGTAGGTAAAATCATTTTAATATTTTGCAATGTTTTAAACAAAAACCCATTTTTTTCAACAATGGGATTAATTTTAATTTAATTTCTAAAACTTCTGTGTATTGAATATGGAAAAATGGATTTCATATTTGGAATCAGTTGGTCCAAATTATATTGATAGAATACTTTTTATTTTTGGTCATTATGAATAGTAACTACTGTAAATTTTATTTACCATAGTAAAAGGTAAATCGGGTAATTAAGGGTATATATAATATTATACAATTACCCTAACACTATTCTTATAACAATTGGATGATTATATTTCGTCATAATTAATATTTGGGTCAAAATGGAATCCATTAGAACCCACTTGGAGGTGATTAAGACCTTTAGTTTATTTTATTTAAAGGAAAGTGAAATATGTCTCACTCAAACATTAATAATTAAATTATTTTTAATATAATGATATACTGAATATAAATTCAGTTATAAATACTAATTAGGAAGCTAAAATGATTTTATTTATCATGGTAATTTATTTTTAATTTCTAAGAGTTATTTAATTACCTTATTAGTTTATACATTAATGATGCAAAAATTATTTATTTTAGTAAAAAAATCAATAATATTGTTTTTATTGAAATAGTAATACATATTAAAGAGCTCACCAACCTGAAACAAACTTATTGTTAGAGTATATATACACCATAGTCATTCAATGACTGAATATATGACCGTTTGGAGTCTTATAAAAGTGATTATGACACATATATTATTTTATTTTATATGATGTCAAAGTTGTCACCTTCATAATTTAATAAATATAACATTTTAAAATTTGGGGTTTTTAGAAGATAAATACAAATAAATGTATTATTATGAAATATATAGGATTCATCTTAATCCTAGTATTTTATTTTTAATTTTTATGCAATAAATTAGTATATTTAATAATTATAAAAAAATGCTGTAGTAATTATTTTATTAAGAGAAATACCAAATAAATGGTTTTAAAAATAGTAAAATAAATATATATGAACTATTTAAGGTTCTCCACTAATTTTCTATACTACTATGACATGTTATGAACATATTAAATAATTTATTTTGAATATATCCATTGTGTGGATTTAATTTAAATTCAAATAAATGAATAGTGTCAAAATTGAAACTATTGTTATTTTATAAAAATAACATATTATTAAATTGTTTAAAAATCACAAAAATATTTAAAAATTATAAATTCAAATTTATATAGTATAAAATGTTATAAATGATCTAATTATGGATAATTCACAGCACATAAATAATTATTTATAACAATTTATATTTTAGAATCTTATTACCAAAAATAAACTTTAATAGATTAAATAAGGATAAATCAAGTTGATAATTTTACAAAAAATTACCTACATATCTAAATTTTTTATTTTGATGATTTTAAAACCCTATATCATCTAATATTCTAATATGAGTCATTTTTGGAGGTATTTATGTGGGTTTATATTTATTATAAATTGATATTTTTAAGATTTCCAAAGATGCCCCTCTCCTCCCTTATAAAAAGGGAACCCATTCCCACTTCGCTTCACACCCTTTTGAGCCATGAATCTTGGCCAACCACTGACCATTACATTTATCCACTTCCCTATATACACTCTGGAGGTTTTGGTCTTCTCAAAAGACCGACTCTACTTCCTTAAGAGAAGGGTTAAAGGAGGTGCATCGAAGAAGAGGTAATCTCTTCTTCCGATTCTCTCAAGTTTCTTCCTTCTTATACTTCTTATTATTTAGTTGTATCATTATAAAGTAATAACATAAGTATTAATTATATACTGATATGTTATTATAAATATGAAACAGCCTTATTTCACCTTCTATCCACCCTATGGAAAATGAATTCACCGCGCGTGCGTACGTACGGAATACCGTCTCCACGCTGTGGTGTAATCTGTTTTCGACCACCACCTTACTTGGATGGGTATAATGGTGTAAATAAATAACTATATATAATTATTTAAATGTGATATTAATTATGGAATATTATATATACACTTCAATAAAATTCCACGATCATGGGAATGATATCATCGCTCGTGCGTACGTACGGACTACCGTCTCCACGACACGATGAGATTCATTCTCCATGTTAAACATTCATGAATGATTATAAAGTATATATAATTAATAATAATTAAATATATTAAATAATAAACCTACTTTATTTATGTATATATATATATATGTCATCTACTTCCATTCAAGTCAATAAAGAAAGTAAAACAGTGTTCATGCGTACGTACGACCTACCTTCTACATGAACGATGTGTTTCATTTCATTTATCTATCTATTATATATATATATATATACTGAATATATATGATATATAAATCATGTTTTACATTCTATAAATAAGTAAATCATGATATATGTAATAATAATATCAAGAAAAACTAGTCCAAACACATATGATAAATGAAACAATTTTACACAAAAAGCTACTTTAACATCGAATTGACAAATGAGAAGGTAATATAAATACCTAAGTGAACAATATATGATTTTATAACAATGAATATGATTCTTTAATAAGTCAATTAAAATATTTAAATCATTATACAGGAGGTTCAGATACATACGAATCATATCGGACATAAGGTAAGGGATAATTATTCCAATCTCATTCTTATTTGAGATTGTTTATTCCTAAGTATTTACTTGGGTTATGTTTATTATCCATGTCCATATGTTCTCAAAATGTTTTCATAAAATCTTTACATTCTGGCCATGTATGTTTAATGTCATTCTTACCAAAAAAAATTACTTTTACCACATCGTATGGAAGGAATCTTTCTTTTGTTTACCATACAAGGTACTTTTTGACTTTTCCGAAAAAAGTAAGAGAAGAATGTTATTTTTAACTTATACGGTGTGAACATATTTTTACGATTTCATAACTCCTCATTTTCATGAAGCGTACTCTACATGATTTTATGACTATTTTCAACATAATACTTTTCTTTTAAAATTGCAGGTAATTTTGTAAAAAGAAAATGATTTTGAAGAAGAAAGAATATTTTCCTGAAGAATTCATTTCAAGTGTTTTATCGAAACCAATTTCCATCTAAGATGACATTATTTCATATGTGTATGTTTCATGTATAATGTCTCTATGATTTACATGGTTTCTCTTTTCTTATCATGAAATATCCATTTGTTTTATATGGATTATGTGATGATGGTATCATGTTTATGAAACCCATTTTATTTTTTGGGTTATGATTAATGTTTTAAGTATATTCTGTGGCACAAGTAAGACTGATTTCATTATGAGATGGGTGGGACCTATATCTCCATCCAATGTATTGGGTAAAGATTTATATCTCATGAGATAGACATGGATGAAATGGTAAGTTAATCCAGTTCAGTGTTACAAGACTGAAATGAGGAGTGAACTCGATTCAGAAAGGAACCTTGTCCACTAAGATGGTCTTGGCAGCAATGCCTTGGCTACTATGGAAATTATAAAAGGTTCTGAATGGTTTCCACAATTAAAATTTGTATTCCCATTATATTTTATCATGGATGATGTTCCATTATGATATACGCCTTACTTCCACAATTTATGTCTTTGCTCAAAATTTTGATGTTTAAATTTCATGTTCAAGTTTTTTCTTTCAAATGTTTATGGATTGTTTTATGTTCTCTATGTTTACCCTTACTGAGTATTTGAGCTCACCCTTTTAATGTTTTATTTTCCCCAGGAAATAAATAAAGGTTTTAGGTAAGGAAACAAAAAGGCAAAGATCGTTATGGGAGATGTTGAAGATCTTTCAACATGATTATAAGTTTATATTCCAAGTTTCCAAAGATACTAAACTATTACGGTCCATTGGAGTCTATTTTTGTTATGTATTAAGTATTCCTCAAAATTAATGTAATTTCCATGTACATCAAGCCTTGGGTTTCAATATTTGGTATCAGAGGAAAGGTTTTGTTAACCTTTGGAAACTAGGATGTGAAAACTTTGGTGAGATCCCTAGAGATATTTCTACGGTATGACTAGGGATGTCCCTAAGGTTAAGTATAAGTATATGTTATAATCCTATAATTACCGTAACAATCTTATAATTAATCCTAATATGTTAGATATTGAAGCTACTCCCCCTTTATTATGTTGTTTTCCCAAGAATGATTTTTTCCTCTCACACTATTCTTTCTGGATTTTAGACGATGGCTGGAACCCCAAGAAACTATGTTGATCAATGTAGTGGACAATGCAATGATTTTCCTCCTGAACAACCAAATGTGATGGGATATGGAGTACAAAATCTTATTTCCATACTTACACAAGCTATGAATATTTATGAACATCCAAATGAGCAGATAAGGGAACAATATTCTATTGATTCCTTCATCAGGAAACATCCACCTTCTTTCAGTGGGTCATCTGATCCACTTGTTGCTGAACAATGGATCAGTGCCATTGAAATTATATTTTCCATACATCGTTGTTCATAGCATGAAAATGTCATTTTGGTTGTTTACTGTTTAGAAGGTGAAGAAGACCTGTGGTGGACTCTAATTAAGAATAGAATGACCCATGATGAAATTGAATCCATGGAATGAGATGAGTTCAAGAACATATTTTTCAATAAGTACATCCCCCGTATTCTTAGAACACATATGGAAAAGTATTTCCTGCTTAAGAAAATGATGATGAATCTGTTGGTATATATGAGGTGAATTTTACAAGGCTTGCAAGGTATGCATCTGGATTTATCATCCAACCAGAAAGTAAAGTTGATCAATTCTTAAGTGGCTTAAAACCATGTCTTTGAAGGGTACTAGCTATAAGATACTTCAGTAGATATGAAGAAATTGTGCATTGTGCTATCAAAGTAGAACTAGAAGTTGGTGTTACATATCCATCTCATGATTTTGACAAGAAACAAAAGATGGATTTCAAGGAGAAATCTCTGAACAATGGTGAAAAGAAGATGAATGTTTCTTTATGCTCAAAGTTTGGAAAGAAGCATGGTGGATATTTCCTAAAAGGTACTAGAAAATGTTGTAAGTGTGGAAAAGAAGGTCATCGAGCAGTTGGTTGTCGAAGTAATGGGAAAAAGGTTTCTAATGATGTGAATAGGGAAAAGACTATACAGAACTCTCCACCAACACATCAATGCTTCAACTGAAAGGAAATGGGGCATTATTCAAATAAATTCCCTAATCTAAGGGTTAGTGATGATCGACATGAGCAACTACTTAAGGAAAAGGACAAAGGGAAGTCACATGCAATCACTACTGATGATGTTGAATATGAAAACAATGTGGTTGAATGATTAAGTGTTTATGTAATGGGATTCCAAAATAATGTTGAATATCTTATCATGGAATATTATAATATTTATGTATTGGTCCATTGTTGTTTTCTATAGGAATATGGTACCCGTGACCATGAAATGTGATTGAAAATTTTTTGGAAAGCAGATGAGAAGTGCATAATGAAGGGATAAAGAGAAAATGATATGAGCTCATGACTGATAAAAGGAAGAAGTTATATCATGGTTTGAGTATATAGAAATTTTTGGATTTTGGTATGTGGAACAAGTTACCTTTTGGCAACATTCATGTTTTCACTAAGGTTCTATGGTAATTTTTGTTTCAAGAGAACACATGATTAATGAATTCACATGTTTGGAATGTGACCAACAAGATATAACATTTGATAAAATGATGTTATTCATGTTCTTGTTATGTGACCTTTCCAGTAATCATTTTCTGTATACTATGAGATTGGACAGATGTATTTTGGATAAGTCTAAAGATTGGAAAAGGTTATGTCAGACATCAGATAGTATTTTTTATGTCTAGGACTTTTTTCGATATTAATGCAGGAATGTTATTATAATGTAGTTTTAGAAAAATGGTCAACCTGCAAGACGAGCAACAACCCGTCGTGTCGTACAAGGCTGTGGGAATCGAACCCACAAATGAAGTGCGACAGGCCTTTATCTTCTACCACTGTCCTGCAGGAAGTCCTTGGTTAGTAGAAACTAGTTTTATTATATTAAAAAGTATGATATATGAAGAATAAGTCTATATATGATTAATCTCACTATAGATGGACTTATATATATTTGATAACTTTTGATAACCTTTGGTTTGAGACAGATGGAATGAACTATCATTCTATCACATGATCTGCTAACACTTCACAAATGAAAAATTAAGCTTTATTTCTTTAATAGATGAAGTGAAAATTGTCCAAGGAATGACCAATGGTGATATTGTAACAAAATCAATTAAGTATTTCTTTTTCAACAATTATTTGACATTAGGGAAATGATATTGAATACAAAAAATTGTTGTCCTAATGCCCTTATATCCGATGAATCAGATGGTACCTTAGATCAGCACAAATTTATGGCTTTGTGATAGTTGTCTTTATCATATCCATGTCCTCTACCAATCTCCATCAACTTGATGGTTAGATTTCTCTTCCATATCCATATTTTCACCTATGTTCTCTTATGTGGAAACCTAGTGATGAGTCAATTTGGGTAAGCAATATGTTTCATACTTGACTTTTTAAAATGAAGTTTTTGTATTCCTTTTTACGATGTGGGTTTCTATTAAAACTTTCGAGTAGTAAACCATTTATAACTCTGATTAATTTTGAGGGTGAAATTCATTTTAAGGGGGGTAGAATGTAACACCGTAAGATTTTATAAGATATATTCCTTTTAATCTCTTTAATATATTATACTATATGCTACACCAATATTATCTTGTGCAATACGAGACACCATATTAGATTGCAGTATATGCAACACTATTCTTGGCTCGTGTTACACACAATTTAAAGTTCTTTTTGTAGAAATTATTCTACGCGACATTAATTATATTTTTTTTAATGTATAAATGAAATATGTTTTGAATTATGTTTTATGCAACACCAAAGGGATATTTTACTAAACTCAACCCTGACCTGGCTTGCATTACAAGCAATCGCGACCTTCCTCGATAGCGTATGTTGTATGTAATACCGGGTTTCACTAAACAATGATATATTGTTATAATATTATTATGGACTAGACATTATAAATATCATTAGCTATATTTTGAATTTTATAACATTATTATTCACTTTACACATTTTTTAAAACATATTATTTGAACAAAATAAATTTTTTCTGGTAAAATAAGTATTTTTTAAAAAAAATGCAGTTTTGCCGCCTTTTGATGGCGCACCCACTTTAAATATAGTTTTTGAAATGTATATAAGTTTAATTTTACAAAATAAAATTATTCTTTGTAATTAATTTATAAATATTTACTTTGGATAAAATTCTCAAATTATTCTGATATCTTTCATATTTTAATGAATAGTAAAAACAGGCTATATTTTAATTATAAACAACTTTTTTCATCGTAATAATTTATATGGTTAAATTATAATATTGAATGGTTCTAAAGTATAAATAGAATAAATTTTTACCATTTAATATAATGTATTTCATTAGCATTGATTTTACATTGAATTCATTGGAAAAATCATTTCAATCTTTTGCAATGTTTAAAAAAAACCCGTTTTCTTTCGATAACAGGATTAATTTTAATTTAATTTCTGAAATTTATGTGTATTGAATTTAGGAAAATTGATTCCATATTTGGAATATGTTGGTCAAAATTATATTAATAGACAAATTTTTATTTTTGGGCATTATGAATAGTAAATACGGTAAATTTTATTTACCATAGTAAAAGGTAAATCGGGTAATTAAGGGTAAATATAATATTATAAAATTACCCTAAAACTTGTCTTAATATAATTGGATGATTATATTTCATTCTAAGTA
Source organism: Viscum album (assembly GCA_963277665.1). Classification (NCBI taxonomy): domain Eukaryota; kingdom Viridiplantae; phylum Streptophyta; class Magnoliopsida; order Santalales; family Viscaceae; genus Viscum; species Viscum album. Next base: position 82,564,809 of record OY728157.1, read on the forward strand.
ATATTTGGGTCGAAATGGAATCCATTAGAACCCACTAAGAGGTGATTAAGGCCTTTAGTTTATTTTATTTAAAGGAAAGTGAAATATGTCTCACTCGAACTTTAATAATTAACGTATTTTTAATATAAGGTTATACAGAGTATAAATTCTGTCATAAATACTTATTTTTAAGATAAAATGTTTTTATTTATCATGGTAATTTATTTGTAAATTTTAAGAGTTATTTAATTACCTTATTAGTTTATACATTAATGATGCAGAAATTATTTATTTAGTATAAAAATCAATAATATTGTTTTTATTGTAATAGTAATACATATTAAAGGGCTCACAAACCTACAAAAAACTTATTTTTAGTGTATATATACACCATAATCATTCAATGACCGAATATAGGACCGTTTGGAGTCTTATAAAAGTGATTATGACAGTTATATTATTTTATTTTATATGATGTAAAAGTTGCCACCTTCATAATTTAATAAATATAACATTTTAAAATTTGGGTTTTTTAGAAGATAAATTTGAATAAATGTATTATTATGAAATATATATGATTTATATTCATCCTAGTATTTTATTATTAATTTTTATTCAACAAATATGTATATTCAATAATTATACAAAAATGATGTAGTAATTATTTTATTAAGAGAAATATCAAATAAATGGAATTAAAAAGAGTAAAATAAATATTATATGAAATATTTAATGTGCTCCACTAATTTTCTAGATTACTATGACATGTTATAAACCTATTAAATATTTTATTTTGAATATATCCTCTGTTTGGATTTAATTTAAATTCAAATAAATGAATAGTGTCAAAATTGACACTATTGTTATTTTATAAAAATAACATATTATTAAATTTTTAGAAATCAAAAAAATATTTAAAAATTATAAATTAAAATTTATATTGTCTAAAATGTCATAAATGATCTAATTATGGATAATTCACAGCACATATGTAATTATTTATAACAATTTAAAATTTATAATCTTATTACCACAAATAAAAATTTAATAGATTAAATAAGGATAAATCAAGATGATAATGCTTAAAATAAATTCCATACATGTCAAAATTTTATTGTTTTATGATAATACAACCCAATCTCATCTAATATTTGAATTTGAGTCATTTTTGGAGGTTTTTAAGCGGGGTTAGATTTATTATAAATTAATATTTTTAAGATTTCCATTGGTGCCCCTCTCCTCCCTTATAAAAAGGGAACCCCTTCCCACTTCTCTTTACACCCTTTTGAGCCTTGAATCTCGGCCAACCCCTACCCATTACTCTTCTAAACTTCCCTAGAAACATTCTGGAGGATCTGTTATTCTCAAAAGACCAACTCTACTTCCTTAAGAGAATGCTAAAAGGAGGTGCGTCGAAGAAGAGGTAATCTCTTCTTCCGATTCTCTCATGTTTCTTCCTTCATCTACTTATTCTTATTTAGTTTTATCATTATAAATTAATAACATCAGTATTAATTATATACTGAAATGTTATTATAAATATTAAAAAACATTATTTCACCTTCTATATATCCTACAGAAAATTAATTCACCACGCGTGCATACGTACTTGTAGTAATTATTTTATTAAGAGAAATATCAAATAAATGGTATTACAAAGAGAAAAATAAATATTATATGAACTATTTAATGTGCTACAATAATATTCTAGATTACTATGACATTTTAGGAACCTATTAAATATTTTATTTTGAATATATCCTTTGTGTGGATTTAATTTAAATTCAAATAAATGAATAGTGTCAAAAAATGACACTTTTGTTATTTTATAAAAATAACATATTATTAAATTTTTTAAAAATCACAAAAATATATAAAAATTATAACTTGAAATTTATATAGTCTAAAATGTCATAAATTATCTAATTATGGATAATTCACAGCACATAAGTAATTATTTATAACAATTAAAAATTTGGAATCTTATTACCACAAATAAAATTTAATAGATTAAATAAGGATAAATAAAGATTATAATGTTTAAAATAAATTCCCTACATGTATAAATTCTATTTTTTGATGATATTGAAACCCTATTGAATCTAATATTCGAATATGAGTCATTTTTGGATGTTTTTAAGCAGGGTTAGATTTATTATAAATTAATATTTTTAAGATTTCCAAAGGTGCCCTTCTCCTCCCTTATAAAAATGGAACCCCTTCCCACTTCTCTTCACACCCTTTTGAGCCTTGAAGCTCGACCAACCCCTGCCCATTCCCCTTCTCCACTTACCTTGAAACATTCTGGAGGTTCAGGTATTCTCAAAATACCAACTCTACTTCTTTAAGAGAAGTCTTAAAGGAGGTGCGTCAAAGAAGAGGTAATCTCTTCTTCTGATTCTCTCAAGTTTCTTCCTTCTTCTACTTATTCTTATTCAGTTGTATCATTATAAAGTAAAGTCATAATTATTACTTATATACTAATATGTTATTATAAATATTAAAAAACCTTATTTCACATTCTATTCATCATACGTTAAATGAATTCACCGCGCGTGTGTACGTACGAAATACCGTCTCCACGACATGGTGTAATCTATTTTCAACCACCACCTTACTTGGATGGGTATAATGGTGTAAATAAATATATATATATATATATATGATTATTTTAATTTGATATTGATTCTGAAATATTATATATACACTTAAATACAATTCCACGATCATGGGAATGATATCATCGCTCATGCGTACGTACGGACTACCGTCTTCACGAAACGATGAGATTCATTCTCCATGTTAACCATTCATGATTGATAATAAAGTATATATAATGAATAATAATGAAATATATGACATAATGAAGCTACTGGATTTTTTTTTATATATATTCCATTTACTTATTTCAATTCAAGTCAATAAAGAAAGGAAAACGACGTTCATGCGTACGTACGGCCTACCGTCTCCATGAACAGTGTGATTCCTTTCATTTATCTATCAATTCTATATATATATATAGAATATATATGATATATAAATCATTTTTTATATTCTGGTAGTATGTAAATCATTATATAAGTAATAATTATATCAAAAACAACAAGTAAAAACACGTACGATAAATGAAAAAATGTTACCCAAAACGCTACATTGACATGGAATTGACAAATGAATGGGTAATATAAATACCTAAGTGAACCATATATGATATAATAAAAATTAATATGATACTTTAATAAGTAAATAACATTATTTAAATCATTATACAGGAGGTTTAGATACATAAGAAACATATCAGACATAAGGTAAGGGACAATTATTCCAATCTCATTCTTATCCGACATTGTTTATTCGTAAGTATTTACTGGGGTTATGTTTATTATCAATGTCCATATGTTCTTAAAATGTTTTCATAAAATGTTTACTTTTCATCCATGTATGTTTAAAGTCATTCTTACCCTTTTTTTTAATTTTACCACATCGTATGGAAGAAATCTTTCTTTTGTTTACCATACGAGGTACTTTTTGACTTTTGTGACAAAATTATGAGAAGAATGTTATTTTTAACTTATACGGTGTGAACAGATTTTTATGGTTTCATAACGCCTCTTTTTCATGAAGATTAATCTACAAAATTTTACGAATATTTTCAACAAAACACTTTTCTTTTAAAATTTCATGAAATTTTGTATAATGAAAATGATTTTGAAGAAGAAAGGATATTTTACTCAAGAATTCATTTCATGTGTTTTATCAAAACCATTTTCCATCCAAGATGACATTATTTCACATGTGTATGTTTCATGAATAGTGCCTCTATGATTTACATGGTTTCACTTTTCTTATGATGAAATATCCATTTGTTTTATATGTATTATGTGATGATGGGATGATGTTTATGAAAACCATTTTATTCTTTGGGTTATGATGAATGTTTTATGTTTATTTTGTGGCACAAGTAAGAATGATTTCATTATGAGATGGGTGGGACCTATATATCCCTACAATGCATTTGGTAAATATTTATATCTCATGAGAGAGACATGGTTGGAATGGTACATTAATCCGATTGAGTGTTATAGGACTGAAATGATGAGTGAACTCGATTCAGAAAGGGACTTTGTCCACTAAGATGGTCTTGGCAGCAATGTCTTTGCTACTATGGAAATCATAACATGTGTTGAATTGTTTCCACAATTACATGTTTTATTCCCATTATATTTTATCATGGTTGATGTTCCATTATGATATATGTCTTATGTTGTTCCACGAGTTATGTCTTTGCTCAAGATTTTGATGCTTAAATTTCAGGTTCTAGTTTTTGCTTTCAAATGTTTATGGATTGTTTTATGTTCTCTATGTTTTCCCTTAATGAGAATTTGAGCTCACCCTTTTTATGTTTTATTTTCCCCAAGAAATAAAGAAAGGTTTTAGGTAAGGAAACAAAAACAGGAAGATCGTTATGGGATATTTTGAAGAACTTTCAACATGATTAGAAGCTTATATTCCAAGTTTCCATATATACTAAACTATTACGGTCCGTTGGTGTCTATTTTTGTTATTTATTAAGTATTCTGCAAAAGTAATGTAATTCCATGTACTTCAAGCTTTGGGTCTCTATAGTTGGTATCAGAGGAAAGGATTAGTTAACCTTTGGAAACTAGGATGCGAAAACTTTAGTGAGATCTCTAGAGATATTTCTAAGGTATGTATTGGGATGTCCCTAAGGTTAAGTATAATTATAGGTTATAATTATAGAATTACGATAACAATCTTATAATTAAACCTAAGATGTTAGATATTGAAGGTACTCCTCCTTTATTATGTTGTTTTCCCTAGCATGATTTTTTCCTCTCACGCTATTCTTTTTCGGTTTTAGACGATGGATGGAACCTGAAGAAACAGTCTTGATCAATGTAGTGGAAAATGCAATGATTTTCCTCCTGAACAACCAAATGTGATGGGAGATGGAGTACAAAATCTTATTCCTACACTTACGCAAGCTATGAATCATTCTGGACTCCCAAATGAGCAGATAAGGGAACAATATTCTATTGAGTCCTTCATGAGGCAACATCCACCTTCTTTTAGTGGGTCTTCTGATCCACTTGTTGCTGAACAATGGATCAGTACCATTGAAAAGATATTTTCCATAATTCACTGTTTAGAGCATGAAAAATTCATTTTGGCGGTTTACCATTTAGAAGGTGGAGCAGACCAGTGGTGGACTCTAATTAAGAATACAATACCCTGAGATGAAATTGAATCTATGGAATGGGAGGAGTTCAAGAACTTATTTTTCAATAAGTACTTCCCTCGTATTCTTAGAACAAAGATGGAAAAGGATTTCCTTGAGCTTAAGAAAAAAGATGATGAATCTGTTGGTATATAGAATGTGAATTATACAAGGCTTACAAGGTATACATCTAGATTTATCATCAAACGTGAATGTAAAGTTGATTGATTCATCAGTGGATTAAAACCAAGTCCTTGAAAGGAATTATCTATAAGAGACTTCAGTAGCTTGAAGAAATTGTTCATTGTGCTATCAAGGTAGAACTGGAAGTTGGTTCTACATTCCATCTCATGGTTTTGACAAGAAACGAATGACGGAGTTCAAGGAGAAATCTCAGAACAATGGTGAAAAGAAGTTGAATGTTTCTTTATGCTCAAAGTGTGGAAAAAAAGCATGGTGGAGATTGCCTAAAAGGTACTAGAAAATGTTTTAAGTGTGGAAAATAAGTTCATCGAGCAGTTGATTGTCGAAGTAATGGTAAAAAGGTTGCTAATGATGTGAATAGAGAAAAGACTACAGAGAACTCTCCATCAACACATTAATGCTTCAAGTGAAAGTAAATGGGGAATTATGCTAATAAATTCCCTAATCTAAGGGTTAGTGATGATTGACATGAGCAACCACTTAAGGAAAAGGACAAAAGGATGTCACATGCAATCACTTCTAGAGATGTTGAATATGACAACAATGTGGTGGAATGATTAAGTGTTTATGTAATGGGATTCCAAAATAATGTTGAATATAGTATCGTGGAATATTGGAATATTTATGTATTGGTCCATTGTGGTTTTCTATAATAATATGGTACCGGTAACCATGAAAAGTGATTGAAATATTTTTGGAAAGAATTTGATAACCGCATAATGAAGGGATAAAGGGAAAATGAAATGAGATCATGACTGAAAAAAGGAAAAAGTTATATCATGGTTTGAGTATATAGAAATTTTGGGATTCTGGTATGTGGAAAGAGTTACCTTTTGATAGGATTCATGTTTTCACTAAGGTTCTATGATAATTTCTATTTCAAGAGAACACTTGATTAAGGAATTCACAATTTTGGAATGTGACCAACAAGATATATCATATGATAATGTGATGTTATTCACATTATTGTAATGTGACCTTTCCAGTAATCATTTTTTGTATACTATGAGATTGGACAGATGTATTTTGGATAAGTCTAAAGATTGGAAGGGTTTATGTCAGACATAAAATAATATTTTTTAAGGCTAGGACTTTTTTTTGATATTATTGCAAGAATGTTATTATAAAGTAGTTTTAGAAAAAAGGGACAACCTACAAGATGGGCGACAACCCATCGCATCGGACAAGGCTGTGGGAATCGAACCCACAACCGATGTGTGACAGGCCTTTATCGCCTACCACTTCCCTACATGAAGTCCCTGGTTAGTAGAAAATAGTTGTATTATATTAAAAAGTATGATATATGAAGTATAAGTCCATATATGATTAATCTCACTATAAATGGACTTATGTATATTTGATTACTTTTGCTAACCTTTTGTTTGAGACAGATGGAATGAACTATCATTCTATCAGATGATCTGCTAACACTTCACAAATGACAAATTCAACTTCATTTCTTTAAGAGATGAAGTGGAAATTGTGCAAGGAACGACCAATGGTGATATTGTTCCAAAATCAAGTAAGTATTTATTATTGAACAATTATTCGACTTTAAGGAAATAATCTTGAATACAAATAAAATGTTGTCCTAATTCCCTTATATCTGATGAATTGGATGGTACCTTAGATCATCACAAATATATGGCTTTGTGACTGTTGGCTTTATCATATCCATTTCCTCTACCACTCTCCATCAGAACTTGATGGTTATATTTCTCTTCCATATTCATATTTTCACCTATTTTATCTTATGTGGAAACCCAGTGATGAGTCAATTTAAGTAGCCAATATGTTTCATACAAAAATTTTTAAAAAGAAGATTTTTTATTCCTTTTTACAAAGTGGGTTTTTATTAAAACTTTCGAGTAGTAAACCATTTATAACTCCGACGAATTTTGAGGGCGAAATTCATTTTAAGTGGGGTAGAATGTAACACCCTGAGATTTTATAAGATATATTCTTTTTAGTATCTTTAATATCATCTATTGTACGCTACACCAAGATTATCTTGCGCCATACGAGACGTCGTATTAGCTTTGTGTATACGCAACACTATTCTTGGCTCGTGTTACACACAATTTCGGGTTCGTTTTGTAGATATTATTCTACGAAACATTAAGTATTGATTTTTTTTAATTTATAAATAAATTATGTTTTGAATTATGTTTTACTCAACACCAAAGGTATATTTCACTACACGCAACCCTGACCTGTCCTGCATTACACTCAATCACGACCTTTCTCGATAGCATGTGTTGTACGCAATACTGGGTTTCAATAAAAAAAATATTGTTATAATATTATTATGGACTAGCCGTTATGAATAGTATTAGCTACATTTTTAATTTTTATAACATTATTATTCATCTTACAGATTTTCTAAAACATGTTATGTGAACAAAATAAATTTTTCGGGTAAATTATGTATTTTAAAAAAAATGTAGTTTTGCCCCCTTTTGATGGCGCACCCACTTTAAATATAGTATTTTATATGTTTATAATTTTCATTTGACAAAAAAAATTATTCTTTGTGATAAATATATAAAAATTTACATTGGATAAAATTCTCATATTATTCTGATAACTTTCATATTTTAATGAATAGTAAAAACACACTATATTTTAATTAAAAACAACTTTTTTGTCATAATAATTTATATGGTTAAATTATAATATTTAATGGTTTTATCGTATAAATAGAATATATTTTTACCATTAAATATAATTTATGTCATTATCATTGATTTTACATTGAATTCATAGGTAAAATCATTTCAATCTTTGGCAATGTTTTAAAAAAACCCGTTTTCCTTCCACAACGAGATAAATTTTAATTTCATTTCTGCAACTTATGTGTATTGAATTTTGAAATATGGATTCCATATTTGGAATCAGTGGGTCCAAATTATATTAATAGACTACTTTTTATTTTTTGGCATTATGAATAGTTACTATGGTAAATTTTATTTACCATAGTAAAAGGAAAATCGGGTAATTAAGGGAAAATATAATATTATAAAATTACACTAAAACTTGTCTTAATACTATTGGATGATTATATTTCGTCGTAATTAATATTTGGGTCGAAATGGTATCCATTAGAACCCACTATAGGTGATTAAGACCTTTATTTTATTTTATTTAATGGAAAGTGAAATACGTCTCACTCAAACTTTAATAATTAATGTATTTTTAATATAAGGTCATATAGAATATAAATTCAGTTAGAAATACTCATTTTAATCTAAAATGTCTTTCTTTATCATGGTAATTTATTTTTAATTTATATTATTTATTTAATTACCTTATTAGTATATACATTAATGATGCAGAAATTACTTATTTTGTAAATAAATCAATAATATTGTTTTTATTGAAATAGTAATACATATTAAAGGGCTCACAAACCTGAAAAAAACTTATTTTTTAGTGTATATATACACCATAAGAATTAAATGACCGAATATATGACCGTTTGGAGTCTTAAAAAAGTGATTATGACACATATATTATTTTATTTTATATGATGTCAAAGTTGTCACCTTAATAATTAAATAAATATAAAATTTTAAAATTTGGGTGTTTTAGAAGATAAATCCGAATAAATATATTATTAAAAAATATATAAGATTTATCTTCATCCTAGTATTTTATTTTTAATTTTTATGAAACAAATAAGTATATTTAATAATTAGAAAAAATGTTGTAGTAATTATTTTATTAGGAGAAATATCAAATAAATTGTATTAAAAATAGTAAAATAAATATTATATGAACTATTTAATGTGATCTGCGGATTTTATAGATTACTATGACATGTTAAGAACCTATTAAATATTTTATTTTGAATATATCCTTTGTGTGGATTTAATTTAAAATCAAATAAATGAATAGTGTCAAAATTGACAGTATTGTTATTTTTTAAGAATAACATATTATTAAATTTGTTGAAAAATTATAAAAATATTTAAAAATTATAAATTGAAATTTATATAGTAACAAATTTCAAAAATGATCTAATTATTGATAATTCATAGCACATAAGTAATTATTTATAACAATTTAAATTTTCTAATCTTATTACCACAAATAAAATTTAATAGATTAAATAAGGATAAATCAAGTTGATAATGATTAAAATAAATTCCATACATGTCTAAATATTATTGTTTGATGAGATTAAAACCCTATTCCATATGAACTTCAAATATGAGTCATTTTTTGAGGTTTTTAAGTGGGGTTAGATTTATTATAAATTAATATTTTTAAGATTTCCAAAGGTGCCCCTCTCCTCTATTATAAAAAGGGAACTCCTTCCTACTTCTCTTAACACCATTTTGAGCCTTGTTGTTCGGCCAAACCCTGCCCATTCCTATTATAAACTTCTCTAGAAACATTCTGGAGGTTCTATTCTTCCCAAAATACCATCTCTACTTCCTTAAGGGAAGGCTTAAAACAGGTGCGTCGAAGAAGAGGTAATCTATTCTTCCGATTCTCTCAAGTTACTTACTTCTTCTACTTATTATTATTTATTTGTATCATTATAAAGTAATAAAATCAGTATTAATTATATAATTGTATGTTATTATAAATATTAAACAACCTTATTTCACCTTCAATCCATCCTACGGAAAATTAATTCACCGCACGTATGTACGTACGAAATACCGTCTCCACACCGTGGTGTAATCTGTTTTTGACCACCACCTTACTTGGATGGGTATAATTGTGTATTTAAATAACTATATATGATTATTTTAAAGTGAAATTGTTTCTGAAATATTATATATAAACTTCAATACAATTCCACGATCATGGGAATTATATCATCGCTCGTGTGTACTTACGGACTACCGTCTCCACGACGCGATGAGATTCATTCTCCATGTTAACCATTAATGAATGATTATAAAGTATATATAATAAATAATAATGAAATATATGACAAAATAAATCTAATGGATTTATGTATATATATATTTCATCTACTTACTTCCATTCAAGTCAATAAAGAATGGAAAACAGTGTTCATGCGTATGTACGGCCTACCGTCTCCATGAACGATGTGTTTCATTTCATTTATCTATCTATTATATATATATATACATAATATATATGATATATAAATCATGTTTTACATTCTGAAAGTGAGTAAATCATGATATAAGTAATAATAATATTAAGATCAGCATGTCCAAACATGTATGATAAATGAAACATTTTTAACCAAAACGCTACTTTAACATGGAATTGACAAATGAACGGGTAATATAAATACCTAAGTGAACCATATATGATATAACAACAATGAATATGATTCATTAATAATTTAATGACATTATATAAATCATTATATAGGATTTTCGAATACATGCGAAGCATATGAGAGATAAGGTGAGGGATAATTATTCCAATCTCATTCTTATCCGAGATTGTTTAATCGTAAGTATTTACTAGGGTTATGTTTATTATCCATGTCCATATGTTCTCAAAATGTTTTCATAAAATGTTTAATTTTCTTCCATGTATGTTTATAGTCATTATTACCATTTTTTTATTTTACCACATCATATGGAAGGAATCTTTCTTTGGTTTACCATACGATGTACTTTTTGACTTTTCCGACAATGAGAAGAGTTTTATTTTTAACTTATACGACGTGAATAGATTTTTATGGTTTCATAACGCCTCATATTAATGAAGCTTACTCTACAATATTTTATGACTATTTTCAACAAAATACTTTTCTTTTAAAATTTCATGGAATTTTGTAAAAAGAAAATGATTTTGAAGAAGAAATGATATTTTCCTCAAGAATTAATTTCAAGTGTTGTATCAAAACCATTTTCCATCTAAGATGTCATTATTTCATGTGTATGTTTCATTTATAATGTCTCTATGATTTAAATGGTTTCACTTTTCTTATGATGAAATATCCATTTATTTTATATGGATTATGTGATGATGGGATGATGTTTATGAAACCCATTTTATTCTTTGGGTTATAATGAATGTTTTATGTTTATTTTTTGGCACAAGTAAAAATGATTTCATTATGAGATGGGTGGGACATATATTTCCCTACAATTCATTGGGTAAATATTTATATCTCATGAGATAGACATGGCTGGAACGGTAAGTTAATCCTATTCTGTGTTACCGGACTGAAACGAGGAGTGAACTCGATTCAGAAAGGGACTTTGTCCATTAAGGTGGTCTTGGCAGCAATGCCTTGGCTACTATGGAAATCATAACTTGTGTCGTATGGTTTCCACAATTACATGTTTTATTCCCATTATATTTTATCATAGTTGATTTTCCATTATGATATATGCCTTACGTACTTCCACGATTTATTTCTTTGCTCAAGATTTTGATGTTTAAATTTCATGTTCAAGTTTTTGATTTCAAATGTTTATGGATTGTTTTATGTTCTCGGTGTTTTCCCTTACTGAGCATTTGAGCTCACCTTTTTTATGTTTTATTTTCCCCAGGAAATAATGAAAGGTTTTATGTATGGAAAAAAAGGGGAAGATCGTTATGGGTGATGTCAAAGATCATTCAACATGATTAGAAGTTTATATTCCATGTTTCAAAAGATACTAAACTATTACGATCCTTTGGTTTCTATTTTTGTTATGTATTAAGTATTCTGCAAAATTAATGTAATGTCCATGTACGTCAAGATTTGGGTCTCTACACCTTTGATTTGATCTAGGGACTCTAAGACAACAAAATTATCAATTATGTTGATGTCAAATATAGGGTAGTGACCTAAGATAGGTACATTAATCACAAATAACATGTTTTCCTTCATGAATTTTTTGGTTTGGTGAGAGGTGAAATGAGATAAAATGAATTAAATGAATATTAATAAGGTTTTACAAAACTAGAAATTGAAAATAATGTTTTCCTTTTATATCCATGGCACATAGATTTCATTAATGTGTGGTTCATGAAGTGGATGTTTATAAAGATGATATAATTTATCATCATAGGGTTTATCTAGATGAGGAGGAAGATCAATATAAGAAACATTTGTTCAATTTTCAGTAGTAGTCTTCCAGGAAGTAAAAAGGGAACTATTTCCATTGTAGAGAGAGAGAGAGAGCTAGTTTGAGGTGCTTTATATAACATTTAGTTTGATCAAGGCCCTACTAGAGTATTTGGTATCGATTAAAATTAATGATAGGAGAGGGGATATTTTTTGTTTTGAAAACTATATCCTTGTGAGTTAATGAGGAAACTTTTTCATGGGTCAAGTTTTATAAATTCTTCTAGGAAGAGTTTCACTTATTGACATTCAATGTTGTGATTTGGAAGGAGAAAATCTATCTTTATCATTGGCATATGCCTATGTGGGAGATGATAGTCAAGTTTGAAGTTCATTTTAATTTTACTATAGATCATTTTCTTAATGAACCTTTAATAATGACTTCTTGAGGAGGTAATCCATCTTCTATATCATATATTGTTTCGCCTTTTATGTTCTTAATGTATTCATGGGTTCCAAAAAAATGGTGTGATTGAAAATATGCACTCATGTGGGTGTTTATTGTGAGTGGCTAGCAATTATGGTTACTCAAGTATAAGACTTTTCATTTAAAGGTATTAGGTATTATCACATTTATAGATTTGACCAATAGGGAGTTTACATTAGTAGATCCCTTTATGTAAATATAGGGTAGTCAATTTCATGTTTATCTTAAGGGACTTGGGCCAGTGTGTTTTTTTGTGTGGTTCCTAGTCATAAGCATAAATAATGGTTAGTGGTTCATCAATATTAATATGGTGGAGGTGGACAGGTTAAACTTCATCCTCAATAGAAGCTACTAATTAGACCATTTTAGTAGTAGGGGTAGTAGGATTATTCTCAACTGAGTAGGGATGAAGTTGGTAGGGGCTAACCTTAGGACATTACACATATCCAGAGGCCTCAAGCTATGTTTTTTCATGTAGTATGTTATCAGTATTTTAATAGTGTGGTTGGGTGTTGGAAGTTTCATGTAATGCAGGGAGGAGTATTGAGGGTCAAAGTTCATTTGTGATCTGATCAATATTTCTCCTACCCCGATTTATAAATTGTTTCATTTTTTAATTTCACACACCTTTGTTGCACCCAACCTAGATTTTTCTCTAGGGATAGACGTAGTGTGGATTATAATTTCCATGGTTTTGAATGCTCCATTCAGAGGGTTGGCCTACTTGTTTGATATTTTTTGGAGGTCTAAACTGAATATGGGGAATCCTAAATCTCATAGATGTCTATTCTTGATATATATGGAGTCATATGATTGCATATTTTTAATGATTTAATGAATTATATGTGTTCTATTGTTGAATTCATTCATAGGATATTCATGTTATTTTATATGGATCATCATTTATTGGTTTTCTTTGGTAATTTTATTTGGTAGGAGGGAAATAGGCTTGTGGATACATTTCATTAATTTATAGTTTATTTTTTTGTGTAATCGGGGGATTCCATGGTTGTGGAGGCTCCTAGGGTTGTTACTGAGTTTATGGATTTTTTATGAAGAGGTTTTGATGCTAACCCGTTGACATTATGTTGAGTTCATCATATAATTAAAACCCAATGCTTCTTCAATTTTAATGGATCTATTTCAGTTGGAACAATATGAGTTGCATGAGTTAAGGATCAAGATATATATAAAAGGATCTTATCTATCCTTATGTGTCACTGTGGGGTGATCTAATGTTATTTTATAATTATCATGATACTCTAATGTTTTTTATAGTTCCCCATAGGTTGAAACCATAAAATAAATAATATTCATTATCCTATTCCTATGAAAGACTATATTTTGACCTCTTGAGGTTATTTTGATGGTTTTCTAGGATCGACAAGTGGTATGAGTATCACCATTTTATGATGAAGGTGGGTGATACTCAAAATATTTCATTCAGATGTAGGTATGGGTACATTAAGTTTTTGGTCATGTTGTTTGGTGTAAGGAAGAACCAACAATTCCTATTTGATTCATGGGCTCTATGACCTTTGAATTATTGGACTAGATCATAGTCTTATTAATCAATGACATATTGTTCTCCTAAAAGTTTTAAGAAGAGCATATTGATCATATTAGTGTTGTATTTCATTTTATTTTATGTAAATAATTAAATATAATTTTTTCCAATTGTATGTTTTATACATGAGTGGTTAATATAAATAGGAATAGTGTATCCTAATATGGTGTGGTAATGGACCTGTCATGTGTAGAAGTAGTTTTTTCTTGGAGATCACCCAATAATGTGGTGGATGTTTTTAGTTTTCTCCCTCTTGAAGGTATTTATCTTAGGGTTGTCTCTAATTTATCATGTAAGGGTGACCAGTGATAGTTTTTCTCATTAAGGTCAAGGAATTTTTCTACACAGATCAATGTCGGAAAGTGTTTATCTAATTGATGGAAATTTTTTACATTCCACAGGTGTGTCATTTTCAAAAGTAATGTGTGATATTTGATGTGTTTTGTGACACTTCTAATTAGTTCTTCTAAAAGTCAATTTACTTTGGTTTAGTTTTATTATAAAAAAATAAATATCATTTATGGATTTTTATGGCCCTATTTTAGGCAATCTGTGGGAGGTTGTTACATTCCATGTTGTGAAAGATCGAGGATGTGGATTCATCATTTCTCAGTTTATATGTGGTGAATAGCATGAAATAAATGGTATAAGTTGATTATGAGAGGATGAAAGAAACACAATACTAGAGAATGGATCATGTTTATCACATGTTGAGGCAAATAGATTTTGGAGATTGATACCACTCGTTCTATAGAGTCTCCCCTTGACATGGGAATCATAGGATAGATAGTGGAATTAAGCTCTCAACCCTATTTTTTAGGAATTTTGAGGTCATGGGGAATTTTGTTGAGGTGGTATATCCATTGAAACTGCCTCCATTATTAGATGGTATTTATGACGTATTCTAACTCTCTCATCTCCATTAGTAATTTCACTGTGACCCCCATTTCATTTATTTGGTGAGTTAGATATCCAAGATGAAAAAAAATTATTGTCCAATAGAGATCTGGGATCCTGGGTAGAACATGTTTCATGGATGGACTATTCCTTTGGTTTTTTAATTATGGAAGCATGTTCCAAAAGAGTACAGATGAGAGCATGAGACTCATATTAATTTCCAATAACCATAGAAGTATTTGAGTGTTATCTATTTTTCCATCACTTGTTAGTGTCATTTTTTTGATCATTTTGGTTTATGAAATTTCATTTTCCCATAATGATGTGATGTGTGAAAAAATAATCAATAATATTAAGAGAAGAAAAACTAATTTCTAAGAAATAAATTTTATACCATGACATGAATAATGAAATTTAGGTGATTTAGTGCTTCCTAAAGTGGATTATATCATGACATGGGGGAGATAATTCAAAAAAATGTGAACTTGAGGTGGTATTGTGTGATATTTTTGGAGAGTATTTGTTTGGGTGGTGTGGTGGATGATTTAGTAGTGAAATCAGTCTTGTATAAGGGAGGTTGTTTGGGGCTAGTATGAGATGGAAAAGTAGTTTAATGATGTAGTTTTGTGGGATATTTGGTGAAAATTATTGGTTGGGTTTGGTGTGTTCAGTTGGTATGTGGTTGTTTTTTCAATCTAATGAAAACATTGATAATTATCTAAATAGATTGTAATTGGACCTTTTCCATCTTTCCTTCTAGTATTTGTTTTTGATTTTAAAGGTTGAGAATATATTGATAGTATCAAATGAAAATAACTAGACCTTGTATCATATTACATTAAAAAAATGTCTATGGTGGAGATGTTTAAGGGAGGTCCCAAGGAGTTAGAGAGTGGAGGTGAGGTTGTAGAGGAAGAATCCATCATGAAGTATTCCTATAGTGTGAAGAAAAATAATTTTTTGTGGGTGTTTGATATGATGTTGATGATTCAACTACACCGTATGGATCCTAGGGAAGTGGTCTAGACATATAGCTAATTGGGGGGTTTGTCACACCATGGATCCTTGGCTGTAGTATATTCCCTTTTTGATAGTTGAGGGGAATGGAATATAAATAAAGACTGTATATTGGAGTGATATGATATTTATTTGGGTGGTTTTATTGATTTTCAGGGTATTTGTGACCTGGACATGGTTTTAGTGTATCCCCCTTCTAGTTTTGTTTGTTCTAAGGTGTAGCGGTCCTAGCCACACTATGGTGACTTCCACCATTTTCTAAATACATGGTATAGAGATATACATGGATCTAAAATCCACTTTGACCAGTAGGTTTGTGGTGTGAAGAGGGGTCATGTGCCTCAATCCCATTGGTTTATAATAATTATACAACTTGGTCCTAGTGGTTTCTCCGGGGACTTATATTTTTCAAACAGATTATAAATTCATAAAAACCACAAAACTCGATCACTTTTCTGAAATTTATCTCATTTCATGGAAGAACAAAGTTATTATGAATGATTTATTTCATCTCTTAATAATTATCTATCAATCCTAGTCTTCGGTGATCAATTTTTGGTTGTTTAGCTGAGTTCATATATTTCCATTCTCTATTTTCCCCTTATTTTCTATTACGAGGAGATTTTTTCCAATGGAAATATTTAGATATTGTTTTGTGTGTGAATTGTTTGTTTTTTTGTGTTCTAGGTAGGTTATGGTGTTCTAATTCATTTTTTCTGTTCGGAGGTGGCCATCCTCTTGTTCCAACCATGTAATGAAAATCAAAAATCACTATTTAAGGTTGTGGATACTTTGTATCTAATCTAGTGTATCACATGGTTGGTGTTATGCTCTTGTTTATAATTTTTTATACTATTTTTATTTTCCTGATAAAGTTAATTAATTGGTATTTTTATGATTAAGGTTAAGGGATTGAATCACATTCTATTACAGTCATTCAATATAATTGATATGTTATTTGTATTTGATTCATGTCTCACTTAAAATTGTGATCCTTGGGGGATTTTTTTAAAATATATTCAATGAGTTTTGAATTTTTTGGGCTTATTGATTATAATCACATTGAATAATTTGATGACCACTTATATGTGTCTAAAAAGATTGATTCACATGGAAATTATTTTCTGTTTGAGAATTCTCTTGACATAAAGATGTGGAAGGTAATGAAAGACCCCTTATAGATTTGGAAAATTTTATATAAATGTTATTTGAAAAGTTTTGTTATGCTGACATTTTTTTTTAGTTATGTTATGATATGTGGAAGATGTATGTGGATGTTTTGATGTGTTGTTGTGCTGTGGGGAAAGATGTAATTAGTAGGGTGGTTTTGACAGAAAGTGGTTGTGATGTGAAATTTTGGATGAAGTGGCAGTTATAGATCATTTATGGTGGAAATTTGTCCGGGTCGACATAGGGATGATATTTCGTCTGTTTTGATGAATGTTGTGTTATGTTGTTTTCTCATGTATTATAAAAATTAATTTTATAATAATTAATGGTAATGGAATGGGTTTATCAATTAATGATTTAATTAAAGTGGGAAGTGTTTCTTAGATAGTTGATGTTAACTATAAATTAAATGGAATGAAATAATGTAATGAATGGGATATAAAATGAATGGGATTAATAAATTAAATTGGTTGGAAATGGTATATTAATAAATTGGATTAATTCAAAGCGAAAGAGTAGAATTTGGATTGGGTCTTATTGCACGTTTTTTCATTTATTATTGACAGTGATTATGGTGAGTGGTTGTGATACCCTTAGGTTTTTATTGTTAGTGGGTTGGTTCAATTAATTTGAACACATAGTGTACTATTTTCTATGTTCCATGTGATTTCCATATTCACCCCACCCATGTTAAGTACCATGTGACAACAACCAGATATTTTTGGGGGTATTTTTTCACAATATTTCGGTTGTGACGATGGATGGGTGGTTATATTCTCCTTAACACTCTCTATTTTAGGAGAGTTAGATATGAACCTTATGTGATGTAAATAAAGAGAATTTACAATAGTGGTGGTAATTTGAGGAGAAGTTGATGAGGTAATGTTGGGGTCATACATGGTAGGGGAGAGCAAGAGGTTGATGTCCCCAACTTTAATGATACCATTCTATATTGGTTAATATTTTTGTGTAATGGACCATGTCTATTCAATAGATATGGTATATATTGGATACAAGCCTTTAGGATTTTTGAGATATAAGGTTCTAGGTGTCTTAGAGTGAGATATGATGTGATTTCCCACATGTCTTTAGGCAAGATGTGATATGATGGCTCAAGCGTCTTTAGGAAATTTGTGTTGTGATATCAAGTCTCACATTGGGTTTCTAGAATGACGTGGTGTTTATAATATATGGTAGTGTTAGGAAATATGAAATTCTCTTGTTAAATAGTGAAATGAGTTGGTAAATCAATACAATATACCCTTGAACTACAAGAAGAGTTGCATGGTAAATTATCATGAGACATTTGATTTGGATATAGACTATAACCTCAAATAGGAGGAACATGGTTATTGATGCATTACACATAATATTTCCATCTAGTATTTTGAAAAATCAATGTATGAGTGGTGATTCATATGTTTTTTTAATCTTGGTTTTCAGGTGCAGACAGACATATATTTATTGTTCTTTGACTTTGGGAAGGTCACATCCTCTATTATTGATCGGGTTCAGTGTGAGTGGACATCTAAACTTGAATTAAAAAAGATTATAAGAGATTCAAATAGTGGTGGGACCTTAGTTTATTGGTATTGTTCATCCATTGGTTTTCTACATTTTAAAAAGTGACTGGTGGTTCGTTTTTCCTTGATAAAGGAGTTAATTTATGATGGGAACTATTATACATTGTATTTCCACCCTAATGATACCAAGATAATTGATATATTTAGGAGTTGGTGTTCGTTTCATAGGATGTGGTCATAAGTTGTTTATTTTTTGTCTTGATGTTTTACCTATAACAGGGTCAATGATGGGAATTAGAGACCAGTAGGGTTTCTGTAACCTCTTTCCATTATTGTTTGGTAGTGATATGAAATCTATTTGAATTTCACGATCGAAATACCTCCAACTCATAGTGGGAAATACATCATATGGGATAATGTAGATTGTTTGACTAAATAAGACAATTTTGTTTACATGATAGAATAATAATGGTATAGGATCTTGAGAAATTGTGTTTTTAATAGGTTCTTATGAATTTTGAAGCACCCATGGTGATTGTTTCTGAATAGAATGAAAAATTTACTTATCGACTTTAGAACTGTCTCTAGGATGATTTGGGAAACAAGTATAGGTTGATCATATCATATCACCTAATGATGGATGGTCAATTTGAGAGGACCAACCATAATATTGAAAATATGACCTAGTCATGTTTGATTTACTTATGGGGATAGAAGGAGATGATTGTATCATTAGATGATTTTTATAGCAACAATAATCATTGGCCCTCTGTTAGGGTAGACTTGTCTAAGTCGTTATATGTGAAGAAATTTCAATCCCCATTGTGTGTGGATGTGGTGGGTGAGTGCTCCTTATTTGAACTAAGACATATCCAGAAGATGATAGTGAATGTTTGGTTTATTAAAAAATTATAATGATAGTATATAGTTTCTAGATGTCATACACTGATTGATGATGTCTATTTTTATAGTTTTAGGATGATTATATGGTGTTTCATTGGCTATATTTTCAACCATGGTGTTATCTTTTTAGAAGTAAGGGGAAGTTGGATCCAAGTTAGGTCCATTCATTTCATGTTTTTGAATGTATGGGGAAGGTATTATATTATTTAGAGCCACCACCCCTAAAAAATTTGATTTACAATATCTTTTATATATGTAAGTTCAAAAGATATCATCCAAACCCATCTTAGGTGATACAGTTGGATGATTTTGGAGTTGGAGACTAATGTAAAAATTTTGAAACATCCTATTCTTAACTTGGATTATAATAATAATGTTATCAATGGTAAATCAATCATGTTGGCCCATATTATTTGGAGACATGGTGGTGATAGAATTAATATAATAGAGTGGGAATCATTGGATATAGAGTTGTGGCCTCACATGTTTTCTTATGTGGATGTATGAGGTCATCCTGGAAAAAGATTATGATATAGTGGTGAGGTTTGTGACAATCATAATTTCATTGGTATATATTATTTGAGTTATTATTTATATATTTATTCGTTATTATAGTTCCAAGTATGTGTGGGTCATAAAATCTTGTTTTGAGGGAAAAAAGGCTCTGACACACAGTTGGTACGTGATATATCAAGGCATAGAAGAGTTATTTTAGGGGATAAATCTGATTTTCATCGATTGAACATGATTTTTCTAATTCCATGTGTTTTTTCAAAAAATAAAAAAAAATTCTTGGGGGTTAGTTATGTATCCTCCACATTTCACTAATAATCCAGAATATTTTATTGCCAAACCATGTGGTTTTTTTAGGTTATTAAAACCATAGTTTTTTTTGTATTCCCACCTTTGATATTTTATGTCTCTCTCCCTAATTTATACTCCCCATCATGAACATATTATTCCCCAAGTATTGGATCTTCCCCCCATTCCATTTAGTTGGATTATTCTTTGATCTTGGTGATTTAATCTTGAGGTAAGATCTTTTATTTATGATTTCTCATTTTCTTCCCTTAGTCTACAATATTATACATTTATTATCAAGGTGTCAAACCCTAGAATTTATAGTGTCCTAATATAGTGTTATTTATGTAATTTTTTATTTATTTTAGTTGTATATTATGTGTTTGAGGACATATATTTCCATATTTTAGTGGTTTTCATTGAAGGTTCCATGTTATGAATTGATTTTGATAAATGTGTCTTTATTTATGAGTTTTCTCATTAGATAACCTATAATTTTTATTTTATATTGTTTTTATTGATAAAATTTCCATTTAAATGATTTATGACTGATATTTTAACCATGTATCATGTGATTCTTGGTTTTTGTGGGAAATTTGATGTGCTAAAGTGGATTTTCAATGTGGTTTGGATAAAATTCACTCAATCTGTATGTTTGAATGGATTAAAGTCATTATAAAATTTAAAATTACTTTTTTACAAGGGTTCTAAAATATTTCATTCATGGCATTGAATGATTTAACATTGTTACGAATGAATCGTTATTGAAATTGGATTATAAATAGATTTTTCCTTTGCAACATATTATGGATTTACTTTTTCGAAATTTAGTATCACATGGGGGGACCTTGGGAGTGTTTGTGTTCATTAATTAAGAAAATATTATTTTTCCAAGGGACTGAATAATACATCGGGTTGAATATAGAAAAATCAGACAAATCCATTTTCAAGGGTTCATGTCATTATTTGGGTGGGATTTTGTGATAACTTCTAAAATTATAACTGGGGGATCAAGTGGGATCTTTGATGTTTATCACGGGGAAGTCCAAGATAGATTACAATTTTTATATCTTTCATAGCTAGATCAAAAAACTTTTTTATACTTAGTCAATATAGAACATAGAAGTTATATCCCATATTTTTTATTACTTATTCTCAACTAGTTTTATATGATTTGTTGATAATGATTGTTCATTGATTGATTGATATGTTTATCTCTTGTTACCTAGTTACATGGTTTTTAGAGTGATGGTGTTTATACTTATGATCACTTTGATTTATTCAATGGGTGTTTTGATCATGTTATACTAGGTGTCTTATTTTGTTATTTGGCCATTTCATAGTGATGTTTTGAATAATGGGATTTTATAAAAACCAAAGAATTGAAAAAAGAAAATTTTATTCATGTGAAGTTACATTAAAATTTGAACCTTGTTTTGAAAATTATATTCCAAATAGATTCATTGGTTTGCATGGATATATTCCTAACATAAATTCATGTTTTTATCCAATAATTTTTTATTCCTCACACACTGTATGTGACTTTAGGGATAAGATTTAAGGACATATATAAAGGCACGGGCACTATAAATTTCAATGGATCTTATTGATTATCATAGTTTGAGTTTATCATGATGGAAGGGAAGTGGTATTACATAGTATAGATCATTTTTATATATTTTGGGGTTTAGATATTATTGGGATATCATATATTTCCTATTTTGGTCTTGATCTCTATTTTCAGTATTGGGGATTTTACTATAAATATCATATGTCTCTACAATATTTTATACATGTTAATGTGATATTGTTTATGATATCATCCACTAGTTAGTGTTTCATTTACTCAATTGTATCCTTATATCTATTGATCATATTTTTTTTGTGTTCATCCAATTTGTGGATGGACCATTTCATTTTTCCAAGGGCGATACCAATCATAAAATGATTTTTCTGATGCCCTAGTTATTGTATCATGTCCATGGTGACTAGGACTGTGCTTTAGGTGTTATATCCTACCATCTTGGGTGAAGAGTCATGTCAACCCGATCTATTTCACTATAAACACCTTCTATTTGTGGACCCCATAGCGAAATTTTCAGATTTAGAGACACACCTAATACACTACCATGTTTATACAATGTTCTGAATAATATAAATATTCATGTACTAGTGGTACATACCTATGTTTTTAATAAAGTCCCAGATGCCATGTTTCCTACTTGGAAAATTGGATGGGTGCATTAAACTTGTTCTATAGAACTATAAATAAATACATTCATTTTACTTTTTAACAACAATTTATCGACATTATGAATTTAATTGGTTTTCATTATTTCTCTTAGTTTCCATAGCTCGAAACTGAGTAATCCATTCATAGATATTATCTATGTAGTTCATGATGGATATTTGTTATTGATATCTATGGTTGTATCCAAATTTTTTTCAATACGAAATGTTTTCTTGGATTTATAGATTTTTTTTTGTATTTGGGTCAATATTTCGATGCTATTGTGGAGTCAACACCCCATAAAGTTGTTTCCATGATAGATAAAACATCCCTCATTGGTATATTAGATAACGTTAACCTCCAATTGCATCAGGGTATTAAAATAGTCATCCATAGATTTCAGGTTATCTGTTTTGTATTAATGTGGTAACCCTCCAGAACTTGATGAGGTTCATGTCTCCCATACTACAGGTAGATTTAATAACCACAGAATGGTATACCTATTCTATTGTACGGTTACTACACCTATAGAAGTTTATTATTTTCTCCCACCGAGTAAGGTAAGATGATAAAGCTGTTATTTTCAATAGTTTTATAATTATTTAATGATTTAATCACACCAATTATTTATTTCTCATAAATAGTATCATTTTTTTAATTTTTGTTAATTTTAAGCATTATTAGGAAAACCATTTCATTATAGATATATAAATATTTTAACCACATTTATTTTTTTCAGAAACTATTTATAATTTAATCATAATTATTCTATTCAATTTTATGGTACTATGTTTTATGGGATTCTTTTTTCAAGTGTACTATGTACTGATTTGAACACTAAGAGGTCCAAATAAATCAAACAATGTAGAAGCCCTTTTTAACCAAAAAAAATTCTCCTATATCCATTAAATGAGTCATATTATAAATAAAATAACTCAAAATTTACTTATTATAGTTCTACATAAACAATTAATTGACAAGATATTTTTAAAATAAATTTCATGTAGAAATCCACTCATTATGATAGTAAACTCAAGTATCAATATGGAGGAATATGAGGATTATTTTTAGATAAAAACATGTGATTTAGTAAATAAAATATCACTTTTTTACACTCATAATTTATGGATATAAATTATTTTAATATAAATAGAACTCTAAGTAGAATGAAATTATATAAGACAACCTATCAATAATCATCCATCATATTAGCCAAATATACTCAAACAATTGAAGGATTAAAACTATTTTGATATCTACCTCACCCTTTAGGTAAAAATAATAGTCCCCACATTCATTTCATGAGGGGTAATAATATAGGGGATATTAGGTGGAATTCACACAATGAATTTCTAAGGTATTTTATTCTCTATTATCTTATTTTATTTTTAATGATGTTTTATTCCCAATTATTCTCAGGTTCCCTTAATATTGAATTGTAAACATCTACGACTCCATTGGTTCAATATTCCTTCCTTTTAGTAGTTTTTTTGGACACGGTGACTCTCTTTTAGAGGGGGAAGAGTATTTGTTTAATAGGCTGGATATTTGTCTTCATAGTAATATATCACCCACAAAGATTATATCTGACTCTTTATTTTTATAAAACTAATTCTGAAGAAGATACGACCCCCATAGTCTATTATATAT
The DNA here is from genome assembly GCA_963277665.1 of Viscum album. NCBI lineage: Eukaryota > Viridiplantae > Streptophyta > Magnoliopsida > Santalales > Viscaceae > Viscum > Viscum album. The sequence continues at coordinate 82,589,473 of OY728157.1, forward strand.
ATTTTTCAATTAATCAATGATATCATTTTCCATGTTAACCTAAAGCATGAATTTTAGGAAGATACTTTTTTGGATTTTATTTTTTGAATGGAATACTAGAGAATACTTCGTATGATTTACCATAATTTGGGTTCATTCCCCACTAACTATATTGACTTATCTATGTCTGATTTATTAGTTCATCAATACATTATAACTCCTTGACCTTGTAGTGTGTTTCGTTCCCTAATATTCGTAATAAAATATCCTACTATGATGATGATTGGGGTAGAAGAGGTATTCCATTTGCAATGCAGGAGATATTTTGATTAATTGAATAAATTTAATTATTTCCTATCTTAAACATATTTCAATATTATAATCGAAGTTACTTATTATAAAAGTTAAATTGTATTTATTTTTAGATTATAGAATTATTTTTTTACTTTATTGATGATAATTATATCCCTACACCTAATTATGATATGTATAAGATAAGAAAAGATAAATATGGGTGGTGAAGTGATTGATGATTTTCAGAAGATGTGTAAGTGGTATTGAGAGAACATGGTAGTTTAGGAACAAGAAGACCAGATGAGAAGTTTTCTAGTTAAAATATGATATTTCACTATAACATTAGTACAATAATTAAGTTATAGAATAACCCAAGATCACTATTAGAGTTATTATCTCCATCACTATTTGACAAAGGGAGATATATGAAGTGATCATGGAATCAATCTCTCACCAACATAGATGAAGAGGAATGGATAACATTGGAACTAGGATGAAATTTTATTTTTAAAATAAACAAATAACTGATAACCCTTATCTTCTTAAAATTTATAATATTTTATATCATTACTTTATTTTTTTATGAATCAGTCTCTTTAAAAAAATCCCACATTAAAATACATAGAAAAAGTTATTTTTTGTTAACTTCTCTTAGTAGACAACCTGTGGTTAACACATTAACTACATCTAGCCTATGATAAAAAACATATTTTTTAATCACTCCATGATTATTAAGTGTAGAAACATGGCCTATTGTGTGAGTAGGTAGTATCAATAATCTAATTATTAAAGTTAATGACTACAACCATAAACACTAATCCTTACCACTATATCCTAAAATTAATAGATTTTTATTTAACATTATTAGAGGCATTAATTTTTAATCATAATATGTGGATAATTATCTTTAATACTTGATATAAACCAAAATGTTTCTATCCAATCCTATAATTATGGATGAAAATATCAACCATAAACTTAGTGACCTTCAAGAACCATAATAATTTAATCAAAACTATAAAAATAATATGAAACAAGTTACAAAATAACTTTTAGATGAAAAACTAATTGTCTAATTCCGTTCTTAAATATCAAGGATTGATAGAATAAGACCCTAAAAAACATATTAATGAGTTTAAATATGTCAAATCCACATTCAAACCTTGAGGAGTTGCTAGGTTTCAGGTAAATTAGAGGGAGTTCCCCTTTTCACCAGATGGTGATACAAAATAATGGTTATGCATCCTATTATAATGTGAATTTCATTACTTGGTTGACATAGAAATATAATTCATGAAATGATTCATCAACCTACTATAAGAAAAACCGTTATAAATTAGATATATTCCATCAAATAGGAATATGATGATACCCTCTATTAGTATTATGAGAGGTTCGAAATGATATATTCCATTTTCACATGCCAAATAATAAAGGATCACCACTTCCTCGTGTTCAAATTTCAAGTCCTATATGATTATGATTGAAACCTAATGTATTACTCATATTAAAAAGTTTGGATTGATATGTCGTTTTCATATTATACGATCTTTATTGAGAAGAATTCATATAACTAGATACAATTAGGTACAAGAGGTATTAGAACAACAAGTATTCATGAGGTAAAATATTATCATCCATCACCCTTGTTAGAAACATTATATATATATATATATAATATTGGGAAATATATGGACTTGGAAAAAGTTATTTAATCACAAAAACCAACTAAGGCGTACAAATTATCCTCAATACTATATTATTTCACTGATCTGTGTGTTGAAGTGAAGGGCATGGGAAATTTATTATTATTCTATTGGCCAATTTAATTCAAATAATTCCTCGGTCAGAGATATCTAAATAAATTAATTTAGGTATTTGGTAATAACTACAATTGGGATAGACCGCCTATCGAAATTAGTCAAAAACCCATTCACAGTTTCAATAAATATTCTAAAACCCACCACTATTTCAATAATATAATGACTATAATAAAAAAAATTACCCAAAAAAACATTCCTTTCAAGAAAAAGATAATCAATTACTAGTAATCCACCATTACACAACCCCATGTTAAAAAACAACAAGGTATATAACTTAAATATAGTAGGAATCAAAATGAAAGAGAAAAGTAAAATATTGGAATAAATTTCTAAAAAACTCAGAAAAATGTATTTCCAAATAGTCTCTAACCCATTAGAGATTGTAAAAATGATATCATGAAGATGTTTCATGGATATTCTACAACCATCCCCATCATAACATAGAACAACCCATACCAATAATTATTAAGTTAAGTCAATGGAATTTGGATTTCTTTTAAAAATAGTCCCATAATTATATAGGGAAATAAGAATAGAAAAATGATGAACCAAAGAATATGATATAAGAAGAAACACTCCAAATGAATCATGGGGATAATAATGATATACACCCACTATATTAAATAAAGATTATCCAATCGAAGAATATTTGAGAGGAAACACTTCAAAAATAAATTATGGAAAGATTTAAAAAAGTGGAGATCAATATTCCCTTATTGGAAGAACACACAAAAAATTTGCAACATTTCACAAACATGTACATCATTCAAGGTAATTATTGATTAGGTTAGAAAAAATGGACTATACACTAATAATTTCACAATTTCCAACCAAATGTCATGATCTGAGGACATTTTCTATTCCCTACACAATTCAATCATTAACATTATTTATTTCTTTATGTTATTGAGGTGATTATATTTATGTTTTTTCTCACTATGAATATACTTATGTGCATATGGGTTATTAAAATATCACAATATTGGTGGTCTAAATTGAAAACAGATCCATATTTTTTCCTGTATGATTTCTAGAAGATGCCTTATAAAATTATAAGATATTCTATTTCTAGATCACTTCTATATGTTGAATGTAGATTATGATAGGATATAAAAATTATAACCCATAATATCTTGTCTTCATAATGATGATCAATACCATAATAAAATTCCACGAAAGAACACTCACCCTCGAGTTTGAAGAGAACTATTAACACTACAAAAATTTTGACTCCATAAGAATCTATTTAGTCGATCACTCACCCTTTACATGTTCCAATTTATTAAAGGTTGAACCAATCATTTAATTAGCTATGTTAGATTAATTTTTAGCATTAAAGAAACATTATTTATTGATAATTACTTGGATAATGACACTACCCATAATTATTGAAATTATAGAAATTATGCTTTCTAATTATAAAGAGAAAAACCATTAGAATTTTCTAACATATATTATGATTTATATTTTGAATAAGAATATAATATTATCCCGATTTACAGAAAATTATAATCTATTAGATCATGGAAAATTATTTTAATTTCATCTTATGAACACTCTGAAATTTTTAATTAAATCAGCTTCCAACTGATTTGAAATATGTATACCTTATAGAGGGTAAAAATTTAAAATTTAAAATGTATAAAAAATTGTCTAAAATAAAAGATAAATAATTTATTTAGATTTTGAGAATTAATGTACATGGAATATGGTAGATATTAGGTGATACACAATGAATAAACCAATAATATGGTCACATATAATTCTACTTGTGGGAGATTCCCAACATAGAAAAAAAAGTATCAGGTGAGCTTGAATTCCACCTTAATCATTGTAGAAAAAAAATATGGAGAATATCATGAAATCTAGGATCACATATCCCATTTAATATTTATAATGGTTCAGTCACATTCATGTAATTTACAATAATATAGACCTATCCATTGGGAGGAATGAATAAATGAACAAATCTCTATGAGAATTTAGAATCAACTTCATTGTGTGTATATGCTATAGGAAATTAAATCAATTCACTTAGAAATATCATTTATGGATTCCATTAATTTACTATTTTATTGAGTTATTGATATTAATAATATATCATTTAATTATGGATTTATTTTTAGGTTATTTCCAAGTTCAATTTGCTTTGGGGACAAAAAGAATAACTCGTTCCATATCCATTTGACACATTCTCTAATTTATGGATGCAATTTATATTGTGTAGTGATATAGGATATTTTTAGATGTTAATTTTAATTATATTTACATATAAAATTTATATTTTATATTTTGTATTCATGGTTGATTTTATGGTTTTTTTAAATTCATTAGACCATTGTCTAAAAAATATGGAATATGTATCGAAAAAATGCATTGAAAAAAAACATTATTTTAAAATTTAAAAAAATTTATTTCATGGATGGGAGGGAAATATTCCATGAAAATTTCATTTCTTATAATGCAATTGATGTTATAAATTTAAAAATGAAGTGATAAAATCCTTGTTTTACCCAGCTAGTTAAAACCTATAAGATCATTTTTAGGACATGATGTATTTTATAAAAGGTTTGTCAATTATTTATGTAAAATTACTATCCTCTATATAGATTAGTTTAGTAATATTAAAATATTGATTTAAATTATAACTCGTTGAATCATTTTATGATTCTAAGTGGAGATTTATAACTCCACTAGTGATTCAACCCCCAAATTGGAAAGATCCCTTTGAGCAATAATGTGATGATTTTAGGAAATATTTTCGATCAGTCCATTCTCATAGAACAGAGTGAAAGTTACAAATCATTATAAATTAATCATGAAAATTATATGTGTCCCTATTTATCTAAATAACCACATAAAAACAATGTTTTATATTAATTAGATGGGTTCAAATCATGTTAGCATAGAACTAATGTAACTGTGTTTTTTGATCATGGAGCTTTTATGTACATGATGAAGAAGGATGAAGCTTAACTGAGTCTAGTTAGATGTTTTTTATTACATCAAGAATTTAATCTATAAAAAAATAGAATATTATAATAGGTTACCGAGTCTTTAATCAGCTAATTTTGTGTCCAAAGATATCTAAAGTCTAAATTCAATAATATGAACAATTGAACAATCACATTCCATGAGGCCAGTTGTACTACAAGAAAAGTGATGCTCCTTGTATGATAACATGGTTAATTATGTGGTAACTTCATAGGTCATATATCACATAAATAAACACCATATTCAAAAACTAAAATCTTAATAAATATTTTACAAATTGTAAGATCTAATTCTTTGTGATGTTTATATTGATCATGTAATTGGAATATTATTTTTTGATGTTGAAATTGAATCTTTTTATTTTGGTTTGGCCACACCTTCTCTTATAGAGGCCAAATTATACCTTAAATTACTATAATAAAAGTAGTATAATATATAATTTATTGTCTCTCTTAATACAAATATGCACATGAGTTTTTCAAAATATGATAAAAATGCAAGTTCTATAGAAATATATTAAAGAGATCAGAAATAACCTTAAATCCACTTAATGTTTTTATGTTTTTTGAAGTATGTGGGATAGATTTTACTGGAATATTTATATAGTCATTTGGATTCTCTTATATATTCCATTTAGTGTATTATGTTTCAAAAAGGGTGAAATTCCCCACCATAAAAATTGATGATTCTCATGTTATTTATGGTTTTGTAAGGGAAAACATAATTTTAAGGTTTAGAGTGCCTAAAGAAATCATTAGTGATCAAGAGGCCTTATTTTTTAAATATTAAACTGTACAATTTACAAATAAATTATCAGGTAAATAATAAAAAAATAACACCTTATTATCCATAAACATACTACAAAGATAAAGTTTCTAATTGTGTAATCCTTGTAATTCAATAAAATATTATTAAAATATATACAAGAATTTGATTCAATGTTTTTAAGAAAAATTATGGAATTATATGAAATATTTTAAAATTTAAATTGGAACGAGACCATATAGTTTTATTTATGAGAAAAGTTATCTCCTGTCAATGGAATTAGGGAACAAGGCATACTGGATTATGAGAGAGTTTAATTTATACCTAGATTGAGCTGGAAGATAGTGTTGAATTTATCTATAATTATTAAGAGGAAATTATATGGGAGATAATTTGGAATATAATATTTATAAATATGAAATATGTGTGGATCACGAAAATATGATAAAACCAAAATTATTTTATCATAGAGATCTAGTGATATTATATAATTCATGACTCAAACAAATTATCGACAAACAACATTCTATATGGGAAGGTAAATTTATAGTTTATCATATATATTTTTTTTTGTTTTATATATTTTTAATTAATGAGATCAAGAACCATTAACTATTAAAGGACACATGATGATGAAATTATAAGGAACAATCCACAAGATATAGTGAGGACATCACACTGCTCTAATATATTTAATGATAAAATTTATTAGTTTTTACCTCTACTTAACACATAATTGATTTCCTATGATTCAATTACAATCTCTCTTAAATTTTAAACCTACATGAATTTATGGATTACATGGAATAATTTATTTTTGAGGGAGGGAACATTTATAGTTAGGAATTTTAAAAATCTATTTTTCATTTTTGTGTCTTTTTTTTCAATCTTCTGTGTTCTTATTTTTCAACTTTATTATTTTTTGAGACTTTTATGGTTTTATTAAACATTTAAACACATTTTAATAGTGAAATAATTTGTCCCAATAAAATTTAATTTAAATTAATGTGGTAAATTATTTTTATTTCAATTAAAAATGTTTGGAATTTATTAAAAATCCCCTCTAATCTTTTGTCATAGTCCATATTTCACAATATTAATCTTTAACTCATATTTCTAATAGGCTTCAAAATATATTGATATATTTTTTCCATTAACCTAAATTATCCAGTGAAGATGACCATGAAAGAATATATATAATTTGATTTATTTTTATAAAAAAAATAAATGTTTGAGATAATAATGTCTTAAAAGATTGAGGAATTTATTTTTTTGTTAAAATCCACATTTTTCAAAAAATTCCATTTTTTGATCATTGTTACTCTTATTTATTTTATTACTTCTTATCTATTTATAATGTGTTTATTTAGACACATTACAAGATAATTTTCCATGCCCAAACTTCCTTGGATATATTAATTGAATTATTTAGCTGAACATGAGTATTGGGGATTATATATTATGGAATTATAACTCATTTGGTTATGATTTGGGTGGGGAATCAATGAAATACATTTTTTTTGATGTCTAAAAAGTTAATATGATGATTTTATTTCTAAGTACGTTTTTCAAAAAAAAATGTTGAGAAAACTTGGTTGAGCTGATAGTCCTATAAAAAAAAGAAAATCATTTTTTGGAGATTGAAAGATATATTATAATTGAAACAAAAGGATAAAAATCACATCCATAATTTGGAATTCAAAAATAACCCCACTACCTTCAAACATGAAATTTGTAAATATTATTAAAATATAAAATAAATTAAAAAATGTGATGTTTATTGAGTGGAATCGTTTATAATAATAAAATTTTGAATGGTGTGAACTTTCCATGAAGTTTTTTATAATTATTGAAGATTATTTTCTACATTGTGAGAGAGAATGAAACACATTCATGATTGTAAAATAGATTCATATTTTTCTTATTCTAAAAGAGACAAACCTCCTTATTCTACATTATATATTTTTGACATTAAAAACCCACCCTTAATAAAAGATTTAATAACCATAAAAATTCCTCATAATTTATACATCCCCAAGAATCATATATGGTGGATATTGCCTATGGTGACCATTTAATGTGTTTGGTCGAGATCATTCTTAATGAAAATCTACATCTGTGTGATGAGGGGAAAATAAAATGTGGTTAGTGTTTTTTTTGTTGATTAGAGGATAGATTTAGTGAACAATAATTTAATTAAATAAATTATAAATTTAAATTATGGTTTTTATTAATCATGATATCTTTTTTTCCTTAGTGTAAAATTTGTTGATATCATCGGAATGTGATTTTAAATTTTCTTGGATATGATTTTTGAGGCTTTCTTATCTTTGACTCCAAGTGTAAAGTGTTTGGAAATTGATAGAGTTATTATTTTCATTAATTTTTATATGTATTTCAATTATTTAATCATAATAAAAGTTTCATTTCAATGGGATTAATATCCTTTTTGTTTATTTGGTGATTTTATTCATTATTATGAAAATTAATTTTTTTTAGTTTTATCTATTTTTTATCACATTACTATTTCATAAATAACATTTTTTGAATTGATCCAAATTTTAAAATTGATTTTTTTTGTATAATTTGTTATAATTATTTCCTTCGACTTTAACAGTATATGATTTTACCCTTAAAAGGGCCAAAAATTGACAATGTAGAAACTATTTTTGACTATTGATATCAACCTACTTTCATTAAGGGAGTCATATATCAAGCAACATATCTCAAAATGATATGATTATAGTTTTCATTGAACTATATATTGATCATTTATATCCCAATTAGATATCATGGTGAAATTATATCATTAAAATAATAGGTTTATGTGTTAAATTATAGGAGGATGAAAATTATTTGGGTCATAAAACATAGCCTTCGTTAAATAGATGAATTTTTTTCATAAGTTATATTTATCAAATATTTTGTGAGAAAATTTAAAAAAAATATAAAAAACATATTATAATACCAACTATTAAAAAACTACATTATATTTTTTGAAATATTATCAATATTTTGATGTATATAAATAGGAGTCAAATCTGCCTCACCCTTTCTCTATAAATAGGAGTCTCAGCATTTATTTTTAGGGGTGGAAGCAGAGAGGGGATATGATATAGATTTCAAATCCTAATGATCTACTAATTTTTTCATTATTTTTTTAGTTCATAATTATCCTTTTATTAAATATTACACCCATTTACCCTTTTTATGGAAGGGTATACTTCAACATGATAAAGTAATTGGAGATATTATTTTTTTAATAAATGATTTGTGCTATTTTATTTCGTAAAATAATATTTTTCTTCTATTAAACTTGAATCATCATTAAAATAATATTTATCTTATCATGTTTGATCGTATTTCATTTAATATGTTTTTCATTATTTTTATCTTGATTGAATATCATTATGTTTTTCCATTTAGGACTGGTTTTTATATGACTATCTAATCTATATATTGGTGGTGATGTGCTCAATAATTGTCAGCACATGTGCAACTGGGACTTGAATTATATTGAATAAAAAGGACTAATTAGGAATTCACTAAGTCATCTAGGAGGGTATAATAAAACACATAGACGTGAAGGATAGTGGTTATAAAAACATAATATCTCTATTATCATTATTCACAAAATAATGATTTGACTATAGGAGAGAGATTAAGTGATTGTGGAATCTCTCTCACATTATACTATTATATGAAAAATGGAAAAATCCAGAACTAGGATAAAACTATAATTATATAACTTACTCAATCCTAATAACCCTACTCATCCCACTATTTTTAATCTCTTACTTCATTATTCTATTTGGTATCTAGAATCACCCAATTTCAAAAGCAACACATTTCTTTAACATTAATGAAAATTGACCACTATGTTTTCTAGTCCAATTGTGATAAAACTTAGGGTTAACTCTATAATTACATTTAACATAGGATAAATTACTTATTTTTCCATTTCCAACTGCAGGTGCTTATCATACCACACTTGACTATATTACACTAGATAAACACTACATGTTCCATATCTTGTTTAGAGATGTATCATGAATTTTATAGGTATTAAGGGATGTGGGGATGAATAATATTTTTTTAGATCTTATTAGGTATCAGTTATGTCTTCTTGACTCGATTATATGACACATGGAATTTTTTCTTATGGTATTACGAGAAATTAGTTATATTGGGCATCTATGGGCGTTTGTGTTATATAAATCATTACGAATCTATACTATGATGGTCGAGACACTTCAATTTGAGGTTATTTACATGATATTAGTCTATATATTATTTTAATTAGGACTAACCAATATATTTCCCCCAAACATTGGATTTGTGATGTCTTTTTATTATTCAGTGCCTTTTGTTTTTTAGGCACCCTACTGGGTATGTACATACTCACCCTAAAATAGGACATGTTCACATACATATTGTGTTAATTACTAATTTACATGGTCTAGTGTTCCCTTTTTAAGTAGCTGTTCTATTAGTGAATTATAATGATTGTCAGGTGGATGAAAATTGGAATTTGATGGCATATAAAGAAATTTATTACTTCTTATATTCACTTAACTTACATTCATACATCATGGAAGTAATTTTTCTCATCTTATAAAAAATTCCCCTAGTGATATAAGATATTTTATATTTACCTTTAATATTATTCTATGTGTTGTAATATTGAATTATTATCATCACATTCATGCATTTGTTTTATATTTTAGTTATTTAGGTACAGTATTGGTGGTTTTCAGATATATCCTTTTATTTTTGTTTGAAATATATTAATGGTTGATATTGGATAATTCCTATCAAATATGTATTCATATTATTATTTTTATTATTTATTATATGATATGTTAGTGTTAGTATTAATATAGAAAACATCACCTACTTTTTGCCTATGTGGGGACCCATTATGCAGTATCCTATCAAAAACATTTCCAGCGAAGATTTATTTTGAGGACTAAAATGGTATTTTTTATTTACCTGTGCTTATATATATTGAAGATGATGCTACACATATTCATCTATATTATATATTACACTTTAATAGAAATATGGTATTTACTCAATCATCCATCTTTAATGTCCCCCCAGACTATTTTCATCAATTCAATAAAATCCTGTATTTTATCTTGAATTATGCCTAAGAAGATATTATGTCACCAATCGCTATCACCACAAAAAACATCTTAAAACTATGGGAAATGAAACCAGAAATTGATATTACTAAAAAATAAAATAATCACTCAACATTGAATAAATTTTACCTAATTTGTATTGATATGTTCTTTACTGTGTGAACTATAATTGGAAGTCATCTTGAAGCTCATGAAAATAAACAGTCAACCTATGATGATCATGATTCATGTACTACAATTTCAATAGACATGGTCAAGGATTATAATTCATATATTTTAGTCTAAAATATATTTTATGTTGATTCTTTCCCATAAGAGACTCGATAAAATTTGATAAAATCTAAGAAATGTTAGGATTATGCGTCAACTATCCAAAATATTTTCTAATGTTTTCGTGATTCTAACATGGATTTCAAGGCTCTCAATGATTAAGAAACCCAGAATATATTCTTGGAGTCATATTATATCCAAGAATATATGTTGTATTTATAAATATATTCCCATGTGGGATATATTAATGGGTATAATACATCTGGAATGGGGGTTAAGCATGTTTTATCTTATGAATTTCTCTTAGATACATCATTTTCAATGATTAGTAAATTCCTTTTCATTGAAAAAGGAGAACAACCAACTTCGGATTTTGATGGATTTGTGACTGTAAAAGATAAGAAATATTCTCTATAGATGGAATGTTCTTCTACTCATAGAACTTTTTAATATGGTGTCCTAAATAATAATTCTCAAAAATTTCATGTTTTCATCTAGGACAATAACTAAAATAAATAGTTTTTTTTATTTAATGGTAATAATGACTCTTATAGAGCATAAGAATATTCTTATCTATTAAATGTATTATCAAAAAAAATATTTTTCCAACGAATACTAATAGTTGTGAATATTTACAATAACAAAATAACACCACCGATACCTTTAAAAGAATTATCCCTGATAGTTTATATTATATTCCTAATAAAATATAACATCATTAACCTTTCCCAATTAATAATAAATTTTTTGGTAATAGTTGAGGTATTTTATCAATAATTTTTTACATAGTAAGTCTCTTCACATGAATAAAAATCATGATCTTATTATTAAATTATTTATTTTTTTATTTTTCTAGCTCTATTTTTATTTTCCCTTGTATTTAATTCTGATCAACTTTTTTACATAATTATTCCTCTTAAAAAGTGTGGGGTTTATGTATTTTCTCCTCCGTGATATATATATATATATATATACTGATAACTAATTATTTTTTATCGTATCTATAAAATAATGATAATATATATTAAATATATAGTAATTTATTTTTATTTTTTAAAAAATCTCATTTCAATTAAAAATAGTTTTAGATTTTTATATAAATACACAAACACACATACATATATATTATTAATATATAATTATATATATTTTTTTATAATTATAATAATTTCTATTTATATATTTTTACTAATTAATATGATATACTCTAATGTTAATAATAAATAATTTCAATTTAAAAAAATAATAAATTGGTAATTAATATGTTTTAGTAAACATATTAATAAAATTTATTTCATAATAATAATAATTTATTTATTAATATTTATTATCAATTTTCAGTATATATTATTTAATGTTAATCAATTATTATTAAATAAATTAATTATAAATATTTTCATTAATGTTATTATATTTAGTTATGATTTAAACTATCACTAAAAACTGCTACTAAAGGGATGTGATTTTTGATACACCATTATGAATTAATGGAAGGTATTAAAATAACCATTTAAATAATTAAATCAAAACATGGAGTTATAATAATAAATGCCACTACTAGATTACATTTTTTCTATAGTGGATTAATGGTTGTCCACATGATGTTTTTAATAAAATAAATTATATTTTCAGGCGGGGAGATAATGAAATTAAGACACAAATAGAGATTTCAGATTGTGTATTAATTAAATGAGAAGCTTTTCTCCATAATCATTGACACTTACCATTTTTTATTATGGGTCTTTCAAATGAGTAGAAATGAGAGGGTGTAATATTGACCATAATTGTCAAGGCATGTCATTTATATCATTATATATATTTGTTAATTATTCAAAGTGTTAAAAAACTTTCCAATGTCAAATAAACCATTAATTTTAATATTCATGTGTTAATGTCTTCAAAATGCGGATTTATGATATATGTCATGGGTTTTTTCTAACTAGCAATTGTTCTGCCACTTAATATATTTTTCTATTCCAACAACTTATTTATTTATTCATATAGATAAAATTGTTACATGGTTTTAATGCCATGATTCAAATGGGTAGTGATACTCTTTAGAGACTCTGTATTCCACTATAGTTAGTTACACAAGCAACATACTAAATAACACCCATAAATCCAATTGGACATTAGGCATTAAATAATATACACAACCCTGATTACAATGATTTTTTTGTCTTATAAATAATTATTTTAGAATAATTTTGGTGATAGGGATTTTCATTTCACCCCATTAGGATTATCATATGAAGAATTCATGGAATTATTAGAAAATAAAAATAAATATTGTAACTCTTATAAATTTTTATTTTTGGAAAATAATTACATGAATTATTGATTAATATTAAAATTATGAATATTTTTGTATGATTTATGATAATTCATTATAGGTTGGATTTAAATCCTTCTTTAATAAAATTATTAATTTATAACATAAATTATTTTTTAAATCTACATTGTTTCTTATTGTGTAGGGTTTTGATAAAATACATTGAAATTAATATCAATTAAGGATTTATTAAAAACAACTCCCAATGAGATATGTTATATAATTAATATATTATATGAAGTTTCTAAAATATATTTTCCTCGGATATCATGGAAAAATATATGGGTTCTATAATTTATCCAACAAGTGATTATATTTCTATTATCATGATTTATTTTTAATAGAAATGTCTTGTGTTATATTATTTGGATTATGTAAATCTTATATCCTTAGCTCTATATTTACATTTTTGAACTCTTTCACTTCTAATGTAAGGGTAATACCTATGGGGGTATTGTTTTTAAATGTAGTCCCCTATATTATTGGATTTCATGGATGGTAATTCATCATGCTAGGAATTAACTTCATAGTTTATCTATTTTCCAATTGGAATTTTTTTGTGATCAAGATTGTCCTTAAGCAAACCATTTCATAATGGGGGTTATGTATTATTGAACAAAGTTATAACCTTATTTATTTTTATCTAGTGGTTTTTATTAACATTTATTGTTGTTTCTTATATTAATAAACTCAAATATATATCTTACTTACAAATTATTTTATTACCAAATTTGATTAATAAGTAATTTCATTAAATGAATGTGTTAAAATATATTAAAGTAATTTTTTATAAAATATTAATAGTCTAAGAATATATTTATTAATAAATAATGTATTTTATATAATATAAAAAGGGATAATTAATACAATATCTAATTTTACCCCCAACATATTCACTTTGACAAACATATAGATGCTAGTACATAGTTTGAAACCAATAAGAATACTTCATTAATTTCCAAATTAGTGAAAAATGTATAATATAGATCTGTTAGAATATATTGATGTCTTGTATATTATATACTCACATGGGTTTCTATTGTGTTTAATTTGATATTGGTTTGTTAAACATATGAAATTGTTCAAAAAGTAATTGTCAAAAATTCTTTTAATAAAAAGTGTCTAATATTTTCATACATTCATTATCTTTTTTATTTTTCAAATTTTGATTGTAATTCATTCCAAAATTGTTGATTTTAACCATAATCCCATGTTTCTATCATTTTTAAATCATGGAATGTTCTTGAGGCAGTGTTTTGATTAAATTTGGGCTCTAGGATCCATATACTAGGCTCATGACATTGAAAATTATATAAAATCAAGATCCCGACCTATGAAGTTTACTAAGAAATAGGATTAGGGTGTTTAGGAATCAATAGTCAATAATATAATTTCTTATCTACCAATTTTACTATATAAATCAATTAAATGGTAGTCTATGTATAATAAATGTTTATTAGATCCTTGTAATATATTTTTCAAGATTCATTATATTTTATGCTAATACATGAGGTGTAAATTAAAAACTCTAGACATGATATATTTTTATAACATGAAATTGATTTTGAATTTATTTTTTTATAAATGAATTTCCAATAAATTAATGCAATATGTATTCCAGAACATTCATCAAATTGATGAACAAAATGAAACTTAAATTATTATTTTAGTTATTTAATGATAATAATGTAAGGTAAGGAGCTACATAATTGTGTATTGAATAAATATATTTTTAATTTATCTTATGTAAATCCTTTTCATGTTGTATAACAACTTTACAAAATAATATTACTTATTTTCATCGATGGTAAGAAGTAGAAGATCTCTTATAAATCCTCAATTAGGGAGCATAGTTTTAAAAACAATCAGTGAAATTGATATGGAACCTAATTTTGATTGGTCGAATGAAATTAATTAGGTTGTTGAAGATTGAAAGAAGATTCAAACATCATTCAGAGGTGACGTGGGATGAAATATTATAGGAATATTATTTCATAATATAAACTTTATATTATTATTCATAAGAGTCCTATAGACATCGAAGGTGGAGTTCAATTGCATTTTCATAGATAAAAATTCAATGAAATTGTGGGATTTGGAAAATAATGATAGAAAAGAGAATATAATATAAAATATAGCATATTTAAAATATTTAAAACATTATTTATTTACTTAAATAATTTTTTCTAGAAAATATATGTATATTTTAGAGTTAGAGTAAAGATATATATAACTTATTTTGTATATTTTTATGTTTTCTAAACATATACTTAATTTTCCAATGTTTTTTATTAAAATAAACTAAATACATGATTGAATAAAATAATAATATTATTAGAAATATTTTTTATAATAATATTATAAAAATTAACTACATATATATGAGGGATATTTGTAACTTTTGAGGTAGAGATTATAAGTGAGAGGTATTTTCTTCCACATCATAGGAGTGGAAAGAGTTTATTCAATGAATATAATAGGACTGGGAATGACTTATAGAAGAAATAATCAGAGTTTTACTGAGATAATTCACAAGGAGGGATATTTCTATAATGCTATCTGTGAGGGGGAATGGGTCATATTTCTTCATTGGAAAAAATAGTTCCCCCAGTGTGGTTTGATTTTTGATTTGAAAAAATTCGGCTTATATTTATATCTAAAATCTAGTGTAGGGGAATCCAAATTATAAAACTTTTACCAATTATATTAGATAATTTAAATTATTAGGTGATTTGGATTTAAGGGAATTTTGATAAGCCTAACTGGGTTTCTGTTGCTTATTTGCTGCTAAGAAAGTATATGAGGAGTTTGACGATGAAATTAGTCCATTTACTACATGGGATATTATCTTAATTTAATTAATTATTACTCATAATATATTTTAAAAAAATATTATTCTTTTATATATACATTGTTGGTATACCTTCTAGGTCCACATATTGATATGATTCCTTATACAACTGTAATTGATGCCATATTTTATAAAAAAAATTGAAAAATGATCTAATTTGTTATCATATGTCACTATGGTGGGAGTTGTAAAGTAATAATGGGATTGAATGTCCCCTGATATGAAAACATATAACTTCATTATTGAGGTATAGTATTCTATCAGGAAAAAAATCTCAAATCAACAACTATAGTTTAATATATATTTTTGTATCCCAAAAGGTGTGGATCACTTATTCTACTGAGTTTGGAATATTGAATCTATTAGAAGTTCTTTATTGAATCAAGAAATTTTAATCGTATAGTTTTGGTAGGCATGCATTTTCTTGGAATCCATATAAATTGAGAATCATACAAGCTATAAAATATATCTTTCATGTATTCATATGTGTTTCAAGATGATATCGTAAAATTTCCTCTACATTAAATGGATAATTTTTCATTTTTTCTATAAAATACAATGTTATAATATCTCTACCATATTACCATATGGAGCCATCTATGTTTCATAAAATAAATAAACTTTTTTTAAGAAATGGATATAGAGGAATTGTTTTCAATCTAGTAATTATCCTTGGGTGGGACTAAGGTAATTTTGTTGGATGTCCAATTGTAATATCTAATATGATTCATGAGGTGCATAAAAGAGGTCTACATGGCCTCATCCATGCCTTTATTTATATAACAAGAGATATACTAGTGGTGAAGGAATATTTAATAAAATGGTGGACTATTTAACGACCTTGGACCTAATATCCTAGAGCAAGCGGATACGGGTTACAATGTTACTAGATACAAGCTATCATATCCCAAATGAATCATTAATTTAATAGTTTTGGGATACTACATACATGCCTTAATATAATATTACTTTTGAAAATACAATAATCAAGATAATATTTTCTTTCAGAACATAATTGTGTTCCCTATAATATCATTTCATATCAATCATTGTACACTTCATGAAATCCTGAGGAAAGGAAATAATATAAATGTGTTATCTCAGATGCATAGTAATGGAATACATACAATAGAATCTATAATAAAATAAATATCACATGGATAAAATGGTAAAAATAAATAAAGATCAAATAATTTGATCACCTATTGTGCAAGGTCCTTTGGGATAGGTTGAACCTATTGCGGCAAAGGATTATGTTGTTGTTCATTTCCATTGTATTAACTAAGCCATTTTTTCTCAATGGCCTGCATTTCACAAGTCTTACTATGTGGAGGTTATAAATAGAGAGAATGTTGACACTGAATGCATAGCCCCGCGGTATGATCCAATTCCAATGAAAATTTCAAGACCAAGAAGAGTGGCCCCAACTATGAATCTGAGTAATAGTTTTGAGAGTATGGAGATTAATGGGCTTTCTGAGGAGGCAGACCATGTGGAAATCTTCAATAAAGAGTAAGGAATTCCATGGAAAGAGTTTGGGGATGACTAATCGACTCACTTTTTAGGATTTAGTTCTCAATAATTATATAATTGTGATTTCTATAGCCCAAGGAGGAGGAAGGTAAGGCGAGGAGGCAAGAAAGGAGGAAAGAACTATTCTTATATGCCTTCACTAATGAAGACTCAATATAATTGGAATTTGAAGTCCCAACTGATGGAAAGTCCTCCCAAATGTAATGGTAATGCTGTTAGTGATTAGGTTACAGTGTCCTGGACTGTTCTCGATAATATTTTCTTACGAAAGACGGGTGTGGTTGTTTTTGACCCATTGGATTAGCTTCTGCATTCTGAAAAAGTTGTGGAGGTGGATGCCATTATCCTCAATGCCTCTAAATAAGATGGTGACAAGATGGTGATAAAGAAAATTCAGGTAGACACCAATAGATAGAAGACTAATTATATTTCCAATAAGAATATATTCTTGGTGATAAGATTTAATGTGGGGAAAATTAACCAAGAGGATTTCATGCATGAATGGGACAGACTGGCATGCCACTTTGAAGAACATTTACAGGATGATCTAGAAACACCTGTATTCTCTCTCTCCTGGAATCTCCTTAAGGATAATAATGATAATAGTATTAATTTTTCCTTTCATAACATTGTTTTCTCTTGAGGTTTCTCACTTTTACATTATACGTGTCTTCTATTTTATAATAAAAAAATGAATTTGGATAAATAAATAAGGATAAATAAGGTCAAATTTTCTTAGAAATATTTTCTGTACCATTTTTAGTACCCTAGAGAGGAAAATCGGAATAAAAAAATTAAATTAAAAATTAAATGCTAATGGAATTTAAATGGGTATATCATATAAAACCCATATGATTTTCACAATATAATTTTTTTCATAAACAATCTTGATTAAAATGTGATTGAATAATAAATCCCATACATCTTTAGTAAAAGTCAAATCAAAATAAATTGTATCGATAATTATAGTGTTGAATATCAATACAATAATTAATAATAATACATGGTATAACATGTCAAAATTGTATTATATACACCTCCTACACACTAATAGGTTGATGTCACAAAACATGTCTCAATGAAACAATATTGATATATAGAACCCTTAACTCATTTCCAACTCGTTATGTAAGTTATCATAGCCTCTAGTATAACAAATATAAATAAATTAATATTTGATTAAAAAACCATATAAATAATTATAAACCATATATAACACAATTATAATATTTAAATTCACATTTATTAATAATTTTCCATTAAAATCATTATATTTGAGTGTTAAATATTCCATTTTGCATGTATGATTCGATTTAATAGTTTCTGTATGTGAATATTGATAATGGTTACATAATATACTGAATGTTAATAATGGAATAAATATCAGATATACTCATTAAATAATATTTATAATCATTTGTTAATGGTGGACATGAATAATTACTCACATCACTTTATAGAGGTCGTAGTCCATATGTATGCACAAGAGATAATATCTTTTTTTTATTAGTGGAAGCGTAAGAGGGTAAATGATATATTATAATCGAAAAATAATAATTATATTATAATTATAAAATATCTATATTCATTATTTGAATAATTTTTAATTTACTTGTTATGTAGTGAAGAATACAAATTATATCTATTCATGTGGTGGTAGGCAACCCTACACATGAGCAATAGTTTTGTTTCCCATTTGATGAAGAAGAAAATAGACAAATATTTTGAAATCAATATAATAATATATAATTCTATTATTATTAATATTGTTAATATCATGGAATGGTTAGGATATAATTTACAATGGTAACAAAATAATAAAAATTGGAATTATTCAGTGAAGATGATTAACTCTTCTCTAAAAGAGATTCTTTAGATATCTCTTTAACGACCCCATGGATGGTCTTTTGGGAAGACCGAAACCTCTATGACTTCAATAAATATGTTTAGAATGGTTTTTTGTATGGCATGGTTGATATATGTGGCTCATGGTTATGTAAAAAATAGAGGATATGTGGTAACCTTTTATAGTGAAGGAAAGGACACAAAATGAATTAATAAAAATATTTAAAACTAAGAAATTAATCCTCCTTTCAATGTAGAACTAGGAGGAAAAAATTTATAATATATGATATTATATAGTATAAATACCTTAAAATAACAAAATATTGACTAATTTATTTTTAATTTTAAACTATGTCACTTAGTTTAAACCCTTTGTGGACCTGTTTTAATTATATTCAAGGTAAAAATTATTCCAATATTAAAGGGTTATAGTTTTAAATTATGTTAATACATTGCTTATAAATTTCAAAAATATGATCTTATAAACTATTTATCATCCTCAATTTCACTATGAAATATTTTTACTATTTATATATAATTCGATAATATAATATGAAACTTAATATACTATAAAACTCATTTTAAGAACTATTCACATAATTTGACATTAAATAACTCAAGAAAGAAATAAAATTTGAATATAATACATTTTTACAACAATAATACATTTTTATGAACTATAAAAGTATTTTTTGACCGAAAATTATCCCAATTAATTTACTTTTAATATTTTAAAAATTATTTAATTTGTTTATTCCACTCTTTGCACAAGCATTGCGTCAACATTGTATATGTATTAAAAGTGATTATATAATCACTAATTATTATAAGTAAATTACTAAAATAAATATAATTTCACTATAATAAACAATATATTTAATAATCTTTCCTAACTCATACTTATCTCAGTGTGAACTTATTTGAAAAAATTAAAAGTGGTTGGGTTGCATTTAATATTTTTCATTACATAAAATATTATATAGGACATCATAAATAATTATCCAAGTGCCTATATTTCCATAAAATATAGGTTTATTGGGGAATAAAATAATCCAATAGGGTAAAGTTAAGTGTTAGATTTATTTTATAGCCACTTTACCGAATTTTTTAAATTAATAAACATTACTTAACTTTTACTGTGGATAAAAAAATTTACCATAATTACAATTAATAATGAACAAAAATGGAAGGTAACTATATATAAAAATTTAACATCATGAATATATATATGGAATAAATTTTTCAACAATGACTTTGTATAAGTGTGTAAATAAAATTTTTTCATAAATTCCCAAAATATGACACAAAATTTTTTTTAGGATAATACATTTTTCAACCATAAGATTCTCTCAAATTAGCAATATGACTCGTAATAAAAATTATATGAAATTAAATAAATATTGTTAGATATATAATACATAAATTAAATTTTAGTCATTTATCATTATATATTATATTAATTAATTAAAATTCATAAACATTATGAACATAAAATCGGTTTTTAAAAAAATGTTTTTCAAAACCTATGTATTAACTTATATAAAAAATTTAATTGATAAATGAAATTTAATTTATTAGATAACATAAAATAAAATAGTTCTTTTATAACTTTAATACCAAATCCAAAAAATAATGTCACATTTAAAATAAATTATTTTACGAAATTAAATAATATTTTAAAAAAAATTGGATATTTTCACTATTCATTGAAAACTAGATATTTTAAAAAAATCATAAAAACCTATGATAAAACAAAAAATATATATTTCATAACTGATACTAATTCCAAAAAAAATAATTTATAAAAATTAGATAAATTATTTATAACATCTAAATAGAAAAGGTAACAAAGACCATTTTTAATGAAAATATTTATTTGAAGCATAAAATAAGTTTATACACATTTCATACGTAGTCACTACTATATTATGAATATTAATGCACTACATAATATTTGAAAATATCACCTATTTTCTTAATAATATATTTAATGTTATTAATACATTATTATAATATACCCGACACCTTAAAAAATTCATCAAAAAAAGACTTTAATCAAATAAAAAATAACATTAGTAAAAAAATATTGGTATTATACCCAACAACTATATAAGACCAATTTTCAGATAGGTAAAATAAAATATATTCCCAACCACCATATGAACCAAATATATATAATACCATCCTATATCATCTTACAGAAATCCCAAAAGTCATTACTTTTCTCTTCTCATGCCAATAATAGTTCTACTTCTTATCCTTTTATCCATATTTGTGATCAAATTTATGATTTTCATGGTATACCATTAAGATAATGATTATGATATCATGGTTTTTTTATATTTTTTCACTTATTGCAATTTTATTTTTCTCAAAATTTATTATTACAAAATACTCAAAATATTTTATTTTTGATATGCATTTGAAATATTTTATCTCAATAAAAGTATCATGATTAATTTTAAATTTTTGTTTCATATATCACAATATATATAACATAATATTCATTTAATGGATAAATACCCATTTAAATATCGGGGAATTACATTATACCTGAGTAAAATTAAATTTGTCTTCGTAATTTGAAATTTCTCTCCTTAAAATGAATTTATCATCATAATAAAATCCAATATATATTTTATCATGATATTTATTTTTTAGTTCAATATTTGTAAATCTATTATTTCATAAAATTATTTATCTTAATAAAACCCATGCTGACATATGAGTTTCAAAAAACACACCTTAATAGATGAGTGTTTCATTTCAAAAAATAAGTAATAAATTTAAAAACTTATTTTATAATTGAGATTTAGATTTTATGAAAAAAATTATCTTCTTTCATTAAATTATTAGAATTAGATCATCTATTTTTCCATTGATCATTTTTCACGTCTATATTATCTATTACTATATGAATTTAATATTTAAGATAAACTATTCATTCATAATGTTTTAAAGGTCACCTCTTAAAGATCATATGATTCATAAAAGAAAAGAACATTTTTTCCCATGTTCCTATATATTAATAAAAAAATAAATGGTTATAAAAAGTTAAGGTATTATCCAATATGAATAATCCTTCATTTGAATAAATAAAAAATTAATATAAAATTCTCAATAATAACATGAAATCTTTAACTTATATAATTATTTAAAATATTCCTATGAGAGTAGAAACTGATAGGTTAAAATGATATATTACTGATTATTATACAATCAACATTACGTTTACCTATAAAAATGTGTATATAAATTACACATATATTCACCCAAATATGATAATACATTCTATAAATAATAATAATCCTCATAAAACCACTACAAAATCATATATTCTTCAACAATTTGACTCAATTATTATTCATAAAATAAAAATTCATCAATGAAAATAATATAATGTTCACCATAATCGTATAATATTTCCCAAAAATATAGTAATGTACTTATAAAATAACTTTCATCACTTAATAACAAAATTAATTTTCCATACCATGTTTATGTATATGATAAAACATATGTCCCAAAATCATTATTACCCTTTATTCCAAATTAACCGCATTAACATGAAAGATCGTATTAAAAAAAAGGTTACCAATGACATTCAACATATGTCCACAAAATATAAAATAATTCTTCCACAAATATATTTTTCAGAAAAACACATACCAAATCAAGGAGTTGTATTCATTATATTTATCTAAAAATATCAATAATCATCTTAAAATACCGTCACATAAAATCAAAAAAGGGTAATCAATTCCTTTAGAGTTGTGATAAAAATTATACTTATCAACCGATAATAATTATGGTTTATCCCATATCACTAAAGAATATCATAAGTTGATATATGATCTAACCATTCACTCATAATTATGTTTCAAAAATAAATTTTTAATTAACGGAATAATATCTCATAACATATTTGAACTAGTCATATAGACTTATACCAACTCATTGTGTATTGGGGACAATCTATTTAATACCCAATCTTCCACATTCAAAGTTCCTACCCCTAAGTGCCTATATTTTATAGTCACATACGTTTTATAGTATCTATATAAGGATAAAATTTCATGGAAAAAATTTAAAATATCTATATTAAAAAATCATTATAGTATTATATTATACATAGAATTCTTCTTAGAGTATGTCATAAGATTATATTCTCTAATTCGCATTTTTTCTAAATCTAGTTCCCCAGATTTCTGCCAAACTCACAATGATACCAATTGTAAAGACTCAGACCATATTGTACAAGTTCCAATGGTTTCATTTTTATAGTAGAATTAGATACAAGAGACCAAATCCCATGGGACCAAATAGTTTAATAGTCTTCGTAAACCAGATACATGATTGAATCTCAGATTACATGTGAAAATATAAAATCAAATATATTATTTTTCTTGAGAAAATAATTTTTATTTATAGAAAATAATTTTATATCAACCATAGGAAACTTCCTGGAATCTTGGGAAAAGGAATCACAAGAATGGGGTGAGCTTAGTTTCACATAAAGTGAATTTATACACTAGAATCTATTATAGAAAAAATAAGGAAAGACTAATATAGTATAAATAAATGATGATAAAATATTGTTATATAAATAATCACATGATCATGAAACATATCCTTGGATAAAAAATTATTCAAAAAATCACATGGATATTAATACATTATTTCATTGTGTTAAAATCCATAATATGGGACATTTAAAACATACCATTGATGCCTCATGCCAAAACATATTACATATAAGGGTAGGAATATGAAAAAATACCCTACCTATTTTCTCTCATTAATTAGGCCTATAAATAAATCAAGGGGATATGTAATTACAATCACCACACATTTCTTAAAAAGTACAATGCATCCATTATAATAATAAACAAATAAACCTAATTAACATTCTTTAATAATGAATAAAAACATAAATTGGAGAACTATCATAAATGTATTCATTTAATTTATTAATAAAAATTAGTATAATCCATTTAGATAATATTTTTGGATAGAATCATTGACATATATCCTCGTTAAAGTATAATATATATCAAAATATTCTGGCATACTTGAAAATACTTTTAAAATATCATTGGAATAATTCTTGAAGGAAATTCCATTTTTATTTTGAAAATAATTATATAAAATCAAAATATCTAGAAGATAACAAGGAAAACATTTTATTGGGAAATAAACAAATAAAATGTCAGTTTATATTCAGATAATTGAGTGGTCATGATAATGATAATTTTCTGCCTTGTGGTGACTATTAAAACAATTATTTTGTTCACATATTTGGTAAAACCTTTATTCCAAAAATGACAAGAATTTTATTTCTATGACTTTTATAGAAAATGTAAAACATAGGTAAAATTTAATTTAAAAAGTAATTGAATTAATGTTAATAACATGTTGGAAATTGTTTCATAAAACATGGATATGGAAGGAAATGGTTTTTCAATCGAAAGATAAAAAATAATGTTATATTTTATTAAAAATATTTTATAATGTCTTTTTAGATTACAATGAGAGTAAAATGGTAATAATGCTTTATAATTATTGAAATAAATATAGAAGAATAAAAATTCAAGGGTTTTAACTTATAAAGATCATATAATTTTCTCAATGGAAATTTACGCATAAACATTGATCTTGAAAAAGGTATTAAAACATAAATCTATTACAACATTGGTAACATTCAAATAAAAACAAATTGGATGAAATAATATTAATTTTAACATTAAATGATTAGAATTAAGAGTATCCATGACAATAAATTTCAAAGGGTTGTTATACAGATCTCAAAAACATAAATAGGTTCATATAATCAAACATGACTCGATGAAATAATATTGAGATGAACAATACTTACCTCTAGTCGAACATGCTTTGTATTTTATTTTAAAATAATTTTTAATAAATCTAAATTTATTATAATTATATAACAATACCATATAAATACAAATAATATCATATATGATCCACTTATAACATTTTATTTCCCATTTATTTGTATCTTTTTAATAATATTGATGTTTCTAAGTGTTAATTATATAATTATTCATATAAGTTTCGGTTTATTAAGTTTATTAATTGAATATTAATCATAGTTACATAAAATTAATAATTTAAATAATTATATTAATATTTATATTCATCCATGAACACAAGAAATGAAAATTGAATCACATTGCTCAGTGGAGGTGGTAGTCTTCACCAAGCATTGGTGACATTATCAATTTTGACAAGTTGAAGGGTATGAAGGTAAGGGATATATTATACTTACCAAATCATAATAATATTATAAGTATCATATATTTTCATTAATTCCATCATTATGACTATCCATGTGAGACGGTGAGGGAAAAAATTATATTTGTTCATGAGGTGGTAGTATATCGTACACATGAGTGATGGTTTTGTTTCCTATCTGATGGATAAGTAAATTGATAAATGTTTTTAAATAAACATAAAAACATATAATTATTTGATATATAAATTTTATCTTATATTGTAATATTTATGATATTATTTATGGTAGTAATAAAAGAATAAAAATGAAAGTGTTTGAGGAAGATGATTACCTCTTCTTTAAAAGAGCACCTTTAGATATCCTTTTATAGATCATATGTTTGGTATTTTAGGAAGACTTAATCCTATATAAATTATATATATATTTATAAGATTTTTATTATTTTTATTAAAAAACTATATATGGATCATGGTGGTGTATAATAATTGGGAAGTATTGGTGTCCTTTAGTAGTGAATGAAATTCCACATAGATTTAAAATTAAATATTTAAATATAATAAATTCATCTACATGTGACATTAGAACCATGTGTTAAAAATTTGAAATATAATATTTTTTATTATTTAAATACATTTAACCAATTAAATTTTTATAGTTTTAAGTGTTATTTTAATCTTTATTATTCTGTTTAACCCATTTGTTAACGGATTTTATCCAAAACCTAGGTAACAACATTTTAAATTATGAAGAGTCCTAATTTTAAATACAAGGTAAAAAATATATCATAAATAACCAATTGATTAAATTTTAGACCATTTCTCACCCTAATAGTTATAATTCTATATTTTTATGGTTTTTAAATAATTTTATTATATATTTTTTAACATAAAATACTATTAATGTAATATTACGAACTATTCATATTATTTCATATTAAATACATATGGATAGGAATGGAATTTGAATATAATCAATTAAAATATCAATAAAACATTACTATTAACTATATAATTCATTTTTAACCACAATACATCCGAAATACATTACGTTTAATGTTTTTAAAATTATTTTCTTCAATTTTTCCACATCTTGCACAAGCATTGTGTCAACATTGTAGAAGTGTTTATGGAAATTATATAATCACTAAAATAATATCCAAAATTAAATGAATAAAAATAATTATTCTCGAAATAAACATTAATATTAATTAAAAACTTATTTTTTCCCTATGTGAACATATAAGAGAAATCTAAATTCCAGATGGTGACATTTGGTATTTTTAATTACATAAAATATTATTAGGTAATTATATCAAACAAATTATACATGTTTTTAAAATATAAATATTTATATGATAATTTATGAGCTACAGTCATCCAATAGGTTAATATAATGTTTTTGGTATATTTTATTTCATTTTGACATTAGTTTTAACCATAATTAAACTGATTTTCTTGTTACTGTGGTTATGACAATTACCAAAATTACTATTCCTAAATACCTAATATTAAGGTGACATAATTAAAAAAAATTATCCTCGTAAATAGAATTACAGAATCCATTTTTAATGTCAAAATTTTTATAAGTGTCAAAAAATTAACATAAACTAGTACAGTCTGGAAAAAACATTTTTTCGTGAATATTCATTTTTCAAGTTTAATAGGGTCTTAAAATAACTCTACGACTTGTAATAATCATTTTATGAAATTAAATTATTATTTTTAAATATATAATATATAAATTTAAATTCTATAATTTGTTCTTATAGATTATTTTAATTAAATAAATTGAAAAAAAATTATCCACTTACAAATAGTTTTTTTAAAAAATGAATTTTAAACCTAAAAATCAACTTATATAATAATAATTTAAATTGATGATTGAAATGTAATTAATTTTATTATTGTTAATAAATTATATATCATATTACTTTAAAACAAATTCCAAATTATAATTTTACTTTTAAAATATATTATTTTATTCACAGAAATAAGTGTTTTACAATAATATGAATTTTTCATTACTCACTGAAAAATAAATTTTTTTTGAAAAAAACAAAAAATGTACCCTAAAATAATATTTACATGATTATTTAAAAAATTATATTCATTTTTAAAAAATAATTTAAAAAAATTATTGACACTAATTATATTGTCAATTCACGAAAGGTAATGAAGACCATTTTTTAGAAAACATATTTTTGAAGCATGAAATAAAGTTATTATAATTTCATATATAGTAAAATCCATTAGATGATTATTAAATTAATAAATAATATATTTAAATATTATATATTTTAATAATCATCATTTTATTGTGATTAATTTATTTTCATTAAATAAACAACAAAATAAAAATATTTCTTAAAAAGTATGACTTTTATCATATCAATTAATTTCTTATTATCAAAAATTAATAGAATTATACACAATAAATAAATTAGACTAATGTTAAAATAGGTCAAATAGTTATATAATACCAATTACCATATAAACCCATTGAAATTATTACATTCTTATATAATCTTACATAATTCCCTAAAATCATTACTTCTCTATTGTCATACTAATAATAGTTCTACTTCATAGGCTTTTTTCTATATTTGTGATTGAGGATATGATATTCATGGAAGACCATGTGTATAAATATTTTATTCTAATGATATTTATATATATTTTTTATATATTTTAATTGTATTTTTCTAATAATTTATAATTATAGCAACCCCATGATGTATTAATTTTTGTCTCCATCTGGATTATTTTATCATCATAAAAGAATCATATTTAATTTGATATTTATGTTTCATGTTTTAAAAACTATATAATATAATATTATATAAAAATAGAAATACTTATTGAAATATCATGGTGTTACAGACTACGACTTGAATTTCAAGGAACCATTCATTAGAAACAAAATTGAAATAGTAATAATATATAAACAGAAAAAGATAACAATAATAATACTAAAAGTGGAAGATATTGCATGATCTAACAAAATAATGTTCAACCGATCATACATCAATTTTATAGGATACCAATGGGAATCAGATCAGTAAAACATGTAAATTATATAATAAAATAATATCAAAGACACGATAGAAAATGTTCCCAATTTTTTCGAGGAATCGCCTCAGATACCTAATAAGATCTACCTATTTAGTAGCCTAACATAGGGTATTTTACCATATACGGTTACATAAAAACAATATTTCAATGTATAGTAGGTTGTTCTTGTATGTTTTCTATAAAAACCATATATAAAATCACTAATTCATCTATAAGGTGAATTATAAATTTTAGGGTGTATACAATGACATTAAAAAACAGACAAGTATACAACTCCTCAATTTCATTGAACTCAAATTAGATCACTAAAAACCTTTACCATATCCGTTTTAACTCCATTTAATAGGGAATATTCATCCAAAAAAACTTTTATATACTATATTAAGAGACATACCTTCCACCTTAAACAAAGATCCCACATAAATCCTGGTAACATCCATTACCACCCAAGGTTGGTCACACATCAAGCACTAGACTATCACCTCTCACTAAAGGTAGGTAAAACATAAAGTCCCATACCATCCACACACATATAGTGGTGGATATAAATGATGTTTATAACATCCCATGTCACATAGATAATATCACACATCATCATATATAACACAACCCTCTCACATAGGGTGGCCTCGACATCCTTGATCTTATGCCATATCTTAATAAACCAACACCCTTCAACATCAAATAGGGTTAAAACACTAGTTACACTCTATAAAAAACAAGTATAATAAAATCAATAAATTTAATAAAGATATATAAATATCCCAAAGTCAAGTGAAACAACCCAAAAAAAGATATAATAAGACATTCCATCAGATTGTCCCTTGTTCTCGCCACTTAGTTACCCAGATTATCCACATTGGTGTAGTAAAACCCATATAATGTTAAGGTAATTGTCACCTATACACAATTAAATACCTTATAGTTCATCCAATCATTACTTTAGTAAACACATATCAATATAGGCCAAATTGTACCAGGATTACAAACCTACAACTACACATTGGGAAGGTATGGTTTCAACATTACAAATCCATTTTACTAATAAATAAAATTTATGGGGTTCATCATATAAATATGAACACATGTATCCACATAAATAAAAAAATGAACATTGTAAGGAAACTTCATGCACCTTCATTCTATACAAGTCATACAACCATATAATAATTACATAACATGGTAATGACATCCTACGCTGAGCATAAGAGAGAACACACTCTATGATTTATTCTTAGTTTTATGCCCAATATATTGAATCCTTATAATTTTACCCAAAACCATTGAATTAAGAGTTCAAAAAGGGTGAATAATATATAAATAATAGTTTAATTTAGGGAAATAATGGTGTTAAAATTTATGATATATGGATCCCACAATAAATGAAACATGAAACAATAATGTGAGGATCCCGTATGAGTCTTGTAACTCAAGAGGGGATCAAAATTTTGAATATATTTGATTAAGTGTGAAGAGATGGAGAGAGGGGATAAATAATGGGGAATTTAGTGAAATTATAGTACTATACCTAAAAAAATTACAATCAACAGGTGAGTGCATACCCAATCATCCAACTACGGTTACCCAATGCTCCATCAGGTGGATCATGCTTATTTAGTAGCTAGCTGACGGGGATATGGGCCCCCAGGCCCACATCTTGTTACAAAGTGTACAAATTGGATCACCACCCAGCACCAAACACCCCTAAACTACAAATTTTTTAAGTGGTGACCCTGGTACCCTACAATGACACATCTCCTTAGAACTATTATCCCAAAGGCCTCTCTACATTATTTATAAAATTAACATTAAACAAAAAATGGGGATTAAATCATACCCAAAATATTAGGATGATTATTAAATCCCAATGTATGGGATTATAACCATTAAAAATAATCATTAGTGATACTTTATAAGTAGGTCTAAAAATTTGGAACATACATTCGAATCCCACTCTTAGGTTTTCTCATTGATAGGATTATACATTGAAATACAAGAACATTATAAATTTTCTTCCTACATTATACCTTTTCACTCATGATCCCAATACACATGGGAAGCATCACAAATTATATATTGACCTCCCTCTCAATAATTTCAATGCTTGTTATATGAGTGGGGTTTGATTCATAATTCTAAATCTGTAATATATCAAACAAATCGTGAATACTGCTATTTTACATAGAAATATATAATTGGTAATAAATTTATATAATATGATATATATTCTTGAATGAACTGATGATACATGGATTAATATTCCAGAACATTCATAAACATTTATTCCCCAAGGAGATACACTCTTGGGTAATCAATTTCCCATGTTAATTTAGAAGGTTTATCAACATAGACCGTCATCTGTTAACTACCTACTTTGAATGGTAACCAAATTACTCTAGATCACCTATACCTACATATTCTTCTCCTATATTAAGATCCAATAGATAGATATTGATTCACCCACCAATCATAAAAACAATGGAGGATGAATTGGCCTACCATAAAGAGACTTGATGGTGGTCATTTTGATCAAAACCCAAAATTTATTATTTTATATGAAAACGTACAGTGATATATGATTTTATAACTCCCCAAAAATCAATGATTCATGACATGAAAATGTTCTTGTGTATAAGTATTATAATTTATAAATTCTAATTATTCTATTGGTGGTATGTTGAGATCACCTATAGTTTATATCCCATAACCTTTTATAGTATATGCAAGAATATTTACATGAAATGCATGTCTCAATATGATAATTTTTTAGTAGGTAATCCACTCAACCACACTATAAAAATAACATATAACAATTCTAAATAATCCATTTATTTAGTATCTTATTTAGGAAATATTTATTCAACTTTTTGTTATCTGGTTAACTACCACTCACACTGTATCCTTACAAATAGAAGTCCTCGGTTTTTCTATGGTGAAGTCCATGGTCACCTCACCCCACATTCATACATAAACTATAAAGGGTTGAAGGAACCCACCCATTCATTCATACTACATATTTATAATCTAATAAATATATAAGTGATAAACAAACCCCATAGTTTCTTTCCTCAAAACAGACCACCATAAATAACTCATAAAATCCTGGTAAATCCTTTCCAACATCGGATGCACCACCCAATGTGTGGCACGAAAGTCCCTCATCAAATTATATCTCATTAAAGTAAAAAACATGATAAAATAGTACTCACCCGCGCATTCGCACGGTCATATAACACAATTCATAGATTATGTGTTCACAAACTGCTTTGGTTTTATGCTTATTTTTTAAGAAGAAAATACATCATTTCAATGTTAATAATGAACATAAATATTAAATATTTTGAAATCACAAATTATTGATACTTATTATTAGAATAAAATTAGAAAAAATATAGAAACATCATTATGATAGTTGATTAAATTATGGATTAATACATTTGAAAAATTATATAAGAATCTATAAGAAATAAAATTTACATTCAGTATAATGATTTGAATTCAATGAATGAAAAGAACATTGAAGTACAAAATGCATTAGAAATATGAGAAACGATCAATAAATTTGAATTACCAAATTCAATATAAATATGATAAGTGATCAATGATAATTTATAATTAATATATTGAAATTATAAATGTATTCATACATACATAGTTTGAAAATATAATTTCGAAATACTTGAAAAAGGTAAACACTCAAACAGAATCATGGTAAGATTACTTGGCATTAGAAAGAGTCATCAGTTTTTATTTTTATCTCACCTTTGAAATAGAACTATGGAATGTTATTTAACAATGATAAGAGAACATAAATATAGTTTCAGTAGAAGATAAATTTTTGACAACATTAACTGGAACCATGATTTTGAACTACAACGGGTGTGCAGTTCAGATTACAATTCATGTCATCAGAATGTGCTGTCAATAGCCTCCATGTAGTACCATGCATCATTGATATAGAGTATCATTTTTTCAATTTTGTTGTTAGTTATACTAATCCTTACAATATATAATTAGACATAAATGTGAGTAAGTGAGACATTTTACTATGAAAAAATTACTGGTTAATCTAGTGAAGTGAAAAAAACAATTCATAATCAAATGGATTAGATGTTAACAGTATTCATCAATGAAAAGAAGCTTTATAAAAATTCAATGAAAACAATTACTAATATGAAAAAGTAAAATTATAACTAATTGAAATAAATAATAGAAAATTCACTACCTTGCACCTCCCCTGCCCTCCGCCCTCCCGTCCAGCACCCCCTTCCCCATGTCCAGCCCCTCCCTGCATTGTAGCCCTCACATATCCATCTTCCCTCCACCCTCAGCCCAACCCATCCCCTCAACCCTCCCCAACCACTCCCCCTACCAAGCCCATCCCCCCTTCCAAGCCCGCCCCTCCCCTACCCATCTTCTATCATCCTCTCTTCCCTACACCTCCTCCAACCCCATGCCCAACTCTACCGCTCCCCACCCCTCCCCATTCATCTACTTGTCTTCTCTCCCCTACACAGCCCCTCCTATCCCCCCTACCCGGCCCAGCTTGTCACCCCCCCCCCCCAATTTCACAGCACTTCCTCCCACCCCCTACCCAGCTATACCCCTTCCCTCCCCCCTCATCTGCTTTTCTCCCACCCCATCTTGGCACCTCCACCTCCCACCTCAGACTCCCCCCTGCCCAGCCCCTTACCCCACCACTCCCCCTGCCCAAACACATCCCCCACAATGAATGTTCATTAATTATAAAAGATAATATAAGGTAAATGTTAAAGTAAAAAAACTCATGATAAATTCCATATTTTCAATCAATTTTAACTCTTTTAATTAATTCATTTTAAACTGTTTGTTAGAAATTTATATTACTGATTGGATATTTGTTGTAAAAAACATGTCATGTTATCAGATACCCACAACATAAGAAACAACCAACATAATTATAAGGAAGAGAGGGATATAAAAAATAACTTCAATGATGAAATAGATTCTACATTTCGTACAGCTCCATGAAGTTGGCTAGTCATGAACCTTGTAATATTAACTTATAGCTGCAGACATGAAACACGGTTTAGAATTAATACATTAAAGAAAAAAAGGGTGACAAGTGGATCAGAGTCCATTCAAATTATGTGGAATACACAATAATTTGGTAATGATAGAACTATCATGTTACCCCTGTATTCATGAAAATGCAGTCAGTTAAAGCCTCATATTTTATTAGGTCACCCACTGGTGTCGATGTAGCATGTGCATTTACATAATTAACTTCTCCTTTTGAAGCATCAGACTGGGATAGGGCTTTCTCAATGCAAATAATGATGCCCGTCTCTAAAAGCAGATGAAAAATATAAATAGAAAACAACATAAAAACTATCAGCATTGACATGAAAATCCATTACCATAATACTACTTCCACAGGTTTGATAGAAATGGAAGTTCAAAGTTTTTCTAAAATGGAAAAATATATTATTCATTTCCCAATTTCTGCATCTCACAGTCTAATTGGACCACTATCATATGCCATGGATGGGTAATGGTTGGAATGGAGAAAATAGATAATCAAACAGAAAGTAATATATGTTTTTGATGCTTTTCAAGGAGTTATTTATTATAAAAAATGATATATTTCATGAATTCCATAAAACATAAGTTGTAATAGGTGACATTATTAGTGATGTAAAAAGACTGCATATATTCTAAAAAATCAACAACATTTAAAAAATTATACTCAAAAGAGGGCATATTATGTTGTCATGCATGCATGTATAAGAGGTAAACATACATGTATCTTCAATTTGTAACCTTCTTCACTGTACATTTAACAAATAATCTCAAAAAAAATTGACATGATTCATTCAACACAACCTGTGGAATGAATGATGGAAACAAATGAGAAAACAACATGTTCAATGTATCTCATTTTTCGACTAATATATTCAACATGTGAAAATATAGGTAATCCATTACCTGTGATGGTTGGAAAGATTGATGGATGGTTGATTTTACATTTCCCATTTATTCCAACAATAGGATCAACATCATTTTTCAATGAAAAAAGAACAGTACTGCATCATGAGAAGTAATCGACCTGGAGAACATGAAAAAATAGTAGTGCATCATGTGAATTAAATGAAAGGGAGAGCATCTGGCCATAAAAAAGTGGAAAACATAAAAACATTGACAAAAACAGTGGGAAATGTTATTAAAAACATTATGCAATACATTTGAAATCATACGAACCTGGATGTTGTACTTTGTTTTTAATAAGATAGTACTGCATTTTTGAAAAAGTAGTGCATGTTTTCCCACGTGAGTAAGTAGTGCATGTTTACCTATTTGAGAAACTGGTGAATTTTTCAATGAGAAATTAGTGTATGGTTTTTTACTTGAAAAAAAGTAGTGCATCATGTGAATTTGAAAACGGTAGTGCATCATGAGACCTAAATTTGAAAACATATGAACCAAGATGTTTGTTTATGCTTCCAAGAACAGTATGAATTGAACATAAACAGGTTGATGGGTTGTTGTCCAAAATTTTCCTGCCCAAAAAACAAAAAAAAATAGAGGGAATTACATGCCAATACTACCCATTCTTCAACAGGTGCATGGGGTGTTGTACAAGAGGTGGTCAAACATGCCAAGCCTATGGTTTGTTCAAAACTAAAACATCAAGAAGACATCCATGGACTGCCAGAAAGCTATCAAATTGTTAATCAGAAAATAGTGGGAATTTCAGTGGAGAAAGCAGCCCAGGAATGAGGAAAGAAATACCTACTATCAAACAAACAGGGCTACAAGTCCAGGATAGCATCAAGTCCTCAAAGTAGATCAGTGAAGAGGGTAAAAAAGCCACTATCCAGCACAAGCATGCTAATATATCTAGAAAAATAGAAAAAACAATGAATTCATATAACACATCATCATGGAGGTAAACCCCAGAAGTCTTAAAAGACAGGAATAAATAGAGTTCATAGAAAAACCTGTAGAGCCCTCAGGGACCTGTTAGCACAAGTAGACATTTCATATCCATTGGCTCATAATCTAGAAGCTTGATAATCCATTTTGATTTCAGCCACATGAGAAAAAAACAACAACCTTATCCAGTGATGACATATTATATACAAAAGAGACCCTAGAATAGAAAAGTGTCCCTAAAGCTCTAGAAATAATCTCCTCTAAGTGATTGAAGAATTCATTCACATGGAATGTCTTTGATGTTGAAAACAGTTTCAGTTTTGATATTTAGAAATTTTACAAAAGTATTTCATTTAGAAAAAAGGTTTGTTTTAGAAAAAAATGATGAGTTATTCAACAAAAGGTTATAGTTTATAAAATAACATATAAATAATAGAAAATATTTTAACATCATATGAGAAATTGTGAATGAAATCCATTTAAGTAATAGCCATCAACCAGTGCTTTGAAAATTAGCAGCACTGTAGCCCATATCCTGGATGATGTCAGCATAGTGTTTTAGTAGAGAATAATGGTGACAAACAAAACCATCTAAAGTACAAAAAAACGTCCAAAAATGAATAATGGAAATCGTAAAGTACAACCAAACGTCCAGGAATGAAGAAGTGTTTCATGATAACCCAATTCTAAAAAAATCATATTCCGTGAAAACCGTCCAACAATAGAAGAAAACCATCGACCATGAAAAGCATCATACCTTAATAATGTCCATAATAAAAAAATTAAATCACAAAAAGAGAAGTGATGTCTAATTTCAATTTCTGGACAAACGACTTCACTTCCTTAGCGTGGGATCTCTCATTTCCCTCCAAACCTCTACCCTTTAGAGTTTTTCTAGGTGAGAATATATCCATGTGGGTAGTGAAGGATTTAACATCCCTGGCGTTATTATCACGGGATTATTTCTTCAAATCTGAGATTCTGGAATCACCTCCTGGATCAATCCATCTTCTACAATCCATATGAAAAATAAAAAAATATAAGAAATATAAAAGTAAAACCGAATCCACTGATGTAAGTTCCTAGTTGATCAAATAAACCCACCCAAAACAAACATTTAATGTCACAAGAAAAATCAGAAAAGGGCTTGATAGAGTCAAAAAAAATGATAACCGTAATTAATAGGAAATGTGTAAATACATTATTCAGAACGACATGTGACTTCTTTAAAAATCATGATTGATTCTTACAGGCAAATTAAATAACTGTACTTAAACACTAAAAACACACAAAGTGATTACCAAGAAGTCATAAAATGACTACATTGACCTAACAGGGTCACACCATATCCCATACACAGAGGGAATGTATCATAATCATCATGAGAGTCTCACTGTAGATCCACATGACATTCCTTCAGATGGAAAACTATATGGAGTTCGAACAAACTGAGTACTGTGTCACTAAATACTAATATTGGAAAACACCATATGATCAATATTTGAAATAGTAAACAAATAATCCTGTTTCATCGGAGAAATCTTACACGATAATGCCTATATATAAAAATATGACATTTTAGTGAAATTATGCATAGAAAAAATACCATGACTATGAAAAGGCATTCAATTCATGGATAGAAAATGCAGTGGGTGATTTACCTAATCTTTTTAAGAGTGTTTATGTCACCTAAATATGTTTTTGGAAAAGGCATTTAAAGCATGGGGTGGCTAAAAGACACACAGTTTTGTCAAAATATGAAATTCTAGTGAAATTATAATAGAATAGTATTTCATGTGAGGTGAAAATCAAAATAGAGAGTTAAGATACCTCTGATTTTTTTAATAGTGAAAATTAATGGAACCAATATACAAAAACAAAACATGTTAACACACTCTCATGAATTTGTAGCAATCCAAAAAATATAGACCAAATCTAGAGGTGTATGTAGCTGCTCAGACACAATTATCAGGTAATGCCCATGAAAAATATCTCATTTTAAATTACATTTTCATCGACTAAAAAATAAAACCCTTTGGCCTAAAAAATGAATGTATAATATACACTAATGTTGAAATGGACACTACCTGTTTGATAGAAGTAATCAAGAAACAATGATATTATTATGTCAGATCCTTTTTTTCATCCCCAATATACATCCATTAAATTATACATAACTAGTACTCACCCGTGCATTCGCAGAGTCATATAACAGAATTCATAGATTATGTTTTCACATACTACTATGGTCAACGCTTATTTTTTTAAGAAGATAATACAACATTTCAAAGTTAATAATGAACATAAATATTAAATATTTTGAAATCACAAATTAATGACACTTATTATTAGAATACAATTAGATAAAATATTGAAACATCATTATGATAGTTGATTACATTATGGATAAATACATTTGAAAAAATATTGAATAATATATAAGAAATAAAAATGAAATTCATTATAAATATTTGAATTCAATGAATGAAAATAACATTGATGTTTAAAATGCATTAGAAATATGAGAAGTGATCAATGAATCTGAAGTACCAAATGCATTAGAAATATTAAAAGTGATCAATGATAATTAATAAATAATATATTTAAATTATAAATGTATTCCTAGAAACAAAGTATGAAAATATAATTTCAAAGTACTTAAAAAAGGTAAACACTCAAACAGAATCATGGTAAGATTACTTGACATTGGAAACAACCTTTAGTTG
Source organism: Viscum album (assembly GCA_963277665.1). Taxonomy (NCBI): domain Eukaryota; kingdom Viridiplantae; phylum Streptophyta; class Magnoliopsida; order Santalales; family Viscaceae; genus Viscum; species Viscum album. The sequence continues at coordinate 82,628,274 of OY728157.1, forward strand.
TTATTTTTATAACACCTTTTAAATAGAACTATATAATATTACTTAAAAATGATAAGAGAACATAAATATAGTTTCAGTAGAAGATACATGTTTGAAAACATTAATAGGAACCATGATTTTCGACTACAACAGGTGTGCAGATCAGATTACAATTCTTGTCATCAAGAATGTGCATTCAACATAATACATGTTGTACCATGCATCATTGATGTAGAGTATCAGTTTGTCATGTTTGTTTACAGTTATGTTGATCCCTTCAATATATAATTAGACATTAATGTGAGTAAATGAGACATTTTATTATGAAAAAATTACTGTTTAATCTATTGAAGTGAAAAAAAAACAATTCTAATAAAATATCTTAGATATAAACAATATTAATCAATGAAAAGAAGAATTATAAATATTCAATGAAAACAATTATTAATATGAAAATGTAAAATCAGTACTAATTGAAATAAATAATCGAAAATACACTTCACTGCCCCTCCCCTGCCCTCCTCCCTCTCGTCCAGCCCCCCCTGTCCAGCCCCTCCCTATATTGCAGCCCTCACATCTCCATCTTCCCTCCCCCCTGGACCAGCCCCTCCCCTCAACCCTGCCCATCCACTCCCCCATGCCAAGCGCATCCTCTCCCCTTTTCAAGGATGTCCCCTCCCCCCTCCTAGCTTGTGGCATCCCCCCTTCCCTTCACCTCCTCTTACCGCCAATCTTAGCTCCACCCCTCCCCTCCCATCCCCATTTATCTACTTGTCTTCCCTCCCCTACCCAGCCACACCTCTCCCCTACCCTACCCATCTTGTAACCCCCCCCCCCCAAATTTCACAGCACTTCCTCCTACCCCCTACCCAAATCTACCCCTGCCCTCCCCACTAATCCTCTTTTCTCCCAACCCATCCCAGCACCCCCCTCCAACCTCAGCCTCCCCCTACCTAGCCCTTTACCCCACCACTCCCCCTACCCATCCTCTTCGCCCACAAACAACATTCATTAATTAGAAAAGAGAATAGAAGGTAATTTTTAAAGTAAAAAAACTAATGATAAATTCCATATGTTCAATTGATTTTAACTCTTTTATTTAATTCCTTTTAAATGGATTTTTAGTAATTTATATTGCTGATTGGATCATTGTAGTAAAAAACATGGAATTTTATCAGATACCCACAACATAACAACATCCAACATAATTCTAAGGCATAGAGGTATATATGCAATACATTCACTCCTGAAATAGCTCATATAACACCTGTGGCTCCATGAAAGTGTCAGTAATAAACCATGTAATATTAAAATATAGGTAAAAACATGAAACATGGCTTAGAGAATATTGTTTAATGAAAAAAAGGGTCACAAGTGGATCATAGTCCATTCAAATTTTGTGGAATACACACTAATTTGGTAATTATAGAATTATCAACTTATACCAAGATTCTTGACAAAGTAGTCAATTAGAGCCTCATATTTTTTCAGGTCACCCACCGGTGTCGATGTAGCATGTGAATTTACATAATTAACGTCTCCTTTGGCAGCCTTGGACTAGGCAAGGTCTTTCTCAATGCAAATAATGATGCTAGTCTCTGAAAGCATAACAAAAATATAAATAAAAAATAGCATAAAAACTATCACCATTGATATGAAATTCCATTACCATACTACTACTTCCCCAGGTTTGAAAGAAATGGTAGTTCCAAGTTATTCTAAATTTGAAAAATATATTATTCATTTCCCATTTTCTATATCTCATAGTCTAATTGGAGCCATTTCATATGCCATGGATGGGTAATGGATGGAATTGAAAAAATAGACAATCAAACAAAAAGTAATACATGATTTAGATGTTTTTTACGCAGATATTTATTAGAAAAAATGATATATTTCAAGAATTCCATACAACAAAAGTTATAAAAGGTGGAATAATTAGGTATGTAAACATAGTGCATATATTCTGTAAAATCAACAACAATTAAAAATGTATACTAAAAAAGGGAATATTTTGTTGTTATGCATGAATTTATAATGGGTAAACAAACATGCACCATCTATTTCTAACCTTCTTCATTGTATATATAACATATCTTCTCAAAAAATTTGACATGTTTCGTTCAACAGAACCCAGGCAATGAATGATGGAAATAAATGAGAAATCAACATGTTCAATGTATCTCATTTTTCTACTGATATTGTCAACATGTGAAAATATAGTTAATCCACTACCTATGATGGCTGGTAAGATTGAAGGATTGTTGATTTTAAATAGCCCATTTATTCCACCAATAGGATCAAAATCATTTTTCAATGAAAAAAATAGTACTGCATAATGAGAAGTAATTGACCTAGAGAACTTAAAAAATAGTAGTGCATCATGTGAATTAAATGATAGAGAGAGCATCTGGCCATAAAAAAGTGGAAAATATATAAAAAAACATGACAACAACAGTGGAAAATGTTATTAAAAACATAATGATATACATTTGAAATCATACAAACCTGGATGTTGTACATTGTATTGAATGAGATAGTATTGCATGTTTGAAAAAGTAGACCATGTTTTCCCACTTGAGTAAGTAGTGCATGTTTTCCTATTTTAGAAATTAGTGAATGTTTTAATGAGAATGTAGTGCATGGGTTTTTACTTGAAAACAATGTAGTTCATCATGTGAATTTGAAAATGGTAGTTCGTCATGAGAACTAAATATGAAAACATACAAACCAAGATGTTTGTTTATGCTTCCAAGAATAGTATGAATTGAACTTCAACAGGTTGATGTGTTGCTGTCCAGATATTTTCCTGCCCAGAAATCTGATGAAAAATAGAGGGAATTACATTCCAAGCCTACCCATTCTTCAACAGGTGCATGGGGTGTTGTACAATAGATGGTAGACCATGCCAAGCCTATGCTTTGTTCAAAACAGAAACATCAAGAAGACATCCATGGACTGCCATAAAGTTGTCAAATTGTTCATCAGAAAATAGAGGGAATTCCAGTGGAGAAAATAACCCATGAAAGAGGGAAAAAACCAACCATCAAACAAACAAGGATTCAAGTATAGGATATCATCAAGTCCTCAAAGCAGATCAGTGAATAGGGTGAAAAAGTCACTATCCAGTGCAAGCAAGCTAAGATATCTAGAAAACTATAAAAAAACGAATTCATGTAACACATAATCATGGAAGTAAAACCCCAAAAGTCTTGAAAGACAGGAATAAATCGAGTTCATAGAAAATCCTTTAAAGCTCCTAGGGACCTGCTAGCACAAGTAGACATTTCATATCCATTGACCCACATCCCGGAAGCTTGCTAATCCTTTGTGATTTAAGCCACGTGAGAGAAAAACAAAACCCATATCCAGTAATGACATATTATATACAGAAGAGACCCTGGGCATAGAAAAAAGTCCCTAAAGATCTAGAAAGGTTATCCTATGAGTGATTGAAGAAGTCATTCACATGGAATATCTTCAAAGTTGAAATAGTTTCAGTATTGATATTTAAAAATTTTAGAAAAGTATGTCATTGTTAAAAAAGGTTGTTTTAGAAAAGAAGGATGAGTTATTCAACAGAAGGTTCTGGTTTATAAAATAACATAGAAATAATAGAAAATACTAAAACATTAGATGATACATTGTGAATGAAATCCATTTAAATAATAGCCATCAAGCAGTGATTTCAAAATTGGTAACACTGTATCCCCTATCCTGGATGTTGTCAGCATAGTGTTTCAGTGTTGAATAATGGTGACAAACAAAACCGTCTAGAGTACAAAAAAAATTTCTAGCAATGAATAATGGAAATTGTAATGTACAACAAAACGTCCAGCAATGATGAAGTGTAGCATGATAAACCAATTCTAAAAAAATCGTCCGCCATGAAAACCGTCCAATAATAGAAGAAAAACTTCGACCATGAAAAGCATCTTGTATCAATAATGCCCAGAATAAAAAAATTAATCACAAAAATAGCTGTGATTTCTTATTTCAATTTCTAGACAACAGACTTCGCTTCCTTATCTTGGGATCTATCATTTTCCTCCAAACCTATACCCTTTAGAGTGTTTCTAGGTGAGAATAGAACCTTGTGGGAAGTGAAGGATTTATCATCACATGGGTTATGATCACCGGATGCCTTCTTCAAATCTGAAATTTTGGAATCACCTCCAAGCTCAAGCCAAGTTCAACCATCTATATTAAAAAATAGAAATATAAGAGATATAAAAGTAAAATAGAATCCACTTATGGCAGGTCCTAGTTGATCAAATCAACCCACCCAAACCAAATATTGAATGTCATAAGAAAAATCTGAAAATCGCTTGATAGAGTCAAAAAAAAAATGCTAACTAAAATTAACAGTAAATGTGTAAATACCTTTTTCAGAACAACATATGACTACTTTAAAAATCCCTATTTATTCTTACAGGCTAACTAAATAACTGAACCTAACCATAGAAAACACACAAAGTGTTTACCAAAAAGACATAAATTGCCTAAATTGACCTAAAAGGGTCACACCATATCACATACACTGAGGAAATGTATCTTTATCATCATGTGAGTCTCACTGTAGATCCACATGACATTCCTTCATAAGGAAAACCATATGGAGTTCAAACCAACGCAGTAGTGTGTCACTAAATACTAATATTGGAAAACACAATATAATCAATTGTTTAAATAGTAAAAAAATAAGCCTCTGTCATCAAAGAAATCATAAACTATGTTTCCTATATATAAATATATGAAATTTTAGTGAAATTATTCATAGAAAAATAATACCAAGATTATGAAAAGGAATTAAATGCATGGATATAAAATGAAATGGGTGGCTTTCCTTCTCTTTTTAAGAGTGATTATGTCACTTCAATATGTTATTAGAAAGGGAATCTAATGCTTGGGGTGGATGAAAGACATTCGGTTTTGTCAAAATATGAAATTTTAGTGAAATTATAATAAAATTGTCTTTCATGTGAGGTGAACATCAAAATAGAGGGTCAAGATACCTTTGATTTTTCTAATAGTTACAGTTAAGGGAACCAATATAGCTAAATGAAACATGTTTACCGACTCTCATGAATTTGTATCAAACCTAAATTTATAGACCAAATCTGGAGGTGTATGTAGCTGCTCACTCACAATTATCAAGTAATTCCCATGAAAAATATCTCATTTTTAATTACATTTGCATCAACTAAAAAACCCTTTGGCCTAATAAATGAATGTATAATATACAGTAACGTTAAAATGGACACTACCCATCTGATAGAAGTAATCAAGCATGATTGATAGTATGGTGCCAGATCCTTTTTTTCATCCCCAAGATCCTTCCATTAAATTATACATAACTAGTACTCACCCGTGCATTCGCACGGTCATATAACACAATTCATAGATTATGTGTTCACACACTACTATGGTCACTGATTATTTTATAAGAAGATAATACAAAATTTCAATGTTAATAATGAACATAAATATTAAATATTTTGAAATCCCAAATTAATGATACTTATTATTAGAACACAACTAGACAAAATATAGAAACATCATTATGATAGTTGATTACATTATGGATAAATAAATTTGAAAAAATATAGAAGAATCTATAAGAAAGAAAAATTACTTTGAGTATAAATATTTTAATTCAATGAATGAAATGAACATTGACGTAAAAAATGCATTAGAAATATTATAAGTGATCAATGAAACAGAAGTAACAAATGCATTATAAATATGAGAAGTGATCAATGATAATTAATAAATAATATATTGAAATCCTAAATGTATTTATAGAAACAAATTATGAAAATATAATTTCGAAATACATGAATAATCTAAACACTCAAACAGAATCATGGTAAGATTACATGATATTGGAAACATCCATTAGTTGTTATTATTATATCACCTTTGAAATAGAACTATGAAATGTTATTTAACAATGATAAGAGAACATAAATATAGGTTCAGTATTAGATACGTGTTGGAAAACATTATTAGGATCCATGATTTTCAACTACAAGAGGTATGCAGATTAGATTACAATTCATGGAATCAGAATGTGCAGTCAAAAGCATCCATGTAGTACCATGCATCATTTATGTAGAGTAGCAGTTTTTCTTATTTTTTGATAGTTATATTAATCCATGCAATTCATAATTAGACATGAATATGAGTAAATGATACATTTTACTATGAAAATATTTCTGGTTAATCATGTGAGGTGAAAAAAAACATGTCATGATCAAATGGCTTAGATGTTAACAATATTCATCAATGAATAAAAGCATTATAAAAATTGAATGAAAACATTTATTAATATGAAAATGTAAAATAAGTACTAATTCAAATAAATAATAGAAAATTCACTCAAATTCCCCTCCCCTACCCTCTGACCTCTCATCCAGCACCCCCCTGTCCAGCCCATCTCTGCATTCCAGCCCTCACCTCTCCATCTTTCCTCCCCCCTAACCCAACCCCTCCGCTTAACCCTACTCAGCCACTCCCCCCTACCATGCTTGTCCCCTCCTCCCATGCCCATCTTGTGTCCTCCTCCCTTCCCTGCACCTCCTCCTATACCCATGCCCAGATTTACACCTCCCATCCCCTCCCCATTCATCTACTTGTCTTCCCTACCGTACCCAGCCCCTCCTCTCCCCCACCCTACCCAGCTTGTCAACCCCCCCCCCCCCATTTCACTGCACATCCTCCTACCCCCTACCCACCTCTACCCCTGCCCTCCCCCCTCGTCTTCTTTTCTCCCACCCCATCCCAGCACCTCCCCCTACCAACTTAGCCTCCCCCTTCCCAACCCCTTCTCCCACCACTCCACCCCCTTCCCAATATCTTCCCCCACAAAAATCATTCATTAATTAGAAATGAGAATATAAGGTAAATGTTAAAGTAAAAAAACTCATGATAAATTACACATGTTCAATCAATGTTAACTCTTTTATTTAATTCCTTTTAAATAGGTCTTTTGTAATTTATATTGCTGATTGGATATTTGTAGTAACAAATATGGAATGTTATCTGATACTCACACATAGGCAAAAACCAACATGATTTTACGGTAGGGAGGTATATATGCAATACATTCAATGCAGAAATAGCTTCAATAGCACCTGCAACTCCAAGAATGTGGCTAGTCATAAACCTTTTAATATTAACTTATAGCTACAAACATGAAACATGTCTTAGAAGAAATTCTTTAATGAAAAAATGGATCACAAGTGGATCAGAGTCCATTCAAATTATGTGGAATACACACTAATTTGGTAATGATAGTACTATCATCTTACCCCAGGATTATTGAAAAAGAAGTCAATTAGAGCCTCATATTTTATTAGGTCATCCACCGGTGTTGATGTAGCATGTGCATTTACATAATTAAAATATGTTGTGGCAGCCTCGGACTGGGCTAGGGCTTTCTCAATGCAAATAATGATTCCCATCTCTGAAAGTATAAAAATAATATAAAGAGAAAACAACATAAAAACTATTATCATTAACATGAAAATCCATTACCATACTACTGCTTCCCCAGGTCGGACTGAAATGGTAGTTGCATATTATTCTGAATTAAAAAAATATATTATTCATTTCCCAATTTTTGTATCTCACAGTCTAATTGGACCACTTTCATATGCCCGAGATGGGTAATGGTACGAATTGGAAAAATAGATAATCAAACAGAAAGTAATACATGCTTTAGAAGATTTTCACAGTGATATTTATTAGACAAAATGATATATTTCATTAATTCCATACAACATAAGTTGGAACAGGTGACATTGTTGGGATGTAAATATACTGCATATATTATGAAAAATCAAAAACATTTAAAAAAGTATACTAAATAAATAACATATTTTGTTGTCATGAAAGTATGTATAATGGGTAAACATACATGTACCTTTTATTTGTAACCTTCTTCATTGTACATATAACATATCTTCTCAAAAAATTTAACATGTGTCGTTCAACACAACCCCTTCAATGAATGATGGAGACAAATAATAAATCAACTTGTTCAATGTATGTCATTTTTCTATTGATATGTTCAACATGTGAAAATATTGGTTATCCAATACCTGTGATGGCTGGTAAGATTGAAGGATGGTTGATTTTACATAACCCATTTATTCCACCAATAGGATCAACATCGTTTCTCAATGAAAAAAAAAACAGTACAAAATCATGAGAAGTAATCGACCTGGAGAACATAAAAAACAATAGTGCATCTTGTGAATTAAATGATAGGGAGAGAATCTGGACATAAAAAAGTGAAAAACATAAATAAATTGAAAACAATAGTGGAAATTTTTATTAAAAACATTATGAAAAACATTTTAAATCATATGAACCTGGATGTTGTACATTGTTCTGAATGTGATAGTATTGCATGATTGAAAAAGTAGTTCATGCTTTCCCACTTGAGTAAGTAGTGCATGTTTTCTTATTTGATAAAGTAGTGAATGTTTCAATGAGAAAGTAGTTCATCGTTTTTTACTTGAAAACAAAGTAGTTCATCATGTGAATTTGAAAACGGTAGTGCATCATGGGAAAAAAATTTGAAAACATACAAACTGAGATGTTTGTTTATTCTTCCAAGAACAGTATGAATTGAACTTCAACAGGTTGATGGGTTAATATCCAGATTTTTTCCTGCCCAGAAAACAGATGAAAAATAGAGGGAATTACATGCCAAGCCTACCCATTCTTTAATAGGTGCACGGGGTGTTGTACAGGAGATGGTTGACCATGCTAAGACTATGCTTTGTTCAAAACTGAAACATCAAAAAGACATCCATGGACTACCAGAAAGGTGTCAAATTTTTATTCAGAAAATAGAGGGAATTCTAGTGGAGAATATATCCTAGGAAAGAGGAAAAAGTCCTACCATAAAACAAATAGGGCTTAAAGTCCAAGACAACATCAAGTCCTCAAAGAATATCAGTGAACATGGTGAAAATCTACTATGAAGTGAAAGAAAGATAATATATATATCAAACCATAAAAAACAATTAATTAATGTAACACATCATCATGGAGGTAAAACCACAGAAGTCATCAATGATAGGAATAAATAAAGTTCATAGAAAACCCTGTAAATCCCCGAGGGACCTTGCTAGCACATGTAGACAATTCATATCCATTGACTCACATCTTAGAAGCTTGATAATCCATTATGATTTAATCCACATGAGAGAAAAAAACCTCTTCTAGTAATGATATCTTATATATAGAAGAGGCCCTGGGCATAGAAAATAGTCCCTAATGCTCTAGAAAGAATATCCTATGAGTGATTGAATAAGTCATTCACATGGAATATCATTGAAGTTGAAAATAGTTTTAGTATTGATATTTAGAAATTTTATAATAGTATGTCATTGAAAAAGATGGTTGATTCAGAAAAGAATGAGGAGTTATTCAACGAAAGGTTCTGGTTTATAAAATAACATAAAAATAATATAAAATACTATCACATAAGATGAGACATTGTGAATGAAATCCATTTAAATAACATCCATCAAGCATTGATTTGAAAATTAACAACACTATAGCTCATATCCTGGATGTTATCAGCATAGTGTTTCAGTATAGAATAATGGTGACAAAAAAACAATCAAAATTACAACAAAACATCCAGCAATGAATTAGAGAAATCGTAAGTACAACAAAACATCCAGTAATGAAAAAGTGTAGCATGATAAACCAATTATAAAAAAATCATCCACCATGAAAACTGTCCAACAATAGAAGAAAACCTTCGACCATGAAATGCATCCTGCATGAATAATGTCCAGAATAAAAAACTTTTAATCAACCTCTAGAAATAATGAGTCGTTGGACAAGGACTTTATAACACATGATCACATTGTTTGAAATATAGACGCAGAAGAATGTTTGATGCAATTTATAGGGATAATTTTCAGTTGGAAGGTTGACATCATAAATAACCAATAAAGATAAGGTTATTCAAAGACAACATTTGATTTCAACAAGCAGAAATATGTTCTAATAGAAAGAAAATAAATTTTCCATCAGTATTTCTGAATTTTTGAAATTAAAATAACATTACTGCATTAGTAAACAACATTATATGAAATCAAAGTAGTGGATAAATATTTTGAAACAGGACATTTGAAATTAAGAGATAGCTAAAATTGCCTTTCCAAAATGCATACGTACCGTAAGACAAACATTTAGTATACTTTGTATGTTTTTGTTTTTAAGTTATCCTTTTTGTGAATTTGAACTACATTGGCACATGTTGATTGTGGTGTAGAGTCACCAATCATTTACACATTCTTCTTGAATTCATCCTCATCATCTAATATAGTCAAACGATTTCTCATCAAGTGAAAGTAAATATTAACCGAAACAAAATATAATTTCCCACTGCTCGATTGAAATACATTATAATGATAAAGCAAAGAACAAAATGTATTTTATGTAAGATGAAATTTATTTACCTGAAGTATTGAAATAATTAAAGAATATGGTACACCTCCTGATTGAGGATTTGTAGTGGTTGAAAAGATTAAACAGTCTAATGATCCTACAATAGAACGTTAACAACAATAGTCCATTATGATGTTATTTACTAACAAGGAAAAATAATTAATATAATTGAAAAGATTGTTTGTACTTGATTCAGTTCAATATCACTACATAATCCATTAAATTCAATGCTATGATCATATTTAACAAAAATTACAATAGGATTAAAGCATTGCAGGTTTAAAAAATAAATGAAATTTGGAATAGATATTAGTTATTACCTGATTGTATGCAAATCTTCCATTGAAATTTATGATGTAGTTTTCATTTTCGTTAAAGAAAATTACCTTGTTTGTGTTTTTATCTGTTGAACGAGGATGATTTTGAATATGGAAATTTGATATTTCAATTGATAAGAGCACTATCGTTGATTTGAAAATGTTCAGTTCATAAGGAAATCCATATTCTTCATCGTCCTGATGATCAAATTATAAAACAATATTCGGTGCTCGGAATAATAATTTTAAAATGTATTCACATGATAAATAGATTTTGTTTTACCTGTATTCACACAGCTCTCAAGTCGGTAGCTGTCTTGTGTATGAATTGCATGACTTATTTATCAAACAAAAATATTGAAAAGGAGACTATATTATCAGTAACCTTAATTTGCACTCTAAATCTGATTAATATAATATGACGACCGCACTGTTAATACCAATATGTATTATAATTTATTATTTCACAAGGAATTGATATTATGAAATTTAATAATTTAAATGATAGTAACCTGGGAGTTGTGCTATGAGGAGATACTTTATAATTTTGGCACCAAATTCTGTCATCTGAAAGGTGTACTTTCTTCATACAGGAAAGGCATGACTCATTAAACCAACTATTGGTGCTTTGAATTTTTTGTATTTTTTCAGCAATTATGCATCGTGTAGGATATAAAAATTGAGTATGAAATAATATATTGATTAGGTGATGACATCATTGAACAATTCCAAATAGTGAATAATGAATTTTCAACATTCAAATCTCTTATTGTTACTTCTGAACTATTTTTACATCCAAAATAGTTTTCTTGTTGTTTCAATATGGTACATCTGTAGAAGGGTTGTCAGTTTTCATTGGTGGAGTATTAAACTGTGATTCAACCGCCAACCCAATCCTGTAAAATATATAATAACAAATATTTTAAAAAAATATATTTACAATTTTTTAGTATTATATTTTACAGGTAAAATGGAGAAAATGTAAATTTATTGAATCTAAATTAGTTCAAAGGTCACCTTCTTCTGAAGCTGTTTACTTCAAGAATATCTAGGTTGTACAAAATTTTTGTAGCATTAATAGTAGTAGTCTTAATAACAGTTGCTGTAAGAAGTTTAATACAATTGAAATTATTTGAACTAATTATACTTTCAGATCAACCTCTTGAAAAGAAAATAGATTTACTAAGAGCTGAAAATGAATAATGTCGTTAGAAACCATACTCCTTAGTCTCTTCACTCATACAAGTTGTAATATAAGAATTGATGATGATTCTTTGATGTTTTACAAATAACATGTAATTTCATTCACGAATTCTCCCCATAAAATACAGGTAAGTTGCATAATTCTATAGGGAAATAAATTAATAGCAAGGAATAATTTTTTTTTCTGCATTGTAATATAGTAATAGCAGAAAATTAATGACCTACCATCCTTTAGAAGAATCTGCATCTATTGGTTCGAATGTCCCATAGATGTCACTGGATGTGTGTAACGTAGACATCCAATAATTTCTATAAAATAGATAAACAAAATAAATTTATTTAGAAAAAATTAAGGATGATAAAGATATTATTGTAATCATATATTTATGGAAGTCAAATGCATAGAATTGTCAGAAACAATTGTTAATGAAATATACCTATTAAATGTTCCTCTAGAATCGTCCTTTGAATAATTGCATCATATGAAGTAAAGTAGAAAGTAAAAAATGGTATGTTTTCATCACATGGTTGAATAAATGTTGTGGATGTAAACATGATTCTGCAGGGATGTCTACTTCCCAAGTACTTGCCTTGGTTTAAATCTATTTGGAAGTTCTGTATCATGTAGCACATTACTCCATGCAAATAATGTTTGTACTTTGAGATAAGATGATGGTTACCTATTGTACATTGAATCTTAGTTCCCTAAATAATGTATATTGAAAAGTATGTTAGTATGTAAAGAAGACTGATGATAGAGTAAAGATAGATACAACATCTGTAAATGTTGAAAGATGTACAGAACATAACAAAACAATACAGAAATAAATAAAAAGTTGATAATGTAACGTATACTTACTTCTCTGTCGCATGTTTTTATATAAACCGTGAACACATCATTGGAAGATCTGGGCGATGAATTTCATAACATGTTTAGTAAACAAACTTCAATATTTAGTGTCTCATCGTCCTCTGGTGAAATCTCAATCAATAGGGTTATTGATTGTGACATTGTTATTCTCTTTATTGTTACATTTAATATTGAAAATATAAACATTGTAAGAACGTAAAGAAGACATCAATGACCACATCAAGCATAGGAAAAACAGAGTAAAATAAAAATTGATTATTTTAAATAATAGATAAGAAAGGTTTTGAAATATTTATTTATACACCATATTATGTGTGAATCCAGTAGATGTGTTACTGTTTTCTTGTATTAATATTTTCAAACCATTTGGGGATGTAAACCTAGAAACTGAAACATACAATTTACCATGATAGAACATAGGTTTGCGAATATATAACCCAATAGAATAAAATGATTGGCCTTGACATTTATTAATAGTCATTTCATATGAAATAGATAAAGGATATTTCCTTCTCTGTAATTTGAAAGGCCATCTATCATCATAGTGTGTAATAGTTAGTCTTGGACTAAATGCTGAATACCCTAAATTACAGCCACTCAATATTTCTGCTCCAATAACATGATCAAATAAATATTTAACAATCATATGAGTTTCATTACATAAACCAATAGATTGATAAAAATTTCTGAGTAACATAATGGGAACACCATTCTGTATTGTAATTTTGTGGGTAGCCAACCCAAAGACATTATTTCCATTCAACATTTCAGTGGTGTATATGTTTTCTACTCTATCAGTATAAAAAATGGTTTTGCAAATAGAAACTGAGCTGAAGTAATGTCTCTTATCATATTCATTGAGAGACAAATTTAGTCGTTTACATGCTGAACAACATCAAGCGTTGGAGCTAAAACTACACGGTGTTTCAAATAGAATACATCACCATAATTATCAATGAAATTAGGATATGTATGGTCAATTATTTCATCCATAGTATTTTCAGAGTTGGTAAGAATATATATAGAAGGAATTTGGATGACTGCTTCACCATCATTAGGTTGTCCAACTCTACCTTCTCAAATTTCCAAGATTCATCTTGAAAACTCATGGACAACCTCTGATTTTTTTTTGGATGCAGCCGACTTCAATATCATGTTTGTCTTTAGAGTTAATACCTGACAGTGTTTCCATAGATATGAAGACTTAATACTTGAAAACACAATGTAACTTTTGTTACCACAGGGTATTACCGTTAGTATTTTCATGAAATCTCTCCCCAATACAACTGTTAAACCACCAAAAGGCAAATTGGGAGCATTAAATTTTCTTACTCTCATTATATCTCTTAGTGTAGGGTCAAGTGCTTCAAAGTAGTACATATGAAACATAGACGCCTCATCCCAAATAATATTTTCTGTCAAGTGTATAAGTTACATAAGATGACTATCTTGGTGAATATTGAAAACTGACTGCTCAGTAATAGAGATTGGAATATGAAATTTAGAATGTGTGGTTCGTCCCCCCAGAAGTAGTGATGATGTTATTCCACTCGAAGAAACTACTACAACAATAAAGTCTTCTGACCTTAACAAAGCTGTTAGCATATTCAAAATGAAGTTTTTACCTGAGCCTCTATATCCATGTAAGAAGCAAAAAACTCCATAATTGGAAGACATCGAATACATAATGACATCCATCACATGTTTCTGTTTATCGATAAGCATATTCTGTTTAGTTCTGTATTCATTTTCAAGTAACTCCCTATTGTAATGAAGTTATTCTACAACTAAAGGATTTTGATGACTTCCAATTGCAGAATCTAGAAGTGTCATTGGAGGATAAAACTAAATAGAAGTACCATTTCTCTGTAAAATCTGCTCAATTTCAAGAAGAGCATTCATATTCCTCTGATGATCTATCAATTTCAAATCTACAAAAATGATGCAAATAGTTTCGGAGAACAATACTCTAAAAAAAGTATAATATATAATAATTTGGTAGTCAGGTGAAGAGTCATGTAATTTTATGATAATATGAATTAATTTTGTTGATAGTATTCATGTTCATCAATGAATATAAATAAACAACAAAATTGTGTTTTTTAAAATAAAATGATAAACATACAGATATACCTGGAATTTCTAGCCTTCGTCTTTTCCCATATAGAACATCTACACTTAGAAAGTCAAGAGTTTCTTTCCATACAATGTCTAGGTGAGATATGTTATTTGAAAATAACAATCTTGCGAACAACCTCTGTAAAGAATGTCCCATTCCCCAAGCTGACAACTCTTTTAGAGCATCAATAAATTCAGCGTCATCTTCCAGTAGTCCCAAATAATAACATGCCTCTATAAATGTTCCATGAGTAATACCATTTTCTATTCTCATATCATCATATGAACTTGATCCTTTTATTTTTTTTATATGTAACCACAAGTAAAACAACTCTCTAGTTGTTGGAGGGACATAGTATATTCTAACAATACTGAATCCTTGTTTTCGTAGAGTCCATTTTTTTCATTGCATTGGAAAACAAATTTAGTAGGATACTCTGCATAACTGAGACATCTACCTTCTAGGTGAGTATGATTTTCTTTAAACAATGCTGTGAACATTGATTGCGTAATAGTTCTATGACTGAGTACATCATCAATATTATCATTATCTCTATAAGTAATTGTATTTTTCCATGAAAAATGGAAACATAACCTATAAACCAGTGGATATATGTAGTGGATATCAAAAGAAAATATACTCCATGAATATTCAGAAGGAGTTATATACCAGTATTCATTGTACATATTTATCTCATCCACATTGTTTTCTGGACAATCACTATTGTTTCTCTCATAGAGTGTTACTGTAACACGATCATTCCCTTTTCTAATATATTTGAAGAGGTACTTGATAGAAGAGTATTGATTGCAGACCTCAATATTTATATTATCCTGATACTTAAAAAGAATAAAAGGATTGTATGGTACCACAAACGGGTTTTCCAAAGGCACACCATTTCTAACAATTGTATGCCCATCATCTCTTCTACGATATACCACATAACCATCCTCGTTAACAGTTGTGTGTGTGGAAAATTTATTGGGATAAAATTTTGTACATTTTCCATTTATCATACAAGGGGAGGAATGGTTGGAATCACTACAAGGGTCGTCCATCAAGAATTTTGTAACAGCTTCTTGCAGCTTTGGGTATGCACTTTGATTCAGAATTTGAGCACAAACTATTCTATTCACATTTTTATGATTGATAACATTGTTTTTATGGCAGAGAAATAATAGTATGTGGACATGAGGCAAGCCACATTTTTGAAACTCCACAGTTTGAACAACTACATGGGAAAAATAGTTATATATAACGTTAATAGAATATGATATAATGTAAGAAATGAATTAAAAATATATAAATATTTAATATATAGAGTGTTACCTGCTCGTGATTTTTCAAATAAACAACCCTCTCATAAATCATTCATAATATGATCAAAATTAATTTTGAAAATTCGAGATAATATCTGAGGGCAGTCAGTTGGATGAAGATTCTTATTCATAAAAAATCGAGTAATTTCAGGCCATATTGGGTTACTTGTGAATGTTAGAAATAGATCAAGATACCCTGGACAATTACAAATAGACATTTCATCCTGGTAATTCTGAATCATATACCTGGGTCCACTGATAAATGTTGAAGTTAAAATAATACGCTTTCCACAGGATAACCCTTCACGGCCACCTTGCAGAAATGCATCTTCTAATCCATTGTATAATTCTACCCTCAACCTTTTTTGATTGAATCGAATGAAAGATAGTCTTTGGGACTCAATCATTGTATATGTATCAACAATAAACTACTACAAAAATCTTCTAAAATGTAATAAGGTTGAGCCATTGTGTTGATGAAATTGCAAGTGAAAGGAGAAGTACTCTCTCATTGTTACCTTCTTGAGTGTAGAACTGGTTGTGAAAGGAGTAAATCGATTCAATAAATTGTCAAAACATCCATTCTCACCTCCTGTAAAGATCAAAGGGTATTGAAATGTAAGATATAATGGGTGAAGCTCATATACTCTCTATAAATCACCAATTTTCTTTTGAAAGATGATATCACATTCATGGTTGAGATCTTCAACATCACCGACAATCAGTATAGTGATTTCAGAAGTGTTTGGAGGGTTATTTGTGGCTTCACATGTATGTATTTTTCTCAGTGGACATATATTTAATGTTGGTACCTCACGATGATTAAGAAAATCCCTTGAACTTATGAATTCTCGTGCCAAAGAATTGGGATCATGTAGCATATGTTGTAGTTTAAGTACAATATTGTCGTCAACAATCGAATGTTGATTACTGGCATCAAAGCTGCATAAATGACATTGGTAACTAATAATAAATGATGAATGGTTGGAAAATTTTGTATGTAATGCTAAAATAGACTGATACCCAATTCTTTGGACCCTATTATGACATTCATGTGCAGTATCATACAAGTACAGTTGTGCAAAACATGGCGGTTTTCCATCAGGTGTACATAAACTACCAATGTGGTTGTAGTTTTTTTCATGTAGTCTGAATATACATAGACCTAGACCATTGTTGAATGACCTATCTACATTTCCACCCATGGACGCGAATGAAAACATTGAGTTGTAAACATGCATGTGGTCTTGGAAAGATCGGGACTCAGCTATAGTTCGATTGTTTACCAACATCCTTAGGTATGCGGGACATGAAGGCAGTAAGTCTAAAGATATTTTTCCCATTGAGCTGTATAGTGAGAAACACTGGTTTTGTCTATTTTTTCAGTTCTTATTTCTCTCATCGAACCACATAAATCACTGACAATATTGACAGGCTTTAGAAGCGTCACCAATGCCCAAATAACCTGATTCAAAACAGTAAAATTTTTAACATATTAATAAAAAGAATAGTGATATTCTATGCAAATGATGCATGATAATAGAATAACAATACAGGTTCAGTAATCACACTAACATGTGTTCTCGGCATTATGCTGCTCTATTGAGTTTTCTGTAATTGGAAATGTTAGGTTCACATTTATTGGAAAAATTAACTGTAATTCGATTTCTAATTATAGAGAATATTGTTAAATGACATACCTATATTTTTTTATGTTGAAATGAATCGGTATCACAAAATCTTTTTGTTCAAGAAACCATTAGGAATAAAAAATTAACTAACAGGGATATCAACTTTTAGAGAAAGTTGTTGATCGTACTATGATGAGGAGATAGGAAAATCATATGTCAGCATATCTTCATCAACTATTAAAGCTATCAAAAAAATTGAGCGAACATTTATACGGTGTATGAATAGTTCAAACTACCAACATTTTGTTCATCAAAAAATCTTTCACTGTCTACTTACAGGATGGTAGTGGGGATAATGTCATGTCATGTGGTCTTTGTTTTTGTTTGTTTGTCCTTGAACATAGTGTTGATGGACGAGCAGATGGTTTCAGCTCTGTGTTCAATTAAGAAGTTTAATATCAGTTGTTTATGTAATTATTAATTGCCCTGTGAATAGTAATAATTTATACTGGTAAATTTAAAAACTACTAACCACCTATACATAAAGGAGATGATGGTACACATGTGACTCCACCGCTACCGCAAATTGTTGGAATCACTACAGTAATTGTAGTAGTAGAGTGATTGGTACACATCACTGAAGATATTGAAGTAGGAGTCAGCGTTGATTTTGTGGCCACTGAAAAAATTAATGGAGCAGTATTGTTATTTAATTTGAAATTGAAAAATATGTGATTATTGACTGGAAAATATAATGAAGGATTACCTATGTCCCTTCATGTGATGTCATAGTTTGATACAAGTACAGTTATTCGAGTATCAGACTCATCGAAAGATATAACTGAAGCATCTCCACTTGTTTTAGACGCTGTTAACATTTTTGACATAATGAAATTAAATATTGAAAAGGTCATAATTAGTAATACATTATATGGTGAACATAAAAGTATTACTTAAAACTCCATGCCGTTCCTTAATTAATTTTCTCTGCAGTAGCCTTGCATGTCTGTTGGTTGATGCGCCTGACATGTTTATATTTGATTGAGGAGCATCATGTACAGGGACTGTTGTCAAATATGAAGTTACATATCCATCAGTTATGATAGTCTGGATAGCAGTTTCAAGTAATGTGTATTATTATGTTAAAGATAATAGAATTAAGCATTGACATACAGAGATGACAATGGCATTCGTGTGAGTCCATGTGTGAGGACATCAGTTGATAGTGGTCCAGTTAATTCATTTGTAGTCATATTAGTACATGTCATTGAAGAATATGTAGTAGATGTGGGAAAATTTATGTTGGAAGTTGTAATGAGATGTACTAATAACACAACAACATTTAGTATCACAATTATAAAGAAACATACCACTGAATTGACAAACATTGTACTATGTTATATTCATTATTTGGATAATTTGTTGCAAAAAACAACAGAAGACATAAAAACATTATGTCGTTCCTTTAGAAGTTCCATCCGTTGTAACCTTACATCTCTTGAGTTTGATGGGCCATACATGTTTGAATATGGTTGAGGAGAAGATATTTCATGCACTTTCATCAATGATTAAGGTGGGTATTAGTCATTTGTTTTAGAATGAAAAGAAGTTGGTAGTTTAATGTTTTATGCTCTGTAGCATAATAAGAACAAACCATTGACATACAAAGATGATAACGGAATTCGTGCAACTGCATGTGTGACGCCATCAGGTGACAATGGTTCTGTTGATGTAGTACTTGTCATTTTTTTAGACATCATTAAACAAATTTCAGTTGATATTTACAATGTTATTGTTTTGGTTGTAATTAATAGATTTAGTAAAACAATGATACGAATTAGAACATGAAATAGATAAGAATACCGAGCACATACAATATTTTTTTTCATAAGTTGGATCTGTTGTAACCATAACTCTACAAATTTTTTAGGTCCAGACATGTTTGTATTTGGTGGGAAAACAAATTTCTTTGACACTGTAGTCGAAATTGAAGTTAAATACGTCCAAATTATGTTAGTAGGGGAACAATTTATTTAGTGTAGTGTTTTTTATACAAAATTTAGTCACTACAAACCATTGACATATAGAGATCACAATGGAATTTGTATGACTACATGTGTGATGCCAATAGTTGATAGTGGTTATAGTGACCATGTTCTTGAAAAAACAGTAGAATACAACGATGACTTTATAGTAGTTTTCAGAAATGTTAAATTGGAAGTAATGATGAGTACTACTAATGTGAAATAATGGCATTATGTTGATGTATTTAAACATAACATAACAAAGAACTCACAAATGTTTTATGTTCCATAATTATAGCCCCTTAGCTGTAGAATTTTTTCTCCGTAGCTTGATGGGGAAAACAGGTTTGCAATGTTCTTCGATATATATAATTGTCAAGGTGTTAAAATAAAAATATGGACTATTGAATGTACTAATAATATAATGCAGAGTCAATAAGAAAAAAATAAATTTGTGTAAACATTTAATAGTACTAGAGTAAATTGTTAGAAATAATAAATATATGAAGCGTGGCAAAATAATAAATAGTAAATGGATTAAAGAAATTAATTAGATTAGAAGAAACCTTTAGGATGATATTATGCCGTGTAAAAAAAAGTTGTGTTTCATTCTATGCACAAAGGTTGAAGAATATGTATCTATGTAAGTGAATAATGTTTTCTTAGCAGTTAGACTGCAAATAGTGAACCAGGCTAGATATGTAAAAAAAGTAATTGCAATTATTTGAGGTAGTTGAAATTATGTAATTGGGGATGTCTAGTTGCACATGAGTGTAGATTAATGTAGAAAGGATCGGGTTACCTCTTTCTGCCAAAGATAAACAGATGGAACAACTGAAATTCGAAGATAAGATTGGTATACAACAAATCTGTGAAATGGGTGCTATTAATGGAGATGGAGATACATAACATGAACATGAATTAAAAATAGAAGAGACTGGCAGAATAACCATAGTGAAGTAAATAAAGCTTTCAGAATGCACAGTTACCTCTAAATAATGTGACGAAATTACTGACCTGAATCAATTTCAAATTAATTGGTTGATGTTATATGAAATTGGTGGATGCTGAAGCGAATCATTAAGGACATGGGGTGTGGTTGATCATGCAGAGTCAGAGTTGTCTGTTGAGATGGGTTTTGCTGAGGGGAGCGGGAGAGGGGATACAGATAGAGATCTCACGGAGGGAAACTGGAGGGTAGGAAGTAGTCGGTGGCTGAGTACTGCAAGAACCCTCAAATTATAGGACAAGCGAGTGGAGAAATATAGGGAACAGGCGATGCCGAGGCAGCACGGCGGAGTCATCGAAGGCATCAGGAATTTACTGGAGTTTGATGCAGGTGTTAAGAATTATGAGGAACTGTAGGTCAAAAACATTTCAATCACGGACGAAATCGGAATAATGAAAAATGAAGAGACTTTATATCAACTGAGGAGAAAGAAAAAAGTCAAAGAATGAGGGCTGCAGACTGTGGGTAGATCGGGAGGTGGAGAATGACAAAGGCGGTGCTCATGGGAATTATGGGTCACTTCCCCAAAGAAAGACAATAGGAGTAGGATAGGTTTTTGCGAAGAATAATTGGGAGTGCGCGGATAGGTCGCTTCCCCGGAGAACAACAGTGGGAGAAGGATAGGGTTTCGCCGAGAAGAAATGGTTGTGCACGGAGGGATGATGTGGACTCTTGGTTGGAGGACGCGGAATGGAAAAATGATGCGGAGGATTGGTATAATAACACGTGGCAACGGAAAAACCTAAGATTATATGTATATATAGATATAGATTATGCTTTTATTAAATATTTCATTATTAATAAATGATGTAATTCTCCAACATATAGTTTTTATAGATGATTTAATCATAATTTCTAGTTAGATCATAAATTTGGAAATTTTATTGAAATTCAAGTTTTTTATTTTCAAATTTACATTAGTTTTCAATATAATAAATTTTTTATGTGATAAATATAAATTTTAAGTTTTTTAATTAACATTATAACTATTTGTATTTTTTTTCAATACCATCCCCTAGACAATAATTTTTCATAGTGATAATGTGACCTGAATAAAATGATTGGAAAGATTCATTAATATGGAAATCATTTCAACTATCCAACCATAAAATTATTTTTATTGTTGGATAGCGATTATATTTTTATAAGAGTTATAAGAATAAAAAATAATTGTTAAATTCAATTTATGAAGGATCTAATTTGTTCGTATTGAGGGTAAAAACTTGGTGAAAATATAGTGATTCATTTTAACATCATTTTTTACTTTTACTATTAATTGTTTTGTAACCCTAGTCATACCTCTACTAGATAAATAGTTAATATTAAAATTTGTGATGACTTATTGTAAAATAGAGTATTTATATAATAGGATAATTTGTTATTTTATTTTTTAACACACTATTAATGGAAGGGATCTATCCTGATGTGATCTCTTCCATAATTCTCTCATCCTCATCTTCTATGTTGTAACACATTTTTTATTCAAAATAAATTTATACTATATCTTTAATAGAATTTTTAAATTTAAATTTCTTATTAAATATTCTTCACAATCAATTAATATATTTTGGTAAAGAATTTATGACTAAAAAGTATAATTTAGTTATCATTTTTAAACATTTTCTTATGGAAATAGTTATATGATGAAATATTCTTCTATGTAAGTGAAATTACTATGTAATGAATCTAAAATCATCAAACTTCAAGATATTATGCTAAATCGACAAACCTAATTTAATTCATGCCAATATGATCAATTAATTTATAATTTAAAAACTAATAAATTCATTTCATGAACACTTAACACACAAGATCAAATTTTTGTGAATCACGATAGTGAAACGTAAAATTTTAATTCTAATAAATTGGGGATAGTATTATATTGTTCAATTATAATAAAAAATTAAAATTAATTAATATTTGTATTGTATAATGTTTACATTAATTAGACACTAGACATATGTCTACATTGTAATTATTATCAAAGAAGGGAGTGATGTGTTTTTGTTCTGGAGTAAAATGTGAGATCAAACATATAATTTTTATGAGGTCATGTTAGGTTACATAGGGTTTTATGGTTAAAAAAATTATGTGATCATGATTAAATTAATTTCATTATTTTATGTAAATATAAATAATAAATTGAAGTGGTCGGTTAGATCCATCATACTATATTAATCAAAATTTTAAAAAAATAAACAACACTTCTTATTATCAAAATTACTTTTTCATTATCATATTTTTTTAATTTATTTTCACATTATTTATTTTTAAATAAATAATAAAAATTACCCTATAATTTCTTTCAATGATTCATTCATTCCTTTTTTCCATTTCTTTATTCTTTTATTTTTTTATTCACATCTTCTTCAAGAGAATGGCATATGTCATCCAATAATATACACTTAATTATAAATACTAACAAATATTTTAAGATTCCTCATGATAGTTATCATCAGACCATAACATTATTATAGATTTGAATCACATATTATTTATCCATATAATATTCAAGGACTATATAGATTCCCATAATTAATTACAACATCATTAAAAATTTGAATTAATTTTATGGTTAACTTTTAGGTATGGTAATATTGAAGATGTAATAAATTTCTAATGGGACACATGTCAACTCAAATCATCCATCTAACACATTTTCTAGTTAATTATTGAGAAAAGTAATAATATTATAATACTCATAAAACATATTGATTCTCTACTCTTTAGTCATACTAATATGAGAATATAAAATTACATTCCCCTTCCCATGGAAATATTCCATCTCACAATTGATTATTTTTTGGTACATAACCCAAAACTACAATTACAAGTTTGATTACCATTGGTAGATTTTGTATTGGAATCTCTAGGGTTTTCTTTTGATGAAAAATATTTTGTTGATAATGAAATGATATAGACACATTATAAGGAGAAAGAAACAACTTACACTATTACATGTGTATTGTATCCCCACTGGTGCAATCATAGATTACAATATATATATATATAAACTACCATACTTGGGATCATCAAAACTACTCCTAGAATGACACATAAAAATTTTAAATAGATTCTATAAATGTTCTGTCAATCATGAAGAATTATAATTAAAGAATACGTAAACCCAAATTTTAACTCTTAGAATGAATCTTCACACCAATAAATCAACTAATCTTGCACTAACTTTTTTCTATCCCTATCTTTGGTTCTTCCAAGAAAGATAAATCCCAAATAAACAACCTCTAATACCCAAAATGTCTAATAATCCAATGATATCAAACACAGTCCTTGTTCTCACCCAATATATCTACAAATCAATGTTCATTTGATAATAAGGGACCTTGGAATCTTATATAACATTTCCAAAAAAACACATAATGAATACAAAAGTGAAACATTGATGAATTGGTATAATAATAATGTTCTGAATGTGTACTCAATACAAATCTCTTGATCTTGGTGAGGGGTTTCCCCATTGTTAATTTTGGTGAACCATATTATACAAATGAATATTCATATTTATTTTTGGTCATGCAATCCTTCATAATTTCATTGGATTATGTATAGAGAGTAGATACTAAGAGAACACTAGAGAATATATTTTTCCGTGTTTGGCCTCCTTTGTTCGGAATAAGATCTCTTCATAAATTTGGTAAATAAGGATCACCCAAAAATTTTGTATCTAATGGTAAATATTGTTAATTGAATTGAAGAGAGATATTAAGTGGGTCTCAAGGAATGATACGTGATGTTTTTTTTCTAATGTTGGGTTCCAATGGATTGTTGGTAGACATGAGACACTTTGGTGTGAGTGACCATGGGATATATGATCATATGTATCATGACTGACTAAGAATGTCTTTCTAATATTGAGGGGTTTCGTGGTGTGTGTGATTAATGGGATGAGTTCTCAAGGGATTGATGTGTGCGAAAATGTTAGGAAACCTATAGATGATGGGATGACATATCTGTCTTAGAATATGTGATATGAGACTCTAGTGATAGTCATGTTAATTTTTCAGTACATGGAATTATGATTCCAAGGGTTCCGGAGTGAGATATATTGGGAGAGTCCCTAGTTAGTGGTAATAAGTTGGATTATGGATTTTAATGATGATGAACTTGTCCATGAAGTCTAGGATTGGAATATCCTACTAGATGTGATGTCATTTATAGTGATATATGTGAGATGGTATTAATTATTATAGACCAATCCTGAGTGAATGTTCCTTACTTTATTCCCTACCATTCATGAGGATTCTTAATTCAAGTTTTGAGGTTATTTTTGAGTAAAAAACTCCTCAATTATATAATGGTGATCGTTTTTATTGGTTTGTTGATCTATTTTCTATTTCAATCATGATTGTGGCTATGTTATTGTGTTATGAATCATACACTATTATGATATATGTATCCTGAGTATCAGCCCCTCCATGAGTGAGTTGAAACTTTTATGATCACCATTAGTGAAAAAGAACTAATTTGTTCATTAAATATTTCCCTACCTTGAGTAAGATTTTTTTCTCGAGACATGTTTTCTTACCCATGAGTTCTAGAGGGTTATTGTTGGACTTGAATTTATTTATAAGTAAATGGTCATGATATTGGAAGGTATTTATTAAGATTATTCGTCTACTTTTTTTCTTGTGATATATATATAGTGTAACATACCATGACTGATAAAGAAACGGTCGGAATTGGTGTCAACATTGGGTGGGGAGGCTGATCATGTTGTGATGTTCATCCAATCCATAAATTGAGAGATATGTAAATGGATCAATATTTAATGAATGGCCTCCCATGAGTGATAGGGTATAGTCTAGTTCTTGGATGCTGAAACCCAATGAGTAAGAAGGTTATTTGAGAACATGGGCATAAGACGCCATCCTATTCCATCAGGTAGTGGTTGAGACTCGGTGAGATGCCCTAATTTGAGTCTTTCTATATGGGTTGGGTTATGAGTTTAAAAAAATAGACCACAAAATGAATTCAATGTATTATCAATGAATGTATAGTCAGGCTCTATGGTGTCTGAGTTAGCACATAGTTGACTAAGGAACGTGTGTACAGCATCAGATGTAGTTGTGTCATGGTAAGAACAAATCAACCCAATGAGAATATATAATTATATATTTTAATTCCATAAACACACACACACATAAATATATATATATATATTTATATTATGGGTTCTTGGTGTGACTTTACTGAGTTATATTCTCACACCCTACATGGGAACCCTAGTATCTATACACAGCTTAAGTCTACCTTTAGGTCAGACCTAGAGACATTTTTCCACATTGTTGGAGAAAATAATTCTGTTTTAAAAACTATAAGTGTAGTTTTTTCAGTGGATAATTGTATTTTTGATGTGTTAATTTTGGTATTTTTTATGTATGTATGTGATTAGACATGTGGGTGATCAGTTGTGGGTTTTATATGACTGCATCTTGTATGCTATTGTATAATTTTTCTATTGGTATTTTTACTCTGATGTGATTGTGTTTGGTTATTTATTAGATATTTACATTGGTTTTATACTTTTACATGAGTTCATAGTCTAAAAAATGAATTCTTCATTCCATCATCCCTAGTTGGAAGCATATGGGAAATTTGGATGTGTGCCTAAGGCTAACAAACACCTAGTCTC